>JALAZF010000241.1:8400000-9000000 GCA_022829125.1 Lathyrus tuberosus | reverse complement strand
TAGAAAATTGTTCCGTAGGAGTAGTTCTGGAAACAACCAAATTTTGGTAAAAAAAAGTGCGTTCAGATGTGTATTTTCGAAAATAAGGGGTATAAAAGGAAATTCACTAGGTGCCTAAGAGTATCAAGGGGTTGATTAATAAATTCTCGAAAAAAATGGAAACCGCCTCCCTGTTTTTCTTATCCGGCCATGCGCGCTTCCCAAGGAGCTTTTTTACTGACACGTAAAAAAAAAGGAAAGGGAATACCAACGTGTCATGCCATTTTTCCAGAAAATCAAAATTCAAATTCTGAAGACTCAACCATTGATTGATTAATTAAATGCTATTAAATATTACTCCCTCCGTCCCACACTGAGTGACCCATTTAGAATAATAAGGTGTCCCAAAATGAATGACCCATTTTAATTTATGATGTAAATTAATTCCTTTTTTCCAATTGTACCCTTTAATTTTTACCACTTTCATCACTTCCAATACATAATAAAGGGTACTTTAGTGAAAACACCATTCTCTCTCTTTAATTATTACACTTTTCTTAATATGTGTGAATAGTCAACTGGGTCACTCATTGTGGGACGGAGGGAGTAATAAATAGAAATAACAAAAAAAATATCTAGGGTCAATTGCGTTAAAACCAAACATCTGCCAGAAAAAACAAAATAACCCTCTCTCTTTCCAAACTCACGAACCTTTCTCTCCTCTCAATGAACCTCATCCCTCTCTTCCCGTGGTGGCCATAAATCGCCTCGTCGCGCCAGAAATCTCTTCCGACAATGGGGAACAACCAAACCCCACAAAAACACTACCAATCGAACCCTTCCTTCACCCTTTTTCTTTAAAAACCCCACGCTAAAAAAAACACCATGAAAAATAATTTAGCCTCATAACGGAAACCCTAATCTATAGATTCAAACCCAAATCAATAGGTATCAAACAATTAGCAGCGATAAACATACGATTAAGCACAAGACGATATGTTGTAAGCATAAAAATGATGAGAAACGTTTTTAAAAAAATCTTTTCCTGAGTTTGCCGGAGATATAGAGACAAAGTTATCAAAGTTACATACCTCCAAAGTCACCCAAACCCTTCCCGACCAATTATGTGTTAATTAAGGATTGCGGACTTTGAATTTGTCAGTGGTGATGTAGAATTTTCTTCTAGAAACTGGGTGGTTCCTTGAGCATCACTTTAGTAAAACATAATTTACTTATGTGAAATTTCAATTTCACTGTTGATTCAATTTTTAAAAAAAATTAGTCAACATAAATTCCTTGCCTTGACTTTTTCTTCTTGATTTTTTTTGTTTTGCTTGCAATATATTTTGTCCCTTTGAAAATCATTTGGCCCTTGTGTTGGTGAACTTAGATTGTCCTTTATAACATGAACTTTATGACCTTTGTTTTGCAAATAATTTAATGCTCATTTGCCCCTTTTGATTCATGGTTCAATTTGCATCGAAAAAGATCTTTGAATGTTTTGACATGAATATGCTTGAATTCTAAGTTTTAATGCTTTCTTCATTTTTGTCAATTAGCATACTAAAATTATGTTGTAGTTAGGTCTCTTTTGCAGAGTCATTCTTACGCGGGGCTTCTTTGAAAAGATGTTGTATGGATTATGCATATTGGTATTGTTGTAACTTTTGGTGTTTGTTAATTCAAGCATCCTCATGTTGTAGACAAAAATTGTAACTTCTCATGAAATTACCATAAATGAAATATCTACATTCACAATAGTCCCAAATTAAGCAAACAAATCCAAACTTACATTCTCTAGCTTTGTAACTTCCAACAAGTAATATGACTCCAACTTAAAAAATCTCTTTCATTCTTCACTTAGTCCACCTTCAAAATTAAATCTAGGCAAACGCACACCTTCCATGACATGCTTGGTTCAAGTGAAAAAACATGGCATTGATCAAGGATAGTGAAACTAATGTGATCTATGACTTAGGAAAAAAAAATATGATGATTTGGGCTTGATAGATATATGAATATTGAAACAAACAAAATCCAACCTTCAACAAATTGCCCATATCCAAGAATGAAAAAAAAAACAAATAGTTACTTGGTTCATAAAGGATCATTCCTTCATATCTCCAGCAAAGATGATACAGACATCCATCCAAAAACTTGTAATGATGCATGATGTATGGATTGGTCAAGAGAACCTAACACAATTCAATTATCTTTTAAATTTAAATTTTTGAATCTCGACCTATGCATGAATATGAAGTCTTAAAAGTATATGAAATGATCATAAGAAAATGATGCAGATGAATGACTTTAAAGTGGGGAAATTTAGGTTATGAGAGTTATTCCCTAATTGAGAAAATGAGTAGAAAAAATGTCATAACCAACTTTATTTCTTCTCTCTTCGTCTCCCTTCTTCACACATTTACATCATTAATTGGTATCGTTTATCACAAAAATGTAGATAACATACAGGAAGATATGGTTTCACACAATATTAAAGAGGACACCTCAAAATATGCTTTGTCCAACTGCCATACCCTAAATTTTACCTTAAGATTTTACCAACATCAGCATAACTTGTTCACTTTCATTTTTGATTGTACATTCTTTCTGTCAAAAGCATTCATCAGGGTTTAGATGAAAAGTTAGGATTTATGTTATTTTATCTGTTCTTGAGGACATTCATTTAGTTATTTGTTGATTCATGAGTCAAAAGGCTTGATTTCTCAATCTCAGTGCATTATTAATTTCATTGCATTGTGTTTCAGAGGGCCAGAGGGTGACAATCAAGAGTATTGTCGTCATCTGAACCTCTGTAGGGTTTAATTATAATTGAGAATCAGAAGTAAGTGGTCAAAGGCCGATTTATTTGCATATGATTATCTATTTATAATTATTCGGTCACTAATTCATCGCATTTACAAGACATATGCATTTTTAACTTGTCACAACATGCATTTTGTTCCGTGTAACGCTTAAAATATCAACCAGAATAATTTTTTGGATCTACAGACAGACCGGTCGAACCGTTTCTCAATTGTACGTCGAATTAGAGGGCGATAAAATTTCAAAATCGAGCGTGCAGACATCAATTTTCTTAATTTATGTTTCACGTAGTTTAACCTGGTGTGTTCGTTTTAATGTTTTGACTATTTTTTCTATCGCATTTTTGCCCGCCAGAGCCTTTGAACCGGTCAAAATTTATTTCAAAATTTGATCAAAACCTGTATGTTTCCGAGAAATTTATTCCGCGCTGATCATTTTAATGCGTTCAATTCATTTTTTAGGACATTTTTGTGCCCGAATTTTTTTTCTTCGTTTTTTATCTTATTATTTTTGGTCTTTCGCCAAAATAATCAGGAGAATTATTTAGAATTATCAGTGTTTTCATTTTGATTATTTTAAAATGTTTTTTTTGAATCAAGGAAAAATATATTAAATTCAAAAAAACTACTACAACCAAAGGTGACCCATCAAGGATCCAACCATCCAACAAAGACAAGCTACATCATCAACTTAACTAGATGGCTTCTATGCTTTCTATTTTGCCAACCCCTATACACTACACTATCTATAATTTGTTACTATACCTGTGTTATCTACATTATTTCCAAATACAATATCATTTCTATAGTTCCATATACAATATATTGTTTTTACAACAACCATCCTCATTATAGTTGCTCTCCATCCTTTACCATTGGATGCCCTAGTGATCCACATTAGCTCATCATCCCATTTTATGGGGTCATGGTTCACCTTCATCCACTTGAGAACTCCACTCCAAATGGGGCTGGTTTTGCTATAGTAGAAAACAAGTGATTTATTGTCTCTTCGTCCTTGTTGCACATCCCACAATGGCTATTTTGAATCATGCCAAATCTCTTCAATCTATCTTTTGTAGCAAGCTTGCCATGACAGGCAAGCCAAAGGCACATAATTTCTCTTGGTCTAGCCTTGTTGTATTTGATAAGCTTCTTCCAATTGACCCTATGGCCATCATCAATAATCGCAGCATAGACATCACTAGCTTCGAACTTCTGGTGGCCAACTGCAAAATCCCAGTACTGCTGGATTTGACCTATGTTTTCCCGCTGGCTCATAATACCCTTCATGATCCAAGAGTTATGAGTTTTTGTTTCAAACTCCAAAACATCAACACCTTTCAAATAATAATTGTGGACCTATTTGACCCACAAATTATCAACTTTCCTGCAGAGGTTCCATAAACATTTCAGCATTAACACATTGTTTCAAATTGAGAGATTAAGAATGTGTAAACCACCCTGAGCTTTGGGCCTGCAGACTGTCTTCCAGGCAATAAGACTCTTCCTACTCAACTCATTTCTCCCTGTCCAAATGAAGCTCCTGCAATTTGAATTGATTTTTTTATCACAAAATGAGGAATTGGGAAGCACTGCATCCAGTACTGTGCAATAGCACAGGATATACTTCGCACCAATTGGATTCTTCCTGCATAGCTTAAAAGCTTGGTAGACCAGTGGTGCACACGACTCACAATTTTATCAACCAAGGGTAAGTAGTGACTTATGTTCAACTTCTTATTGGAAAGAGGAACTCCTAAGTACTTGATTGGGATTTTCCCCTCTTGAAAACCTGTTAAGCTTTGCAGAATCGCTTTGTTGTTGCCATCAATACCAGCAAAGAACATTTTACATTTGCTTGGGTTAACAACAAGCCCTGTAGAGTCTGAGAATCTCTTTAATGTCCCTACCATCATGTCTACTAAAATCGCATCACCTCTGCAGAACAAGAGAACATCATCAACAAATGTGAGGTTTGTAAGGCTCAAACTTTCACACTTTGCATGATAGTTGAAGTTTGCATTTCTTTGCATCTTGAACAGGGATCTGTGCATATACTCCATTACTAAGACAAAGAGTAAAGGTAATATGGGATCACCTTGCCTGATCCCTCTCTTAGCCTTCAAAAAATCATAAAGCTCCCCATTGATGTTGAACTTATATGACACAGTTGTAATTCCTGCCATAATCCAATTGGTAAATTGATTTGGGACACCAATTTCCTTCAGCACACACTCTAAGGCATTCAAATTTACCATATCATGTGCCTTTTGGAGGTCTAATTGGATCATCACTCTAGGAGTACCACCTTTCTTATTATAGCCTTTAATAAGTTCATAGGCTAGCATAATATGATTGTGAATATTTTGCCCCGGGACAAAAGCTGCTTGGTTTTGGCTGATGACACTTTGCAAAACCCCTCCCAATCTGTCAATCAATATCCTGGATATGATTTTGTAGAAGGTAGTACAGCCAGCTATTGGTGTATAGTCCTTAACTTGCTTCGCACAATCTCCTTTGGGAATCATAGTTACCACATTACTATTAAAAGGTTTATAGATGGACCCTCTTTCAAAAAACTCCTTAACAACACTGATCACATCACCTTTAATGACTGGTCAGCTGGCTTTGAAAAACCTAGCCCCATTGCCATCCATACCAGGACTTTTCAAATCTCTAATCCCTTTCAAAGCTTTTAAAATTTCTTGCTCAATGACATTGCAAATCAACATCTCACGTTGCTCCATACTCAATTGGTTCCCCATCCTCATAGCCTCTATATCTATATGGGTAAGAGTGTTAACCCTTGTTCATATAAGTTGGCCATAGAAGTTCATCACTTCCTTCTCAATATCTTTGTGATTGTGTATGATGGTTCCATCATCCTTGTGCAAGTGGCTCATGTTTTTAGAATTATGCTTAGCTTTGATTGTAGCATAGAAGAAAGAGTTGTTGCCATCCCCCATCCTAAGCCAATCAATCTTGGCCCTTTGTATAAGGATTTCTCCTCTATCTCATTAAGTTGAATAACCTCCTCAGTGATCTTTTTCACTTTCTCAATAATTTGGCTATCCATTCTATTGGCAGTTAGTTCAATCTAAGCTAACTTTAAATTTTCTCTGGCCTCAAGAATATTTTGCTTCACATTTGAGATAGGCTTGCTAAACTTTCTGGTCTCTGGTTTCAACCTCACGAGCTTCTTCCAAAGAACAACCATGGGGTTCCCTATGATAGGTTGATCCCAGCTGTTCTTGACTATCTCCAAGTACCCTGGTAAATCAGCCAAATAATTGGTGAACCTAAACTGTCTATTTATTCTTCTAGTAGTATTCTTATTAACCACATAAAGAACTACATGATCTGAAACATTGGGGGGGGGGGGGGTAATATCTGCACGGTAGTATCCAAATTAGCTTGAAACAAGTCAACATTTCCCAACAACCTGTCTATCTTGGAATAAATTGTCCCAACCTCATGCTTATTGGACCAAGTGAAATAGTGTCCTGAGCTATCCATCTCACTCAAACCAGTAGCTATCATCATATTCTTCAAATCCTCATATTCTTTCTCAGTCACCATATTCTCACCAATGCGGTCTTGGGATTTGGAAACATTATTAAAATCTCCTATCACACACCAAGGGCCTTGGAGATTGCCATACAAATGCTCCAACTCCTTCCACAAAATCCTCCTCCTATGTAGTTGATTATGAGCATACACAGCTGTGAGCTAATACTTGAAATCACCAGTTACATCATACACACCACAATGGATGTATTGACTTATACTCCGAACCTGTCTTAAATCAACTCTGCCATTGTCCCAAGCTATCCAATTTCTACCATTTTCATGGTCTTTATAATTTTCTAGGTAATTGTCAGTAAAGTGGGGCTTCTCACGGATTCTCTTTGCCTTATTCTCATTGACTCTAATTTCAATCAAAATTGCTATAGCAGGCTTAAGCTCTAGGAGATAGGAGCTAATCTCCCTAAGCTTGCCTAATTTATTTAGCTCCTTGATGTTCCAAGATACTAACACGGATCACTCCTTGTGGCCACATTGAGGTCATTCAAAACCTCAAGAGCCTCAAATCAATTGTTACAGTTAACACCAGAAGTAGAATCATAAGATATACCTTTGCGCTTGTCTCTTTTGGTCATTCTCACCATGGTCCAAGGTGCTTCTCCATTATCTTCCATGTCATGTTTCACTTCTTCATGTTCCTTGGTAGGTGTATCTTCCTTAGTTTCTTCAGGTGGCTTCTGCTTTGGCCTCCATCTCTGAATCCTAAGTAGAGCTCCACATTGATGTCTTAGTTTTTGGCATTTCTCACAAAATTTAGGCTGTCATTCGTACTCCATGCATTGTTTTATCAAGCCTCCCTCACATTTTCTTATAACTATTTCTTCAACCAACGGTTGAGTAATATCCACCTCTACCAAGATTCGTGCGTAAAATACATGAAATTTGCTCGCAGTACATTCGTCAGTCACCAAGGGGTGCCAATTGCGCTCCCAATTTTGCTCAGACTCTTCGCTCCCCATAGATGATGGGGGAGTCGTGGTAGCTTGATCCAGATAGGCAGAGTACGAAGCAAATCCTTCTTCAGATTGAACTCTGGCCTCCACTCTTTCAACACCATTGGCATGTTTCTGATGGTGTAAGGACCCTTCATCATCACCGCATCTCTATCTTCATGCAAATTGAATCTGAGTAAGAAGTACCCTTCATCGTGGTAGTATAGATCTGGCATCTTCACAAAATTCCATGTCTTCTGCATGAAATTCTTCACCGTGTTCATACTCAGCCCCTCTCCCATGACATACAAAATCAGCGCATTATCCCAAAATTAGATTTCTGATTCAATGTCTTCTTATTCGATCTCAATTTCCACAGCATCGTTCACCAGTTTTGGTGCCACATACTCCATGGCTAAACCTTTAGTAGGATTCCGATTATCACTTAGAACATCCACCCATAACTTTCGTTCTTCTTCCGCCATTTTCACTTCTTCTATTAGGGTTTCCGTCTTATTCTTGATTGTCACCTTCACAATGCTATTGTTATCATCAGCGTGGCTAGTTTTGTATTCTTCCTCTTTTGTATTTACATTTTCCACCACCGGCTGGGGCTCCGGCAGAGGGTGAGTCTCCGGTGACGGAGGCACCGTAGATTTCGGTCGCCCTCGTCCCCGTTTTATCATCAGAGAGAACCTATTATTTCATAAATTTTTTGGAGGTGATTATTTTAAAATGTTTATTTTAGGATCCATTTATTTTTATTAAAAAATTTTGAATTTTATTTTCATTTATTTAGGAATTTATCTTGATCACTTAAAAAATATCTAAAGAGTATTTTTGGCATTGCATTAATTTTTTAAAACCTAATATGTGATATAAATAGAAACTTGTGCCTTGCAATTACGAGCAGTCGTGCCACTTGCTTATATGATCTGTCTCATCTCAATTTGAAATCAAAGGAAAAGGTAAAAAACAAATGGAAAGAGATGGCAATGTCTTTTTTCTTCATGCATAGTAAACAACACAACACTTAATATACTTCTTTCTTCACCTTTCACGCAGGCCCCTTCATCTCTCATACTACTTCTCACTCAACCAAACATATCCTTCACTCACCATACTTTCCAAACACCACTCCACATACTTGTCCTCCACATCCTCACATCCTACAAGCTCATCCAACACCTCACATCCCTCACTTTAATCATCTTCTTCACTCAATATACTTCATCCATACAACATACTCCTCTGCTACAGTAACACACACACACACACACATACACCATTACCTCACTTTCTTCAACACACACAATCTTTGGACCACCTCCCTCCACCATTTTCACCCCCTAAAATGATGCGTCATCATCACCATTACCAACCTTACTCAACCACCAGCTCTGGCCATAACCACCAAACGTACAACCTATTCTGATCCAACTTCAAACGCCGACCACATTCATCTTCACACGAATAAACAAAAAATGTACAACAAAAAACCAACCATGTGTCGCAACGCGAAAAACAACCGGCGGAAAAACAGAGTCGCCACCGAACGTTATTTATCCCGATGGGGGAAAGGAAATGATATAAGAAATCTCAAAAAGGGAGAATACATGGTCATCATAACTAAATCCTGGGTTTGGGAGTCGATTACGCGAGAGGAAGGTATTAGCACCCCCGCATATGTTGTACTCAATAGGATCCACGCTTGTTGTTCTAATCAAAGGGTATGCTTATCGAAAGCCTATTTGCTAACGGAAAAAGGGGAAAAACAAAAGGAGACTCGATAGGACTTCGCCGTCCTAGGCCTACATATTCCCTCGTGCAGTGGGAAAGTCAGAGTCAACGTAGTTCGGAGGACTACGAGTGGAGGAAGGAAAGTTGCTCGCCTAGGCTTCACCGTCTTGTGCCTACGTATCCTCATTCGAACGAGAATGAGGAAGTCAGAGCGTTCGTAGTTCGTGGGTACGACCACAAATTGGTTAAGTGTTTTTTATGAGCGATGCTAAGTTCGTGTTCCAATGTTAGGGTCGGTGCCTGTTTGCGGTAGAACGGAAATAACATACTCTTTTTGAAAATGTTTGACAAACAATCCCGAAGGATAAAATGATTTGCATTTTATTTGTGAGTTTTAATAGAAGTGAATTGAATTGGTTTGAGATTCGTATTGCACTAAATTCTATGACATAGGAGAGAATACGTCGCAAGATCGCCCCCAAACGGGACGTATGCTAAACACTCTAGAAGAAGTAAGGAGAGACTCTTCACTCATCATTACCCATATACTTAAGGCTCGTGGCGTACAATACTCATCGTATTTATTACATGTTTTGATTTTTGTTTTGAGAAAGAAGAGAGACTCAAAGGGCAAAGAGAAAATCTAAGGGAAACTAACCTAGATGTTGTCATGCCAAATGGCCCTATAGTTGAGGATGAGAAATGAAATCTACCTAATGTTATCACACAAATGATGGACATAAGGTTGAGGTCAAGAAGGAACTATCCTAATGTTGTCATGCAAAGGATTGAGAGCCTAATGTCTATCCTACTTTGAACCTAATAAAAAATTAAGTTCAAACTAGGATCCCTAAGGGAGCATGTAATCAAGCACAAGTAAACATTAAACACACTCAATCTCAACAACAAAAATGAATTCAAAATCCAAAGGAGAAGAACAGAGATGAAGATAAAGAGGGTGCCAAAGCAACACAAGGTATGGAGAATCCATCATCAATGCACAAGTGTCACACATCAAAGAAGGGTCGAAGTATCCCCATCATATGAAACAAGACATCATAGATGGATCAAGCACACAATCAATCATACACACTCTCAAACTTTACACACCATGATCAAAGTGTTCATACATTCTAATTCAAGACAATCAAGGAAGTGCACAAGCAAACTTATCTGAGAATCATAATTAAACACCATTAATCATCATACCAAATCAACATGAGTTCAACAAGATAAGAACCAAGTAAAGTCAAAACTTACACCATATGAGGATCATTAAATTCAAATATGAGAAGAGAGGCACAACATCATCCAACATTAGCCACAACAAAGACTATGCATTAATAAATCATCAACTCATAAAAACAAGTTATACATTGTTCAACTAAGTGAAATTAGGGCATGGTATCAATGGGAGGCAATAGCATGAACATGAATATCAACTCAAACATCAACTCATGAATAGAAAGAGGAAACATCAAGGAACAAGTTCAAGGCATGTATAAAAACAAGCTAAACATATACCATGATCATCTTCAAAGCAAGTGTTCAAGCAAGGTACAAAGACCAAATGATCAAGTAATGCACTTCATAACATGAAGGTTAGAAGCAAACTCAAATTATTCAATTCACATTCAATTCCAAGATATCAAGCAATTTCAAGAAGGCACATGTTCAAGATCATGCATAAGAAGCTAGACAAACATCACTCAAATCATCCATAAAAGAAACAAATGATCATGTGAGATAAGTAAGACAAAGTGATTATGCAATGAACCTCTAAACATGAAGTTCATAACCTTAAACATATCAATCAAAGCATACAAGAGTCAACACACATTAATTGGATCATACAAGAAACCATCTCAAGAAACTAGGTCAAGAACATCAAAGAAGCAAGGTCAAAACATCTTCAACTTGGAAATTCAACCAAAAATAGAAAAATAGCCAAATAAATGTGAATCCAAAGCTCTAATTCAATTAAAAACATTTAAGATTCATCATGCAAAGTATCCCAAAGAGATTACAAAAATGCATCACCAAATCAAATCAAACAAGATCAAGTAGGAGGTTAATCGAGCATAAGTTGAGGATCAATTAAAACCAAGTGAGAATCAATCAAAAATTCCACGTCCAAGCATCAAATCATCCCCCAAATAATCATCATTTAAGTGTCAAAACAAGGTAAAAGTATTGGATCAATAAGGCATAGCAAAGTCATCAAAAGATCAAACCCAAGCTCAAGGGTAAACATCAAATTAAATCCAAAATAAAATATGAAAATAAATTGAAAAATAAAATAAAAATTATAAAAATTAAACAATTAAAATAGGAAATAAAAAATTAAACAATTAAACAATTTTTCCAATTTTTATCATGAATTAAACAATTAAAATAAAATCAGAATTGGAAATACCATGAAAATAGGAAATAAAAAGAGGAAGCAAGCATGGGGGTGTATGAGCAATTCCAGAATGAACATAAAGCTAGTTCAAAGCGTGTTGGGATCAAAAGTGAGGTGGTGTGAATATAAAAAAGGAACAAGCCCAGTCCAATTCAAACACAATCAGCATGCCATGTGGATTTCATTAATTTAGTCAGCGCACAGTCACACAAACCAGCGAATAGAAACAAAACACTTCAAATCATTTGAAATTAAATTAGGGTGCCAATGCCACCTCATATCATCTCCCACCTTCAGACGCCAGAGCCCTAGCTCCTGTCGTCTTCTCCGGCGAGCTGGCCGCCGGAGCCACCACACCATGCCCAGAATTAAAAAACAAAACCACCACTCCCCTCAAAATTTTATGTAGAATCCAAATCCACCATCCATTTTTGAAAATAACCAAGCTAACATGGTTAAATCAAGGCACGAAATAAATAAGATCCAAACTGAAACTCTTATAAATCAACACATCAAGAGCACAAACACATTCTAGGCTAGCAGAGGATTCCAAATACAGAAGAATCCAACTCAAAACAAGTATACAATGAGAGGAAAGGGGTGAGGAAAATTACTAAGTGGAGTTATGTTCACTGCACCTTCAAACCTTGCATATTCTTGTAGAAAACTTCACTAACAGCCTTAGTAATCCTTGAGAATGATGAATCTGGCCAGAAAATGTTAAGAACTCCCTTGAGAAATAAGCTTCGAGGACAATGAAAATTGAGAGAAAAAGAGAGGTTCAGATCTGAGAATTGAGTGAATGAGCTAGTTTTGGAGTTTGTTGGTTTTATATGAGATGTTTTTAGGTTTGGAATGTGGTTTGGAAAGGAAGCAAGAGGATTAGAGTTGGTTACCATGGTTTGGAGAGAAAAATGGGTGAGATGCACATGTTATGGTTAGGCATGGGTTTAGGCTTGGAAGGAGGTTATGGTGAGTGATTCTGAGCATGGGAATAAAGAATGAGGAGTGTGAAGATTTATGGCACGTGGGAGGAATGAGGTAGAGCTGTACGTGATTTTATTCTTTTCCACTTTTAGCGACAAATTTGAAATGGAATGCATGACATATGTATGCATGCTTGGTTCATTTTGGCAAAGTTTTGGTGATGTAAACAAGGTACAAGGCGTGTAGAATGATGTGTATACATGACATGCTACCAAAGTGCTCAAATTGTGCCAAGAAAATCACACAAATGACAGGCCTTGTGGACATTCCATGTAGCTTACTTTAGGTGATCATAACTTGGTGAATTTGGCTCCATTTGATGTATTCTAATGATCAAAGGAAAGTGTGAAGAGAAATAAAAAAGTTTCATGTGGAAATCGAGTTGAGATGAGGCTCAAATCAATGTGAAAAATGGCCATGAAAGTATGTCCCAAAATCTGCCTAGAGACACTTAGTGAAATTTTACTAAGTTACACAATTGAAATCCAAAAATGTCATGACTTGGAGGCACCATAACTTGAGATGTACAAATCCAATGGAGGAGTTCTTTATATGCATGGGAAGCTTGAAGGAAGCTTTACAACTTTCATTTTGGAGGAAGGTTTAATTGAAGCTTGGATCATGATGGAAATTTCCCTTGAAGTTAGCTTCATGAAGTTGATCAATGACTTACTAAATTTGACAATTTGAAAACCCTAACTTTAGGACACCATAACTTGAGTTCTACACATCCAATTGAAGAGTTTTGTTATCAAAAGAAAGCTTGGAGAATGAGGAACAACTTTGGTGTTGGAGGAAAATTGAAATGAAGCTTGGATCATCAAGAAAATGACCCTTGAAAACATGCCCTCCAAGCTGAATTTTCATAGAAAAAATTCTAAGTGTTGAAATCACAAATCTTGATTTTTCTCAACTTTAAGCCACCATAACTTTTGATCTATGAATCTTTTGGACTTGCTTCCTTATACAAACTTATAATTCATGATGTCCTCTTTAATTTGACTACAAGTTTTCCTAATTTGGATTAAGGATGAGAAAGTTATGGATGTTGCAAGATGGCTAGAAATTAGGGTTTCCATAGTGAAATTTCACTAAAACCCTAATTTTGTCAATCCTCCTGATTTTATGATTCTCCTTGATCCTTCTTGATCCAACCACATAATGACACTTGAGATGACTTTAAATTCCCATGATTAACTTCAAACCCCAAGAGTTTGACTTTTTGAGGCCATGGTTGACTTTCTTGATCAGGTGAAACCCTAATCCTTTTTCCATTGACTGAAGCTTATACAATGACTTGTGAAGAGACATGATGCATGTGTGAACTACTTGAGACGTGTCTTAAGCCATATAACATAGATTTGATCCAAGAATCAACCATAAGAAGCTCTTGGTCAAAACCCTAATTTATGCACAAAAGATATGAGAGTATGATTAATGCTTGAAAACCCTAACCTAGATAATTGTGTGAGATTGTTGAGAATGCCTTAAAGAGTAAATGACTTTGAAGCTTTATAATACCACAAGATTGAATACATCCTCTTACTTTTTGCCTTGAGAACCATCTCCTCCTCTTGAGGACCAACCAAGATACTTTGATCCCATGTCTAGAACCAATGCTATTCACAAATGAAGATGCAAATGAAATGAAGCATAAGCCAAAAAGGTTAAATAAAGGGAGGGAAAATTTTGGGGTGTTACAGATGCCCCTATTCAATCAACTTGGACCTGAAGGAATGATAGCAACGACTTTCAAAAATTCAATTTAAAAGGGGACTGAATACAAAAGGAACCCGAAAATTTGCAAACTATGGGGAGAGAAGAGATAGAGTGATAGGGTGTCAGCCGAAGGTGGACCTACAACAAAGGATACCAACCAAAAGTTGGAATAACGATGGATACAGGATACCGACCAAAAGTTAGAATTATAACAAAAGATACCAACCAAGAGTTAGGATTTAAACATAACGAGGATACCAACCAAAAGTTGGAATAAGACAACGGGTACCAATCAAAAATTGGGATGAAAGATACCAACCAAAATTTGGGATTCAGCACAGGATACCAACCAAAATTTGGATTCACCAAACGATATCAACCAAGAGTTGGAATTCTAACAAAAGATACCAACTAAAAGTTGGTACAAAGGGTACCAACCAAAAGTTGGAATTTGAAGAGGATACCAACCAAGAGTTGGGATAAAAACTGGAGATTCCAACCAAAAGTTGGGATAAAGGATACTAACCAAAAGTTAGAATGAACAACACGCCGACCGAAGGCGAATTCACCACAAAAGATACCAACCAAGAGTTGGAATTGGAAAAGAATACCAACCAAAAGTTAGGATAAACACAGGGTACCAACCAAAAGTTGGGATGGAACCAGAGGCTACCAACCAAAAGTTGGAATGAAAGGTACCAACCAAAAGTTGGGATAAAGTGTACCAACCAAGAGTTGGAATTCAGCGACAGGGTACCAACCAAGAGTTGGGATTAAACAAGGGGTACCAACCAAAAGTTGGGATACAACAAGGGGTACCAACCAAAAGTTGGGATACAACAAAAGATACCAACCAAAAGTTGGGATACAAAAAGGATACACAAAAAGTAGAATCAACATACTTACGACCTGGAGTAAAGAGAAGATGACTCCGCTGGGGAAAAGAGAAGCCTAAATAGATGACTTTGTAGGGGGAGCACAACATAATTCCTCTGGAAGGAAATACAGGTAGGATGTACAAATCCGTTGTTTTGGGAATAAAGTTAAATGATATCTCCTGAATTATGACATTTTCGGCTAAGGAAATGTTTGGAAAAGAGGGTATCAAACCTGGCCTATGCTTCGAATGCATATGTTTGAATTTTTCTATGGTGTAATGCTCCATACGAAATGGAAATGCTACACATTTCAAAAGACACTCCACCAAGAGAAGTGCTAAAAAACCGAAAACAAACTCTGTCGGGGAAGACAAACTGAATTGCCTTCCGAGTCATGACCTCCGCTAAAGAAAAACCCCAAATGAAATTCCATTCTTCCAGGAATTAGAAACAACGTACGACTGCTGAGCAATCATCCCAACAACAATTTGGCTTTGAACTTGCTGGGGATATCAAGCACTGCTAATCTACCCGCTGAGGAAATCAATAACAAACTCTGCTTGGGGAGAAAATTCAATGATGCCAAACCTGCTAGGGAACGAAATTGAACTTACTCTTCTGTTGGGGAATTATCCTCTACCCTTACCTTGCTGGGGATAAGGAAACACCATTATTGGAGATGAAAACATGCTCGGGAAGCATAAACAAACCACTATTATCCTATCTGGGGTAGCAAAATTCTGAACACTCGCTGGGGGAGACTAATCAGAGATTTCATAACGTCCTGCTGAGGTGATAAAACTTTAGCAATCCCTGTCGGGGAGAGAAACTCACCGAGGAAGAGAGATCACACCATCCTGCAAACACATAACAAACAAGAGAATGTTCAGGGGTAATATGGCAACTTTGGTTACCACCCACGACACTCACCATTCAAGCAATTTCCATTGTTTTTAACATGCTCCACAAAGCTTCAATGTTTTCACATGCATTATTTATCAAAATATCGGACGTTTTTGCAAACAAAACAGTAAAAGTAAAAATAAAAATGGACAGCTTTTGAGTGAACTGAAATTTTATTGATCGAATTGGCCTGTAAATAGGCATTTACATTTGGAGGCAATTCCTGGAAAGAGGTAATTGTGCAAAAGTAAAAAGAAAATACAAAGGTTGGTAATGTGGAAATAGATTTCCATCAGGTTTTGATTCAGCTATGACTCGTATGTCTCCAAAGTTCTCAAATACTTTACCTTCTGAAAAGACTGACTGGACCGATTCCTATCCTTCGAAATTCCCACACATCAAGATAAGCTCACAAATGAGCGCAGATCGCAGCCTCTCGCTTTCAAATCCCTAACTTTTGCCTGGATAGCCCTTTCGGGTTTTCAATCCACTGGGATACCCATTTTTGCCAAAGTCGCATTTTCAGGTTTTCAACTTTGCGGGTTTATTCAATTCTTTTCTTTTATTTTATCCCTAATTTTTGCCCGAACCTTTTCTCTTTTTGTGGTTCGTCAGGATGCTGTTTTTTGCCTAGACCTATTCTTTTTGTGGTCCAACAGGTCTCTTTTATGCAAAGTATTTTTTTATTGTGTCTGCATTCACAGGGGACATAAAATCTTCGCCATCCATAGTTGAGAGGAATAAGGCTCCGCCAGAGAAAACCTTTCTCACAACATATGGTAATTCATAGTTTGGAGTCCATTTGCCCTTGTGATCTGTCTGAGGAGGAAGATTTTTTCAAAACCAAGTCGCCTGTTTGGAAGCATCGAGGATGCACTTTTTAATCAAAGGCTTTCTTCATCCTGTTATGGTATAATCGACCATGTGCAATGGCTGCCAGTCTTTTCTCTTTAATGAGCCTCAGCTGATTCAACCTGGCTTATACCCACTCAGCTTCATCAAACTTCACATCCACCAAAATTCTTAGAGAATGAATCTCAACTTCTAATGGTAGGACCGCTTCCATACCATACACTAGTGAGAAAGGGGTTGCCCCCGTCGATGTACGCACCGAAGTACGATAACCATGTAAAGCAAAGGGCAACATCTCATGCCAATCCTTATATGTTACAACCATCTTCTACACAATCTTTTTAATATTCTTATTTGTTACCTCAACAACATTATTCATCTTTGGACGATATGGAGAATAATTGTGATGTTCAATTTTGAAGCTCTGGCACAACTCCTTCATCGTCTTATTATTCAAATTCGAACCATTATCAGTAATGATTCTCTCAGGGATACCATAACGGTAGATGATGTCCTTCTTTATGGACCGGGCGACTACCTGATTTGTAACGCTGGCGAACGAGGCTGTTTCCACCCACTTGGTGAAGCAGTCGATGGAAACCAGAATAAAATGATGCCCATTGGAGGTAGTCGGCTCAATCTTTTCGATCATATCAATGCCCCACATAGCAAACAGCCAAGGAGATGTCAAAACATTCAGAGGAGTCGGTGGCACATGCACTTTATCAACATAAATCTGGCATTTATGGCATTTTCTGGCGTATTTAAAACAATCGGATTCCATAGTCATCCAGTAATAGCCTGCTCACAGCCGTTTTCTGACCATGGTGTGCCCATTGGCATGGGTACCAAAAGAACCCTCGTGAACTTCTTCCATTAACAGGCCTGCCTCGTGTTCATCAACACAACGTAGCAGGACCATGTCAAAGTTTCTCTTATACATCACATCATCCTCATTCAAAAAGAAATTTCCAGCTAGTCTCCTTAGAGTCTTCTTGTCTTTGCTGGATGCCCCAGGTGGGTATTCTTGGCTTTTGAGGAAGCACTTAATATCATGAAACCACGGTTTACCATCTGACACTTATTCCGCTGCAAACACAAAAGCAGATATGTCGAGACGCTTGATTCTTATTATCGGGACTTCGTTCCACATATTCACCTTGTACATCGACGCCAACATTGCCAACGCATCCTACATCTGATTTTTAGCCCGGGGTACATGATGAAAGTCAACCCTATCAAAGAAGGGTAGCAGCCTTCTGGCATAATCCTTGTAAGGTACTAGATTGGCCTGACAAGTCTCCCATTCACCTTTAATCTGATTAATTACCAACGTTGAATCACTGTATACATCAAGATTCTTGATTCTCAAATCAATGACCTCTTCTAACCCCATGATGCATGTTTCATACTCTGCTTCATTGTTGGTATAGATGAATGTTAATCTGGCAGTGAAAGGGATATGGGAACCCTTTGGAGTAGTAATGATTTCCCCGATTCCGCTGCCATATGCATTAACAGCTCCATTAAAAATTAAACCCCACTGGGGTCCAATCTCAGGTCCTTCGTCAGGCAATGGTTCATCACGGTCTTTCACTTTCAGATACATAATATTCTTATCCGAAAACTCAAACTTCATTGGTTGATAGTTTTCAATTGGCTGTTGAGCAAGATATTCTAACAAAATACTTCCCTTGATGGCTTTTTGGGAAACATATTGGATATCGTACTGTATCAAAACCATCTGCCAATGGGCAATCCTTCCAGTGAGTGCTTGCTTCTCGAACACATATTTTATCGAATCCATCTTCGATATCAACAGGGTCGTGTGGTTTAACATATACTGCCTCAAACGCTTGGCTGCCGAGGCGAGTGCACAACATGTTTTTTCTAGCATTGTGTACCTCGACTCACAATCAGTAAATTTCTTACTAAGGTAGTAGATGGCATGCTCTTTTCTACCTGTCTCGTCATGTTAATCGAGCACACACCCCATTGAATTCTCAAGAACCGTCAGATACATTATCAATGGCCTTCCTGCTACCGGAGGCATGAGGATCGGAGGTTCCTGCAAATATTCTTTTATCTTTTCAAAAGCTCTTTGGCAGTTTTTGTTCCACCTGACCGCTTGATCTTTTCTTAACAATTTGAATATTGGCTCGCACGTGGCTGTGAGATGAGAGATGAATCTTGCTATGTAGTTCAATCTCCCCAAGAAACCACGAACCTCTTTTTCTGTTCTCGGCTCAGGCATTTCTTTTATTGCTCTTATTTTACCAAGATCTACCTCGATACCTCGTTCACTGACAATAAAGCCTAGCAGCTTACCATACCTCACCCCGAAGGTGCACTTGTTCGGATTCAACCTCAGCTTGAATTTCCTCAATCTTTCAAACAATTTTCGCAGATTAACTAGATACTCTTCCTCCGTTTGGGACTTCACAATCATGTCATTAACATAGACTTCAATCTCTTTGTGAATCATATCATGAAAGAGAGTCACCATCGCCCGCTGATAAGTTTCCCCAACATTTTTTAATCTAAAGGGCGTTACTTTGTAACAGAACGTTCCCCGCGGTGTTATGAAAGTTGTTTTCTCCATGTCTTATGGGGCCATCTTGATTTGGTTATACCCAGAGAAGCCATCCATGAAGGAAAACACAGAATATTGAGCAGTGTTATCTACTAACACATCAATGTGAGGAAGCGGGAAGTCGTATTTTGGGATTGCCCTATTCAGATCACGGTAGTCAACACACATCCTAACCTTTCCATCTTTCTTAGGTACAAGAACAATATTAGCAACCCACGAAGGATAACTAGTCACAGCAAGAAACCTGACATATAACTGTTTCTGAACCTCTTCTTTGATTTTGATAGCCATATCTAGTCTTGTTCTTCTCAACAACTGCTTGACTGAAGGACAACCCTCTTTGAGAGGCAAACGGTGCACAACGATGTCCCTATCAAGCCCAGGCATATCCTGGTAAGACCAAGCGAAGATGTCAATGTACTCTTGCATCATTTCAACCAATCTTCTCTTGACACTGTCTTCTAAAGCATCCCTAATTCTGATCTCTTTCTTAGCGTCCTCGGTACCCAGATTAACAATCTCAATATCCTTCTGATGAGGATGAATGATCCTTTCCTCCTGTTTCAAAAGTCTGGCCAATTCTTCAGGAAGTTCACAGTCTTCATCAGTCTCCTCTTCAGCTTGGTAAATTGGATTGTCAAAATCATACCGAGCCATAGCAGAATCATTATTGATGGGATCTAGGATGATAGATCTGCATGAGTGATGTTCTATGTTTTATTAAGAATGCGAAAATGAACAAAACAGAAAAACACATTGCCATTTTTAAAGATGTACAAGCAAAATGAAAAACAAGGAGCAAAATATTTGAATGCAAAACATCCTTTTATTTATGATAACATTAAAAGCAAAGACATGTGGCCCTGCAAATGAGTCACTACGTCTTGGGCAGAACGTAGGACTTGACATATGTAAAAACAAGAAAATTACTCTTCACGAGTGACAAGGATGACTTCCTCAGAAGACTAGTTGCAAAGTTCTTGGCCTAGAATGCAGGGACGGATCTAGCTATCCATGTCGCAGTCGCTATCGACTTCATATTCCCCTATTGCATTAATCTGGTAAAAATGATCCCAACACTTGAAAATTTAACAGGACCTCTGAACCTTGGAGGAGCTTGTGATGACTTGTATCCCAATCCGAATATGTCCTGCTTCACTGGCACCTCGAGAACTTGGCCCCAACTCTGAGAACTACTGGCTTCAACTATAGCACGAGCTTCCTTCAATGAAGACGTAGAAACCTCAGGCCTTTTATCCTCCACCGGAGGCTCTTTCGGAACTTGAACTGCTTCAAAAGCCTGACAAAGGGTTTCATGTATTTCACCATCAACTTCCACATATTTAAACATTGACAAATGACTGACCATAATGTCTTCCTCTCCGCAGATAGTAACCACCTTCCCTTCAACCATATATTTGAGCTTTTGATGTAAGGTCGAAGTTACTGCCCCAGCAGAATGAATCCAATGACGGCCCAACAGATAGCTACAAGCTGGTTGGATATCCATGATATAAAAGGTCGTATCAAAAAACTCTGGTCCAACTTTAATGGGCATAACCACCTCACCAAACACATACCTCTTCGATCCATCAAAAGCTCGTACCACCAAATCGCTGGGTCTACAAATCAATCCCTGTGTATTCAGTTTTATAAGGGCTTTCTTTGGAAAAACATTCAATGATGACCCATTATCCACCAAAACGTGGGATAACAAAGAGCCTCTACATTCCATGGAGATATGCCGAGCATTATTGTGGTTTCTTCCAGCTGAAGTTAGGTCTAGATCAGTGAACCCCAAACCATTTCCTGCATTGACATGAGCTACCACTCCTTCTAACTGATTCACAGAAATTTCTTGTGGAACATATTCAGCATTCAACACTTTCAGCAACGCATTTCTATGTGCCTCTGAACACAGTAACAAAGACAAAATGGAAATTTTAGATGGAGTCTGATTCAATTGGTCGACAATTTTATAATCACTCTTCTGGATTAATCTCATAAATTCTTCCACATCCTTTGAAAAGGAAGCATTACTAGACTATTTTTGCACGGAATCTTCCACAACCTGCTTGACTTTACCTTTATCAGAATTATCAACATTAACATCTTGAGTAACTGGCGGAGAGAAAACCCTGCCACTACGTGTAATACCTCCAGCCCCAACAATGTCATCCACATTAGATCCAGCACCTGAGGAACCGACCAACTCTTGTTTCTGTCCATTGCAAAATACCTCAGCTTCGTAATTCGACGGAATTGCCTTGGTGCTTTCATATGGTACTGGCCCTGGTGTGTTAATAACGATGGGTGCTTGCCGCACTGGCACCGATATATGAATGGTATTGTACGGGATGTAAATTGTTGCAACGTCTTTATCATCATTAACATTATCCACAACAAAAGTTCTATCAAACTGAAGTTGTCCTTCATCTATTAACTTTTGTATACCTTCTTTTAACAAATCACAGCCCTCTGGCCGTAATACACATCCTTGACAATCAAATGCACATCCCGGGAACACATCCCCCTTTAACAAACATTCTTTGACAAACAACAAAGGAGTCTTCAACTCATTGACATCAGTCACCAGATTCAACCTTTCCCCACCTTCAATAGCATTTACCCTTGCCGCGGCATGCTGTGGCATAGGGTTTTGGATCATGTTAGGCCTGTTATTAGTGAAGTTGATGGCTTTTGAATCAAGCAGGTCCTGAACCTTGTGCTTGAATGCTTTGCAATTATCAATGTGGTGCCCCAGAATGGAACTCACAGTGAGCGTTGGCATCATACCCCGGTGGAGGATTACCAGTAAGCGGAGCCAATGTTCTCTTTTGAACCAGTTGCAACTGAAGTAAATGTTTTAGCAATTGAGAGTATGTCATAGATGGAGTGTCGAAGTGCCTATTAGTCATCCTTGGTTTGTCTGGATACCGATGAGGAGCATAAGGTTGTTCCTAAGGTGCAGTCGGGATGGCTAATAGTAGCAACCTGTTGTGTAGAATTCTGATTTGCTCTGCCATTACCCCTGAAGGACGACACAACATTTGTTTCCCCCTCCCTCTTCTTGGGGGCCCCAACATATGGCTTCTTACCTCCTCCAGATGAGGAGCCATTACCACTTTGGATCTTTCCCATATTTATCCCACTTTCCACATGTTCTCCAGCCATAACCAAGTCTGAAAATCCCACAGAAGTGCATCCGACCAGCCTGTGATAATATGGACCCTGAAGTGTTCCCATAAACATATCAACCAGTTCTCTCTCCATCATAGGAGGTTGAACTCTTTCTGCTAATTCGCGCCACCTCTGGACGTACTCCTTGAAACTTTCATTCCCCTTCTGAGCAAGGTTTTGCAGCTGCGTTCTGTTGGGAGCCATATCACTATTATATTGGTAGTGCTTGACGAAGGCCTCCATCAAATCCCTTCAACTTCTAATGTAGGTCCTTTCCAACCCCATGTACCATTACAGGGAAGCCCCAACTTGGCTGTCCTGGAAAAAGTGCATAAGAAGCTTTTCATCATCTGAATACGCAGACATCTTTTAGGCTCTAATGTAGGTTTTGGGACAGGTTGTCCCCTTATATTTGTCAAAGTCTGGGACCTTGAACTTATGTGGAATTCTCACGCCAGGAACCAAACCAAGATCAGTAATATCAAGTCCAAGAGCATTCTGGTTTTCGTAAGCCCACATCCTCTTCTTAATCATTTTAAACTTCTTATCAGCCTCCGATGGGAGACCAACATCTAGGTCATGCATAGATAATGCATCTTCCTGTCGGTCTTTCTCCCAATGATGGTTGTGACCTCCCCCAGCTCCATGGATAGCGCAAACACTTCCTCCACCAATACCATCTCCACCAGGAACTCCACCAGCAATACCTCTGCCAAGAGGAATAACAATGCCAGCACCTCTGCCAAGAGGGATAACAACACCAGCACCGTCTCCGCACGGAGGATTAGCGCCACCAGCAACACCTCCGCCCAGAGGAATAACACCACCGTTTTCAGCTCTCGGAGGATCGATGAGTGGTTGGACTAAAGTTATCAGCTGCTCTTGTCCCTGAGCCATGTTTTGCATCAGTTCCATGAACTGAGTCATACGGGTCTGTACTTCCAGTAGTTTTGCCTGAATCTGTTCCATTACTCGTCTCTGGTTTCCTCACGTACCATACCTGTGAATATGAGAGTCTGATATCATGCTAAAGAAAACCAGGTAGGGATAAGAAAAGCCAGCCAAGAACACCTGTTATGCATATGAATATGAGAATGCAATGTAAATGTCATTTTTGAGTATCCCCGGGGTAATCTACACCTTGATTCAAGTTTTACAACAATAAATACAAGAGATAGATAGAACACTGGTAAAATCCGCTCGTAGATTAACTGAATATGAGAACAATAACTATTCAACACATACAGCCCATACAGAGGAGATATAACCAAATACAATAGCCAATGATCCCAGTCAACAAGCCTGACGATGATCAGATATAAAAGAAGAAAAGCAACTAAGGCATATCATTAATATCCACTAGAGACAACCCTCCCCATCCACTATGCACTTTGCACCAGGCTTGAACCTCCTTGAACAACTTCTTGGTATCAGGATGCTTTGGTCTCTAAATCAGCTCCTGAATGAGAACATCCCGCCTGTGCATGATCCCCTCCAAGTAGCGACAGTGTAGCTCCAAGCATCTTTTCCAAAAGCATCTTCAAGTTTGGGCTTCTTCACCTCCGCTTGAACTTTATCCTCTTCCAAGGATGACAAAGTCTCCTTAAGTTGCTTCTCGCTTCTGAACCTATGAGACGATTCTTCTCTGACCTATCTCTCTTTATCCTTGAGCTATAGCTTCAACTTTTTAATCTGGTCTCGGAGTTCATCTTGTGAGAAGTCACGATGGCATTCCATTGACTATTAAATTTGGAAATCTCGAGACGGGCTTTGTCTAGATCTTTCTTCCTCTGTTGGAGTAAGCTATTGGCACTTCTCAGATCTTTGCCTATCTGTTTCCTGTTCTTGACTTCTTCTTCCAGCTCTTGCTCTCTTTTGGTTAGTAGCTCTGTCTTCATCTTGGCTATATAAGCTGCTTCATTCTTGGCATGAGCCAATTGGTAGACTTCCATCTTCAGCTCTTCATTTTCTTTACGAAGCTCCTCCTTCTCGGCCCAGAGCTTGTTGTACTTCTCTGCATCCACAGTAGTAGGTTGTTCAATCATCAACAGATACAATGAAGCCTCTATAGAGAAAGCCAAAAGTACTGCTTCAACCCTCTTTTGAATCCACTCTAAGTAGGGAGCATAGGCTCTGCAATCACCCTTGCCCAAAGAAGTCTTTCCCTTCTTATGAATCTTCCCCCACGCATCCACAACCCTCTTTAGTAGTTTAGGATCAGCTGGCCCATGGAAGAATAGAGATTCCTAAACATCTCGGTCCTTTGTGGCTCTCTCAAGGCATACCCAAATTGTCTAATAGCAAGGGAAGAGTTATAATTAATACCCCATTTCCTCCCTATTAGAGGTACATTCGAGAAATCTCTGCAGCTAAAAATAATCTCCTTGCCAAGCAAACCATGATTGAACCAGACAATATCCTTCGCAGTTTGTCCCATCAATCTTTTAGACCATTCTGATGACTTTCCAGTGTCCACAAAGGCCCCGGAGCGAGGAACATGATCCATAAACCATTTATAAAGGAGTGCTGCACAGCAAGAAACAAGCCCCCCTCTCCTCTTCTCATTCTTGTAATGTACTGAGTGGAACAGATCACCGAGAAGAGTTGGCACTGGATTTTTCATGATGAAGATTCTGACAGCGTTCATATCCACAAAGTCAACCACATTTAGGAACAAAACAATACCTATACACATAAAACCAAAACTGTATTGAAGACAGTCCAACTATTAGCTTCAACAAATCTTTGAGCTTGACCCACCAGGAAACACATATCAAATCCCTGAAAGCCTCCCTTGCTAGCCATGTTATCTACCAAAAGTGACTTGCTCAAATAAAGAGCAGTGGCAATATCTTCCAGATCGGTATTTTCCTTGGAATAATAAAAAGGTGATATATCCCTGATAGGAACCCCCAAAATGAATGCATACTCCTCCAGCGTCGGAACCAACTGATAATCTGGAAAGGTAAAACATCACAACGGAGGGTCATAGAACCGCAGAAGAGTATGGATGGCCTTGTACTCGTACTCATTAATGGTATGTAGAAAACTCAAAATCCTCCAGTAATCCTTTTTAAAGTCTTCTAGAACACCCAGATTTGCCAAGGCAACTAACTCATGAAGTGAATTCAATACAGGAATAGGAAACTTGTACACAATGATCTTTTTTCGACCAACGTCCATCTCAACAGGTCTTCGACAACTAGAATCAAGGATAAGATGCACACCCTGGAAATAAACAAACATGAATGTTAGGATGCAATAATGATGCTATGAAAATGCATACATGGGATCAAGGTTTCCATATGCTCTGAATAACTGCCGTGCTGCTGACCAGAATACCAGAATAATCAGAATACCAAGTTCATAAGTCCACAATGAAAAGAAAACCCGAAATCCAGGTAGGTTGAGGGCAAGGTTTCTTGCAAAACCCATTCCCTCTCACATGTGGGTTCTAGTCTTGGACAAGGCATCCTAGCAGGTCCTTAGTCTCACGGGCTCTCAGGTCAAGAAATGATGATATGTTCACCATTTCTGGTTTTGCATCATCACCAATCAAGGAGGCCTCAACTGACTTCCCATGAACGGTCTCCAGAGTCATAAGCTCTCTAAGTCAACACCCCATCGTCTGCACCAGACGCGCAGGATAAAATATCTCCAAAGAAAACCTCATCTGAATGTGGGTCTCGTGTCAACTAAACGTGGCCAGACGCCATGCAAGCCACACGACTATCCACTATAATCCTATGTATGTACTCAAGCCTGGGTAGTGGGCTTATCCCTCATGAAACCATCCTTCCAACAACACAGTAGCAGCAGAACAGTATGATAATAGTAATGAAATACAATAAATGCAGTAAATGCAATAATATACAATAGATACAATAAATAAACACACAAAAAATAAACACCCAATGAAACATAAACAGACACGCGCTAGGATTGACTCGTATAGGGAACCAGAGTCCCCAGCAAAGTCGCCAGCTGTCGCAATGCGAAAAATAACCGGCGGAAAAACAGAGTCGCCACCGAACGTTATTTATCCCGATGGGGGAAAAGAAATAATTGAAGAAACCTCAAAAAAGGATAAGACATGGTCATCACAACAAAATTCTGGGTTCGGGAGTCGATTACGCGAGAGAAAGGTATTAACACCCCCCGACATCCGTTGTACTCAATAGGATCCACGCTTGTTGTTCCAATCAAAGGGTGTGCTTATCTAAAGCCTATTTGCTAACGGAAAAAGGTGAAAAAACAAAAGGAGACTCGATAGGACTTCGCCATCCTAGGCCTACGTATTCCCTTGTGAAGTGGGAAAGTCAGAGTCAACGTAGTTCGGAGGACTACGAGTGGAGGAAGGAAAGTTACTCGGCAAGGCTTTGCCGTCTTGTGCCTACGTATCCTTATTTGGACGAGAATGAGGAAGTCAGAGCGTCTGTAGTTCGTGGGTACGACCACAGATTGGTTAAGTGCTTTTTATGAGCGATTCTAAGTTCGCGTTCCAACAGTTAAGATCGATGCCTATTTGCGGTAGAACGGAAATAACATACTCTTTTTGAAAATGTTTGACAAACAATCCAGAAGGATAAAATGATTTGCAGTTTGTTTGTGAGTTTTAACAGAAGTGAATTGAATTTTTTGATATTCGTATTGCACTAAAGTCTATGACATAGGAGCGAATGCGTGGCAAGATCGCCCCTAAACGGGACGTATGCTAAACACTCTAGAAGAAGTAAGGAGAGACTCCTCACTCATCATTTCTCATATACTCAAGGCTCGTGGCGTACAATACTCATCGTATTTATTACATGTTTTGATTTTTGTTTTGAGAAAGAAGAGAGACTCAAAGGGCAAAGAGAAAATCTAAGGGAAACTCACCTAGATGTTGTCATGCCAAATGGACCTATAGTTGAGGATGAGAAAGGAAGTCTACCTAATATTATCATACAAATGATAGACCTAAGGTTGAGGTCAAGAAGGGACTACCCTAATTTTGTCATGCAAAGGATTGAGAGCCTAATGTCTATCCTACTTTGAACCTAATCAAAAATTAAATTCAAACTAGGAGCCCTAAGGGAGCATGTGATCAAGCACAAGTAAACATTAAACACACTCAAACTCAACAACTAAAGTGAATTCAAAACCCAAAGGAGAAGAACAGAGATGAAAAGAAAGAGGGCGCCAAAGCAACACAAGGTATGGAGAATCCACCATCAATGCACAAGTGTCACACATCAAAAAAGGATCAAAGTATGCCCATCATATGAAACAAGACATCATAGATAGATCAAGAACACAATCAATCATACACACTCTCAAACTTTACACACCATGATCAAAGTGTTCATACATTCTAATTCAGACAATCAAGGAAGTGCACAAGCAAACTTATCTTAGAATCATAATTAAACACCATTAATCATCATACAAAATTAACATTAGTTCAACAAGATAAGAACCAAGTAAAGTCAGAACTTACCCAATATAATGATCAATTCAATTCAAAGATGAGAAAAGAGGCACAACATCATCCAACAAGAACCACAACAAAGACAATGCATTAATAAATCATCAACTCATTCAAACAAGTCATACATGGTTCAACTAAGTGAAATTAGGGCATGGTATCAATGGGAGACAGTAGCATGAACATGAATATCAACTCAAACATCAACTCATGAATATCAAGAGGAAACATCAAGGAACAAGTTCAAGGCATGTATCAAAACTAGCTAAACATATACCATGATCATCTTCAAAGCAAGTGTTCAAGCAAGGTACAAAGACCAAATGATCAAGTAATGCACATCATAACATGAAGGTCAGAAGTAAACTCAAATGATTCAATTCACATTCAATTCCAAGATATCAAGCAAGTTCAAGAAGGCACATGTTCAAGATCATGCATAAGAAGCTAGACAAACATCACTCAAATCATCCATAAAAGAAACAAATGATCATGTGAGATAAGTAAGACAAAGTGATCATGCAATGAACCTCTAATCATGAAGGTCAGAACCTTAAACATGTCAATCAAAGCATAAAATAGTAAACACACATCAATTGGATCATACAAGAAACCATCTCAAGAAACTTGGTCAAGAACATCAAAGAAACAAGGTCAAAACATCATCAACTTGGAAATTCAACCAAAATAGAAAAATAGCCAAATAAATGTGAATCCAAAGCTCTAATTCAAGTCAAAACATTTAAGATTCATCATGCAAATTATCCCAAAGAGATTGAAAAAATGCATCACCAAATCAAATCAAACAAGATCAAGTAGGAGGCTAATCAAGCATAAGTTGAGGATCAATTAAAACCAAGTGAGAATCAATCAAAAATTCCACATCCGAGCATTAAATCATCCCCCAATTCATAATTTAATTGTCAAAAGAAGATAAAAGTATTGGATCAAGAAGGCATAGCAAAGTCATCAATAAATCAAACCCTAGCTCAAGGGTAAACATGTCAATTACCCCTCAAATTAAATCCAAAATAGAATATGAAAATAAATTATAAAAAAAAATGACAATTATATCAAGACATTAAAGGATTAGTAAAGTATTTTTTCTAATTTTTATCATGAATTAAACAATTAAAATAAAATCAGAATTGAAAATACCATGAAAATAGGAAATAAAAAGAGGAAGCAAGCATGGGGGTGTATGAGCAATTCCAGAATGAACATTAAGCTAGTTCAAAGCATGTTAGGATCAAAAGTGAGGTGGTGTAAATATAAAAAAGGAACAAGCCCATTCTAATTCAAACACAATCAACATGCCGTGTGGATTTCATTAATCTAGTCAGCGCACAATCACACAAACCAGCGAATAGAAACAAAAC
The DNA here is from genome assembly GCA_022829125.1 of Lathyrus tuberosus. NCBI lineage: Eukaryota > Viridiplantae > Streptophyta > Magnoliopsida > Fabales > Fabaceae > Lathyrus > Lathyrus tuberosus. Next base: position 8,970,577 of record JALAZF010000241.1, on the reverse strand, counting down.
ACTTCAAATCATTTGAAATCAAATTAGGGCGCCAATGCCACCTCATGTCACCTCCCACCTTCAGACGTCGGAGCCCTAGCTCCGGTCGTCTTCTTCGGTGAGCTGGCCGCTGGAGCCACCACACCATGCCCAAAATTAAAAAACAAAACCACTACTCTCCTCAAAATTTCACGTAGAATTCAAATCCACCATCCATTTTTGAAAATAAGCAAGCTAACATGGTTAAATCAAGGCACGAAAGAAATAAGATCCAAACTGAAATTCTCATAAATCAATACAATAAGAGCACAAACATATTCTATGCTAGCAGAGGATTCCAAATACAGAAGAATCCAACTCAAAACACGTATACAATGAGAGGAAAGGGGTGAGGAAAATTACTAAGTGGAGTTATGTCCATTTCACCTTCAAACCTTGCAGATTCTTGTGGAAAACTTCACTAATAGCCTTAGAAATCCTTGAGGATGATGAATCTGGCCAGAAAATGTTAAGAACTCCCTTGAGAAATAAGCTTCAAGGACAATGAAAATTGAGAGAAAAAGAGAGGTTCAGATCTGAGAATTGAGTGAATGAGCTAGGTTTGGAGTTTGTTGGTTTTATATGAGATGCTTTTTAGGTTTGGAATGTGGTTTGGAAAGGAAGCAAGAGGATTATAGTTGGTTACCATGGTTTTGAGAGAAAAATGGGTGAGATGCACATGTTATGGTTATGCACGGGTTAAGGCTTGGAGGGAGGTTAGGTTGAGTGATTCTGAGCATGGGAATGAAGCATGAGGTGTGTGAAGAGTTATGGCACGTGGGAGGAATGAGGTAGAGTTGTAGGTGATTTTATTTTTTTCCACTTTTAGCAACAAATTTGAAATGGAATGCATGACATATGTATGTATGCTTGGTTCATTTTGGCAAAGTTTTGGTGATGTAAACAAGGTACAAGACGTGTAGAATGATGTGTGTACATGATATGCTACCAAAGTGTTCAAATTGTGCCAAGAAAATCACACAAATGACATGCCTTGTGAACATTCCATGTAGCTTACTTTAGGTGATCATGAATTAGTGAATTTGGCTCCATTTGATACATTCTTGTGATCAAAGGAAAATGTGAAGAGAAATAAACAAGTTTCATGTGGAAATCAAGTTGAGATGAGGCTTGAATCAATGTGAAAAATGGCCATGAAAGTATGTCCCAAAATCTGCCTAGAGACACTTAGTGAAATTTTACTAAGTTACACAATTGAAATAAAAAAATGTCATGACTTGAAGGAACCATAACTTGAGATGTACAAATCCAATGGATGAGTTCTTTATATGCATGGAAATCTTGAAGGAATCTCTATAACGTTTATGTTGGAGGAAGATTGAATTGAAGCTTAGATCATGATGGAAATTACCCTTGAAGTTAGCTTCATGAAGTTGATCAATGACTTACTAAATTTGACAATTTGAAAACCCTAACTTTAGGACACCATAACTTGAGTTCTACGCCACCAATTGAAGAGTTCTTGTTATCAAAAGAAATCTTGGAGAATGAGGAACAACTTTGGTGTTGGAGGAAAAGTGAAATGAAGCTTGGATCATCAAGAAAATGGCCCTTGAAAACATGTCCTCCAAGCTGAATTTTCATACTTAGAAAAAATTCTAAGTGTTGAAATCACAAATCTTGATTTTTCTCAACTTTAAGCCACCATAACTTTTGATCTATGAATCTTTTGGACTTGCTTACTTCTACAAACTTGTAGTTTATGATGTCCTCTTTAATTTGACTACAAGTTTGCCTCATTTGGATCAAGTATGAGAAAGTTATGGATGTTGCAAGATGGTTAGAAATTAGGGTTTCCATACTTAGTGAAATTTCACTAAAACCCTAATTTTGTCAATTCTCCTGATTTTATGATTCTCCTTGATCCTTCTTGATCCAACCACATAATGACACTTGATATGACGTGAAATGCCCATGATTAACTTCAAAACCTAAGAGTTTGACTTTGTGAGGCCACAGTTGACTTTCTTGATCAGATGAAACCCTAATCCTCTTTCCATTGACTGAAGCTTATACAATGACTTGTGAAGAGACATGATGCATATGTGAACAACTTGAGATGTGTCTTAAGCCATAGAACATAGAGTTGCTCCAAGATTCAACCATAAGAAGCTCTTGGTCAAAACCCTAATTTAGGCACAAAAGATAGGAGAGTATGATCAATGCTTGAAAACCCTAACCCAGATGATTGTGTGAGATTGTTGAGAATGCCTTAAAGAGTAAAGGACTTTGAAGCTTTATAATACCATAAGATTGAATACATCCTCTTGCTTTTTGCCTTGAGAACCATCTCCTCATCTTGAGGACCAACCAAGATACCTTGATCCCATGTCTAGAACCAATGCTATGCACAAATGAAGATGCAAATGAAATGAAGCATAAGCCAAAAAAGTTAAAGAAAGGGAGGGAAAATTTTGGGGTGTTACACCATGCCACAACCCGTGTCTGACCACCACAAACCACTGGGTTCCATTGTGCCACCACCGAATTCGCCGCTTCCAACCCTACAGACCGACCACCCAACGTCCGCAACCACATCTTGCCGTTCACCGGCCAAAATTCACTACGCATCACTAAAAAAAGTGCAACTGTCACTTTTTCCGTCGTTCTCATCCGCTCGAATTTTATCTCCTGCCAAACACTCTCACGTCGGTTGCTACCCTTTAACACTTCCATCGGAAAATGCCGCCACCTAACAAGTTCAACGCAAGCCTTATGTAAAAATAAGTGGGAAAAGAGTTTTTATTGCTTGGGTTAAATGTTTTTATGGTTTTTGTGAGAGTTTGGAAAAGAAGTTTGAGTCTTCTTTTTGCTTCTGCAACGTACACGAAGGAGAAGTGAACCGCCCCACCCTTTTGGATTTTTTTTCTTTTATTTTTTATTTTTTTCAGTTTTGTTTTTTACTTTGCTTTGTTTTTAATTATTATTATTATTGTTATTATATTGTTATTATTATTATCATTATTATTATTATTATTAACCTTCATTTATTACTATTATTATCATTTATTATTATTAATATATTACCATTGTTATTATTATTATTATTTATTATTATTATTAATAATAATATTATTATATTGTTTATTACTATTATTATTATTAATTGTTGATAATTATTTTTTTGTTTATGATTATTATTTTTTATTATTATTATTATTATTATTTTATATATTGTTATTGTTAATATTTATTACTGAATATTATTAGTACTACTAATTATTATTGTTGTTTATTATTAGTGTTAATTTTATTATTATTGATTATTATTTTGAGTTTATTTATTATTATTGATTTATTATTTTCATTTTATAATTATTGTTGTTATTATTTGATTATTGATAATTATTATTTATTGTTTATCATTATTATTTGTTACTACGATTACTATTATTGTCATATTTTATTTATTGATTATTTATTCTATCTTTTAATCGTTAAAACGAAATTCGATTTTCGGACCCGTCGATTTTTCACAAATGCACTGCAATTTCGGGGTTAAATCCAATTTAACTCCAGAAATTGCTTAAAAGCATACAATTTTGTTGACCGGCCTCAGATAGGGTTGATTCCTACATGGATCGCCTTACGATTGTTTAACATAACGCTAAATTTCAATAGTTTGAAACTCTGATTTTATTTCCAATTCTTTCTCTTTGTCTGATTTATTTTCACATTGATTTCATTGTTGTTTACTTTTGTTATTTACAGTTGTTATTTAAAAGCTTACACTGTTAATTACTGCATTATACATCCCCATTTGATAAACTTGTACCCCCATTCCCATAAATATGTAATAAGTTTACTGCTTTCTTTACTGCTTTATTATCTTGATTGATTGTTAATTCAAAGATTAAAATCCACAACTTTCAGAAAAGAACAAAAACAAATACTTAGACGCCGTTTCAAAAAGGGTGAAAAGGGTGATGGTCTTAAGCCATTGATTCCTCTCCTCGATTGTTTGGATACGAGTAACCTTACTTGGCCATTCAAATAATTGTCATCTGTTAAAAAGCTTATGACCCCCACCACATCCAAATCGCTTTCTTAATCAAACTTAGGGTTAAAATCATTTTTGTAATAAATTTGGACGAAAAATGAGGTGGTCTAGAGCCTTATATTCCCTTCCTCGAGTACTTGGATACGAGTAGCCTTACTCGGCCATTCGAGTATTTGTCGTCCGTCCAAAATACATTAATCTTATTTAAACTCCTTTTTCAATTAAGGATGAAAAATGAGATGGTTTAGAGCCTTCTATTCCTCTTCTCGAGTACTTGGATACGAATAGCCTTACTCGACCATTCGAGTAATCGTCATCCAACAAAACACTCAAACCAATCAAACTTGTTTTCCTCCCTTGTGCACCTTCGAAAACATTTTTCAAAAATGAGTATGCTTTATCCATATTGATGTGAAAGAAACAAAGGCTTTAGTCTCCAAGAGTGAGCAATAAGCAAAGGTTTAAAACACTCGATATGTCTAAAGGATTACTCTTTAAAATCAATCAACCCAGTAGTTCTTAGTAAGTAGAACTACAGAGATCTGATTTTTCATTTCACCGTAAGAATACGTAGGCACAAAATTTTAATATCTTTGCGAGCACACCTTCAATAAAATGTCCATCCCTCTAAAAAACACCCTTTATTTTAAAACCATCCTTTCTTTTTTTTTTCTTTCACTTGATAAGTAGAAGATCACAATTAACATAAGCTAACATCTCTATCATAAATCTAACTAAGAGGTTCTCATTTGTACAACGAATGTGGGGGTGCTAATACCTTCCTCATGCATAACCGACTCCCGAACCCAAATTTTATTGCGACGACCATTTCCTTTTCTTTTAAGGGTTTTATCGATATTTTCCCTTTTTGGTTTATTCTTCTTCTATCTTATTGTATTGTTATCTGATTATTTTATTGCTATATGTGATCTTATTTGGTCCTTAATAACATTTGTAGGGATCTATGATTATTGACACTTTGTGAGATACGCTCTCTACCCGAGTATGAGAAAAACCATATGATTAAGATGGTGTTGTGTAGTATTGGCCTGCGAGGAGCCTTCCTCGTTGGGACGATACGAAGACCCCGCCTAGAGTAGATTCTCTCGGATATGTTATTGTCTGATGAGCCTTCGTCATGGCAATAATGTTTTCAAGTTGGATCGATGATTCTAGGGACCTTTTTAGAACTTGAAGTTGACGGTTGTGTAGTATTAAATTGCGAGGAATCATCCTCACTGTGATGATACAAAGACCTCACCAATAAGAGATAATTTCAAGGATATTATTTTCCGACGAGCCGTCGTCATGGCAATAATGTTTTTGAAAAGGATCCATGACTCTCGGAACCTATAAAACCATAGAGCCTACCTCTGGGGTTCCTAGAATTAGAGATACCAGTTATTTACCTGTTATTCTGCCCAACTTGAAACTTGATTATCCTGAAACCATGCATACCATCATCCATACATGGCATTGCATTGTTGCATATCAAAAACAAATTATGCATTCGCACATCATTTGCATCCAATATGCATCATGCATGTCATTTACCAAACAAAAAGATCATTTCGCCTACTGTTCATAGCCATCTAGGCGATTACCCGACACGCGCTTAGAACTTAAAGCATGTCTCAAAAAGCTATGGACAAACTCAACCAAGGTCAGGATTTGTTAAGAGAGGAAGTTAATCAGTTGAAAAGTCAGATGAGCCTTGTCTTGGATATCCTACTGAAGGTGGCAAGAAACACGAGAAAGGGGGTTCGAATTGGGTTTCTCAAAAGTAAATCTTTTTTCAAAACCAATTCAACAGGCAAACACAGAAAAATAAAAATAACAATTTATTTTTATACTGGTTCGCTATTAACTAAGCTACCTCCAGTCCACCCTACCAAGGTGATTTCGCCTTCTCAATAAGGACTTAATCCACTATAGTCAAACAGATTACAGACACCACAAAGACAACCGTCCTTGTCTTCTTGAACATACAGACTAAACCCTAGTCACTCAAGGTAATCACTCAAACAAATTTAAGGTTATACAAAATGTGTTTACAAAGATTGCTTCTACAAAGCATATTAACACAAAGTTTAAGTACAGTGAGAGATTCACACAATATGAACAAAAGTTCTAAGTTTGTTTACAATATTCACAAAAATAATGTTATCAGATAAAATGTAGCAGCGTGTGAATAACGTGTTGACATTATTCACAAAGTAGCATCCTGATCCATTCTATCAAGTCTTCCTTATATAACCAAGGAAAGATTCGTTGGAGGGTAGAATGACAATCTTCAGGTATGAGCTGGCGCCTTAAATAACCATCATCAATGGTGGGAGACAAAATCGTATAGCATAAATGTCCTTACTCCACGAAATCTGCATAGTGGAAGGAATATTTTGATCTTGTACTATGTATTATTTATCTCACGTAACAGTTTATTCTTATCATCTTCTAATCATTAGAGGCTTCTGAATGAAATTGTTGAAGCATAGTCAGGAGAATCAAGGTCCTTGTTGAGAGTCTTCAGAACTAAGGCCTTCAGAGTCTTGACATTGTTCATCAGAACCTAGTCTTCAGAGTCTTCAACACTTCATTCTTCAAAATCTTTAAATCTTAAGCATAGAGTCTTTGAAGACAACAAAATCATCAAAGGCTCTTTAGTCATTATCGTGATCAGAGGCTTTGGCATGAACGTTCTTCAGAACCGTTGTCTAACCGCTTTCTATATCATGACTATCTCTTGTAACGCGCTTGTTTTTCTTCGGAGTTAGAGTGTATTGATTCAGAATCTGATGATGTCACTCGCCAAAGCTCCAAAGTCAGAACTTGTATAACAAGAGCTACACACTTCACAGAAACCATTAGAATACAAAATTGTTCTTTATGAATTAATGTATTTTTATCATCAAAACTAAAGGCCAGATGTAGAACCAAATCTTGGTCTAACAATCTCCCCATTTTTGATGATGACAAAACCATGTATTTTGATGAACAATTTTTGTATGGTTAAATCACATAAAAATATCAGAGTGAGGTTTGTAAGCTCCCCCTGAATTTTATATTGTTAAAAATTATTCTAAATCTTAGAAAGTCAGGGTTAGGTTTGCAAGCTCCCCCTGAATTTAAGACTTAAAAACTTTTAACACATATAAACAATTTAAATCAACATGAAAGAAATAGCTTCCCCGTTTGGCATAAGCCAGGTGGTTATGACTTTTTCTTCAGATCGGAGCTTTCTGATATAAAGTATCAGAGCCTTTCTTTGTTATAAGTGGTATCAGAGCAATTTCTGTAACAAGGTGGTATCCGGGAAAAGTCATGAGTATCTGACCTTAGCAAATAGATTGCTGATTTTGACTTGGCCAGAGTACAAATTTCAGAACTAGTATGCGTCTGATTTGATGCTTTATAACCCGAAATTCTTGGTCAGAATGATGAACTTTTCAAGTTCTCAGAAAATTGCCAAGTTAAAAAGTTAGAAACATGTTTGGGTTTACATAGTGGGAATTAGATATATCAAAATCATTACACTTTTTCTCCCCCTTTGTCATCAATAAAAAAGAATAAAGAGACAAAGAAAATAAACCAAAACGATAGTTTTCATTAATCAGAAAAGATGAGCGAGTACATAGAAGAAGAAAACATAAGAACTGAACAAAGATAACACAAAAGTTAAAAAACTAAGGTGCAGAAGGGTTTTTGGGTAGTCTATAAAGAATCTCTGCAAGTAACCCTTTGATCTTTCGCGTCCTTTCCTTCACTTATGAGTTCTCTATAGCCATAAACTCCAACTTCTTTAGAACATAATCCTTAGAACCCAAATTCTCCTTGGTGCCAGAAACACTAGCAGTTTCCACAGAAGTATCAGCAGAAACCAACAAATTCTGAACAGGGGGCGGAGGAATCACTTCTGGTGCTGGGAGCAGATGAGTGGCTGGAACCTTCTGTAGTAGAGGTTCTACTATACCAGAGAGTCTGGAATTGAAGTTCCTCTTGGCTTCCTTCATCCAGATAACCTCCAACTCTTCATAGCTGACTACAATCCATCTTCTGAAGACCTCAATCAGATTGGATACTTCAGAGAAGTTTGCACTGCCTCTAAAAGCTTCGATAAGAGCATGGAGTCTTCCAAAAGCATCCTCTTTAAACTGTCCAAGCATGTTGTCAGTTGAAGTTGGACGGATGAATATATTATCATGAGTCATAATCAGATAAGGACAAGAAATTCTTTATGGAGTGGCAAGAACAATACCTTCTAAAATAGTGACGGTAACATCATTTTCCTCAAGGATAGGTGTAGAGTGGATATCAGTATTAGATGAAATGGTGATGGTAAGGTCCGATGAATCAGGGGTGGATGGTGCATTATTCCTGATACGTTCCATGAACTCATCAGAAAGATATTCATCAGAGATTAGTTGGGGAGGTGGAGTTGTATCTTTTGGAATGACATGGATGATGGGCAAAAAGGTTTCAGAGGAATGATTGTCTGTTTCAGTGGTTTTTGGTGAAGTGTGAATAGTTTCTGAAGTGGTAGTTATGTTTATGGTTAGAGGCGCAATGGTTGTGATGATGGTTGAGTATGTACTAGTTGGGTTTAGAATAGAGAGTGATAAAGATGTGGATGATGTAGGTTTGATTTAGGTTGTTTGAGTGTTAGTTAATATTTTTGGTGGAGGGGTGGTTATGGTTCCAAAAGAAATAATAGAAGGAGGGGAGTAGAGAGGAGGAGCAGATGAAGTAATCAGTGCAGAACAAACAGATAAGTAAGGAGTCATAGATAAGGATGACTTAACGCGATTCCCAGAAGGAGTTACTTCTGAAGTCTTAGAAGTCATAGAACTTGTGAGCTCCGCTTCAGGTCCCATGGTGTATGCCAGAATGTTTGGCCCAGATGTTCTAGCCACTTTGGTGGGAGGTTTGACCGTCCCAGAGGTTTCTTCACCAGACATTCTAGGCTTCCTTTTCTTTCTCAGTCGTAAAGAGTCCTCACAACTTTAATGAATATCCTCAAGCCTTAGCATGGTTTCTTATTCATCCCTTTCAATGCAGATCTTATTATAATGTGCCAAGACTTCCTTAGGTTATTCCTTAAAGAAAATAGGATAATTCATCACAGGCATACTTCTAGCACCAACAGTTGTCCTGTCTATATGTGCTGAAGGGATAACCACATCAGTAATCAGACACATATTCTTCAGAGTATGTCCATTGAGAGGCCTCCCAATGATGAAGTCTAGTTTATTAGACAAGCCAACTTCCCTTAAATTTTGTACCAGCTTGCTTTTAAAAAGTATGTTTGAGATCAATCTTCTTATGGGTATCCAGGTCCTCATCTTGGTACCTTTATTTCTTGTTTCTTTGACCATCTCCCTCATATATTTGAAAAGGATCGAGGGAAAATTCATCCTGACGTTGGTGGCTAGATAGAATAGCATATACTTCTGATCAACATTAATATAGTCTTGAGAATTTGACGAGGGCCGAGGGTTGATGCACCCAAGAATGATCTTGAACCAGATTCGGAGATTCTCATGAAGATCCTTAGGGCTGGAAGATTGTTCCTTATTTACAAAGATGACCTTAGCAATGTCTTCCATCTTTTTTGTCTTAGAAACCATGTTGTAACATGTTTTTCCAGAACCATCATGATTGAGAAGAGTAGCAATAGACTTTCCAGAAATAGAAATCTTGTTACCCAAAACATATGATGTAACCTAAAGAGATGTTGCTTCTGCGAAGATCTGGAATTCCTTAACCAGTATGAGAAGACTTCCAACAACACGAATATTCAGAAAAATATATTTTTTATTCCCTTCAGTCATTTCCTTTAAAAAAGGGATTCTTATATAAAAAATGTCATTCGAGGATTCCATTTTCTAGTCTCATGGCCAAAATGAACCCCAGCTTCCTCATAGCCCTGGGGATGTGTCTCGATCTCCTACGTGCGAAATGAATTAACAAACCTTTTCCCTCCATGGAATCTTTCAATTGACTAACCAATTCAAAATATAGAATAAAATAGTCTTCTTAGTATCTTTTCAACTTCGTTAGCGGTGTAGGTGTTAGTCGTAGTCATACACGGGTCCGTTGAGATGCTCAAAGTAACCATCCCATATTTGAAATCTTGTTGTTTTAATCAGATCGTATCCATTTGCCTTGAGGTTGTCGAAATATACCAGCAACTCTCTTGAAACAGAGAGTTTGTCAACAGGGGTTGAAAGAGTAAGTTCTTGAAGACCTTCAAGCACCTGTTCTTAAGGTTGATCCTATTGGTGTTGTTGAGATGATGATGAAGCCATTGATGTAGAGAAAGATTTTTTGGGTTTTGAGAGACTTTTCAGTTTGAAAACAATAAAGTGTGGGGAGTGAAAAGTTGCGTAAGTGTGTGAAGTGAGTGGAGTGGGTTTTAAATACGAAATTTAATAATCATGATAGAAATAGGCAATAATGATAATTAATGAAAATTAAAATCAAGGGTTAAATATGTTTGTGATCCTCCTAAATATCTCAAATTTTGTTTTTAGTCCCTCAAAATATTTCCTTCAAAGAATGGTCCTCCTAAAATTTTTCATCCAAATGGGTGGAAATAAGAAATGTTGGGTTTTCAATTCTTCCACAATTTATAAGAAGTCTTACCCAGAATAGATCTTATAGAGATCCTATTCTGAATATAACATGTTGTATTGACTGCTTCTGCCCAAAATGCTTGGCCACATTAGTCTCATGGATCATAGTCCTTGACATTTCCTGTAAGGTCCTATTCTTCCTCTCTACAACATTCTGGGTTGACACAACATTCTTAGCTTTGAATGAAGTTTTAGAAAATTTTCCTTTCTGACACACTTCACAAAGAGCATCTGAAGCAAACTTCATATTTGGCAGGCATCTGACAAGATTAAGCTTGTTTCGCTGAGAAATCCTTTTCATGTTAACATGACCCAATCGTCTATGTCATGTCCATTGCTCTTCATTAACAGACATAAGAAATTTTACATTCTTATTCTTTAAATCATAAAGTTTTATCTTATAAGTGTTGTTCTTCCTCTTTCCATTGAAAAGAACTGAGCCATCCTTTTGACTAACAACTTTACAGGACTTTTGATTGAAAATAATATCATAACCATTGTCACTTAATTGACTTATGGGAAGAAGGTTATGCATTAATCCTTCAAAGAGAAGAACATAAGTAATGCAAGGGAGATTAATGTTACCTACTATTTTGGAGCCAATGATCTTCCCTTTCTGATCACCTTCAAAAACTACGACGCCTCTAAGCTTAAGTTCCACGTCTTGGAACATATGCCTTCTTCCAGTGATGTGTCGTGAGCATCTAGAGTCCAGGTACCATGACTGGTGTTTTAACTCTGCTGCTAAGGATATCTGCAACATAAATTATTTTGTCCTTAGGTACCCACATCTTTTTGGGTTCTTTTGAGTTATTCTTCCCATAATCGTTTACAACTTTGGGTTTTTTTGCAGGATATTTATGCATGAATGCATGATTAGAACGACAATGATTTTTTGTTTTAGCCTTAGATTTAGCAATAGATTTACCTACAGGCTTAACAACATTTTGTTTCCCATAAGGAACGAAATGAGATTCAAGAGTATTAGGCTTTTCATCTTTTTCGGAATCAGATTCTTCATCAGAATCATAGCCAATACCCCTTGTCCCGTTCTTGCTAACGCCATAACTCATGGAAGCCATTATACTTCTATTTATGCTTCTAGAAAGAAACTTCTAGAAAGATTTATCATACTTCTATATGATATCACCTGAGCCTGAAGAGGCTTTAGAAATGACTTTTTGTTCAGGTTTGAGACTCTTGCTTGAACGTACAAAGTTGTTTTTCAAAATCAGATATTCTTCACTCAAACTTGAGAAATCTTTCTGAAGCTTATAGTAAGCTTCTGATTCAGATACATAAATCTTCTTCAGATCCTTGTAGTTGTTCATAAGGTTCTGATATTTTTATAGAACTTCAGATAGGCTGGATTCAAGCTCAAAATGAGAGAGTTTAGAAAATACCTCTTTAGAATCTGACTCTAATTCTGATTCTGATTCTGATTTACTTACTTCTGCAGGAGCTTCTGTGAATGCCATCAGAGCACATTTGCTTGCTCTTCTTTAGAGTTATCTTCAGAAGATTATGAATCATCCCAAGTAGCCATAAGACCCTTTTTCTTCCCACGGAAGTCTTTCTTCTTGAGTCTGTCATTCTTTAGCTTGGGGCAATCATTCTTATAGTGATCTAGCTCTTTACATTCATAGAAGATGACTTATTTGCTGACTCCAGCATTCTTGAATCCAAAAGTAGTCTCAGAACGACCACCTGTCCTTCTTTGTCTTCTGAACTTTCCTTACCTTTTATTCCAGAGTTGATTCACACGTCAGGAGAGTAGAGACAATTCATCTTCTTCTTTTGATTCTTTTTCAGACTCCTCATCGGTATCAGCCTGAAGAGCTTTTGTCTTCTCAGACCTTCTAGAAACAAACTTGCTCTTTCTCTTGGGCTCATCAGCTTTGAGCTCAATCTCATGGCTTCTCAAAGAACTAACCAGTTCTTTAAGAGATGTGTGGTTGAGGTCCTTTGATAATTTCAGAGCAGTTACCATTGGTCTCCAATGCTTAGGTAGACTTTTGATGATCTTTTTGACATGATCAGCAATAGAATACCCTTTATTCAGAACCTTAAGTCCTGCGGCCAGAGTTCAAACCTTGAGAACATGTTCTCAACAATTTCATCATCCTCCATCTTGAATGCTTCATATTTTTTAATCAAGGCAAGAGCCTTGGTTTCTTTCACTTGTGTGTTCCTTTCATGAGTCATCCTCAGAGAATAAAAAATTGATTTGGTAGTATCTCTGATGGTGAGCTTTGTTGCGGCGGGAAAAATTATTGAGATTAAGTTATTGATTAAGGTCGAACAAAAAGAAAAAACCTATAAAAGAGAGATCTGGATACGGGGCTTGGTTATGCAAGGGGAAGGTATTAGCACCCCTCATATCCGTTGTACTCATCGAGAACAACTTGCACATTTGTGTTTATAAAAAAACATGGTTGTTTGTTGATTGATTTTAATTGAAAATATATTTTGTCGTATTCAAGTGGAAAACTCAACTTACTACCACAAGTATGAGGAAATGAGCATTTGCATCATCTTGATATGGAGAACTTTTACTTGGACTTTCTCACAAGTACATCTCAACATTCAAGTGGAAAATGTCAATCATTTCTCAGCATCTTGTAGAAGTATAGTGGTTTGCAATACTACAAGAATAAACTAATATTTAATTTTTGAAAAAGGCTCTTAAAGAAAAATGCGCAGAGGCACAAAAAGAAGTTTGACGAGGTTTGTATTTTTTAGAGATTTTGAAAAGAGTTTAAGTATGCTTAAGTGTTTTAGCATTTATTAAGAAAAGATTTTCTAGATCACTTGACAAAGTCAAGGTTTATAAAGAAAAAGGTGTGAAGTTTGAAAATAATAAGTTTTTAAAATAGGGAGAAGTTTTGAAATTTTAAGAAGTGTGAAGGAGAAGAAGAGAATATCCTAAAGCATAAAGTAAATGGTCTCATTGTAAGATAGCCCAAGAGAAAGTATTTGTGTGTGCAAGTGTACTAACCACAAAAAGGGGCGAGCATTTGACATTGGTCAAAACAAGCATTCATTTCCCTTTGGATTGAGCCACAAGATGAACAAGCAACAAGCGCAGATGAATATCAAAGAAAAACCAGATGGAAAACCAAGATCACCAAGCCATAAAAAGCCTCCAAATCTTGAATTAAAGATAAAAAAAGTCTCAGATGAAGCACTATATCTCAGATGGATCACAAGGTCTCAAATGGATCACAAGGTCTCAGATACCACTCCAAGCAAAGGGATATACTAAGTCCTAATGTCCAAGGTCCAAAATACTCTTCAACCAAGGGATAGTAACACAAAGTCCATGAGATCAAGTTAAATATATTTAGGGTTTTAGCCATTTTATGATGTTTTTTGTTCTTTTAAGATAAGAAAGAAATAACACATAAAATAAAGAGCAAACTAAAAGGCAAGAATGTAAAAATTGCATGAATGTAAATGACATAAAAGTGTAAATGACATAAATGTAAAGAGCATAAAATAAATGTTAGATGTTAGCACAATTAATATGTCAATGTTAGTGTTAATGAGAATTTAATCGAGTCGGGGCAACTTAGTGCTATGTTAAGCAATCGTAAATGAACTTATATAAAAGTCACACCTATCTGAGGCTGGTCAATAACAATTTATGTGTCAACATGTTAGAGAAATAACATAAATTTATTCTCCTAGAACATATAACACAATGAGAAAAAACAAAAGAAGAAGATAGATGGAGAAAGAGAGAAAGATTGGGGCACTCATGTATGGGATCATTTATCAACAAGTCAAAGGCTCAAAGTATGATCCAACTAAGGATAACCTATCTGATGCAAAGTACCATAAATGATCAGATGATCATTTATAAGCAAATTTGAACTAGAGAAGGTTGAATCAACCAATGGATCATCACTCAAGGATTTAAAATGTTGAACACATGATTAACCAAGCAATCATCAAAAGCCAAATCACAAACATTCAAAAATACGAATAAAATAAAAAGAAAATCATATAAAATGATTTAAAAAATGATTAAAATGGAAACTAAAAGGAAAAATTCAAAAGAAACATCAAAATTCAAAATAAATGGTGGAGATAATTATGAGAAGTCCAAAGTATAACAAATAAAAGGATCTCAAAAGTTGGATGAAAAAATGTTTGAAAATGATCAAAAATAAAATTGATAATAGAAATTAAATGAAAAATATAAGAAAATATGAATTAAATGCAAAATGATTTTTAAAAATTATGCAAAAAAAAAAATATGGTAGAAAATATTTTTATGAAATTATGAAAAAAAAAATGGAGTTAAAAAACATAAAAGAACTATTAAAAATACATCAGATAAGGAAAAGAAATAAAATGAAAATAAATGAAATAAAAAGAAGTGTCCACGGCTAGCTGCGTGGCGCATCATGATTGGCCAGGATTTTAATTTCTGATCAGAGTGCGTGAAGCTTCATCGTCTTCAACCTTCAGCTTGATTTTGCAAAATCATGAACACGTGTTTTTAGTCAGAATCAAGCATGGATTCAAGTGCGCAACACATCATCATTCATGTCTCTCTGCATAAGAGCAATTGATTTGCTCTGAGCAGAGAGAATTTGCTCAAAAACTTGAAGAACCTTAGTTCTTCAAAGTAAAATTAAATGATGGATACGCAATATAAATTCAAGGTGATAGAGGGCTTTTTATCAGAGGAACAAGACGAACACACTGGTAATTTGTTTGCTCAGAAATGTTACTTGTAAATACCTTTTCAGTTGAAGCTTTGAAGGTAAACAATGATGGAAATAGAGAGCTTGGTTCAAGAAGATTCAAATCACGACAATGCTTTAGTTAGCTTTAGAAGGTGCCGATGAATGATTCTTGGTGAAGAAACGAAGCAAAACAAGCTTGAATTAAGAAAATGGATTTTTGGTTTTTGGAGGTATCGAGTTCAAATGGTTGTGGAGTTTCTTTGGCTTTTAAAGCTTGGAAATGAAGGAAAAATGATCCTCTATTTATAGGAAAAGTGTTTAGCATCTTGTACATATGAAAGGGATCTCAATTCGTGTGAATTAGGTCAGAATTTTGATGATTTGCAAAGCGTGTGAGATGAGTGATGAAAAGCATGACTTGGGCATGAAACCTAGTCGTTTTGTGTTTGTTTGGACGTGTTTTACTTTGCCAAAAAGGTTGCACGTGTGCTTGTGGTCCCAAATTGAGATTGGAGTGAATATCATGACCTGAAGCTTGTGTGGGGAACAAAGTTCATGGCACCATGTTTGAACTTAGGCCAAATGGAATCCACTCGTATGTTTTTTAATTTTCTTTGTACCAAATGATCTTTTCATGGAAAAGAATCAAATGCAAAAAGAACCACGTCAAAAAGGATGCTTGGATTGAAAATGGCATTGATTCAAAGTTGAGGTCATGACCTGAAATTCTAGGCCATGCATTAGGTCGACCAGGTCTTGGGCCTACTTTTGTGCACATCTGAGCAGCTGGGCAAATCCCAAAATTGATGGACTTAGAGGTTGAATTAATGTTTGACCCTTGAAACAAAGTTAAATGTGATATTTGGCTCAAAGTAGATTCTAAAAATGTTGAGAAATGAGAAAGTTATGGTGTTTGGACCAAATGACATGCCATACTTGATTTTAGGCCAACCAAACATGTGCCAACTTGAGGTTTCTTGTCATTTCTTGCATCCAAAGGCCTATTGATGAACACTTTAAATGCCAAATGAAGGAAACTTAATTGCCTCTTTGAATAATCTTGAGAATTACTTGAGAATTGGATGGAGATGGCATGGAAATAAACACATGAACCATACTTGAATCAACTTTGAAACCATGCACCCAACTTGAACTTCTCTTGATCCCATGATGTTAGATGAAGCTTGACATGAATGTGACCTAATATTATAGGTCATTCCATGAAGTGAAAGCTCCTTTGGACCATTTGTTGACCAATAGTTTGACTTTGAGAATCAAAGCCCTAATTTAGAAACCAAACTTGATCCTTTGATTGCAAGCCCCTACCTTGTAAAATAAGAAAAGGAAATAATACATAATTTTGTATTTTAAATAAGGTTAGTGATGTTAGAATGGAAACAACAAAAGGACAATAAGAGAACGCAGAGGGTGTTTGGTGATCTCCCACAAAGGCAAACCCCAAATAGGTGGAGACTAGGAGGATAACATGCATGTGATCTTGGTGAAATGCAAATGATATGATAGGTGGAATCTTAGGGGTAAAAATTAAGGTATGAAAATATTTTCATATTCAGTGTATGAAATGGCATTTAGCAAGATAGTTCTTGCTTTGTGATGATTATTATCATTATTTTCTGTTGATCCGTCATCACTCTTCTTTCGATTTTATTGCCAGTTGCATCTACTAGGTGTTCATAGCCATCGATTACCATATCCCATAGATCTACATCGTGACTTAGAAAGAAGCTTTATATTTTGTCCTTCCAGTAATCAAATTTATCTCTATAAAAAACTGGAGATTTAGCATTGTAGTGATCACTATCATTTGTTTGAGCAACTGGAGGTGGAATGGCAGCCATTGTATTTCACACTGGATCTTTATCTGACACGGTTAAGTGTTTGATAATCTTATCAAGATCAGAACCGGAGCTCTGATGCCAATTAAAGGTGGCAAGAAACACAAGAAAGGGGGGTTGAATTGGTTTTCTAAAAAATTAATCCTTTTTCAAAACCAATTCAACAGGCAAACATACAACAAAAAAAATAACAAGTTATTTTTACACTGGTTCGCTGTTAACTAAGCTACCTCCAGTCCACTCTACCAAGGTGATTTCTCCTTCTCAGTGAGGACTTAATCCACTATAATCAAACAGACTACAGACACCACAAAGACAACCTTCCTTGTCTTCTTGAGTATACAGACTAAACCCTAGTCACCCAAGGTAATCACTCTAACAGATTTGAGGTTATAGAAACTGTGTTTACAAAGATTACTTCTACAAAGCAGATTAACACAAAGTTTAAGTACAATGAGAGATTCACATAATATGAACAAAAGCTCTAAGTGTGTTTACAATATTCACAAAAATAATGTTATCAGAGAAAATGTAGCAGCGTGTGAATAGCGTGTTGATATTATTCACAAAGTAGGAGCCTGGTCCATTCTATTAAGTCTTCCTTATATAGCCAAGGAAAGATCTGTTAGAGGGTAGAATGGGAATCTTCAGGTATGAGCTGACGCCTTGAATAACCGTCATCAATGGTGGGAGACAAAATCGTACAACATAAATGTCCTTACTCCACGAAATCTGCATAGTGGGAGGAATATTTTAATCTTGTACTGTGTACTATTTATCTAACGTAACGCTTTATTCTTAACATCTTCTAATCATTAGAGGCTTCTAAATGAAATTGTTGAAGCATGGTCAGAAGAATCAAGGGCCTTTTTGAGGGTCTTCAGAACTAATGTCTTTAGAGTCTTGACAATATTCATCAGAACCTGGTCTTCAAAGTCTTTAGCATTCCATTCTTCAAAATCTTCAAATCTTAAGCACAAAGTCTTTGAAGACAACAAAATCTTCAAAGGCTCTTTAGTTATAGTCGTGATCAGAGGCTTTGGCATGAACGTTCTTCAGAACTGTTGTCTAACCACTTTCTAGATCATGACTATCTCTTGTAATGCGCTTATTTCTCTTTAGAGTCAGAGTGCGTTGATTCAGAATCTAATGACGTCACTCATCAAAGATTCAGAGTCAGAACATGTATAACAAGAGCTACACACTTGACATAAACCATTAGAATACAAAATTGTTCTTTATGAATTAATGTATTATTATCATCAAAACTAAAGGCCAGATGCAGAACCAAATCTTAGTCTAACACCTGCAAGCTTTGTTAAGGAAAGTGGGCAAACCCACACCATTGGTTGCAACAGAAATGGTTACCTCTTTATGTTCGTTCGGTGTCACCGCTCACCAAAGGCAAACCCAAGCAGAAAATTTTATAGTTCAAGACTCTCCTCTTGGAGGCCATCCTCGGCCACTATTTCCAAAGTCTCCTTGCTAAGTCCAAGAAGAATTGGGGTCCTCAAGAAGAAAAGATATTCCAAAGTCTAGCAAGGGGCAGCCACCCGTTGCACCAGTTCATTGTCATCAGTTTGAAGCTTTCAAGCTTCCACATCAAAAGCCTTTGTCTGTTCCGCCTCCAGTTAAGGATCAAAATTACCATCGCAATCAAATAGGTCCTTGAAAGCCTCCTCAGTTTGATCCAATTCCAATGACGTACATTGAGTTGCTTCCTCAAATGATTCAGAGATCTCTGGTGTTCCCCAAGAAGCTTAATCCATTAGTGACGTTCCCACCTAACTTTAAACACCATGCTATATGTGAATACCACAATGGATCTCTAGGGCATACCATGGAGGACTACAAAGCCTTCAAGTATCGGTTACAAGAATTAATTTATCAGAAGATATTGTCATTTATGGACATTCCGAATGTGGTGAAACCCCCCGTCTGGATAAGTGTGAAGACTTCAAGAAGCAAAGCCAATGGATCATACAGGATAGCTCATCCTCAAAGCAGATCATTAGGCCACTTTATCATTTGCATTTTGTAGTTTGCTTGTTTGCTAAGTGTTTATTTGCTTGTAAATATTGTTAATATTAATGGTAATAGTAATGAAATGAGCATGCACTGTTTTGAATCCATCCTTTCGTGTTCACTCATTTTTCATATTTTATCACAAAAAAGAAATATATATATATATATATATATATATATATATATATATATATATATATATATATATATATATCTCTTTGTTTCTCCTATTCCCTTTTCTTTATCAAAACCATCTGTTTTAGCATAAATTGGCGAGAGAATGATGAAAACAAAATACCTAAAATTGCTGACAAGTATGCTTTCAAACAAAACTTTATTGATGATGTAAGGCATTATTTTAATTCCCAAACACCAGAGATATAAGGAGGATAATCCCTCGTCAACCCCTTTGATCCTAGAAGTTAATGTTTCTTTCTATACGAAAATACCCTCTTATCTTAACCAGGGGCAGGGTAGTTTCTAGTTAATTCGGCTATGCATTCAAATCTCAAGAGAATCACTCCGAACACCTAAGAGGTGTAATCACGTGCTTTTTCATCACACACATCAAGAAATGTTGAAATAGTCATGAAAAAAGCCAAAAGGTATGGCGGTTGTTCCTCAATAACCAATGACATGACCTACCAAAAAGAAGTATGAAAAAAAAAGAGAAGAAACCCGCTAAGTCGAACACCAAGGCGTTGACTTAGGCAAAAATCAGGACATCCCGGTGGACTGAGAGTTTAAAAGAACCAGTCCAGGCAAAGTTAGGGAAAAGAAAAAATGAAAATAAGTGACCAGCATATCAAGAACCAAAGGGTCACCAACATTCCTGATAGAATCAAATTTTGTGATTACTAAGCAAAGACATGTGACTGGCACCACAAATGAATAACTATCATTGGTTCTCAAGCCATCATGTTCGCACCTTCAAATTTCTCTTGAAGTTTGAATGCGCGTGTCAAATTAGCTGAATGTAGGAACTGGAGATCATCAAGAAGAAGGGTGGGTTAAAATCAAAACTTTGAGCCTATATCCTTTTGTTCAAAAAACTGTGAACCAGGCCATGTTACAACCCTCAAAAAGACCTAATTGAAGCAAGGTATCTTTTGAAAGCATACTCAACAAGGTTGCGTTAACCTGACTCCTAGATATTTGCTAATCATCTGTATTGGTAGCATATCCCATTGTCTTTCGCACTTTGAATACACTAGTGATCCATTCACATCATTTCAATAATGATTGATTTCAAAATTTACATTTTTGCATTGCATTAAAATTACCATTTTTGAATGAACAATTTTATTTACAAGATAAGCACTTAGCATTAAGGAAATTCCAACTAAATCTGTCATTTGAAGAGCTTGATCATGTGAAAGAAATCCAGTCAGGGGCAAATCACTTCCAATCATCAAATAGCCATTTAGTCTAGAACAAAACTCTTTGAGACTCTGACTGGGGCAAACCACTTCAAAAGTTCAAAAAATGGGGAAATCCATCTAAAGGTTGGGTTATGGCAAGCTACTCCCAAACTCCCTTCAAGGATAAAGTTCTTCAAAAGCCCAGCAGACTGGGGCAGAGAGAGCTATAAAAAGACAAGTCCTCTCCATACTTGGAAGTTGCTCAAGCAAGAGTCCTACAATGCATCAACAACCATTGAGTTCGAAATGAGTGTCGGGAAATCATGCTAGAAGAGCATCCCATCAAATAACCATTTACCTCGACAAAGAAACATTGCTACAGAGGAATCCATTACCCACCATGGGGGCATTATGGGAAACATTCAAGTCATTGCATAAATCATCCTCATGCATTAGTTATGTGGCTCCGCTCTAGTGTCAAGCCATGCATAACATCATATTCATATGGCATATTCCCATAGCATATAGCCTTGAAGTACATTTTTTGTTGTTTTCAAAATCAAATATCAATTGCTTGTCAACCCCCGAGTTGATATGTTCTCGACCCCGAGTCGATGTTATCTTTATTTTCCAGACCCCTGAGTCAATGTTGTATTTACTGTTTCTCGACCCCCGAGTTGATACGTTCTCGACCCCCCGAGTCAATGTTGATTTGTTGTTTCTTCAACCCCCGAGTTAATATGTTCTCGACCCAGTCAATGTTGCTGTCTTCGTTTCCTCAACCCTCGAGTTGATATCTTGTCATAATTCTCAACCCCTGAGTTGAGGGTGTCTTTATTTCCTCAACCCCCGAGTTGATGTCGTTGTCTTTAAATATCTTTCAACCTTCGAGTTAATGTCGTTATATCCTGGTGTTTCCTCAACCCTCGAGTTGACTTATGTCTTGATTTGTTCTCGACCCCCGAGTCGATATTGTATTTATTTTCTTCAACCCCCTAGTTGATATGTTGTATCCCTAGAGATCCACCATCAGTCAAGAGTAGATGAACATGATTATCTAAATCCCCAATCATTTGCATATCATTTCATGATTAAGAAATCAGGAGTATTTTTTATTCCATACCATTGCAATAAGAAGTCAATAGTACTTCTTAGCATTTCATGATTAATAAATCGAGAGTATTTTCTTAATTCATCTGCATTCATTTTTAAGAAGTCGGGAGTACTTCTTAGCATCTCATAATTAAGAAATTAATAGTATTTCTTAATTCATTTGCATTCATCTTTAGGAAGTTGAAAGTACTTTTTAACCCGCATATCATCAAGAAATCAAGAGTACTTCTTAATTCATTGCATGCATATTTAAGAAGTCGAGAGAATTTATTAGCATTTCATGATTAAGAAATCGAGAGTATTTCTTAATTCATCTGCATTCATTTTTAAGAAGTCGAAAGTACTTTTTAGCATCTAATGATTAAGAAATCGAGAGTATTTCTTAATTCATTTGCATTCATCTATAAGAAGTCAAGAGTACTTCTTAACCCGCATTCATTCATATCACCTGACGTTTAGGAAATCAAGAGTATTTCTTAAATTTTGTTTCATCCATTTTTAGTACCATCTGTTGATTAAGAAAATCAAGAGTATTTCTCAATCTCTTTGAGTTCATTCATAACCATAAGCATATAATTCCTTTACGTAAGAAGGAAAAATTTGGGTTTGTTTGGTATTTAAACTATCTTTCACCATGATGATTTGAAGACAAGAGTTCTTCTTATCTTCTAGTAAAAGATACTTAAATAGGGGCAACTGTCATACCCTAAATTTTACCTTAAGTTTTTACCGGCATCAGTATAACTTGTTCACTTTCATTTTTTATTGTACATTCTTTTAGTCAAAAGCATTCATTAGGGTTTAGATGAAAAGTCAGGAGTCATGGCATTTTATCTGGTCTTGATGACATTCATTTAGTTATTTGTTGATTCAAAAGTTAAAAGGCTTGATTTCTCAATCTCAGTGCATTGTTAATTTCATTACATCGTTTTTCAGAGGGCCTGAGGGTGACAATCAAGAGTATTGTCTTCATCTGAACCTCTGTAGGGTTTAATTATAATGGAGAATAAGAAGTAAGTGGTCCAAGGGCGATTTATTTGCATCTAATTTTCTATTTATAATTATTCGGTCAGTAAATCATCGCATTTATAAGACATTTACATTTTTAACTTGTCACAACATGCATTTTGTTCCATGTAACGCTTAAAATATTAACCAAAATAATTTTTCGGATCTAAGGGCAGACTGAACGAACCGTTTCTCAATTGTACATCAAATTAGCGGGCGATAAAATTTCAAAATCGAGCGTGCAGACATCAATATTCTTAATCTACATTTAGCATAGTTTAATCTGGATTGTTCGTTTTAATGTTTAGACTATTTTTTTGTCGCATTTTTTCTCTCTTGAGCCTTTTAACCAGTCAAAATTTATTTCAAAATTCGATCAAATCCTGTATGTTTCCGAGAAGTTTATTCTGCGCTGATCGTTTTAATGCGTTCAATTCATTTTTCAGACATTTTTGCGCCATATTTTTTTTTTCATTTTTTATTATATTATTTTTTGTCTTTCGCCGAAATAATCGGGAGAATTATTTAGAATTAGCAGTGTTTTCATTTTGATTTTATTTCAATTATTTTAAAATATTTATTTTAGGTTTTATTTATTTTTATTAAAAAATTTGAATTTTATTTCATTTGTTTTGGAATTTATCTTAATCACTCAACAAAATATCTAAAGGGCATTTTTGGCATTGCATTAATTTTTGAAACCTAAGATGTGATATAAATAGAAACTTGTGCCTTGCAATTACGGACAGCCGCGCCACTTGCTTATATGATCTCTCTCATCTCAATTTGAAATCAAAGGAAAAGGTAAAAAAACAAATGGAAAGAGATGAAAATGTCTTTTTTCTTCATGCAAAGTAAACAACACAACACTCAATATACTTATTTCTTCACCTTTCGCGCAGACCCCTCAATCTCTCCTGCTACTTCTCACTCAACCAAACATATCCTTCACTCAGGACACTTTCCAAACACCACTCCACATACTTCTCCTCCACTCTCCTTACATCCTGCAAGTTCATTCAACACCTGACATCCCTCACTTTAATCATCTTTTTCACTCAATATACTCCATCATTACAACATACTCCTCCGCTACAGTAACGCGCACACACACAATTACCTCACTTTCTTCAACACACATAGCCTTCTTACCACCTCCCTCCACCACTTTTCACCCCCTAAACTACGTCATCATTACCATTAGCAACCTTACTCAACCACCAGCTCCGACCCTAACCACCAAATACACAACATGCTCTGATCCAACTTCAAACGCCGGCCACCTTCCTCTTCACACGAACAAACAACAAACGTATAGCAACAAACTAGTCGTGCCACAACCCGCGTCCGACCATCGCACCACCATCAAATCTGCCGCTTCCAACCCCACAGACCAACCACCCAATGACCGAAACCGCATCTCGTAGTTCACTGACCAAAATCCACCACGCATCACTCAAAAAGCACAATTGTTACTGTTTTCGATGTACTCCTCCGCTCGTATTTTATCTCCTGCCAAACACTCTCACGTCGACAGCCACCCTTCAACACTTCCATCAGAAAATGCCGCCACCTAACAAGTTCAACGCCAGCCTAGTGTAAAAGTAAGTGGTAAAAGAGTTTTTTTGCCTTAGGTTAAATGTTTTTGTGGTTGTTTGTGAGAGTTTGGAAAAGATGTTTGAGTCTTCTTTTTGTTTCTGCAACGTATACAAAGGAGAAGTGAGATTAGGATGGAGTTTTGTTGACTTTTTTCCTC
The DNA here is from genome assembly GCA_022829125.1 of Lathyrus tuberosus. NCBI lineage: Eukaryota > Viridiplantae > Streptophyta > Magnoliopsida > Fabales > Fabaceae > Lathyrus > Lathyrus tuberosus. The sequence goes on along the minus strand of JALAZF010000241.1, from coordinate 8,946,090 downwards.
TCTCTCTCTCTTAGAAACCGCCCCACCCCTTTGGTTTTTTTATTTTTTATTTTTTTTTATTTTTTTTTATTTTTACTTTACTTTGTTTATTTATTATTATTATTATTATTATAATTATTATTAACCATCATTTATTACTATTATTACCATTTATTATTATTATTATATTATTTATTACTAATATTATTATTATTATTATATTGTTTATTACTATTATTATTATTATTAATGGTTGATTATTATATTATATTTTAATTTTTTTTGTTGACGATTATTATTATTATTTATTTTTTATATATATTATTATTGTTAATATTTATTATTGAATATTATTAGTACTACTAATTATTATTATTATTGTTTATTATTAATGTTAATTTTATTATTATTGATTATTATTATCAGTTTATTTATTATTATTAATTTATCATTGTCATTTTATAATTATTGTTGTTATTATTTGATTATTGATAATTATTATTTATTGTTGTTATTATTTGATTATTGATAATTATTATTTTTTGTTGTTTATTTTTATTGTATATCATTATTATTTGTTACTACGATTAATATTATTGTCATATTTTATTTATTGATTATTTATTCTATCTTTTAATCGTTAAAAGGAAATCTGATTTTCAGTCCCATCGGTTTTTCACGTATGCGCTGCAATTTCGGATTAAAATTTAATTTAACTTCAAAAATTGTTTAAAAGCATACAGTTTTGTTGACCGGCCTTAGATAGGGTTGATTCCTACATGGATCCCCTTACGATTGCTTAACATAGCGCTAAATTTCAATAGTTTGAAACTCTTATTTTATTTTCAATTCTTTCTCTTTCTCTGATTTGTTTTCACATTCATTTCATTGTTGTTTACTTTTGTTATTTAAATCTTACATTATTAATTACAACATTATACATCCCCGTTTGACAAACTTGTACCCCCATTCCCATAAATATGTAATAAGTTTACCGCTTTCTTTATTGCTTTATTATCTAGATTGATTGTTAATTCAAATATTAAAATCCACAACTTTTATTTGTGTCATTTCTTCTCCCTAATAGATTTTTCAATCTCTTCTACCATTTTATCCCCAGTAGATTCATTCACGCTCGTCAAACTTTCTACCTTCATTCTACCCACAGAGTGCAAATTTTCTGTTTCTTTTGGTATTCAATCCCTATTTACCATGAATGTCTGAAAGTCGCTGCTCTCATCCCTTCAGGTCCACAGTCGATTAAATAGGGGCAGCTGTAACACCCCAAAATTTGCCCTTTTATTTATACCATCAATCAATAAGTGGCTTTTGCTTCACATACATATGCATCCCCATTAGGTCATACTCATAATCATACATTGCATTAGTCTTCTGAGACATGGGATCGAAGGTTTTCTTGTTATCAGTGTTTGCCCTATGCATGGGTGATTCAGTCGACTCCTATTTCAGGTCAAGTTGAGGCAAGGTTTGAATTCACATTATCATGAAGGTCTTCTTATTCAGAGGTTCATCAAGCTCTAGCATTTTCCTATTCAGGGGATTCATCGAAAGCATCGAGTCAGGATTTCATTGCTGTGAATCAGGGTTTAACTTCTTCTCAGTTCAGGTCATCTTCTTCAAGCGTACATATCAAGGAGGATCAGGATTCTTATTCATGGGTGAGTTTGTGGATAGTCATCAATTGAAGATCGTGAGATTAGGGTTTCAGGTCGAAGAGATCAGTGGTCATCAAGACAAAGCATTTGTATATTGATTCGAAGAACATTGGGTCATGGTCAATTGAGTTTACTGGTTGAATTTGTGGGATTTATTGAGGATAGGAGTTTGGTGTGGATTGGGAGTTTGATTGGACTTAGATGTGTGGATTAATTGGAATTCAAGATATAAGTCTATTAAACCATATCCAAACTTCTCCATTTATTTTAAACCACTTTTCAACCCACATTCGTTTTTAACCATTTTTAAAATCCATTTCCTAAAACAATGTCCATTGTTATCCATATTCTCATTCGAATATCTAAATTAGTCCAAAATTACATGAAAAAATTATATCCATTTCAATTCAAAAAAATAAAATTCCAATTATCCATTTATATGTTCAATTCACATCCAAACCCCATAATCATGCCGGATATCCATTTTCTCAGTCCATATTCATATCCATTGTTAAAACCATTATCCAAATAACCAAATCCAAATCCAAATTGTATTACAAATATCTATTTCCAAATCCATGTCATTTTTTATGTCCACGTCACTTTTGTTTAAGATTTAAATCCATTTAAATTCTTTCCTTTTTGTAAATACCCATTTCAATAGATGAATTGCTGGCAGGATTGGTTTGTCTTCTTTGATATTCTTTATTTTCTTACGAAAGGTGGGTGCATTGATTTCATTAACTTTGTGGACAAGCAGATGCGACAGCTGGCGACTCTACAGGGGACTCTAGTTTCCTAAGCGAGTCAATCCTAGCGCTTGTTTGTTTCATGTTATTGGGTGTTTATCTGTATGCTTTATTTGTTTTAACTATGGCTTTTACTGCATGTTTATTTGCTTTATCGCATTTACTTGCTTTACTACATTTCATTATTGCCATATATACTGGACTGTGCTGGATTGTTGTTTTCTTTGGTGGGATGGGTTTCTGAGAGATAAGCCCAATACCCAGTCTTGAGTGTACACATAGGACTAGAGTGGAAAGTAGTGTGGCCTACGTAGCGTCTTGGTACATTTGGTTTATACGAAATCCACACCCAGACGAGGTTTTCTTGGGAAATATCCTGATTTGTGCGTCTTGTGCATTTCGGGGTGTTAACTTAGAAAGTTGTCGACTCTGGTGACCATTCCCGAGGACTCAGTCGAGGCACTCCTCTCAAGGGGCGATAATGTCAGACCAGAAATGGCAAACACATTACGCTTCTTGATCCGAGGACCCAAAACTGAGAACTTACTATAGGATGACCTCCTTTTTTATGGGAATCAGTTGAGGACTCCTCGATTGATGATGATGCCAAACCAGAAATGGTGAACGTATCATCATTTCTCGACCTGAGAGTCCGTGACACTGAGGATCCTTGGTTCTAGAACCCACATGTGAGAGGGGATGGGTATTTACAGGTTTGCAAGAAACCTTGACCTTCAACCTACCTGGTTTTCTGGTCTTCTTATCAGTGTGGACTTATCAGCCTGGTATTCTGGTATTATAATTATTCCGGTATTCTGATCATTCTGGTATTCTGATTATTCTAGTATTCTGGTATTCTGATTATTCGGATATTTTGGTATTCCGGTATTTTCTTCAGAGCAGACTTGTGAACTTATTCAGTCATCAGCACAGTGGTTATTCAGAATATATGGAAGCTTTGATCCCATGTCTATTGCATTCATAACATTGCATTGCATAAGTATCTTGCATCATTTTGCATATCGTCCTCCAACCTAGAACAGTAGAGCTCATCCATCCTTTGTCCACGACCTGTAATTGATTTCCCGACTTTCGTATTGGACTCGAATCAGTATTTTGGAAGAATCACAAACTCAGGAGAACAGGGTCAGTTTGTGACTAGGGTCGATGTTGAATTGATGAAGAATCAGTTGGACTAACTTATGGAAGATATGGCAGCCATGACAAGGGGAGAGGCCAATATTCAAAGAACTGGGAATGTCATTCCACCTCCGGTGAACAATGTTGCTCAGCTCAGCCGGTGCGAATCCCTGTTGAGGATCCTATTATACAAGAACATCCCATCGTCCGAGGCAGACATTCCTCTTCTCTTGATGCTGCAGACTATCAGAGTTTTACATTCTCTGTGCCATATTTCCAAGGGGTGGTTCCGAATATGAAACCTAAAGACCCACGATCTGTTGAGTTTGCTGAAAGATATCGTGTGTTGGACGAGAAGTTGAAAGTCCTGGAAGGTCATGATACTCTTGATCTGAATGCTTCAAGCATGTGTTTGGTTCCTGGCCTTGTAATGCCTCCAAAGTTCAAGACACCGAAGTTTGAGAAGTATAAAGGGGATAGATGTCCAAAGCAACATTTGGTGATGTTTTGCAGAAGAATGGCCTCATATGTCCACAATGACAAACTTATGGTTCACTGTTTTAAGGACAGTCTGAGTGGGGAATCACTAAGTTAGTACATGCAGTTAGAAAGTGATTGCATCCAATCATGGTCAGACCTAGCCAACGCCTTTGTGAAGCAATATAGGTATAATCTTGACATGGCTCCTAGCCGCATGCAGTTGCAACGTGTATCTCAAGCGGATGATGAATCATTCAGAGGGTATGCTCAAAGATGGAGAGAGTTAGCGGCTCGTGTTCAACCACCACTCTTGGATACGGAATTAGTTAACCTGTTCATGGACACTTTGCAAGGCCCGTATTTCGATAAGATGATTGGAAATGGGGCATCAAACTTCTCTGACCTGGTAATAGTGGGAGAACGCATTGAGAGCCTGCTCAAATGTGAAAAGATCCAAGACATCTCGGACATCCCAGCCAGTGAAAATGAATCAGTTATCAGCTCCCAAGAAGGGGAGGAAGAAAATAGTTCCATCTGGGAACATCCGCCACCCCATCCTCAGTATACAGGTATTTCGACCGTTTAGAGTCAGCAATATTCTGGGCCTCCGTATCAGATACCATTTTCTCCACAAGGCCAGTATCTTTCTCCAAAGCATGGACCTCCTCAGAATCAACGGTCATATCATCGTCAGCCGCGTCAGCACGCCCGACAGAGACCAAGGAAGCCAGGGAGGCATTTCACTCAGTTGCCAATGTCATACAGTCAGATACTGCCAGATCTCATCAAAGGTGGACTTATAGTGCTGAAGGAGATAGATCCAGTGATTCCTCCATATCCACCGGGTTTTGATGTCAACGCCCGTTGTGACCACCACACTGGGGCACAAGAGCATTCAACTAAAGACTGTAAGCTGCTCAAGAGCAAGATTCAGACACTTCTTGACTCCAATATGTTCTCATTCACGCCTCAGGGTATTCGAATCAATGATTTTCCTTCATCCATTCGTGTGGGTTTATCAGTTCAGGTTATGGAAGAAGTCACCGAGAACAATTGTGCAGATGATTATCGGACTGACTTCGACGAGCAATTCTGAAGATGGCTAGCTCAGTATAACAAATCAAGCTTGGAAAGCCCAGTTCCCTGAAGCTGGCAATCTTTTAGATCATGCCATTTTTTTGCATTTGTAGTTTCTTTTCTGTTAAAGTGCAAACTCACTTGTAAAACTTATTTGTTTTCGATTGATAATGATAATGAAATGAATATGCATGTTTTGATTAAATCCATTCGTGTTCACTCATACTTTTTTATCAATATCAAGTGCCTGTTTAAGCAAAGTCCGGGGGAGGATGACGAAATTGAAAGACGCAAAACTTCCGATTGTATGCTTTTGAAATAAAACCTTGCTGATGATGTACATGCATTATTTCAACTCCCCAGACACCGGAGACATAAGGAAGATAATCCCTTGTAAACCCCGTTGAGCCTAACAGTAGGAGTTTCTTTCTGAAAACAAAAAACCCTCAATCTTAACCCGGGGCAGGGTAGGGGTCAATTAATTTGACCATGCGTTCAAATTTAAAAAGGAGTGTCACATTCGAGGATCAATTACATCTATGGTTATCCCTCACTAGGGGTGTGCATGGTTGGTTATTTTGAGAAACCAAACCATAACTATTTTCAAACCATTTAAATGGTTTGGATTTATAACCAAAACCACATTTTAATCAAAACCGATTATAAAACCAGTTATAAATTTGGTTATGGTTATATAACCGGATTTTTTTTAAAAATCCAGTTTTAAAAAAAATATTCAAAAAATATATATATATATATTTTATTTTAAAAATTAAAAAATTTGGATTTTGGATAATAACCGGATTATAACCGAATCCAAAAAAATTTAACCGGTTAATAACCATTTAATTATATCCGGATTATATAAAGGGATAACCAAAACCATTAAACACTAAACCGGTTAATAACCATTCAATTATATCCGGATATTTAAAACAGATTTGGATTTGGTTATGGATTTGGGCATCACAACCGGATATTTTGCACACCCCTATCCCTCACCAACCGAAGAGTGAGGCAGTCACAACCCTTTCAAATAAGTCAGACATCCAGTGTCACACGATTTGTTCCGAAAAAAAAAGAATCTAAAGCCCGCTAAGTCGAAACTTGAAAACAAGTGACTTAGGCAAAAGTTAGGGCATCCCGCTGGACTTCAAAAATCAAAATATTCAAAATATTCAGTCTAGGAAAAAATCAGGGAAATCAAAAAGCAAAAGAATGAAAAGCGAAAAACAAAAAGGATGACAAAAAGAAAAATCCTCGATAAAGAACAAAGTCGTGTGACCACAGACACCAAAGACGAAAGGAGTGATTGTCACTCCAAAAACCGTGTGGGTCCTTAACCATCACTCCTACCATTCATTAACCTTTTTGAAAGGTGAGCACTTGTGTCTAGTTAGCTGAACATAGGACTGGAGAACATCAAGGAGAATGGGTGGGTTACATCAAAACTTTGAGCCTTATATCCTTTCTTTCTCAAACCGTGAACCATATCCCGCTTGCTTGGGGCAGAAAGACCTCGGGAAAGAAAAGATAAGGCAATTTAGTTATCATCGCCTGCGAGCCTAGGAGCAGCTTCACCTTGCGTCTGCTAAAAAGCTAGTGACCCGTAATCTGATGCTACCACCAGACTAGCCGGTATACTATAGAATTAAGTTCAGTGAACCCGAAACCACGCAGCCAAAGAAAAGTCACGTTACAACCTTCAAAAGAACTAATTGAAGCAGGGTTGTTTCGAAAGCATACTTCAGTAAAGATCGCGTCAAAACTGACTCCTAAAAAGATTTTCTTACCATTCATGTTGGTATCGATGTGACATTTTAAACAGTGATTCATTCACTATATGTCACAACATTTTTCCAGTGAACAGACTTGGATTTCAAAACTGTCATATGCATTACATTAAAATTATCATTTTCAAAACGATCAACTTTACTTGCGAGAAAGTATTTGACACCAGGAGAGTTTTTGCAATGGAAAAATTGATCAAGATAAGATGCAAAGTGCCTGAGTACTCCATTGAGCAGGGGCAAGTTATCGAATGACCACATCAAAAGGGCAATTCATTCCAAGATTCAGTTAATCTGGGGCAATCAGGTCGAGATTCAACAAATCTCTCGAAGGTCAGTCAGTCAGAGGTACTCCTTCATAGATCAGCCAATCAGGGGCAAAATCGTTTCAAGACTCCGTTGAGCAAAAGATTCAGTCAAACTGGGGTAAGCCATCGAGAGAGCACAAAGAGGTTATCCTTTTCAGAAGGCGATTAATCCGAAGCACCTCTCTGAGGTTCAGAATATTGAGGCAGTCCATTCCAAACCGTCAGGGTACAGAGGTTTCAGTTTTCCTTTCGAGGAAGATTCTTACAGAGATCCCACGAGCTGGGGCAAGACAAGTGGAGACAAAGGAATGTTTCATCTCAGTACTTTCAGAGCTATTCAGGCAAGTTCTGTTAATCTTCAAGTTTAAGACGAATGTAGGGAAGTCATGTTAACCATCCCGTAACCTTTTCAACCAGAAACCTTGTAACCAGACAAGACATTTTCCAACGCCAGTCTTACCTGACCTACCATGAAGCCACCGGTTGAACCGTCTTATCATTGCATAATTATCGTTGCATATCATTCTTCTAGCATAGCATTGCATGATGTCTTGTAAAACCGAACAGGAAATCCAAAGCCCAACCTTGCTTGGCATCCATCCAAAGCCCAACCTTGCTTGGCAACCATCAGAAGCCCAACCTTGCTTGGTACCTCATCCTAAAGCCCAATCCCTATTGGAAAACACCCAAAGTCCAATCCCTATTGGCACCTTAAACCAAAATCCAATCCCTATTGGCTCTCATCTCAAAATCCAATCTCCATTGGTACCCCAGAAAAATTTCACCTTCGAAAATTCAATCACCGTCAGGTTTCACCTGTCTCTACCAGCAAAGTCCAATTGTACTTGGCACATCCTTCTTTCCCCGGTAGCCCAAGCATACATCAACATTTCTGCATATAGTAATTATTGCATCCTCAAATTGCGTAGCATTTCCATTTTGTATGGAGCATTACGCCATAGAAAGAAAATTCAAACATATGCATGCGGAGCATAAGCCAGATTTGGTACCTTGTGCGGAAGCCCGAATCAATTTTCAGTCAAGACAGTGACATATCCCCAGAGAGAATGCCGAGCCATTCCCCAGCAGACATTTTAATCAACACCTCTGTTTACTTCTCTTCATAGTCGTAGATCATACGTCGATCGTACCCTTGAACAGTCCTTGTACATTAACCCTTTGATAACGACATTCCAAAATCAGCAGTTCTTTCCGTCAACTCTTTGATGATGTGTTTCTTTTGGACAGGTGTTACCTTCCCGTCGACCCTTTGACGATGTGTTTCTTTCGGACAGATGTTCTTTTCGTCAACTCTTTGACGACGTGTTTCTTTCGCACAGATGTTTTTTCCGTCAACTCTTTGATGACGTGTTTCTTTCGGATAGATGTTTTTTCCGTCAACTCTTTGACGACGTGTTTCTTTTGGGCAGATGTTTTTTTGCCAACTCTTTGACGACGTGTTTATTTCGAACAGATGTTCTTTCTGTCAACTCTTTGACGAAGTGTTTCTTTCGGAACGATGTTATTTCTGTCAACTCTTTGACGACGTGTTTCTTTTGGACAGATGTTATTTCCGTCAACTCTTTGACGATGTGCTTCTTCGGTCAGGCTTTTCTTTCCGTCAACTCTTTGACGATGTATCCCTTCGGTCGGGTTTTCAGGTTTTCTTCCCGTCAACCCTTTGACGAGGTGTTCCTTCGATGAAATTATTTGTTTTCGTAAACCCTTTGACGATGTCAGTTTCCTTTCCGCCAACCCCTTGGTGATGTCCGGTTCTTTCCCGTCAACCCTTTGACGAGGTCCGTTTTCTAGCCATCAACACTTTGATAACGACATTCCAGGTGTTACCTTCTCGTCGACCCTTTGACGATGTGTTTCTTTAGACAGTTTTCTTCCCGTCAAACCTTTGACGATGTCAGTTTCTTTCCATCAACTCTTTGATGATGTGTCCCTTTGTTTTCCATCAACTCTTTGATGAGTGGAACTGGTGTTTCTTATAATCCTCAACTTCAGTTAACACTCGTCAGTGTTCATTTCGATTTATCAATACCTCGTCCGTATTGATCTCAGACACTCGTCTGTGTTCATTTCAGTTTCCTCAATACTCGTCCATATTGATCCTCGTTCCTTTCAACACTCGTCCGTGTTTGTTTTAGTTTCGTCAATACTCGTCTGTATTGATCCCAGAATCTTAGACACCCGTCTGTGTTCTTAGACACTCGTCTGTGTTCTTTCAGCACTCGTTTGTGTTTATCCCCAGCGCAGCCAACACCCATCCATGTTCGATATTGTTTCTTCAATACTTCGTTCGTATTGATCTTAGACACTCCTCCATGTCTGTTTCAATTTCATTAATACTCGTCCGTATTGATCCTAGATTTTATATACACGTAGTAATTTCTTCGGCACTCATCTGTATTGATATTTTGCACTCGTTTGTGTTCACCCCTTTGATTTCAAGCACCCGTCCGTGTTTGTTTCGCTATGTTTCAATACTTCGTCTGTATTAATTTTTGACACCTGTCCGTGTTCATGGTTTCATACCTCTTATTATTTATTCCCCAGCGGAGTCATCCTTCCCCTTGCAGGTTGCAAATTTTTTGTGGTTATTTCGGTATTGAATCTCCTCTTACCTCGAATGTTTGAAGGTCGTGTTTGTTCTTGATTTTAAACACTCATCTGTGTTCACTCTCCATTTCTTTGATACCTGTAAGTATCATATTTCGATACTCATCTGTATCATTAATTAGTATACTCGTCTGTGTCTGTATCTTCCTTGATACCTGTAAGTATCATCTCTCGATACCGGTCCATATCATCAATCCAATTTTCAGTGATACCCGTAAGTATCATCTTGTGGCGCCTGTCAGTATCGTCCATTCACTTTTCTTTGATACCTGTAAGTATCATGCTTCGATACCTATCAGTATCGTCCACCCAATTTTCTTTGATATCGGTAAGTATCATCTTTCGATACCGGTAAGTATCGTCAAGTCATTTTCTTTCTGATACCTGTAAGTATCATATTCTGATACCTGTTCGTATCGTGATTCAGTACATGTGTCCGTGTCTGTATCATCTTCTTTCTGATACCTGTAAGTATCATTTTTTGATACCTGTCTATATCATTGATTCAGTACACTCGCTCATGTCTGTATCCTTTCTGATACCTGTAAGTATCATATTTTAATACTTGTCGCATCGTCAATTCAGTACACGTGTTCGTGTCTGTATTCCCTTTGGTACCTGTAAGTATCATCTTTCAATACTCATTCGTATCGTCAATTCAGTACACTCGCTCGTGTCTGTATTTCTTCTGATACCTGTAAGTATCATCTTTCGATACTCGTCCGTATCGTTAACCTAAACACTCATCCGTGTTCATCTCTCTTTGATACCTGTAAGTATCATATTTCGATACTCGTCCATATCGTTAACCTAAACACTCGTCTGTATTCCTTTTTCTTGATACCGGTAAGTATCATCCTTCGATACTCGTCCGTATCGTTGATCCAAACCTATGTCTACATTTCATCTCGTGATTTCAGACACCCGTCTGTGTCGTTTCTTCTCCCTAACAGATTTTTCAATCTCTTATACCATTTTATCCCTAGTAGATTCATTCACGCTCATCAAGCTTTCTACCTTCATTCTACCTACAGAGTGCATTTTCTGTATCTTTTGGTATTCAATCCCTATTTACCATGAATGTCTGAAAGTCGCTGCTCTCATCCCTTCAGGTCCACAGTCGATTGAATAGGGGCAGCTGTAACACCCCAAAATTTTCCCTCTTATTTATACCATCAATCAATAAGTGGCTTTTGCTTCACATACATATGCATCCCCATTAGGTCATACTCATAAGCATACATTGCATTGGTCTTCTGAGACATGGGATCGAAGGTTTTCTTGTTATCAATGTTTGCCCTATACAGGGATGATTCAGTCGGTTCCTATTTCAGGTCAAGTTAAGGCAAGGTTTGAATTCACATTATCATGAAGGTCTTCTTATTCAGAGGTTCATCAAGCTCCAGCATTTTCCTATTCAGGGGATTCATCGAAAGCATCGAGTTAGGATTTCATTAGTGTGAATCAGGGTTTGACTTCTTCTCAGTTCAGGTCATCTTCTTTTAAACATTTCATCAGCGTACATATCCAGGAGGATCAGGATTCTTATTCATGGGTGAGTTTGTGGACAGTCATCAATTGAAGATCGTGAGATTAGGGTTTCAGGTCGAAGAGATCAGTGGTCATCAGGACAAAGCGTTTGTATATTGATTCGAAGAGCATTGGGTCATGGTTAATTGAGTTTACTGGTTGAATTTGTGGGATTTATTGAGGATAGGAGTTTGGTGTGGATTGGGAGTTTGATTGGACTTAGACGTGTGGATTAATTGGAATTCAAGATATAAGTCCATTAAACCATATCCAAACTTCTCCATTTATTTTAAACCACTTTTCAACCAAATTCGTTTTTAACCGTTTTTAAAATCCATTTCCTAAAACAATGTCCATTGTTATCCATATTCTCATTCCAATATCCAAATTAGTCCAAAATTACATGAAAAAATTATATCCATTTCAATTCAAAAAAATCAAATTCCAATTATCCATTTATATGTCCAATTCACATCCAAAACCCATAATCATGCCGGATATCCATTTTCTCAGTCCATATTCATATCCATTGTTAACACCATTATCCAAATACCCAAATCCAAATCCAAATTGCATTACAAATATCTATTTCCAAATCCACGTCATTTTTTTATGTCCATGTCACTTTTGTTTAAGATTTAAATCCATTTAAATTCTTTCCTTTTTTTAAATACCCATTTCAATGGATGAATTGCTGGCAGGATTGGTTTGTCTTCTTTGATATTCTTTATTTTCTTACGAAAGGTGGGTGCATTGATTTCATTAACTTTGTGGATAAGCAGATGCGACAGATACGAGTAGCCTTACTTGGCCATTCAAACAATTGTCATATGTTAAAAAACTTATTACCCCCGCCACATCCAAATCTCTTTCTTAATCAAACTTAGGTCAAAATCATTTTCTAATAAACTTGGATGAAAAAGGAGGCAGTCTATAGCCTTCTATTCCCTTCCCCGAGTACTTGGATACGAGTAGCCTTACTCGGCCATTCGAGTATTTTTCGTCCGTTCAAAATACATTAATCTTATTTAAACTCCTTTTGTAATTAAGGATGAAAAAGGAGATGGTCTCGAGTACTTGGATACGAGTAGCCTTACTCGGCCATTCGAGTAATCGTCATCCAACAAAACACTCAAACCAATCACACTTGTTTTCTGCACTTGTACGCCTCCGAAAGCATTTTTTTTTTCAGAAATGAGTATGCTTTATCCATATTGATGTGAAAGAAATAAAGGCTTTAGTCTCCAAGAGTGAGCAACAAGCAAAGGTTTAAAACACTCGATATGTATAAAGGATTACTCTTTAAAATCAATCAACCCAGTAGTTCTTAGTAAGCAGAACTATGGAGCTCTAATTTTTCATTTCACCATGAGAATAGGTAGTAGACACGTGATTCTGATATCTTGGCGGGCATACCTTTGATAAAATGTATGTCCCTCTAAAAAACACCACTTTATTTTAAAACCATCCTTTCTTTCTTTCTTTCACTCGATAAGTAGAAGATCACAATTAACATAAGGTAACATCTCTATCGTAAATTTAACTAAGAGGTTACCATTGGGTACAATGGATGTGAGGGGTGTTAATACCTTCCCCTTACATAACAGACTCCCGAACCCGGATTTGGTTGCGACGACCATTTTCTTTTCTTTTAAGGGTTTTATCGATATTTTCCCTTTCCTGCTTTGGAATAAATAAATTCGGTCGAGACTCTGTTCGAACATCTTTTTCGCAAGCGTGTGAACGCCTCGCAAAGGATCACTTTTTTCGAGATGCGACACCAACGACATGGAGCAATTTATTTGTATCTGTATAGTCTATAATGTATGGTCATCTTTAATCCAAGGACTTTGAGTTTCTAGAGGAGAAAATAAATCAGGGGTTAGCATCTTGGCAATATAAATTGTTAAACAAGGCTGGTCATTTGACTTTGGCTAGGTTTGTCTTGAACTCCATCCCAAATTATTATATGCAAGTGGCTAGACTACCTTAGCCAACTTGTGATTTTATTGATAGGATGTCTAGGAATTTTTTGTGGAAAGGTAATTCAAACTCTGGTATGCATCTCGTTGGCTGGACTATAATCACTAAGCCAAAAAAAATGGGTGGTCTGAGGATCCGGAAAGCAAGAAAGGTTGATACTTCTATGTTGGGTAAGTTGGTTATGGGTCTCCACTGGGATTGTGATTCCCTGTGGGTTCAAATTTTGAAGAATAAGTACATCAGTGAAGAAACATTCCTTAATATGAAAAAGAAACCTGGATTAGTTACTTGGAATGCAACTATAAAAACTCCCACTCCTCTTAAAGATTACTTTGAATTTAGATTGGGGGATTGGAACTCCTCGTTTTGGTTTTCCAATTAGTCTGAAGTAAGGAAAATAGTAAAGCATGTTCTCTATGTGGATATCCACGATCTAGAAATACAATTGAATGATGTTTTCTTGAATGAGAATTGGAACTTTAACTCATTATAAACTAATATTCCCCCGAGTGTTTGTGATCGCCTGAAAACACTCCCCATTTGTTTGAATTATATGGTGCCTGATCAATTAACCTGGAAAGGAAATTTAGATGGTATCTATGCTGCTCGAGATGGTTATAATTGGCTCAACAAACTTGAATTTGTTCAGAATTTAACAGATAATAACTCTTGAAAGTGGGTGTGGTATATTCATGCTTTTGAAAATGTGAAATTCTTCCTTTGGACGGATTTACTTAAGCCTCTTCCTACGAGATCGATGTTGTGTCATTGTGCTATGCTCCTGACAAATCTTTGTCCTAGATGCAATCAGAATGCTGAGACGACTCTACACTATTTGAGAGACTGTAAATTTGCTAACCGCATTTAGAAATATATTGGCTTCTTGGACCCAATATTCTTCCAAGGGGAAAATTTATATGATTGGATTAGACATGGCATCAATAGTGACTCTATCTTTTTGGGTTCTTATTGGTGGTTGTGGCACGTTAGGAACAAATTATGTCTTCCAAATGAAGTGATATCTTCCTATACTTTGAAGCTCATTACAATGAATTATACTAATCTGTTAGCTAAAATTTTTCTCAAGCATAATTTGTCTCATCCAACGAGAACAATCACGTGGAATGTACAAAAATGTAGTAATATGGTTTTGAAAGTTGATGGCAATGGCCTTGGTAATTCAAATATTTTGGGTTTTAGTGAATTGAATTGAAATGCTGATTGATTGCTAACCAATTTTATTTTCAACCATTTTCTCATGATTTGATTAATTTATATAAACTTGTGATTTTAAGGTGATAATATGGGGTTGGAATCACGAAGTTATGTATAATATTGGAGTTGGGACAGAATTGAAACAAAGTAAACTTGAGAATGAAATAGATGGAAAAGGATAGAAATTGGGCGCCACACTCTTTCTATGATTTAGAAAGGATGATAAGCCTTAGTGAAGATCACCACAAGAAACTTGGTTTCTTGATCAGATCAAAATATGGTCCGATCAAGAACCAAATGATCAAAGCTTTCAAAATCACGTAATGTGTTTGTTTAACAAAATTCAACTTCATTTTTCATTCGTGATTGGCTTCCTATTTATAGGTAAAGGGTATCTTAAAATAATAACTCAAGAAATTCTACAACTTCAGCCCATTAACCTAATAATAATGGCTTGGGAATGAAAGATCACGCACTAAACTTGCTAGAGAAAGTGGATATTCATTGCCTTGATGAATAATAGCAATTTATAGCTACTTTGACTAATGCATCCCACTTTTCTATTTCTCCCTCCTTCAAAGCTTTAAATATTCATTCTTCAGCCCATTATTTACTTAGAAACATAAAAGCCATGAAATTTTAAAGCTTTAAGAGCTTTAGAATGTTTAAAACACATAAAAAAAACAACTGTTTTTGGCCAAAATTTGACAATTTGGGCCCTAACACATTTTTTTACAACATAATTGATTAAAAACATAAAAAGAGGTCAACAAGCCCACATGACATGCCCTCTTCATTAGCCTGGACCAAAATGACAAGTCTTATCCCATTTCCTTTCAATTGGTCCCTTCCACCCATTGGTTTGTTCATAAATTCTATTAGAGAACCATTGACTCTCCTATCATGTGCCCTTGTCATAGTACCTCTCAAGCTTTGGATTACTTCATTTATGTATTTGTTCTCCATGTCCTCATCATCCCCTCCCTCTTGAAGAAAATTCGACCTCGAATTGACCTCATTATCACCTACATTAAAAAGAGATAAATCAGAAACATTGAAAGTGGCACTAACACCATACTCACCTGGAAGTTCTATCTTGTAGGCATTTTTATTTATCTTCGAAAGAACTTGAAATGGGCCATCTCTCCTTTGCTGTAATTTGGACTTTTTTTGCAAGGGAAACCTTTCCTTCCTCATATGAACCCAAACCCAATTTCCTGGTTCAAACACCACTTTCTTTCTACCCTTATTTGCAGTCTTGGCATAACTTTCATTTTTCTTCTCAATTTGTATTTTAACTTTCTCATGTAATTTCTTTACAAAGTCAGCCTTAGCTTTCCCATCCTTATGCTTCAAAAGAAAAGTGTTAGGCAATGGCAATAAATCAAGAGGTGTTAATGGATTAAAACCATACACAAATTCAAAAGGTGAAAATTGTGTAGTACTATGGACAACCATGTTATAAGCAAACCCCACATGAGGCGACCATTCTTCCCACATTTTTAAATTCTTTTTAAGAACGCTACTAAGAGTAGAAAGAGTTTTATTGACTACCTATGTTTCTCCATCAGTTTGAGGATGATAAGTTA
This sequence comes from Lathyrus tuberosus, assembly GCA_022829125.1. Classification (NCBI taxonomy): domain Eukaryota; kingdom Viridiplantae; phylum Streptophyta; class Magnoliopsida; order Fabales; family Fabaceae; genus Lathyrus; species Lathyrus tuberosus. The sequence continues at coordinate 8,929,946 of JALAZF010000241.1, read as the reverse complement.
TGGATAAAAGTATTTTAGTACCAACTTTACCCCCACAAAGTCCTCCAAAAATGACTTAGGAACTTAGTGTCCCTATCCGAAAAAATGCTCCTTAGAAGCCCATGAAGGCATACCACTTCTTTGAAAAAGAGATCACCAATATAACAAGCATAATCTACTTTCTTGCAAGGTATAAAATGCGCCATCTTCAAAAATATGTCAACAACCACAAAAATAGAATCTTTCCCATTCTTTGTTCTAGGAAGCCCTAAAACAAAGTACATAGAGGTGTCAGTCCAAGGAAATTCAGAAGTAGGTAAAGGAGTATAAAGTCCTTAAGGCATCACCTTAGATTTGGCCATTTTATAAACAATACATTTTTCACAAAACTTTTACACATCAATTTTCATGTAAGGACAAGAAAAGTGTTCTTGCAACAAATCTAAAGTTTTAAAAACTCCAAAATGCCCCCATTGACCCACCCTAATGTGTTTCCCTCACAAGTAATTCTCTAATGGATCCTTTAGGCACACATAATCTTGTTTCCTTAAATAAATAACCATTGTGCCTAAAGTATTCATTTTGGACAACAAGCTCACAAGAGAAAATTTTAGAAGCAAATTCAGAATCACTCGCATACAAATCCTTAATATGCTCAAGACCGAACACTTTAGTTTTAAGAGTAGTAATCAAAACATGCCTTCTTGAGAGTGTATCTACCACAAAATTTAATTTATCTTTCTTATGCTTAATTACATAGGGAAATTGTTCAAGAAACTCAACCCACTTAGCATGTCTCTTATTCAACTTACCTTGTCCCTTCAAATGTTTCAAGGATTCATGATCACTATGAATGAAAAACTCTTTGGGCAGCAAGTAATGTTGCCAACTTTGTAGAGCCCTCACCAAGGAATACAACTCGTTTTCATGGGTAGAATAATTAAGGGTAGCCCCTTTTAGATTTTTGCTAAAATAAGCGATTGGACAACCTTCCTGCAACAAAACAACTCCAAATCCCACATTAGATGCATCACATTCAATTTCAAAAGATTTAGAAAAATTAGGCAAGGCAAGAATGGGTTATTGGGTGAGCTTTAACTTTAGGGAAGAAAATACTTGCTCTTGTTTCTCAACCCATTTAAAACCAACATTTTTTAAACAATTTCATTGAGTGGTGCTGCCAAGGTACTAAAATCCTTCACAAACCTCCTATAAAAACTAGTCAAACCATGAAAGCTTCTTACCTCACTTATATTTTTGGGAGGAGACCACTCTTGAATGACTTTCACCTTTTCCTCATCAACATGGACTCCTTTAGAGATCATAATGAATCCTAAGAAAAGCACATGATCGGTGCAAAAGACACATTTTTCTAGGTTTGCATACAAGTTTTCTTTTCTTAGCACTTGCAAAACAACCCTTAAATGAAGGTAATGATCATCTATGTTCTTGCTAAAAATCAAAATATCACCAAAATGCACAACAACAAACTTGCCCAAAAATTCCCTTAACTCATGGTTAATTAGTCTCATGAAAGTATTATGCGCATTAGTTAACCCAAAAGGCATAACCATCTACTCATACAAACCAAATTTTATTTTAAAAGCAGTTTTCCATTCATCCCCTTCCCTTAATCTAATTTGGTGATATCCATTTTTCAAATCAACTTTAGAAAATAAGCACGCACCAAACAAATCATCAAGCAAATCATATAGTCTAGGAAAGGGATGCCTATATTTAATGGTAATGTAATGCCCTGTATAATATTTATCTAGAATAATACGATACAAGCATTTTATTTGGTACTGACACCATCATAAGTGCCTAATGGCGTAATTCACATACTTGACCATTTCTAAAACATAATACAATCTATGGTACAAGATATGGAAACTAGTCAAAATAATAAAATCTAAGAATAAGGTACAATATTCCTCATTGTACAAGAAAATAATACACAGCGGAATAAGCTCAACTAAGTTTCTCTTGAAACATCCAAGCATAGCTCCACTTGTAAATCAAACCTGGAATTGCTTCCTGAAAATAATCAACAATAATGGGGTGAGATATTAATCTCAGTGAGTTCCCTATCTTATGGATTCTCTCGGCTTTACAGGGTTCTATAAATCCTAACTCAAGTCAAAGAGAAGGGAAAATGACCTTGAGTTCACAATCTCACACTATATGGAAACATGTCATGAGTTCACCAACTCAAAATATCACTAATCGATAACCTGTACCAAGGCATCCCCTTTTCCCGTCCTCTTCTACGTCTAGAAGTCGACCCGAGTCATGGATCCTTGTAGTTACTTGGCATACGAAATGGATTCGGGTACTACGGGCCATTAACCGTTATGAACCGTCACTTCACACGAGCCATAAACCATCACAAGTCTCTTTACCCTTAGGCTCCATTCGTACTCACACGCGGGAATCAAACCTGCCAAGGAATTGTGCACATGTTTCAGAGGAGATCGAAACTCATGAAACGCACTCGGGTGAAACGGTTACGATTACGTGATCACACACACAAATGTGATTGTATTCGACAATCACAAGGCCACATTCGCCTTAACGCCACATTCGCCTTTTCTCATAATTCCAAAAGTTCAACATGTCCCATACTAGTGTTTCACTCTCTCTTAGACCAATCTCGTCACGGGTGCACCTTTCTACACCAAGTGCCCGAGCCTTGCCATCTAGGTTTTCTATCACAATTCTATTCACAACCTAGAATCATATCATTGGGTTTGGGGTAAGTTTTCTCACTATTCCTAATTCATTTTAAGCATGCATATTCTCTCAATCATGTTTAACATCAATATTAGACAAAGCATATTACAATTTGCATAATAGAATCACATATAATAATTCAATCATAAGTTACATAACTCTCGGTTTCCCTCCGACCATTTAATCAGGTATCAAATCAATATTTCTCACTCTTATCCCGTAGGATATTTTCACAGCTTTGCCTCGGCTATAACCATGCCTCGATCGGATTTACGATCCAAAAGATATGGATTTTCAACATATCACATAACCATTATTTTCATTCATTTTCCACTAAATAATTAATCCCACATCATACCCATAATTTTCACTTTTTATTAGGTAGAATATTCTTATAGCTTTCTATCGGTACCAAGAACGCTTAAATCGGGTATACGAATCGAAAGTTATGGATTTTTTTAAAGAAAAGGAAATTATTTGAAAAACTCCCTGGAGCGCCCGACGGTCAAAGCTTCGCCCGGCGGAGCTCCCTGCGCCTGCTACTTCGCCCGGCGAAGCAGTGGCGTATGTCCCATGTCAAAAACCAAAAGTTCCAGAATCAAAACTTGCTGCGCCCCTCAACTTTCTCCCGGCGGAGCAGCGACGCAAGCCTGCGTCTCCCGGCGCTCAAAGCGCCGCCCGGCGGTGCATATCAGAAACAAAATTTCTCAGCTGCATTTTTAGGGTTCCATGAGCTTCAAAAACCCATCATTTCCACACCAGATCATTTCCAAACATCAAAACAAGTATCCTCAATTGATCACATGCATATTACGACTACACTACGCAATTTATATCGAATTTCATCCGTTAGATTCCATTGATTTATCCGTTTAATCATTTTCTCTCAAATCTAACCTAAGTTCAAATCATGGATTTCTAGAACTTAGAGTTTCTAACTAGAACCCACCTGATAATCGAAGAGGAGTTTGAAGAAGATGATGAATCGATGAAGATGATCCGTGAGTTTTTCTCTCTTCTTCATCTTTCTCCACTTTCTCTCTTTCTCTTCCTTTTCCTCTTCTTCTTACTAACTTCTTCTTCTTTTTCTTTTCTTTCTCTTTTCTAACAAATATATATAACTTATTATATAATATAATCCAATAGAGTAAAATATCTCCAATTGATATTTTGTCATCTCAACCCAATTGATCAATTATTAGAGTAACCTTAAAATCCTATCTCGAGTTAAAATAATTGATCTGTCTCTTTCATCAATAATTGATCTCTTCAGAGTTTTCCAGTTGCTCTATTGATCCCAATTGACCATACTTAAAACACTTAGAGAATTCCATTATTCCAATTGAGCATTTAGATAATACAGGGTATTACAGGTAATATTATTAATGGCCCTACAATCAATGCACATCCTCCAACTACCATCATTTTTAGGGACTAAAATAACAGGGAACAACTTGCCTTTGTATCTCTTAAGTTTGTTGTGGATTACTTCTATATGCTGGCCTATTAGGCAAAGATGGTCCTGGATTGAGATCAATGTGAAGCTCAATTCCTCTTATAGGTGGCAATCCACTTGGCACCTCTTTCGGAAACAATTCTTTAAATTCCTGCAAAAGAGACTCAACACAACTTGGACTTTTTTTTCATTAGAAATTGTGGTTAGTAAAGGCACCTTCTTGCAAAAGAGCAAGTATAGGGGCTAGTGTGACACAACTGCTTTTTTCACATCTCCTATTTTTGTAATTAAACTTTGTTTCTTTTGTTTTTTTTCTTTCATTCTTTTTCTTTTCATTTTTTTCTTTCATTTTTCTTTTTCATTATCATTTTTTTTCTTTTTCTTTTCTTTCTTGATCTTTTTTTCTCTCGTTTTCTTTTGATTTTCTCTTACCTCACTAGGATTTAATGGTACTGTAATACCCCAAAATTTGCTCTCTCTTTTGGCATCCTAGCATAACATTATCATATATCATATCATATCCATCTCATTGGCATTGCATTGCATATTTAACATAGAAAAATGAAGCATAGCATCCCTCTTACCATCAAGGCATGTGATCAGGTAAAAGGTGGACAATCAAGGGATCATTCAAAGCACAAAAGGTCAAACAAGTTCACTCAAGGCAAGCCAAAGGTCTTTCATGTCTCATACTATCTCAATTGATCATCCAAAACCTCAAGAAAGTGAGATTCAATAAGAGATTGGAACACTACATCTTTCACTATGCAAGAGATCCAAAAAGTGAAGGAAAACCCTCAAAAGAGATAGGTCATTGGTTCAAAATCATCCTCAAGTGGCATATCTCATCATCCTTTAAGAGGATACACAACATACTCTGAGGAATTTGAAATTGAAGACTGCACATTTTTCTCCTAAGAGGAGGGTACCAAAATTAGGGTTTCCAATTAAATTAGGGTATCTCTGATTTTTTGGGCAAAACTTGATGTCATGGTATTCTACATATCCTTAAGTGTATGTGTGTGGAAAATTGCCTCTCAATTGGTTTTAGAAGTGGTTCAATTGGAAGAAAGATCAAAAATCAGGAAAATTGGGGCTAAGTCAAATAATCAGGGGAAAAGTCAACTCTTGACTTTTTGAGCCCAAAATCATGAAATTCATGTTATATGTGACCAATGTACAAAATTTGATCAAGAAACTCCAAAGGAATCATGAAAAATCAAGAATGTGGAAAGTTGCCATTTTTGGAAGGATTAGGGTTTCCAAAAATAGTAATTTTAGGCCATTTTGCATCAGAGTTGAAACCAAGGCCATTCAAAATTGAAGCATCAAATGAAAATTCCACTCAGCCACAACAAAAGATCTTGTTTCAAGATTCAAATCCATGTGTGGAACATCTCCATTGGATAAAAATTGAGTGAGATATGATTGATCAAAGTTTGAGCAAAGTAGGTTCAAAACTAGGTTATGACCAAGTCTTGCCAGGCCCATGCGCAATCATTTTCACAAACACATGGTGGGCCAGATGTTTTGACTAATTACTCATGGTTAGAGGCCTCAAATGAAAAATCTTTCAACATGAAAGTTGGTCATCTATGTGAGATCTTCAAAATTAATGTTCATGGTTTGTTCATTTGATCAAAGGTTAAGAAGTTATGGTGAGTCCAAGTTGCTATGATCATGCTGAGATTCCATGCCATGTTGCCTTGTCAACCAACCTCATGGCCACGCCTTTGTATCAGTTCCAAATGTGATTGTTTTAAGTCATTTTGCAACTTATTCCAAACCTCATTTCAATTCAATTTTCATACCAAAGTTGCTCTACTATAACCCCTCTTTTCAATGACTCCAAAACCACTTCCAACCATGCATTAACAAAAGAGAAAATCACCATTAAACATCCATGTTTGCATTTATTTCCAAACTGTCATAAAAATCAGAAATGAATGTTGTTGTTGTTGTTCTACCAGTTTGCACGTGCATTGATCACACTCTCCAACCCTTTCTTCATTTAACTAAACACCCATCACATATCCTTGCCATGGCACGTGCCTTGCATGAAAGTAGAAGGAACAACTTGCTGAGCAAGTTTCTGCTACAGCAGCCTTGCTATTCCAAGCTTCACTCAATTACACTCCACCATAGCCTACCATAAATCATCACCATTATATCACAGCCATGGCTAACTCGTCCCCTAACTAACTTGGCTCAGTTAGTTAGGATGGACTCACCTAAACCATGCTAACTCATTTGACTCACTCATTAAACCATAGTTAACCCACACTATAAATAAAAATCACACTCTCAAATTTCATTTCCAACTTCATTTTCCCATCTACATCTCAAAAACTCTCGCCACTCTCTCTCTGATTCTCTCATTCTTCTTCCATTTCAACATTCACCTTCCATATTCAATTCAGAATCAATCTTCTTCTCTCTCAATTTCTCACCATGGCAACTAGTTTTAAAGCTTGGATCTCATTTCTTCTTCACTGAATCATCATCAAGTACTTCATCAAAGCCTTTATTTGGCCAAGTGAAGCTCAAGGAAGAAGTATCTTCCTCTGGTGCTCTTGTATACTCAAAGCCTTATCAATTCCAGGTTTGAGTTTTTGAACTTGGATTGCACGTTTTCTCCTTAATATCACTTGTTTTCTTGATGACTTGAGCTTAATAGAAGCATTTGAACTCTGGCTAGTTGATAGAGCTTCTTAGAAGCTTAAATCCAAAAACTTAGGGCAATATGTTCATGCTTGTTTCTTGCTGTATGTGAATGGTTTGATGATTTCATTGGTAGATTCATGATGTGTGTTACTTCCTCTTCATTTTGGCATATTAATTGTGAAATTCTGGAAAATTTGAGGTTGCAGACGGTGGTGGTTCGCCGGAGAAGGTGACCGGAGGTCCCTCTCCGGTCGGGGATCTTATTTTAGGGTTTTATGTGCAGTTTGAATATGAACCGTTTGATGTTCATGATCGTGCGTTCCAAAACATGCCAGCACATTAAAAACAAGTGTGCTCCTCACGTGTTTTTTCTAATTTTCATTTAAACATCATGTGGCGCAGTGCATTGTAGATAATGTGTTCCCTCACGCGTGTGTGTTGATTTTGTATACTTTGACTTGGCTGTTGACTTGACCAGATCCAAGGGTTTTCCTTGCTTTGACCTGCTTTGACTGAAATTCCATGCTAGCTATTGTGTTCTGCGCACTTAGTGGACCTAGGATAATTGATATTCACACCCTTGCATTTTAAAGCCCAATTAATCTGAACTGACTATTTGCTATGCTTGCACCTCCCTTCCTTATTTCATTTCATTTTATTTTCTTCATTTTGTATGCGTTTGCTTTTTAATTTTTAAAATTACAATATAGCATCATAAATTTCTATAAAAATTCATGAACATCATTAAGACATTTAGGAAATTTTTGACATTTCAATTTCATGATTTTAGGACATTTTTGCCCCTGTTGCATAATTCCCTTTGAATTTCCATTTGTGTGCTTTCTAAATGTGGTACATGAATTTGTATAATTTTTTCTTGCTCATTATAAATGGTTTTGACTTGGTTCTTTTTGCATTGATTCATTGACACTTTGAAACATGTTATATTATTTTTGTTTGATTTTTTAGATTATTTTATGGCATGTTTTGATGCTCATCTTTGCACTACTTGGTATGATGTTCCAACTTGACCTAATTGCATTGTTTGAAGTCTTTTTGCCTTGAATTTTCACATGCTATTGTGATATATGATTCACTTATGATTTAGGCATTCCAATACCATGCTTGCATAATTTTCATAAATCTATTTTATTTTTGTTTGATGTATTACATTTGAAGTATAGTAACATGTCTTATCATTTCAATTTTTGTGCATGTTTACATGATTTCTTGTGTACATATTTGTATGATCATTTGCATATTGGGTGAGCTATTCTTGTGACATTATAGATCATAGGTACACATTATAGGTCATCTTTGCATGTTCATTTCCCTTTGAACTTTGTGCATCCTTAACATGTATTGGTTTGCATCTTTTCTTTTTGAACTTCTATTTCAATTCTTCTTCTTATATTACTTCTTGAATGTCTTGATGTTTGATTCATGGATACTTTGAGATGTGTATAAGCCATTTTCCATTTAGTTTCAATTCTGATCCTTGGATTACATGTTCCATTTATGCATGTTTCTTTTCTCTCTTTTCATCTTTCATATATCTGTTCTTATGGAAACATGTTGAATGTTAATGGAAGGTGATTGTTGCTTATTCATTTGAATTGATAGGATGATATTCTCTTGTTTTCAATATGATGTAAATTCTGGTTGTGACATTAGGCATTTATTGCATTTAGGCCTTTCATATAAAGAAAAGATTATAAAGGGGTCTTCTCTTATAATCTTATAATGTGTAGCATATAGCCCATCTTGGGTCAATATGTTAAACATTTGATCTTGTATGAGGGACTTAAATACAATTCTTGTTGAAGGTACAAATAAATAAAAACATTTCTTCATTTCTTAATCAACAAAAACACTTAATAAACACAAGTATGCTAGTGTGTTTGAACCTTGACAATTGGAACTAAGTGTGGGGGTCTTCTTCACCCTTAGTGTACTTTCTTACCCATTCCATCTTGGAATGTGAGAATGTATACATTCCAATGACTAAGATTTAGATACACTATCATATGCAAACAAATGAAAAAACTCTTAAAAGACAAAAATAAACAATCACGTCTTTCCTTCGAGAATTCTTTTCTCATCTCATTCACTTCTTCCTTAAGGATGCGTCATTTCCGTTTTACCGTAAACAGGTAATGCCTAAGTCTCCCTACAGCGAGCTGCAACACCTAAACTGCTAGGACGCGAACGTTGACGTATTCCACTAAAAAACACAAACAATCCATCCCTAGTGGGGGGAACTACGTCGCTCTGATTCTCATGCTCCCGATGAGATACGTAGGCAATGGGGTAGGGCCCATGCGAGCACTTCTTTTATTTTCCCTACATTTGTTTCTTGTTCCTTTTCCATTCTTTCTCTTTTCTTTCTTTCAGTTCCATTTCCAGTATCCTTTTCTATCACCCTTTGATTGAGACAAGCAAGCGTGGATCCCATCGGGTACGGTGGACGCGAGGGGGTGCTAATACCTTCCTCTCGCGTAACTGACTCCCGAATCCAGTTCTCTTGGTCGCAAGACCATGTTCTTTCCTTCCTTCAGGTTTATGCGGTGTTTCCTTTCCCTCTCTTGGGATAAATACACATTGCTGGCGACTCTGTTTCGGTGCCACTTTCGCGTTTGTACTTGGATGAAAATCCCGGGAGCGCCAGGTATAAGATTGATCTATACTTTCATTTCTACACTTTCATTAAGCCATTCGGGTTTGTAAGGCTTAGATTGATCTACATTTTCTTTGATTTTCTCATACCTCACTAGCATTTCTACACTTTCATTAAGCCATTGGGGTTTGTAAGGCTTAGGGTGAGGTTTTGTTTCCAAATTAAGTTTAGAAACCAAATGTGTGCTAACAACATTTGTACAACTTCCTTCATCAATAATTAAATAACAAAACTTTCCTTGCATAAGGCATCTTGTGTGAAAAGGGTTTTCTCTTTGACTTGTATTCTCCTCTTTTATTTGGTTTACCAACATTCTTCTAACTATGAGTAAATCTCCACTAGGTAGTTCTTCTTCATCTTCTTTAAACTCCTCATCATAATCATCACACTCCTTTTCAACAATTTCTTTATTTTCCTCCATAAGCATAGTTACCTTTGTTGGACATTGAAATGCAATGTGTCATTGGCCTTGACACTTGAAACACTTAACATTTTTGTTAGTTGAAACATTTGAAGTAGGGGTAATATTTTTACCTTTGTTTTCAACTGTGGCTTCCTTAGATGATGAAACACCTTCCTTCTTTGTTTTGTCCTTCCAACTTTGAGAATTGAAAGTGGCAGTGCTTCTCCTATGCCATTTCTCTTGAGTTATTGTTCTACCTTGATAGCTTGATGCACAAAATAGTCTACTTCCACATAGTGGTGCAGCTCCACTATGTCACTTATATCACGATTTAGGCCATAAAGAAATCTATCCATTGTTGCTTCATTATCTTCTTCCACATTGGCTCTTATCTTTGCAACCTCCATCTCTTTGTAAATTCATCAACACTTTTAGAACCTTAAGTGAGCTACTGTAATTTATTATGCATGTCCCTACGGTAATAGGAAGGAATAAATCTTCTCATAATTCTTTTCATCTCCTCCCAAGTGTTGATGGCTTGTTCTTCATATCTTCTCCTTTCTTTGACAATTTGACCCCACCACACGAAGGCATATTCTATAAATTCAAGGGAAACAACCTATACTTTTTAAACATTAGTATAAGTGTTATAAGAAAAAAATTCCTCAATTTTTGTTTCCCATTTTAAATTAGCATCTGGATAATTTTCCCTTGAAAGGTTGGAACTTTAAGTTTTATACCACTCAATCTTTCCTCTATAGGTCTTCCCAATCTCCTTCTCCTTAACCTTTTCTCCTCATCAGTGTTATTTTATAGGTTTTCTAATTGATCAATCTTTGCATGAATTGCCTCTGTTTGTTTTATCATTATCTCTCTCATTTTAGCTGTGAGAGCTTCCAACAATAGTCTATTAGATCCTATTCGACGAGGGCTATCATCACCACTCTCATTTTAGCTATGATTCAATACAATAATAATGGAAATTGAAATTTTCAAAAAAGAAATTGTCCTATACGAATTGTGCTCTTGATACCACTTGATGGCTAACCAATTTTATTTTCAACCATTTTCTCATGATTTGATTAATTTATGAAACTCTTGATTTTAAGGTGATAATATGGGGTTGGAATTACGAATTTATGTATAATATTAGAGTTGGGACAAAATTGAAACAAAGTAAACTTGAGAAAGAAATAGATGGAAAAGGATGGAAATGGGGCGCCACACTCTTTCTATGACTTAGAATGGATGATAAGTCTTAATGAAGATCACCACGATAAACTTTATTTCTTGATAAGATCAAAATATGGTCCAATCCAGAACCAAATGAGCAAAGCTCTCAAAATCACACAATGTGTTTCTTTAACAAAATTCAACTTTATTTTTCATTCGTGATTAGCTCCTTGTTTATAGGTAAAGGGTAGCTTACAATAATAACTCAATAAATTCTACAACTTCAGCCTACTAACCTAATAATAATGGCTTGGGAATGAATGGTCACACACTAAAGGTGGTGGAGAAAGTGGATATTCATTGTCTTGATGAATAATAGCAATTTATAGCCACTTTGATTAATGTTTTCCCCTTTTCTCTTTCTCCATCCTTCAAAGCTTTACCTATTCATTTCTTCAGCCCATTATTTACTTAGAAACATAAAAGTTTCGAAATTTTAAAGCTTTAAGAACTTTAGAATGTTTAAAACACGCAAAAAAACAAAAAAAAATAAGTGTTTTGGGCCAAATTTTGACAAGTTGGGCCATAATACATTTTATTACAACATAATTGATTAAAAATATCAAAATGGGTCAACAAGCCCACATGACATGCCCTCTTCATTAGCTTGGACCAAAATGACAAGTCTTAGCCCATTTCCTTTCAATTGGTCCCATGCTCCCATTAGTTTGTTCATAAATTATACTAGAGCACCATTTACTCTCTTAGCACGTGCCATTGTCATAAGACCTCCCAAGCTTTGGATTACTTCATTTAAGTCTTGGTTCTCCATGTCCTCATCACCGATGGTGCTTAGATTTACAGTTTTGCGGGTAATATTGGTTATCCTCATATCCTTCACGTTGAATTTATGGCGTTATATCATGGTTTACGTATGTCCCGAGAACCTAGCATCAAAGGCCTGTTATGTTATTTCGATTCCAACTCTGCTTTCAAGTTTATCTCAGAGTCGATTAATGTTTGACATCACTATGTCACGATTCTCAATAGGGAATGACGAGTTTAAATATTTCATACTATTGGGAGGGGAATACTTGTGCTGGCTATCTAGCAAAACATAAGGCTGATAATGATGTGGTGAACTAGTCTTTTGAGGAGCCTTCTGTAGGAATTATCATTCTCCTACTAGCTTACGCTAGTGAGACTTGATTTTCAAAATATTTTTCTTTTTTCACTCGTACCAAAAACTCTCTCTGCTCTTAAAGATTACTTTGAATTTTGATTGGGGGATGAGAACTCCTCCTTTTGGTTTTCCAATTGGTTTGAAGTAGGGAAATTAGCAGAGCATGCTCTCTATGTGGATATCCATGATCTGTAAATGTGAGCGAAAGATGTTTACTTGAATAAGAATTGGAATTTCAACTCATTATATACTAATATTCCTCTAGGTGTTTGTGACCGCCTGAAAGCGTTCCCCATTTGTTTGAATTATATGGTGCCTGATCGGTTAAACTGGAAAGGAAATTTAGATGGTATATATGTTGCTCGGATGGTTATAACTAGCTCAACAAACTTGAATTTGTTCAGAATTTAACAGACTAACTCTTGGAAGTGGGTGTGGCATATTATTACTCCTGATAAGGTTAAATTCTTCCTTTGGATGACTTTATAGAAGTCCTTTCCTGCGAGATCGATGTTGTGACATCATGTTATGCTCCTGGAGAATCTTTGTCCTAGATGAAACTACGTTGCTAAGACGACTCTACACTGTCTGAGAAACTGTGAATTTGCTACTCGCTTTTGGAAATCTATTGGCTTCTTGGACCCAATATTCTTCCAAAGGGATAATTTATATGATTGGATTAGATAAGACATTAATGGTGCGCGTTAGGAACAAATTATGTCTTGCTGGTGAAGTGATATCTTCCTATACTTTGAAACTAATCACATTGAGTTATTAGCTAAATGTTTTCTCAAGCATAATTTGTCCCATCCAACGAGAATGATCACGTGGGATGTACACAAAGACAGTAATATGATTTTGAATTTTGATGGTAGTAGCCTCGGTAATCCCCGTGTCTCGGGATTTAGTGGATTGATTTAAAATGCTGATGGTGCATGGATTTACGGTTTTGCGGGTAATATTGTATATTTCATCCTTCGCGCAGCGCTGATGATGCTATATCATGGTTTGCATATTGATGAAAGTCCTTCTTTGCATGAAATTAGGAAAAGAATCGGAGAAAAACAAGCAAAAGATGAGCCAAAAGGAAGAAGAAAGACCCAAGAATGAGTAAAAAAAATAGCCAAGTATGGAAGAATAGGACTTAGTGAAAATTCTGGTGAGAAGGGTGTTTTTTGACGTAGTTACTAGAATAATCACACACATCATCGCACAGCATCACGCACGCGATAGGGATGAATAAGTTGCATCGCGCACGCGATGGCTATTTTTCTGGTTTTTTCTGATGTGTTCTAACCCGTTCTGAGCTCTTTTAAAGAGCATTTTCAGCATTTTGACAAGGGTTACAAAAATTGGAGAGTAAAGCACGATTTTGAGAGCATCAAGGGTGATTTTTAGGGCATTTTAAACCATTAAAGGCCATTACTTCAAGGGATTTCTTATGTTATTTTCATCTATCAATTATGGTATTGTTATCTGAATTATGAGTAACTAAGCTCCTCTAGGTTAGGTTGTGTTATGATGAACCTTATTCAATCTTGTTGGAATTATATGTTGGTTTGACTTTATATGAATCCTTTTAATTATAATTTTATTCAGTTGTTTCTTAATCTTAAAGCTTTTTATTTGAGATACTTTGTTAATCTGATATTGGACACATATGGATTACTGGCCCTTAGCCTATGTCTTAACCTAGGGCAACTATTCTACATATGCTAGTTGACTAGGGATAGGAGACCTCGAGTAGTGGCATAGGGAATTAACGTTATGTACATCGCCTAATCCTGCATACGTTGCTGGACTAGGAATAGGAAGCTCCAAGTAATGATTATTGAGTTATTTCGTGAGGGATCAGTTATAACGGTTTTGTTAATTCGCCGTGAGATTATAAGGATAAGATCATTCATACATAGCATCATACATCAACAACAGAGAATAAGGGGATTCGATACATAACCTGCCCATCTTAATACTCCTGTTTAAAACTCATATTTTGTTTTAGCTCTGAAACTTGAACCCCCCCCCCCCTTTATTTAGTGTTTTCTTTACTTTGCACAATAATTGTCTTGTTCGAACACAGTCCATGTGGATTCGATCTTTTATTACTGTGACACTATCATTACACTTGTCGATAAGTCATTAAGTTTTTGGCGGCGTTGCCGAGGACTATTGATTGCAACAGGGCAACGCTTTGTGCAGTGTTTTATTTTTATTTCTAGTTTTATTGCTTTTTGTTTATTTTCTTGTTTATCATAGATCTACTGAGGTATTTTCTATTTGTGTATGTGCAGTTCAGGATCGACATTATTAACATTCGATCCAGAAATTGATAAGACTGCATGTGCTCTCAAAAAAACAGCTAGAGAAGCAATTTTGGCTGAAGGAGACCAACCAAAAGTAGATCTACCACTACTTTCTTCAGACACTAAGAGGAGGATAACATGGCAGCACCACCACTCCAAACCATGGGTGATTACTGTAAAAGGACCGACGACGGACAAGTTTCTAGAGGGTTTGTACCGGAAGACCCTGCTAACTTTGATATTAATAATTCTGTGCTTTCAGGTCTAAGAGACAATCCGTTTGAAGAAAATGCTATCAGAGATCCTTGGGTTCATCTTGCACGCTTCTAAGAAACCACTTCGATGTGCAAACCAGATGATGTCATGGAGGACCAGGTGAAGTTACGACTTTTTGGTTTCTCACTCATTGGAAGGGCGAAAGATTGGTTACTATGCCTTCCAAATAGAACCATTCTGACATGGAAAGAGGTAGAGGATAAGCTCCTAGAAATATTTTTCACCACCAACCAGTTTACTGGGAGAAGGGTTGTCGCTTTGCAAAAAATACAGAGTCGCCACCAAACTTTATTTATTCCAAAGGAAAAGGAAAATATTGATAAAACTCCAAAAGGTGAAGAAAATGGTCGTCACAACCAAATTCAGGTTCGGAAGTCGGTTATGCAAGGGGAAGGTATTAACACCCCTCACATCTGTTGTACTCAACGAGAACCATTTTTATTGTTCTATGTGCGAATGAGTGTTAATATCTAAAGGTTAGTCGCTAAAGAGAAAAAAGAGGTTTTAAATTAATGTGCTCGCCAAGGATTAGGGCCCTCGTGCCTACATATTCTCATATTGAAATGGGAAATCAGAGCTCCGTAGTTCAGAGTAGAAAATGAGTGTGTGTTGATTGATTTTTATATTTTGAAAAGGGTTTTTGGAATGATGCCCTAAAGCGAAAAATGAATTTGATGAGTTGATATTGGTTTTAGGTTTTAAAAAAAAGATTGTTTTGATTTGAATTTCACTAAAGCCTATGAGTGGAGACGAATACTTTGAACGACATGGCTAAGCGTCCCGTATCCGAAATATTCAGAATGAGGGTAGGAATGCTCCATTCTCATTCATTCTCCACTACTTAAGGCTTGTGGCTCACAATTCCAATTGTACTTTTAAGTGTTTTTGAGTTTGTTTGCAAAATGGTTTGAAAATGACTTGACATTGGATCAAGTGTTTGAAGGTTGAAATGTGAATTTTGTGTGGATGAAATGGAAGAGATACTTGACATTGGATCAAGCACTCGCGTTGCGTTCAATGAAGTTTGATTTGGAAAATACTTGACATTGGATCAAGTTTATTTTTATCTTTTGAAAAAGGTTATTTTTATCGTTTTGGTTTTATCTTGTTTATTAACCTGCATAGGAAAGCGGTAAAGAAAGGTAAATCCTACGCTATTACATGTCCACAGGATGGGGGAACATTTTACCCACCATAGGGGGGTCGATCACAAACCATACAAGAATTACATCCATACACCATTAATCGTGCACAAAATCATTCAAGTTGCAAGAAGAAAATTAAGCACATTCATAACCAATGATCCATGCATATAAAGGTGCAATTAAGAATAGATACAAAGAAATTAATTCTAATGTCTTCTAATTAGAAATCAATATCTAAGATTACCCTAACTAAAATGCTAATTAAAGACTAGAGGGGATTTATTGATTATGGATTTCTTAATGTTAACCTAAAATTAACTACACAATTAAAGGTTAATCAAGGACCTAATGTGAATTTAATTGAAAATTAGCCAAAACTCTATGATTAATTTCTAAACAAATGGACATATTTTTTTATGAAAGGATGACAACATTAAAAAGTATGTTAATTTTCTAATGTGAATACCTATTATTTCAAAAAAAAAATTAAATTGAAGATTAACCTAAACTAAATGATCATTATTTATTTTCTAAAAAAAGTGGATTAAAAGAAAAAAAAACAAGTAGAATATCATCCAAATGAATTAAAATAAGAAAGAAATAATAAAAAAAAAAAACAACAAAAAGAGAGCAGAAAGTGGGGTGCAATGCCTAGGTGTAGTGTACAGGGAGCACTCTGTGGCTTGGGCTTTAGAAATTGGCCTAAGGTTAGGAAACAAGCTCACGTTTGGGGGTGTCAAGGTGAACCTAGGGGTATTAACAACAAATTGATTAGGCTTAGGCCCGATAGCGGTCACCCAAAGTGAGGAGAGTGGTTCAAAGTTTCCAAAGTCATTTCTCATGTTCTGAATACTAGCTTCACTATGTTTTTCATCTCAAACTCTCCTCGCCTGAATTCTAACCAACTCCGTCGGGCCATAATTCACCACCGGCGGAGGCGGAGGCTCAAATCACTACATTCCTACACCGTTCTCTTCGTATTGCTATGTTTTATCCTAATTCAACCTTAATTTTTCACAATCTCTACTCAAACACTCAATCTGAACTAAAGTGTCCATGAACCCTAACTACAAGTTTAAAAATTAAATGAACACAGGGAGGAATCAAAGCCTCTCACGTTATGGCTTTGATTCCTCGATCCCCCGGCTACATGACGGTATCTGAGTTGGGGAAAAAATGAGGAAGAAGAGAATTGCTTACCTGTCGGAGATGAAGAACGTTTCGGCGAGTTTGGATTCGATGCAGAGCGTAGATGGAGATGAAGATGTACTCAGGTATGATTCTCCTTTTCTCTTAGATTCCTCTTTCTTCCTCTTCTACGCCTTCTTTAGCCTGTGGGGTTGTTGTGCTCTTCTTGAGAGGATTGAAAAGAACAGAAAATGAGGTTGACGTGAGATATTGAGAGAGAGAGAGAGAGAGAGAGAGAATTGTGTGTGTGTGTGTGTGTGTGTGTGAGAGAGAGAGAGAGAGGGAGTTTGTGATTTCTGTGTGTTAATTTTTGATTGGAAAAATGATTGGTCAATGATTAAAATGATTGGAAGGGTGAATTTATTGGAATTTGAGAGTTACAGCATGTGGTTCTATTAAATTGTTCATGTTTAATTCAGTTAACCGTTAATTAATTTGTTAACAAATATGTTAGTTAATTAGTTTGGAAATTCAGTTAGGGAAGGTTTATTGTGTAATTATTTTATGGTTAGTTTGTTATAGTTAGAGTTAGTTATGATGTTGAGCTAGAAGTTAGTTAAGGACTTAGATGTTAGTTAATTTGGATGGGTATGCAATGTTAACTGTTATATGTAAGCTTGTTGCAATATATTTTGTTACTGTTAGCCCCTTGTTGATTCGAAATTAGCTCATGAAGTTAGTTTTGGAATATATTGAGTTAGTGCCTTGAATTAGTCAGTTGGCAAATGAAATAGGTAATGGTACTATTAAATTCTATTAGGGATGCAGTCAAAACAGTTAGATTATTAGGAGTGTTCAGTTGTGATGTTAATGGTTTACCATGCCAGGTAATTTAGAAAAAAGAGTCACACATTGGAATGAGTAGCCCGGAGCAAAAAATCAACACATATGCTAATTTTAGAGATAATGTACTACCTTGCATTAAAAACTTGGCTATAATGTTGTCCATATTATGGCTATCCAAGAACATTCATATTATGCTAGTTTTAGGTACCATGTTACTGATTTCTCTGTACCTAGCAGTTGGTTTGGAACTCCAAAAGATCTTAAGTCTCTGATAGACAGGGCCCATGAACTAGGCCTGCTTGTTTTGATGGATATTGTACATAGCCATGCCTCAATTAATACATTGGATTGCCTGAACATTTTTTATGGAACTGATGCTCATTAATTCCATCATGATTCACGGGGTTATCATTGGAGGATTCTCGCCTTTTTAACTATGAAAGTTGGGAAGTACTAAGGTACCTATCTTCAAATGCAAGATGGTGGCTGGATGAATATAAGTTTGATGTGTTTTAATTTGATGGTGTCACATCAATGATGTACACTCATAATGGACTGCAGGTATCTTTTACCAGAAATTACAAGGAGTATTTTGGTTTAGCAACTGATGTTAAGGTTGTGGTTTACATGATGCTTGTTGATGATCTCATTCATGGGCTCTTCCCCTAAGCTGTTTCAATTGGTGAAGATGCGAGTGGAATTCCAACATTCTGCCTTCCGACGCAAGATGATGGGATTGGCTTTAACTACCACTTGCATATGGTTGTTGTTTTAAAACTAAATAGTCTGCTGCTGCATGGTCAAATTAGAGTTGTTTTAGCACAATCTAAATAGGTTAGATGTATTTTGAATGGTATTCAAATGCTTGTCAGAGTGAAAACTAGTGCATGATAGTTGGATTTAAGCTATTCACAGTTAAGTTTGGTTAAGTTCATAGAGCAATTTGGTTAGGTGCTAGTGAAATATTTTATTCTGTTATGATGTTAATCGAATGGATTGAATGTGTGCCGTTAGAATTGATAGGTGAATGTTATTGAAAAACTTTGCTTATTTAATTTGTTTGAATTGTTGCTTATGTTAGGGTAATGGTTAATGGTTTCTTGGTTTGACATGAAAATGTGGCTTGACTTTGGTATGTTGTGTTGGTGTAGGTTTGATGATATGAACATAGGCTAATCTTAAGCTTAATGTGACACCCCTAATCTATACCCCGAGTAATTAAAACGATAACAAAAAATCAGAGTATAATTAAAACATTCATGGCATAGATGGGAGCGTCACATCAAAGTAATGAAATATAACAACCTGCTCATATAGATATGCAACAATCAGGTAGCAACATAAACAGAGGAACTCAATTCTTAACACCCACAATTCAGATACAGAATAAAAGGAGAAAATCTGCAACTGAAATCTCATATATAAACATAAAAGTTTGTCTGTCATATACAGAGTCATACATGTACAATCCAAAAAGATATATATACACATAATCACATAACGATCTCCCCGACTACCCGGTGCCACATATCAGAGCCGACCAACAAAAGAATGAAGACATAATCTTCACAAAAGACATCCAGCATCTAATCTGCAATGCCTCATAGAGCATTTAAAACAGCAGAAGGGTGAGAAACACAATTATAATATAGTTGCATACAATTATGTAATAACGTGGAATACGCATGCAAAACATTTTCACCACAACATATACCAAAATTCAAATACAAAACAAAATAATGCATAATTCATGCATCCATCACAAAGGCATATCAATCATGCTCAATACATTTATCACCAATATATATATATATATATATATATATATATATATATATATATATATATATATATATATATATATATATCCACTCATCAATCCCATTCACAATTTCCCACACATAATCAATCCATTCATGACTTATGCAAATGCACAGAGACCGACACAACGACTCTATGCATACGCTACCATTCCATCCATCATTCTCATCATCATTAATTGACTCAGGAATTATTGGAACCATCGCTTGTTACTTAGTGTACCTCCCAATCGGGCAAACGATGTTCCTCATCGCTTTAGGTCCTCTTTGTATAAGGCACACGACGTTTATGGATCGCTTTAGGTCCTCTTTGTATAAGGCACACGATCCGATCGCTTTAGGTCCTCTTTGTATAAGGCACACGATCGTCTATAACGTCGCTTTAGGTCCTCTTTGTATAAGGCACACGATCGTTACAGCAGATTCCCTCTGGAATCGTTTCGTCGCTCACACCCCACAAGGGCACACGACATCACATGGTGCATATCATGATGCATGGCATACTAATGACTCATGACAATCAAATGCATATACATATATAACCATGTGAACCATCTCAACATCAATAATCATGCATTGCAATCTAACCTAAAACAATGCATTTATTTACCATAAGGCCACAAACCATCATCACCATATTTCATCACATGCATTCACATCATATAACAACACACAAGCTATACGTTATATATCAAAAGCATATCGCATGATAACACATCAATCGCACACAATTACGACGGTAAACGTCGACAAAACAACAAGTTTCCAAATTCCTGACACAATTAAATCGGCCACCAATCTCAAAACCATTTTTATAAAAAAGAACATCTCATTAGCTTTCCAACGGTACTAAGAACGTCTCGATCCGAGTTAAGGATCAAAAGTTATGAATTTTCAAAGAAAAGAATTTATTGAGAAACACCCAGATTCGCCTGGCGACTTGGGATTTCGCCTGGCGAATGCCCCTTCGCCAGCACTTCGCCTGGCGAACTAGTGGCGAATCACAATTTTAGAAAAACCCCAAGAGTTCAAGTGGCTAACACATTTCTGTCTCCCCGTTTTCGCCTGGCGACTTATGATTTCGCCTAGCGAATCCCCCTTCGCCAGCACTTCGCCTGGCGAACGAGTGGCGAGACCCAATTCGCCTGGCGAATCCCCAATTCGCCTGGAGAATCGCACCAGAACCAGAATTTTCTGTTGCGGGTTACATGGTTCTAAACCCCAAAATCCAACTTTCTCCAACCAAAACGTTTTCAATCAATCAAAACAAGTATCAACAATGTTCATACATATAATACGATCATACTACGTGATTCATATCGATTTCCGACCATGAAAACATCGATTTCTATTCATTTTGCTCATTTCAACCTAGAATTGAAAAGCTATGAAAAACAAGTAAACATTCAAACACACACATACATATTCATACACAAGCATATGATAACCGAGTTCCGCACCCTTACCCGATTAATCGTGCTTTGAAGTGTCGGTTGAATCGATTTCTTAAACTCCAAGTTTTCCTCTTTTTCTTCTTCCCACTCTCTTTTTCTCTTCTCTTTCTTTTCTCTCTTTCTAATCTCTATGTTTCTATTTTATGAAAAAAAATAATATCCAACCAAGCAAAATGACCAAAATACCCATACACTCAATTTTCTCGCAAACGTTCCCAAAACGCGATAAAACATAATAACGATAAACATAACATATTTACCCAATAAAAACCAAGAATAAAATAATATAAAAACCAAAATAATTAAATTGACTCGATTAAATAAATCTAACAAAAACCGAAACGTTACAACTCTCCTCCACTTAGAAATTTTCGTCCTCGAAAATATTACCTGAGACGAACAACTCCGGATACGATTCCCGCATCCGACTCTCCAACTCCCAAGTCAAATTGCCCTCAGCAGTGCCTCCCCACGCTACTTTCACATGCGCAATATCTTTGCCCCTTAACCGCTTTAACTCGCGATCCAAAAGCCTCATCGGTAATGCCTCAACCGTAAGGTTCTCCCTTACCTCAACCTCATCCATCGGAATCACATGTGACGGATCCGGAACATACTTCCGAAGCTGTGAAACATGGAACACGTCATGTAAATTCGAAATATTCGGTGGCAACGCCACCCGATAAGCCACAGCACCCACTCTCGCGGATATCTGATAAGGACCAATAAACCGAGAAGTAAGCTTCTTCGACTTCAATGCACGTCCAACACCCGTCACTGGCGTAACTCTCAAAAATACATGATCGCCTTCTCGAAACTCAAGATCTTTCCTCCTTCGATCATGATAACTCTTCTGCCTACTCTGAGAAGCCTTCATCTTCTCACGAATAAGTTTTACCTTTTCCGTAGTTTGTTGAACTAACTCCGGTCCAACCACCGAACTCTCACCAGATTCATGCCAACACAAAGGTGTTTGACATCTTCTTCCATACAACGCTTCAAAAGGTGCCATTCCAATACTCGAATGGAAACTGTTGTTATACGTGAACTCAACCAACGAAAGATAACTATCCCAAGTACCACCTTGCTCAAGAACACAAGCTCTCAGCAAATCTTCCAATGACTGAATAGTTCTCTCGCTTTGACCATCCGTCTGAGGATGATAAGCAGAACTCAATCTCAACTTGGAACCTAACGCCTTTTGCAAACTTTCCCAAAATCTGGAAGTAAATCTCGGATCTCGATCTGAAACAATACACAACGGAACACCATGTAATCTCACAATCACACGGATATAAATCTCAGCCAACATCTCCAAAGAAAAACTGATGTCAATCAGAATGAAATGCACAGATTTAGTCAGCCTATCCACAATCACCCAAATGGCATTATGTCCCCTCTGAGTATTCGACAACACGATCACAAAATCCATAGAAATGCTGTCCCATTTCCACTCGGGAATATCCAACAGTTGCAATAATCCACTAGGCTTCTGATGTTCTACCTTTGACTTCTGACACGTCAAACACGCATAAACAAACTAAGCCACATCCCTCTTCAATCCGGACCACCAAAAGATCTTCTTCAAATCTTGATACATTTAATTAGCTCCCGGATGTATACTCAAACTACTCCGGTGTCCTTCCTCTAAAATCATCTTTTTCAATTCTGAATCATCAGGAATACAAATTCTACCACGGAATCTCAAAACACCCTGATCATCCACTTTAAAGTCACCATTCACACCTTTATCTCCAACCGTCATCAAATCAACAAATTTCACGTCCAGCCTCTGTTTCTCGCTAACGGTCAACAGAAAATCATTAGTGACCTTTAACATACCCATCCTCACGCTATCAGATGTCAATTCACACACCAAACTCAAATCTCTAAATTCTTCCAAAAGTTCCCAATCTTAACCATCAAAGCAGACATATGCAAAGATTCCGGCTTAACGCATCGGCTACCACATTAGCTTTACCAGGATGGTAATTCAAGCTAAAATCGTAGTCCTTCAAAAATTCCAACCATCTTCGTTGCCTTATATTCAACTCTTTATGATTAAACAAGTATTTTAAACTCTTATGATCACTAAAGACTTCGAATCTCGCACCGTAGAGATAATGTCTCCAAATTTTCAATACAAAAACCACCGCAGCTAATTCCAAATCATGAGTAAGATAATTCTTCTCATGAACCCTCAATTGTCTCGAAGCATAAGCCACAACCTTACCTTCTTGCATCAACACTCCACCTAAACCACTCAAAGACGCATTGCAATACACCACAAACAGTTCACTAGGATTCAGTAAGATCAAAATCGGAGTTGTAGTCAATCTTCTCTTCAGCTCACTAAAACTCTCCTCACACTGAATATCCCAAATAAACGCTTTACCTTTATAAGTCAGCTGGGTCAATGGGAGTGCTAACTTGGAAAAGCCTTCAATGAATCTTCGATAATATCCAGCTAAACCCAAAAAGCTTCTAATTTTAGTAACAGATCTAGGAGCCTCCCATCGTAGAACTGCGTCTACTTTGGATGGATCCACAGCAATACCATTACCTGAAATCACATGCCCAAGAAAACTCACTTCTGACAACCAGAACTCACACTTGGACAACTTGGCATAAAGTTTCTTTTCCTTCAAAATTTGCAATGCAATACTCAAATGTTCCGCATGTTCCTCCCGAGAATAAATCAAGATGTCATCAATAAACACAACAACAAATTGATCCAAATGCTCATGGAAAATGCGATTCATATATTCCATAAACACTCCCGGCGCATTAGAAACCCCGAACGGCATCACAGAATATTCGTAATGTCCGTATCGTGCCCTAAAAGCCGTCTTCTGAATATCTTCCTCCTTCACTCTAATCTGATGATAGCCTGACCTCAAATCAATTTTACTAAACACACACGCACCTACCAACTGGTCCATCAAATCATCAATTCTCGGAAAAGGATACTTATTCTTAATTGTCACCTTATTTAGTTGGCGATAATCAATACACAATCGCATACTTCCATCTTTCGTCTTCACCAATAAAACTGGAGCACCCCAAGGCGATACACTCAACCTCACAAACCTCTTTTCTAACAATGCATTCAATTGCTTCTTCAACTCAACCAACTCAGATGCCGACATACGATATGGTGCCATAGACACAGGTCTAGTACTAGGAACTAGATCTATAGAAAACTCCACCTCTCTATCTGGCGGCACATCAGAATTGTCCTCCGGAAACACCTCCGGAAAATCACACACGACCGGAAACACATCAATTGCAACTTGACTATCCACAGTCAATGACGCAAACAACCCGAACAACTGAGCTTCATCCGCCAAAAGTTTCTTCAACTCTTTGGTAGATAAGAAACTCGATTCCTCGTCTTCTTCAAGAGAAGGAAATCTTACCAACTTATGATAACAATCGATATGAACTCGATTGAACGGCAACCAATTCATTCCCAAAACTACGTCTAAACCCTCAAGCGGCAGACACACCAAATCCATAGCAAAATCCTTACCATAAATAGTCAAAGGACAACTTAAACAAACCAGAGAAGTAGTTACCGACCCCAATGCTGGAGTATTGATAACCATCTCTCCACCCAACGACGACAACAAAAGATTCAAATGTCGCGCACACTCAGACGAAATAAACGAATGAGTCGCTCCGGTATCAATAATAGCAACTAAAGGCGTACTATTAATAAAA
The DNA here is from genome assembly GCA_022829125.1 of Lathyrus tuberosus. Lineage (NCBI taxonomy): Eukaryota > Viridiplantae > Streptophyta > Magnoliopsida > Fabales > Fabaceae > Lathyrus > Lathyrus tuberosus. The sequence continues at coordinate 8,904,983 of JALAZF010000241.1, read as the reverse complement.
CAAGTACCTCTGATCAAACGATCTGCATTAGTAGGCTGAGCTCCTGCCAATGCAAATACTTTTCCTCCAGCTTGAGCTTGCTTTGGTTTAGGATACCTCGTACTAACATGACCAGGTTCACCACAGTTAAAACACTTCACCACATTCCTCTTGCAATCAACTGTTACATGTCTTATACCTCCGCAATTGGAACACTTCCTCATATCCTTTCTACATTCAAACTGACGATGTCCTAAGTCACCACACTTAAAACATCTCGGAGGATTATGCATACCTCCCCCACTTGGCCTTTTAGCAAAATTAGCCCTTTGCTTTCCCTTGTCAGCTGGTGCCACATAAGGACCACCACGAAACTGTTGCTTTCCTTTCCTTTCGGTCACACTCTTATAATGAGTAGAACGAGCTTTGCTATCCTCCTCATAAATTCTACAACAATCCACCAAATCTGAAAACCTCCTAATTCTTTGATAACCAATTGCCTGTTTGATCTCGGGACGTAACCCGTTCTCAAACTTCACACATTTGGAAAACTCCGCAGTTGCTTCAGCATAATGTGGATAAAACTGAATAAGCTCCACAAACTTAGCAGTGTAATCAGTAACAGACATGTTACCCTGTTTCAACTCCAAGAACTCTATTTCCTTCTTTCCCCTAACATCTTCAGGAAAATACTTCCTCAAAAACTCACTGCTAAACAAAGCTCAAGTGACAACTTCACCTGTAGCTTCCCACACATGACGCGTACTAACCCACCAATCATCAGCCTCCTCCTGTAACATGTGAGTACCCAGTCTCACCTTCTGTTCCTCAGCACAGTCCATCACTCGAAAGATTCTTTCAATCTCCTTAAGCCAAATCTGAGCACCATCAGGATCATGTCTTCCTTTGAAGACATGCGGTTTGTTCTTCCTGAACTCATCATTCCCACCAGAATTAGGTGCATTCCGCACAGCCTGAGCCATAGCTTGCATAGCAGCAGCAAGAGCAACATCATTCCTACCAGCCATATTCTGTTCATATCCAATAACAGTAACTATGGTTAAACAATCAACTCGCCAGAACACAACTTTCGCACCACAAACAACTTGGTCAAAATGACCGACACGGACTGGCTCTGATACCACTTAATGTGACACCCCCAATCTATACCCCGAGAATTTAAAACAATAACAAAAAATCAGAGTATAATTAAAACATTCATGGCATAGACGGGAGCGTCACATCAAAGTAATGAAATATAACAACCTGCTCATATAGATATGCAACAATCAGGTAGCAACATAAACAGAGGAACTCAGTTCCTAACACCCACAATTCAGATACAGAATAAAAGCGGAAAATCTGCAACTGAAATCTCATGTATAAACATAAAAGTTTGTCTGTCATATACAGAGTCATACATGTACAATCCAAAAAGATATATATACACATAATCACATAACGATCTCCCCGACTACCCGGTGCCACATATCAGAGCCGACCGACAAAAGAATGAAGACATAATCTTCACAAAAAGACCTCCAGCATCTAATCTGCAATGCCTCATAGAGCATTCAAAACAGCAGAAGGGTGAGAAACACAATTATAATATAGTTGCATACAATTATGTAATAACGTGAAATACGCATGAAAAACATTCTCACCACAACGTATACCATAATTCAAATACAAAACAAAACAATGCATAATTCATGCATCCATCACAAAGGCATATCAATCATGCTCAATACATTTATCACCAATATATATATATATATATATATATATATATATATATATATATATATATATATCCACTCATCAATCCCATTCACAATTTCCCACACATAATCAATCCATTCATGAATTATGCAAATGCATAGAGACCGACACAACGACTCTATGCATGCGGTACCATTCCATCCATCATTCTCATCATCATTAATTCACTCAGGAATTATTGGAACCATCGCTTGTTACTTAGTGTAACTCCCCGTCGGGCAAACGATGTTCCCCGTCGCTTTAGGTCCTCTTTGTATAAGGCACACGACGTTTATGGATCGCTTTAGATCCTCTTTGTATAAGGCACACAATCCGATCGCTTTAGGTCCTCTTTGTATAAGGCACACGATCGTCTATAACGTCGCTTTAGGTCCTCTTTGTATAAGGCACACGATCGTTACAGCAGATTCCCTCTGGAATCATTTCGTCGCTCACACCCCCCAAGGGCACACGACATCACATGGTGCATATCATGATGCATGGCATACTAATGACTCATGACAATCAAATGCATATACATATATAACCATGTGAACCATCTCAGCATCAATAATCATGCATTGCAATCCAACCCAAAACAATGCATTTATTTGCCATAAGGCCACAAACCATCATCACCACATTTCATCACATGCATTCACATCATATAACAACACACAAGCTATACGTTATATATCAAAAGCATATCGCATGATAACACATCAATCGCACACAATTACGACGGTAAACGTCGACAAAACGACACGTTTCCAAATTCCCGACACAATTAAATCAGCCACCAATCTCAAAACCATTTTTATAAGAAAGAACATCTCATTAGCTTTCCAACGGTACTAAGAACGTCTCGATCCGAGTTACGGATCAAAAGTTATGAATTTTCAAAGAAAAGAATTTATTGAGAAACAGCCAGATTCGCCTGGCGACTTAGGATTTCGCCTGGCGAATGCCCCTTCGCCAGCACTTCGCCTGGCGAACTAGTGGCGAATCACAATTTTAGAAAAACCCCAAGAGTTCCAGTGGCTAACACATTTCTGTCTCCCCGTTTTCGCCTGGCGACTTATGATTTTGCTTGGTGAATCCCCCTTCACCAGCACTTCGCCTGGCGAACGAGTGGCGAGACCCAATTCGCCTGGCGAATCCCCAATTCACCTAGCGAATCGCACCAGAACCAGAATTTTCTGTTGCGGATTACATGGTTCTAAACCCCAAAATCCAACTTTCTCCAACCAAAACGTTTTCAATCAATCAAAACAAGTATCAACAATGTTTATACATATAATACGATCATACTACGTGATTCATGTCGATTTCCGACCGTAAAAACATCAATTTCTATTCATTTTGCTCATTTCAACCTAGAATTGAAAAGCTATGAAAAACAAGTAAACATTCAAACACACACATACATATTCATACATAAGCATATGATAACCGAGTTCCACACCCATACCCGATTAATCGTGCTTTGAAGTGTCGGTTGAATCAATTTCTTAAACTCTAAGTTTTCCTCTTTTTCTTCTTCCCACTCTCTTTTTCTCTTCTCTTTCTTTTCTCTCTTTCTAATCTCTATGTTTCTATTTTATGAAAAGCAATAATATCCAACCAAGCAAAATGACCAAAATACCCCTACACTCAATTTCTCGCAAACGTTCCCAAAACGCGATAAAACATAATAACGATAAACATAACATATTTACCAAATAAAAACCAAGAATAAAATAATATAAAAACAAAAATAATTAAATCGACTCGATTAAATAAATCTAACAAAAACCGGGGCGTTACACATAACATGCACTTAGTTGATGATCATGAATCATGGTGTTTGAATAAGCAAGGCATGATATCAAGGATACATTGAAGCTAAAGGCACCTCCAGGAAATGACTTGTGCAAGTAGCAATGTCTAGGGTTAGGATTATAGAATGGACTTTGGTCAAAGATTGTCTTCCTATGTAATGTCTTAATTTTTGTATCTTGTAATGACTTGTAAAGCAAGAAACTTTGGATGACTTTGTAATGACAGAACTTGAATGTCCTCCTCGAATTTCTCCTTTCAAATTACATGGCCTTTGAATACATCTTATGCAAACAAACTTGAATCTTGACTTTGAAACAACTTTGAGTATGAACTTGTAATGTCCTGAACTTTGAACATCCATGCCTTGAATCCAATGCACTTTTCCATGGTTGGCCCTTATGAATAGTGATTAAACCTAATCCTAAATGCAACACCTAAGCACTAATAAATAAAAACCCTAAAAGTCTAAACCCTAAAGAATCAAGGATTAAGGTTTCATGAGCTTGGTTTATAAGACAAGAGCTTCCCAATTTGAGCACACACCCCAAGATAAACCAGGGAAACCTTAGCTTCTTGTCAATTATAAGTAACACCCATTTGAATCCATGATGCCTAATTAAAAATGTAACTATAGATGGGACGATGTGAATAAATGTTTGTAGGTGAAATAAGGTCATGAACCAGATGAAAATTAGAAGTGGGTAGGATAAATTTTGGGGTATGACAAGGGCCGAAATTTTAAACTTTGAGCAACAAGACGCAGAGTCATTGTATGACTCATGGGAGAGATTCAAATTATTGTTACACAGATGCCACAATCATAATCTGAATAACATAGAGTAGATGCAAAGTTTCATTAAAGATCTAAAGAGTTAGACACATATGTTGCTAGATGCTTCCACGAGAGGCACGATTAGACAAATGACCGAACCACAATTCAAGGATCTGGTTGAGAAGATGTGCTTGAATGAGCACCGAACAAAGAGCGAAAGGGCAATCAAAAGTGAAATGGTAGGTACCCCAAAAGGTATTTTAACTATTGATACTCAAACTGCATTGTTAGCTCAAATTGAATTGTTAAAAAAGCAGCTAGCTAAAAGCAACTTAAACAAAGCTAACGTGATCCGGGTACAAGCACTTTGGAAGGGCCAAGTGAAGAGGTCCAATTTGCAATTTTTCAGAAGAACAACCCTTATTCCAACACCTACAATCCGGGATGGAAAGATCATCCTAATTTTCGTTGGAGCAATAACCAAAACCAAAGTGGTACTAGGCGACGCAACAAAACCAACAAACTTCCAATTTCCAAAGGAAGCCTTCACGATTGGAGGAGACCTTACAAAACTTCATTAAGGCCACTCAAAGTAGCTTGGATCAGGTAAGTAAGAATCTTGAGACCATGAGTAGAAACCATGATACCTCCATCAAAAATTTGGAGACACAGATTGGTCAGTTGTCTAGACAAATAGATGCTCTCCCAAGCTCGAGTGAAGGATTCTCAGGTAATACGGTATATAATCCTAAGAATGAATCTTGCAAGGCTGTGGACGCAAGTTTTGAAATTACTGTTGATAAAGGTGGGGATGATATAGTTGAGGATGTTTTAATGGAAAATGGTGAATTAAGGAAGGAACGAGAGGAGAATGATTTTCAGGGTGGCCAAGAAGAAAGGGGTGTCACCATTGACCAGTTGATAGACAAAAACTCTCCACGGAGAAGAACAAAGAAGTAAATCCTTAATGATTCAAATCCTCCACTACCAGATTACATTAAGGCACCATATCCAATAATCAAGAAGAAACCCCTTCATGAAGATGAGGCAGGAATGTTTGCCAAGTTTCCATGAGGTTTTAGAACTTATGCCTAAATTTGCTAAATTCATGAAGGAACTACTAAAGGGTACCAAGCAAAAAGTGGACAAGGCACAAGTTAATAGACTGAAAAAGATGACAATCTCATGCCTAAAACATTGCCACCAAAGCTAAAGGATCCAGGTAATTTCTCTATATCTTGTACAATTGGTGGAATGGAGATCCCACGTGCCTTATGTGATTTAGGCTCCAGTATAAATGTGATTCCACTAAATAAAGTTAAGGAATGTGACCTAGGGGAGATCATACTGAGCAATATAACTCTTGCTTTAGCTAATTTATTTGTTACTCACTCGGTTGGTGTTATACAAGATGTATTAGTGCATGTCGATGGTTTAGTCTTTCCTACAGATTTTGTGGTATTGGACATGAAAGGAGATTCAAAAGGCTCAGTGATTCTCGGACGCCCATTTTTGGCAAACGGGAAGGCAAAAATAGATGTGGAGACAGGTGAATTAATTTTGAATTTTAACAAGAAGAAGGTGGTGTTTAATGCATATAAATGGACACCATATGCGGAGAATCTAGAGACATGCTACCAATTGAGAGTAAAAGGTAGCGAAGTTCACAAAGGAATGAAAACAGGAGTTCTCACTAGCGTAGGAGTATCCTTTGCGCCTAACGTGTTTTAAACATGAGACTTCAAGCTATTGACAGAAAAGAAGCATTGGAAGGGAGGCAACCCATCATTTTTAATCAGTTTTTGTTTTGCAGAATTTAATTTAGTTTTATTCAAGACCATCCACAAGAGAAATTAGCTACTCAAGAATGACCCGGTCATGAAGATCTATATTGTTCTTAATAAACTTGTTCATAACTATTTTTTTCCAGATTTTTAAGTTCTAACTTTAGCATTGAACAAATGATCCAAGAAAAGAAAAAAAGGACTTGATCATGATGAAAGCAACTGATGACTTGAACACAAAGGAAGAGAAAAAATCAAAGGACTTGTACTCAACCATCAAATACCTCATCTAGTAAGTTTTGAGCCTAAACAATTTCCAGTGTTCACTATTTCTTTCTTTTTTTAGTGTATCCATGCAATTTTATTTTATCTAGTTTGATCTATTTTCGATTAAGTTTTCTAGTTTGATTAATACACACTAAAGCAGTTACTTGTATTAACTTTGAGCCTTTGTAGTCACCCTATAGTAATAGGAATATCCCTTTGCTAACCACTTTGAGCCTAAACCCTTCTTTCGGTGACGTAGCCTACAACTCTTTGCCATATGATTTGAAAGACTCTTTCTTTCCACCTTCCCTTTGGAGTTAGGTAGAATTTTAGTTCTTAAGTTGTATGAAAAAGATTAAGTTTGGGGTTGCTCTTGGAAGTGAGCAAAGTTCTAAGTTTGGGATTCGGGTACTAGAGGTAATTGGTCACAAATTTCAAAAATTGTGTATAAGTAGAAAAAGAAGCTTCTTACAAAATAAATAAAAAGAAAAAGCATAAAGAAGGATCAAATCTCTAGTATCGTTAAGAAGGAACAAAGAGGTATGAATATAGAAGGAGAACTAGGCACCTAACTCTAAAGGTTAAAACCTACTTTCCTAAAAATATCATACCCAAACATAAGGCAAGTTAAAACCTGAAAGACCTCTAATGTGCATGTTATGATTTTTATGATGAACTACATTAGAACATGATCAAGCTAAGTCTGATTTATTTTGCATGTTGATTGAGTGATAACCCTATCTATTGAGCGAGTGAAATGAGGTGAAAAATAGGCTGAGTACTCATCAATGTTTGAGGATGTTTTTCGAATTTGCTGGGTGGAAGTTAGAAGCTGGAACAATGGTCAGGTAACAAAAAAATATATGGTGATGTTCAATTGTTATTGTATGACTTGTTATCTGTTAAAATGTGCAGTTACAGGCGAGATGCTCGAGGACAAGAAAAGATTCAAGTTTGGGATTGCGATGAAAGTCCGTCGTTGCATGAAATTAGGCAAAGAATCAGATAAAAACAAGAGAAAGATGAGCCAAAAGGAAGAAGAAAGACCAAAAAATGAGTGAAAATAGCCAAGTATGGAAGAATGAAACTTGGTGAAAAGGGTGTTTTTTGACGCAACTACTGGAATAATCACGTGCTCCATCGCATAGGCGATTGTTGAAAGTATATTAGGTGGGTAATAGTTTTATCGTCTCCACAAGGATTATCGTGATATTACAGCCGTTCTACAATTTATATTGCCTTAAGTGAGGGTTTTTAAAAGAGTTTTGTTTGGTATCATAATTTTCACAAGAGTTTCTTAGCAAAGAGTAAAATGTAAAAGATGTTTGTTTGGAAAGCATCTCAAGATTAGGTTTCATTAACCCCTTTCATACATATCCTAATAATCAAGTATGTGAACTTGGTTATGATCATTATAACCACATATCCTCACAATATTGTTTATCTCTAGAGCGATTTCATGAATATTATCGTATTAATTACTAGATGATGTCTCATGCTAACAATCAACACAATAATCTTAAAGCTTGATACAAAGTGAATACCAACTCACAAATATATGTGTAGAGTTTGTTTATTTATAGATGACTAACTTAGGTCACGGTTTGAAAAATACCTTTCAATAGTGATTAAAATAAAAAATATACCATTAAAAGTAAAGATATTCATCATATATTGATCATCAACTTTGTTCACATACAAAATATCAAAAGAAATACATATTAACAAGGTTAACTACCTCTAATCTTGACACAAAAGAGAGTTTAGCTACCCATCACCATGGTAGCTTGAGCAACAAGTAAGAAAGAAGGCTCTACTAGCATCAAAGTCGAAAGATCGAACATTGATGCTCCAAAGCTTTGATTTTTACTCCTTTTGAAGATTTTGAGCTTCTTACCTTAAAATATCTTCTAAAATTCTAAAAAGTGGGATTGTGATCCAAAATATCTTCCAAGTTGCCTTTTATACAAGTGCCTCCAAGTGACACCGCGCTAAGCCCATGCAGAGGTGGCTTAGCGCGGTCAGCAAAGTATCTGTCAAATCCTAGAAAGCGCACTTAGCGCAGTGGAGCGGGATAAGCACGGTTTGACACCCTTAGCTAATGCCTATGTCTTGAAACCATGCTGCATACTGGGCTAAGCGCGGTTCGCGCTGCAAATTAAGCTAAGCACGAGCTGGCATAAAAAATTCTTCAAAATCTCGATTAGACATGCTTTTCTTTCTCCATAGGCCCTAAGCATCCATTCAAGTGATGAAACCTACAAAAATTCACCAATTTGATCACCCAACAAGTTATTTACAAGAATAAGCTTGAATTTACTTATTTACACTAAATCTATGATTTTATTACTTCTTCACCAAGAAATCAATTGAAAAGGGCCACAAAATACTATCAATTATATACACAATTTGGCCCTTAACAACTCTCCCCAACTTAAGATTTTGTTTGTCCCTAAACAAAAGTTTGACAAACACAAAGAAAACCCAAAGCAACATGCAAGAAATCGGAACCAACAAGTTTTTTAGAACAACAACAACTTCATGGTTCAAACGTAAAAGTAAAAGCAAGATAAAAACTTACCACTAATCTAAATAAACCACGAGGATGAAACAATTGCTAAGTGTACAACACCTATCAAAAATTTGAAAGCAATACAATCTCAAAACACGAATCACACTTAAGCACACATTCATCCTTTGATGAAAAGTAACATGAGGTTTTTTCTCTCACCAAACAATCCTGCAAACATCTGCATCTAATTATGCATTCATCAAACACACGCATTAATCAGTACAAAAGCAAGAATCACAAGGACTTTCAAAGGTTGTTATTTGACTTGGTTTACAAGGAAGGGTCATTTATCAAAGTCATTGAAACTAAAATTCCTAATCCTATAAGAGCATTGACTTCTCACATTCATACACAATCTAAGACCTTAACCCTCTTGTTTTCTTTTCTTTTTCATTATTCCAACCTTGAGTTCAATTGTTGGCATATTTCATGCCCCTGTTTGCTTTCTTTTTAAAACTTTTATTTTCATTGCTTCTTTTTTTTTTCTTTTCTTTTTTCAAACCCATTTATTATTTTCAACCACTTTATTTTTTCACAATGCTTCAACCTACCTCTTTCTCCCCAACTTTGAATATAACCCAATATGGTGACAAGAATGCTCTCACACAACTAAGGCAAGGGAACATAAAAGCAACCACACTTTATGGCTGAGGTTCAAAAAATTCACAAACAAAAATCAAGATCCTTTCCAAAATTTAATGATGAAATTATTATTGTCAACAATATTTACACAATTCACTCATCAATAAGGATCTTGATAGAAAAGCTCAAAGGGGTTAACAAATGCTCACTCGTTCACAAGGTAGATTGAATATTCATTTTGTTCAAGTGGTTTTACTCAATTTCAAAAAATTACCTTGATCATTTTCCTACTTTCACACAAATCAACACACATGCATGATTAAACATAATAAGATCGAGTTAAAACAAGGATATTGGTCTCCCGCATTTAGTACACAATGGAAGCTTCCTCACACAAGTTTATGTTCTAAGTGATTCACATTTGAACATGTATTTCAAAATAATTAATGGTATAATGGTATGCACAAATCACAAGTTTCATATTCATGCTAAGTTTAGAAAGCAATAAACATGTACCTTGCAATTGCCTCTATTTAAGCATATCATTACCGCTCAATTGTATGTTGCTTTAGTCAATCTTGACATGTTCACAATGTTCCTGCAAGTTCTTGAAACTTAGGAACAACAACAAAAACAAAAACAAAAAATCTACTAAACTAGTAACTAACTAACTACACAAAATAAATAAATAAACAACTTAATATTAAACATAAGAAATCCAAAATGATGGTGCACCAAAATGAGTTTAGACATCCTCATCCTAAAAAGGATGGCACAAAAGAAATCCAAAGTGCACAAAAGTTCTGAAACAATAACAAACTAACATGGTACAACAACAACATAAAAACTAAATAAAACTCACAATAAACAAACCCATCACTCCTCCTCACTAGTGACCTCCTCCTCCCAAATGGTCTCGCCACTATCATCATCATCATCATCAGCATCCTGAGCTGCATCTGCTTGAGGTGCCTCTGCCCTAATAAAATGAAATGGCATGTCCTCGGGCCAATCAACAAACTCATCAAACTCCTCACTAGTGGGTAATGAATGATCCACATGTGGCTCGCGGATCTGAAGATACAACCTGCGCAAAGAAGAATGAAAAGATTTGAAAGATCTCTGATGTGCAAGGTTTATGTCCCAAGTGTACATACACGCGACCCTCTCATCAAACTCCTGACGAGCTGAGGGCTGCTGGCTGTTGTGGAGTTGTTGGCTGCTGTTGTGGATCTTTTGGTGCATCCAATATGGGCATACAATGACTCTCAATGTAGGCATCGTTCACAACACCATTGACGGTCTTATGACCCATGTTAGGTATTGGAACACCCGCCTGACTACACAACCCTATGATGAGTCCTAGAATAGCAAGAATAGTTGGAGTCTTGGCACCAAGTCGATGACCACTAGAGGCAATAGCGCAGTTCTCATTAGAAAAGATCCTTACTACATTAATTTTCCTCCCATCCAACATATAATAAATCAGGCAAGATGTCTCAATAGGAATTGTAGAAGTGTGACTCCTGGGCCTTATGTTGTGAAGGACGAGGGTCATCATTACATGCGCAGGGGTGTTCATGTCTCCCATCTTCAACTTCATCGGCTTGCCAAATGCATTTAGCACAAATGACCTGCTCGGATGCACCAAAGCATCATTCACATGCTCTAAATTCCAGCTCTTCCTAGCCATCCTCTGGTAATACTCACATTGCTCACCTTCAGCCAAAGTAAGCGGGTTACCCAAGTATGTGTTAATGGCATCCCGAGTAAAAAAAAACTCCTTCCCCCGCACAAAAGTGGTGTAAGAATAGCGCATTCCCTCAACCAGAATCGCATTAACATAGAATTCTCTTACAATATCATAATTAAGTCTAGTGGGGGAGTGAGCAATGTGTGCCAATTCTTGTTTTCTATTAATGCAAGACAGCTCCGATGATTTCCTTGTGGGTTTATACGAAAAATTCTTTCGTACCAAATACTTCTGTGAGTCAACTCCATGTATCGGGCCTCTTGCTCAGGGCCTAAGTATTTAGTTGCATCGAAAGCAGTAGGCGTCTGCCTCTGTTGGGAAGATGATCCAATGGTGTATCTTGCTCACTTTGGTGCCATCTGTAAAAGAATCAGACAAAATAGCACCAACAATCATCAAAATCAATTTCAAAAATTATGATAAATCCATATGTAACCTATTGTTCACTCACAACAAGCAAGAAAGCATGAAATGAACGAAACACAAAAAACTGAGTCCAGGAGGGCGCGCTTAGCGCGGTCAGACCGGGCTAAGCGTGGTTACGATTTCAGGTAAAATTGCCTCTGCAACCAGCTTCTACCCCACATAATAGTCTAGCATTTCACACCTGCAATAGCATCTTAAATAACAAGCTAACAAGCAACAACCAACTAACAGCACAACAACTTGCTCAGAACTAGCCAATCCATGTTTCAAAAACCCTAACATTTCAAACTACCTCAAGCAAGAATTTTCACAACAACAAATCAAGCATGCATTTAACACAATAAACCAAACTTAGAAATCAGTTTCTAACAAATCCATAACCAAACCCTAACCATATGGTAATCTCTAATGTAGAGAGGCAAGAAGAAAATAAATTAAAGCAAGCCTGGACTTGAAGAGATGAGAATGTGAGAGTGTTAGGAAAGCTTGAAAATTTTCTCCTTTCTCTTGGAATGGTTATGACAGAATTTGAGAATGAGAGTGTTTGAATGTGAGATGTGTTTGTGACCAAATGAAAGGATAAAATGAAACGAGGGGAAATTTAGAGTAACAAAAAAATAACCCCTTAAAATCTGAAGTCACCCCAGGCCCACCAAAGTAAAAACAACACGACCCAGATCTGATATGGCCATTTTAAAGGACCGCGCTAAGCAGGCTCAGAGCCGCGCTTAGCAGTATCAGTGGAACAAGGCCAATAAACTTTGGCCACAAAATGGGGTGCTGTCGAATTTCATCACCTGACTTAATTCTAACTACAGAAAATAGCAAATACTTACAATGTTGGGGTGCCTCCCAACTAGCTCTTTGTTTAACGTCGTTTGAGCTCAACGGTCAAAAGTGACTCAAGGATGGGAAAACGGAACTGTTGCCGCACTCAGGTCGAAATCGCCACTAAGGTAAATTTTGAGTCTTTGACCATTGAGTGTCCAACTTGCTTTTGTTGATGGGTCTTCAAGAACAATTGCTCCATAGTGCTTGCCTTCCTTAATCCGGAATGGGCGGACCACTTGGATTTCAATTTACCCTGAAACAATTTTAATCTTGAATTGAGCAATAAAACCAATTGCCCTGCTTTGAATTCTTTGCTGACAATATTTATATCATGGTAATTTTTCACTTTTTCCTTGTAGAATTTGTTGGATTCATAGGCTTGAAGTCTCAATTCATCAATCTCATGAAGTTGCGGATTTCTTTTTTCACCGCTCAATTTTGGATCGAAATTCAAAAACTTTAAAGCCCAGAAAGCTTTATGCTCTAACTCTACTGGTAAATGACAATTTTTTCCATAGATCATTTGAAAGGGTGTGAGACCAATCAGAGCTTTGAATGCGGTCCGATAAGCCCATAATGCTTCATCTAACTTGTTGGACCAATCCTTTCTTGAAGAAGAAACTGTTTTTTCTAGAATTAACTTAATCTCACGATTCGATACCTCCATTTGACCATTAGTTTGTGGATGGTATGGTGTAGTAACTTTGTGTTTCACACCATAATGTTCCAAAGCCTTTTCTAATTGAGAATTGCAAAAGTGTGATCCCCCATCACTTATCAACAACCTTGGAGTACCGAAACGCAAAAAAAAGCTTTCTTCAAAATTTTATCATGGTTTTACCGCCAGCTTTTGCACAAGCAATAGCTTCCACCCATTTGGACACATAGTCCACAACAACCAAAATGTATTCACAAGAAAATGATGATGGAAATGGGCCAACAAAGTCAATGCCCCAATAATCAAAAACTTCAACCTCCAACATATTTTACAACGACATCTCATTTCTTTTGGTAATTCCTCCACTCCTTTGGAAATTATCACAACTCTTAGCATGTAAATATGCATCTTTAAACAAAGAAGGTCAATAAAAGCCTGATTGTAGGACTTTAGTTGATGTTCTTAGACCGTTATAATTACCATTGTAAGGAGAGTTATGAATTTGCCACTGTAACACCTCAAAATTTGCCCCCTATTTATACCTAATAAGTGGCTTATGCTTCACACTTCATTTGCATTTAGGTAATGAACATTGCATACATCATTTGAGCTCCTCAAGGCATGGTATCAAGGGTGTCACCATCATTATATTATGCAAGGCAAGAAGACTGAAATATGTCAGATAATCAAGCCACAAAGGTCCATCACACCTCAAAGACATTTCTTATAGTCCACCATGTCATCAAGAGATTAAAATTGGCAAGTGAACTGAGGAGAATCAAGCTCCTGATTATTGATCCTCAATTAGAGTTTTGACCATCTGAGCTTGAGACACCCCCATAAGCAAGGAGCTTGGGCCTTTGACATCATCTCATCACATGAATCATCTTGGTTTGAGGTAATCTACAGAGGAATTTGAGTTTTGAAGATCAATCATTTCCCCCTAACTTGAGGGGAACAAATTAGGGTTTTGCATAAAAGTCAGTTTATTTCTGATTGTTGGGCAAGACTTGATCATATGATCTTCCACATGTCCACAAGTGTCTATGAATGGAATTTGAGCCAACAATTGCATTCATAAGGGTTTCAATTGATCTATGCTTTAAAAATCAACTGCTTGAGGAAAAGTCAACCAAAAGTCAACTTCTGGCTTTTTGGGGGTCAAGGTTGTGTTTTTATGCCAAATGTGTCCATGGGGTGAAATTTGATCAAGAAATTCCAAATAGTTCATCAAAAAAATAAAAAATGGTGTAAACTTACTAAAATAAGAATTAGGGTTCTTAAAGAAGTTTCTATTTTTGGTAAGTTTTGGCAAGCTGATCAGCCAACTTTAGAGCCACTTTTCTCCATGATGCAAAATCTGAATCAAGATTTTTCAGATACTATGTTGTAGAACACATTCCCCTCTTCAAAAGCATACCAAGAACTTTGCAATTGGATCAAAAATGAGAAAGATATGAGGTTTTGAAAATGATTACTTCAAGTTGTCAAATGGCCAGCAAGACAAGCTTAGGTGCGTGCCAGGCCAAGGACTTTTGTCAAACAGTTGGTGTGCATGCAGGGGTGCATATTCATGGTGGATTTGCTACATGAGGCAAGGGTTATTTGGAAAAATGTTCAACATCAAAGATGTTCTCTACATGGCCCTCTACAAGTTTGATGTTGGGAGTTTTTCATTTCAATGATGGCATCTCAAGATATTGCAAGAAGAAGTCATGGCCAACAAAGAGGAAAATTTCCCAGCACAGGCATCATGCGTGCGAGCCAGGCCTGGCCAGTCCAATGCAGTGGTGATCTATGGATTTTAACATTCATTTTCTCTATGATTTAGACTCCGAATCTAATTACATTCAACTTCAAAGTTGTTGTATCAAGTCTCACCTTTCTAAAGATATCAAGATCTTGCAAATTGACTCATGGATTATTAAGTTATGTTCATCTAAATTTGTGATCAAGCAAGTTGTCAAGAGTGAAGAGATACTTAGAATATTTTAGCATAGCATGGCAGCTTGGATCATGTGACTTTCAATACCAATTTTCATGATGTTTAAAGCTTCAATTCAACTTGATTCTAACACAAAACTTGTAGTGTCAAGCTCCCTCTACAATTTGATACCAAGAGCCTGCAATTTGGTTCGTATTTCATGGAGGTACGCATCACCAAAGTCAGCACCTCAACATGTCTTTCAAATGTTCCAACCATGACATTTCTTCTCAAACTCAACACCAAACCAATGCCTTGCTGCAGCCATCATGCCATGTGCATCACATACCAACATGTTTTCACTTTTGCTCCTTTAAACCAAGCATAACCTTACTTTCCATGCACCACATTATTACCTTACTCAATAAATCCATGAGAAAAAGAGAACAAAAACTTAACCAGCAAGAATCATGGTTGCACTAACCATTACAGCATCATGATAATGTACATCAGTCACACCATAAAACCATATTCCATACACATACAAGATCACTAACTCTCCATACCCCGTACCTCACACATGTTAACCTTCATGCTTCAATCTCCTTAACCTCTTTGTTAACCACAACTCTAACTGTAATGCCCATATATAATCACATGCATCAAAGCATATATTATACATGAAATTCATGTTTGGTACTGAAATATACAATAAGTCCCTAGTAAACACATTATACATATACATGCCCAAAATGCTAAATACAAAAACTACGGCATAGTATATCTACAAGATGTTCCAAGGATAAATACTAAGAACTAGATCAAATAATGATCCCAAAAAATCTTCACAACGGAAGCCTTGCCACACAAAAGCTACGATCCGTAAGGAAAGTCAAACAACTTTGTCCTTACCCTTCGCCGAACCTGCAGTACCTGTGATGTAAAAAACAACAGTGGGGTGAGATACATCAAATCTCAGTGAGTTCTCTATCTTATGGATTCTCTCGGCTTTACCAGGTTCTAACCAAAACCTAACTCAAGTCAGGGGAAAAGGAACTAGACCTTGAGTACAAAACTGTCCGACTACCAAACAATCGTACAATTCACAAAACGACGTACCAGTTAAGAATATTCTCCCCGACCAGCCGTACAAGGCAAATACAACACGGGTCACAGATTCTTAACGTAGATAACTTCTCCCCGACCAGCCATACAAGGTAAATACAACACGGGTCACGGTTATCTACAGTGGTACTTCTCCCCGGCCAACCCACACAAGGAGCACTACAATACGGGTCACGGTACCAACCACCAAGTAACTTCTCCCCGGCCAGCCATACAAGGCAAATACAACACGGGTCACAGTTACTTACTTAATAAATACTTCTCCCCGGCCATCCCGCACAAGGGGCTCTTCAACACGGGTCACGGTATTTATTAAGAGATATACTACAAACCAGAGGAATATGATCCTCCACTAACAACTACTTAACAAGGATACTCTTCTAGTATCGATGTAAGCATTGTCGCGCAATTCTCTAAGTCATTCTATTGCACTAAGGTTTCCTCGCTCTACCTGTTTCATATTTTAACATCAATCATATTTATCTTATCAAACCATGGTATAAACATATGTTTTTCCTTCACTATAATAAAGAGCATTGGAATAGCTTTCCAACGATACCAAAAATGTTCAAAACGGATAATCGGAACACAAGTTATGGAATTAAAAAGAAATGGTATCGCGAAAAAAACACAATCCTGCACTCTCACTGGCCGTACGCGTATTGCCTTGTACCATACGCGTACTGCCCAGCTCGCTCGCCCATTCCATACGCGTATTGCCCAAAGTGATACGCGTATGAGCAGAGACCAATTCCTCTTCAAGATTCCCCTAAAATTCCCATACGCGTATTGCCTCACACGTTACGCGTATTGCCTTGCCAAATACGCGTACCATTACGCATTTCAACAGAGGGCCGTGAAAAATGAACTTCCATACGCGTATTGCCATAAAATCCCCTTGCCATACGCGTATTTCCCAACCCAATACGCGTATTGCCTTGCGTGTTACGCGTATGGGCAGAGGAAACCCAGAATTTTCCTGCAGAAATTTCTGCTACAGATTTCACAATTCCAACCCCAAAATTCCACTTTTTCCCAACCAAACACTTCCAATTCCTACCAAAACATGTTCCAACACATAACAATAATTATAATACGCAGTTTATATCGAATTCAGCAGTTAGATTCATGATTCTATTGCAAAATTTCTCATTTCTCACGATATCAAAACTAACTCTAAACTCATAAAACTCTATAACTAAAGTATCTATCTAGAACCCACCTGGATTACACGATGAGGATGATGAAGCTGAGATGAAAAGATGAAGATGGGTTGATGATTCTTGCTCTTGAGCTCTTGGGAAATTTTCTCTTCTTTTCCTTCCTTTTTCCTTCTCTTCACTTTCTCTCTCCAATGTTACTAACTTTTCAAATAAGGGAAAAGGAAAAAGATATAGAGAAAACATTAATTAGTAATACTACTAATTGTCCAATTTATCTCAATTGCACCAATTAATAAAACTCAAAGTTAAATAATATTACTCTAATCAGCTCTGAGTTCGTCAGTTTACTCTAATTATTTTATTCAATAATTACCCAGAGTACACCGGAACCCGGTTGATCATAATAATATTATCCAGAGCGTTCATAAATTACGGGGTATTACATCCTCCCCCCTTAAATAGAAATTCGTCCTCGAATTTAAAAGATTACCTGAACAGTTGAGGGTAAGCATCCCGCATCTCCGATTCTAGTTCTCAAGTAGCATCACCCGGATGCGTCATATCCCATTGCACCATAACAAGAGGAATGTCTTTGTTCCTTAACACCTTTGTTTCTCTTCCCACAATACGACTCGGTTGAGGTTCAAAAGTCAAGTCTGCTTCTATTTCCACTGATTCTTGTAAAATTGGCTGAAGAGGATCATGAATAAACTTTCGGAGCTGAGATACATGAAAGACGTCATGCATCTCTGACAGGGAGGGTGGTAAGGCTAATCTGTAAGCGACTTCACCAATCCTTTCTAAGATCTGATACGGTCCCACGTATCTTGGACTTAACTTGCGTGACTTAAACGGTCCTTTTAATCTCAATCTCGGAGTAACTTTCAAAAATACATGGTCACCTTCCTCAAATTCCAAAGGTCTCCTATGATTGTCCGCATAACTCTTTTGACGATCTTGTGTCTGTTTAACTTTCTCGTGGATCATTCGAATCTTTTTCGTAGTCTCTTGAATAATTTCAGGTCCCAAAATTCTATCTTCGCCAACTTCGGCCCAACACAAAGGTGTTCCACACTTCCTCCCATACAATGCTTCGTAAGGAGCCATACCGATGCTTGCATGGTAACTATTGTTATAAGAAAACTCAATTAACGGTAAAAGTTCCTTCCAATTTCCTCTACTCTCTAGCACACAAGCTCTTAACATATCTTTCATTGTTTGTATTGTTCGCTCAGTCTGACCATCCATCTGAGGATGATTCGACGTGCTCAAACGCAACTTCGTACCCATAGCTTGTTGAAAAACCTTCCAAAACCTTGAAGTAAACTTCGGATCTCTATCGGACACAATATTAGAGGGAACACCATGAAATCTCACAATTTCAGCAATAAACAACCTTGCAAGGTGACTTGCCTTGTAAGTAGTCTTCACGGCTAAGAAATGCGCAGATTTCGTTAGTCGATCCACAATCACCCAAATAGAATCATAACCACCTTGCGTACGGGGTAAACCTAATGCAAAGTCCATAGAAATACTATCCCACTTCCAAACTGGAACATCCAAAGGTTGTAATAGACCGCCCGGTCTTTGGTGTTCAATCTTCACCTGTTGGCACACCGCACATTCTGACACATACACCGCTATATCCTTTTTCATCCAGGACCACCAATAATCCCTCTTTAAGTCTTGATACATCTTCGAAGAACCAGGGTGTATCGTAAAAGTACCTTTATGTGCTTCATCTAAAATCTTCCTTTTCAATACCTCGTCCTTCGGAACACAAATCCGTTGATTAAACAGAACAATCCCATCTGTTGCTCGTGAAAAACCCGGTTGAAGTAGCAGCTCTTGAAACTCTTCTTCTAAAATTTGTTCTTGTTGAATCTCAACTCTTAGAGTAGAATTGACATTCAAATTTCCCATAATTACACCATTCGAAGTCCACTCAAACTGGAGATTAAGATCTCTAAATTTTTCCAACAACGCATACTCCAAAATCATCAATTCGGCACTATGAACCATTTTCCGACTTAATGCATCCGTTACTTTATTTGCTTTTCCTGGATGATACTTCAATTTTAATTCATAATCCTTTAAGTACTCCATCCACCTCCTTTTTCGCATATTCAACTCCTTTTGGTCAAATAAATAATTCAAACTTTTATGGTCACTGAACATTTCAAAACGTACACCATACAAATAATGACGCCACACCTTCAGTGCAAACACAACTGCTGCTAGTTCCAAATCATGAGTTGGATAATTTTTCTCATGAACTTTCAATTGTCGAGAAGCATAAGCTACCACTTGACCGCCTTGCATTAGAACACCTCCTAATCCCCTCTTAGAAGCATCGCAGAATACTTCATAAGAGTTGTTAGGATCAGGAATAATTAATACTAAAGCAGTCGTCAAACTTTCCTTCAATTTCATAAAACTTTGTTCACAACCCGAATCCCACTCATAAGCAAAATCTTTTCGAGTAAGTTTCGTCATTGGTAAGGCCAATTGAGAAAAGCCTTTAATGAACCTTCTATAGTAACCTGTCAATCCCAAGAAGCTTCTAACCTCTGAAGCATTCCTCGGTCTCTCCCAATTAATCACTGCTTCTACCTTCGACGGATCTACTGCCACACCACCTTGAGATATAACATGTCCAAGAAAATTAACTTCCGACATCCAAAACTCACACTTGCTTAACTTAGCAAAAAGTTGCTTCTCTTGCAATACCGATAAGACAATTCTCAGATGTTCTCCGTGCTCTTGTGGAGTACGAGAATAAATAAGAATGTCGTCAATAAAGATTACGACAAATTGGTCCAAGTAAGCTTGAAATATACGGTTCATGTAATCCATAAAAATAGCTGGAGCATTTGTCACACCGAAAGGCATCACTAAGAATTTGTAATGGCCGTAATGGGTTCTGAATGCAGTCTTAGGCACATCGGAACTCTTCACTCGAATCTGATGATAACCTGACCATAAATCAATCTTCGAGAACACACCGGCTCCTTTCAATTGATCTAACAGGTCGTCTATCCTGGGTAAGGGGTACTTGTTCTTAATGGTGACTTTATTCAACTTACGGTAATCAATGCACAAACGCATTCCCCTATCTTTCTTCTTTACCAATAACACTGGAGCTCCCCATGGTGAAACGCTAGGTCTAACAAAATGCTTAGCCATCAATTCCTCCAATTGGTCCTTTAATTCTCTTAATTCAAGCGGTGTCATCCGATAAGGAGAAACAAATATCGGAGCCGTTCCCGGTACCAGGTCAATAGAGAACTCAACTTCTCTCTCCGGAGGAAGAGAAGTAACGTCCTCAGGAAAGACTTCAGGAAACTCACAAACTATAGGAATACTCAGCACTTGCTGCTCACTACTCCCCTCCTTAGTAAGAACCAGTAAAACAGATTTCTCCTTCTCAAACAAGAAATTTATCATTCCCACCGTACCTTTTAAAATTGTTGTTAACACATCCTTCGGGGTAGCCTCAACGGATGGAATGATGATTAGCTTTTCCTCACACCCAATAAACACCGAATTAGCTGAAAGCCAATCCATCCCCAAAACGACATCAACTTTCTTAAGCGGTAAACAGATAAGGTCAATTTGGAAAACTCTATCATTCACAGACAAAACACAATTTTCACACATCAATGGTGTCTCAACCATTTCATCCATGGCGGTAGTGACCACCATAGGAGGAGACAAAGGAACAGCTTACAACCCAAGTCGCTTCACGCATCTCGTCGACACAAAAGAATGTGTTACCCCACAATCAAATAAAACAAAACAAGGATGCCCATTTACGAAACACGTACCCGCAATCAAGGAGTTATTATTCTTTGTCTTCCTTGCATCCAAGGTATAAACCCTCCCGGTATTCCGTCCTTGCACTTGGCTTTTATTCTGAGTACAATCTCTAGCCACATGACCCAATCCATTACAATTATAACACCTAAAACTCCCGTCGACACACTTCCCAAAATGACGTTTGTTGCACACTCTGCACAGAGGAATAGCATTAGGTCTAGCAACTTGCTTTCCTTTGAAAGCTTGTGATCTTGGCCCAAACTGTTGACTTGCTCTTCCACGATCACCTTGATTTACCCTACTTGCAACACTTTCCGCTTGCACTTTCTTCAAACTATGCTCCGCCACATAGCATTGTCTTAGAACTTCTGCATAAGTGGTAAACTCCCTCTGAGATACACTATGAGAGATTTCCGCTTTTAGTCCAAAAAGAAACTGATCTATTTTCCATCGTTCATCCGGAGCATACATAGCCTGTCTAGAATAAGCAGCCATGTCCTCAAACTTTTTAGCATAATTGGCCACAGCCATACTACCCTGTCTTAACTATTGAAATTCAAACTCTTTCTGAGTCCGCAAGGAGCTAGGAAAATATTTCTCCATGAAAATTACCTTGAATTGTTCCCAGACCTTGGGCATACCCTGAATAGTCATAAGAGCCGACACACTCTCCCACCACCTCATGGCAGGACCCTTCAAGGAATGTGAAGCAAAAACCACTTTATTCTCCTCGGTACAATGCACTGTCAAGAAAATCCTTTCCATACCTGAAATCCATTCGTGAGTCTTTAGAGGATCTAATCCGCCATGGAATTCCGAAGGATTCATGTGGGAGAAATCCCGGAAAGTCCCACCTACCGCTTCTGGAACAACCACCTGAGGATGCAGACCCCCATTTAATTGTTGAACTATTTGCTGCATAAACTGATTCAGTTGTTGTTGCATCTGTTGCATAAACTGATACAGAGGAGCATTCCCATCGCCGCCCGGCAAATTCGTCCCAGCTGGAGTAGTTCGGGGCGTACCAAGAGTGTTTCTGCGCCCGTCAGCCGTGTTCCTGAATGTCATAGAGATAGGATTAAGTTGATCAGGCTCAATACCATAAATATAACATGTAAGACCAATGGCGACACCACGCATATGAAACGGAAAGAAATACTTATTCTATTTCATGGCTAGGTCGAGGATACGACCTGCTCTGATACCAATTGTAATGCCCATATATAATCACATACATCAAAGCATATATTATACATGAAATTCACGTTTGGTACTGAAATATACAATAAGTCCCTAGTAAACACATTATACATATACATGCCCAAAATGCTAAATACAAAAACTACGGCATAGTATATCTACAAGATGTTCCAAGGATAAATACTAAGAACTAGATCAAATAATGATCCCAAAAAATCTTCACAACGGAAGCCTTGCCACACAAAAGCTACGATCCGTAAGGAAAGTCAAACAACTTTGTCCTTACCCTTCGCCGAACCTGCAGTACCTGTGATGTAAAAAACAACAGTGGGGTGAGATACATCAAATCTCAGTGAGTTCTCTATCTTATGGATTCTCTCGGCTTTACCAGGTTCTAACCAAAACCTAACTCAAGTCAGGGGAAAAGGAACTAGACCTTGAGTACAAAACTGTCCGACTACCAAACAATCGTACAATTCACAAAACGACGTACCAGTTAAGAATATTCTCCCCGACCAGCCGTACAAGGCAAATACAACACGGGTCACGGATTCTTAACGTAGATAACTTCTCCCCGACCAGCCATACAAGGTAAATACAACACGGGTCACGGTTATCTACAGTGGTACTTCTCCCCGGCCAACCCACACAAGGAGCACTACAACACGGGTCACGGTACCAACCACCAAGTAACTTCTCCCCGGCCAGCCATACAAGGCAAATACAACACGGGTCACAGTTACTTACTTAATAAATACTTCTCCCCGGCCATCCCGCACAAGGGGCTCTTCAACACGGGTCACGGTATTTATTAAGAGATATACTACAAACCGGAGGAATATGATCCTCCACTAACAACTACTTAACAAGGATACTCTTCTAGTATCGATGTAAGCATTGTCGCGCAATTCTCTAAGTCATTCTATTGCACTAAGGTTTCCTCGCTCTACCTGTTTCATATTTTAACATCAATCATATTTATCTTATCAAACCATGGTATAAACATATGTTTTTCCTTCACTATAATAAAGAGCATTGGAATAGCTTTCCAACGATACCAAAAATGTTCAAAACGGATAATCGGAACACAAGTTATGGAATTAAAAAGAAATGGTATCGCGAAAAAAACACAATCCTGCACTCTCACTGGCCGTACGCGTATTGCCTTGTACCATACGCGTACTGCCCAGCTCGCTCGCCCATTCCATACGCGTATTGCCCAAAGTGATACGCGTATGAGCAGAGACCAATTCCTCTTCAAGATTCCCCTAAAATTCCCATACGCGTATTGCCTCACACGTTACGCGTATTGCCTTGCCAAATACGCGTACCATTACACATTTCAGCAGAGGGCCGTGAAAAATGAACTTCCATACGCGTATTGCCATAAAATCCCCTTGCCATACGCGTATTTCCCAACCCAATACGCGTATTGCCTTGCGTGTTACGCGTATGGGCAGAGGAAACCCAGAATTTTCCTGCAGAAATTTCTGCTACAGATTTCACAATTCCAACCCCAAAATTCCACTTTTTCCCAACCAAACACTTCCAATTCCTACCAAAACATGTTCCAACACATAACAATAATTATAATACGCAGTTTATATCGAATTCAGCAGTTAGATTCATGATTCTATTGCAAAATTTCTCATTTCTCACGATATCAAAACTAACTCTAAACTCATAAAACTCTATAACTAAAGTATCTATCTAGAACCCACCTGGATTACACGGTGAGGATGATGAAGCTGAGATGAAAAGATGAAGATGGGTTGATGATTCTTGCTCTTGAGCTCTTGGGAAATTTTCTCTTCTTTTCCTTCCTTTTTCCTTCTCTTCACTTTCTCTCTCCAATGTTACTAACTTTTCAAATAAGGGAAAAGGAAAAAGATATAGAGAAAACATTAATTAGTAATACTACTAATTGTCCAATTTATCTCAATTGCACCAATTAATAAAACTCAAAGTTAAATAATATTACTCTAATCAGCTCTGAGTTCGTCAGTTTACTCTAATTATTTTATTCAATAATTACCCAGAGTACACCGGAACCCGGTTGATCATAATAATATTATCCAGAGCGTTCATAAATTACGGGGTATTACATCCTCCCCCCTTAAATAGAAATTCATCCTCGAATTTAAAAGATTACCTGAACAGTTGAGGGTAAGCATCCCGCATCTCCGATTCTAGTTCTCAAGTAGCATCACCCGGATGCGTCATATCCCATTGCACCATAACAAGAGGAATGTCTTTGTTCCTTAACACCTTTGTTTCTCTTCCCACAATACGACTCGGTTGAGGTTCAAAAGTCAAGTCTGCTTCTATTTCCACTGATTCTGGTAAAATTGGCTGAAGAGGATCATGAATAAACTTTCGGAGCTGAGATACATGAAAGACGTCATGCATCTCTGACAGGGAGGGTGGTAAGGCTAATTTGTAAGCGACTTCACCAATCCTTTCTAAGATCTGATACGGTCCCACGTATCTTGGACTTAACTTGCGTGACTTAAACGGTCCTTTTAATCTCAATCTCGGAGTAACTTTCAAAAATACATGGTCACCTTCCTCAAATTCCAAAGGTCTCCTATGATTGTCCGCATAACTCTTTTGACGATCTTGTGCCTGTTTAACTTTCTCGCGGATCATTCGAATCTTTTTCGTAGTCTCTTGAATAATTTCAGGTCCCAAAATTCTATCTTCGCCAACTTCGGCCCAACACAAAGGTGTTCCACACTTCCTCCCATACAATGCTTCGTAAGGAGCCATACCGATGCTTGCATGGTAACTATTGTTATAAGAAAACTCAATTAACGGTAAAAGTTTCTTCCAATTTCCTCTACTCTCTAGCACACAAGCTCTTAACATATCTTCCATTGTTTGTATTGTTCGCTCAGTCTGACCATCCATCTGAGGATGATTCGACGTGCTCAAACGCAACTTCGTACCCATAGCTTGTTGAAAAACCTTCCAAAACCTTGAAGTAAACTTCGGATCTCTATCGGACACAATATTAGAGGGAACACCATGAAATCTCACAATTTCAGCAATAAACAACCTTGCAAGGTGACTTGCCTTGTAAGTAGTCTTCACGGCTAAGAAATGCGCAGATTTCGTTAGTCGATCCACAATCACCCAAATAGAATCATAACCACCTTGCGTACGGGGTAAACCTAATGCAAAGTCCATAGAAATACTATCCCACTTCCAAACTGGAACATCCAAAGGTTGTAATAGACCGCCCGGTCTTTGGTGTTCAATCTTCACCTGTTGGCACACCGCACATTCTGACACATACACCGCTATATCCTTTTTCATCCAGGACCACCAATAATCCCTCTTTAAGTCTTGATACATCTTCGAAGAACCAGGGTGTATCGTAAAAGTACCTTTATGTGCTTCATCTAAAATCTTCCTTTTCAATACCTCGTCCTTCGGAACACAAATCCGTTGATTAAACAGAACAATCCCATCTGTTGCTCGTGAAAAACCCGGTTGAAGTAGCAGCTCTTGAAACTCTTCTTCTAAAATTTGTTCTTGTTGAATCTCAACTCTTAGAGTAGAATTGACATTCAAATTTCCCATAATTACACCATTCGAAGTCCACTCAAACTGGAGATTAAGATCTCTAAATTTTTCCAACAACGCATACTCCAAAATCATCAATTCGGCACTATGAACCATTTTCCGACTTAATGCATCCGTTACTTTATTTGCTTTTCCTGGATGATACTTCAATTTTAATTCATAATCCTTTAAGTACTCCATCCACCTCCTTTTTCGCATATTCAACTCCTTTTGGTCAAATAAATAATTCAAACTTTTATGGTCACTGAACATTTCAAAACGTACACCATACAAATAATGACGCCACACCTTCAGTGCAAACACAACTGCTGCTAGTTCCAAATCATGAGTTGGATAATTTTTCTCATGAACTTTCAATTGTCGAGAAGCATAAGCTACCACTTGACCGCCTTGCATTAGAACACCTCCTAATCCCCTCTTAGAAGCATCGCAGAATACTTCATAAGAGTTGTTAGGATTAGGAATAATTAATACTGAAGCAGTCGTCAAACTTTCCTTCAATTTCATAAAACTTTGTTCACAACCCGAATCCCACTCATAAGCAAAATCTTTTCGAGTAAGTTTCGTCATTGGTAAGGCCAATTGAGAAAAGCCTTTAATGAACCTTCTATAGTAACCTGTCAATCCCAAGAAGCTTCTAACCTCTGAAGCATTCCTCGGTCTCTCCCAATTAATCACTGCTTCTACCTTCGACGGATCTACTGCCACACCACCTTGAGATATAACATGTCCAAGAAAATTAACTTCCGACATCCAAAACTCACACTTGCTTAACTTAGCAAAAAGTTGCTTCTCTTGCAATACCGATAAGACAATTTTCAGATGTTCTCCGTGCTCTTGTGGAGTACGAGAATAAATAAGAATGTCGTCAATAAAGATTACGACAAATTGGTCCAAGTAAGCTTGAAATATACGGTTCATGTAATCCATAAAAATAGCTGGAGCATTTGTCACACCGAAAGGCATCACTAAGAATTTGTAATGGCCGTAATGGGTCCTGAATGCAGTCTTAGGCACATCAGAACTCTTCACTCGAATCTGATGATAACCTGACCATAAATCAATCTTCGAGAACACACCGACTCCTTTCAATTGATCTAACAGGTCGTCTATCCTGGGTAAGGGGTACTTGTTCTTAATGGTGACTTTATTCAACTTACGGTAATCAATGCACAAACGCATTCCCCCATCTTTCTTCTTTACCAATAACACTGGAGCTCCCCATGGTGAAACGCTAGGTCTAACAAAATGCTTAGCCATCAAGTCCTCCAATTGGTCCTTTAATTCTCTTAATTCAAGCGGTATCATCCGATAAGGAGAAACAAATATCGGAGCCGTTCCCGGTACCAGGTCAATAGAGAACTCAACTTCTCTCTCCGGAGGAAGAGAAGTAACGTCCTCAGGAAAGACTTCGGGAAACTCACAAACTATAGGAATACTCAGCACTTGCTGCTCACTACTCCCCTCCTTAGTAAGAACCAGTAAAACAGATTTCTCCTTCTCAAACAAGAAATTTATCATTCCCACCGTACCTTTTAAAATTGTTGTTAACACATCCTTCGGGGTAGCCTCAACGGATGTAATGATGATTAGCTTTTCCTCACACCCAATAAACACCGAATTAGCTGAAAGCCAATCCATCCCCAAAACGACATCAACTTTCTTAAGCGGTAAACAGATAAGGTCAATTTGGAAAACTCTATCATTCACAGACAAAACACAATTTTCACACATCAATGGTGTCTCAACCATTTCATCCATGGCGGTAGTGACCACCATAGGAGGAGACAAAGGAACAGCTTACAACCCAAGTCGCTTCACGCATCTCGTCGACACAAAAGAATGTGTTACCCCACAATCAAATAAAACAAAACAAGGATGCCCATTTACGAAACACGTACCCGCAATCAAGGAGTTATTATTCTTTGTCTTCCTTGCATCCAAGGTATAAACCCTCCCGGTATTCCGTCCTTGCACTTGGCTTTTATTCTGAGTACAATCTCTAGCCACATGACCCAATCCATTACAATTATAACACCTAAAACTCCCATCGACACACTTCCCAAAATGACGTTTGTTGCACACTCTGCACAGAGGAATAGCATTAGGTCTAGCAACTTGCTTTCCTTTGAAAGCTTGTGATCTTGGCCCAAACTGTTGACTTTCTCTTCCACGATCACCTTGATTTACCCTACTTGCAACACTTTCCGCTTGCACTTTCTTCAAACTATGCTCCGCCACATAGCATTGTCTTAGAACTTCTGCATAAGTGGTAAACTCCCTCTGAGATACACTATGAGAGATTTCCGCTTTTAGTCCAAAAAGAAACTGATCTATTTTCCATCGTTCATCCGGAGCATACATAGCCTGTCTAGAATAAGCAGCCATGTCCTCAAACTTTTTAGCATAATTGGCCACAGTCATACTACCCTGTCTTAACTGTTGAAATTCAAACTCTTTCTGAGTCCGCAAGGAGCTAGGAAAATATTTATCCGTGAAAATTACCTTGAATTGTTCCCAGACCTTGGGCATACCCTGAATAGTCATAAGAGCCGACACACTCTCCCACCACCTCATGGCAGGACCCTTCAAGGAATGTGAAGCAAAAACCACTTTATTCTCCTCGGTACAATGCACTGTCAAGAAAATCCTTTCCATACCTGAAATCCATTCGTGAGTCTTTACAGGATCTAATCCGCCATGGAATTCCGAAGGATTCATGTGGGAGAAATCCCGGAAAGTCCCACCTACCGCTTCTGGAACAACCACCTGAGGATGCAGACCCCCATTTAATTGTTGAACTATTTGCTGCATAAACTGATTCAGTTGTTGTTGCATCTGTTGCATAAACTGATACAGAGGAGCATTCCCATCGCCGCCCGGTAAATTCGTCCCAGCTGGAGTAGTTCGGGGCCTACCAAGAGTGTTTCTGCGCCCGTCAGCCATGTTCCTGAATGTCATAGAGATAGGATTAAGTTGATCAGGCTCAATACCATAAATATAACATGTAAGACCAATGGCGACACCACGCATATGAAACGGAAAGAAATACTTATTCTATTTCATGGCTAGGTCGAGGATACGACCTGCTCTGATACCAATTGTAATGCCCATATATAATCACATACATCAAAGCATATATTATACATGAAATTCACGTTTGGTACTGAAATATACAATAAGTCCCTAGTAAACACATTATACATATACATGCCCAAAATGCTAAATACAAAAACTACGGCATAGTATATCTACAAGATGTTCCAAGGATAAATACTAAGAACTAGATCAAATAATTATCCCAAAAAATCTTCACAACGGAAGCCTTGCCACACAAAAGCTACGATCCGTAAGGAAAGTCAAACAACTTTGTCCTTACCCTTCGCCGAACCTGCAGTGCCTGTGATGTAAACAACAGCAGTGGGGTGAGATACATCAAATCTCAGTGAGTTCTCTATCTTATGGATTCTCTCGACTTTACCAGGTTCTAACCAAAACCTAACTCAAGTCGGGGGAAAAGGAACTAGACCTTGAGTACAAAACTGTCAGAGTACCAAACAATCGTACAATTCACAAAACGACGTACCAGTTAAGAATCTTCTGCCCGGCCAGCCGTACAAGGCAAATACAACACGGGTCACGGATTCTTAACATAGATAACTTCTCCCCGACCAGCCATACAAGGCAAATACAACACGGGTCACAGTTATCTACAGTGGTACTTCTCCCCGGCCAACCCATACAAGGAGCACTACAACACGGGTCACGGTACCAACCACCAAGTAACTTCTCCCCGGCCAGCCATACAAGGCAAATACAACACGGGTCACAGTTACTTACTTAATAAATACTTCTCCCCGACCATCTCGCACAAGGGGCTCTTCAACACGGGTCACGGTATTTATTAAGAGATATACTACAAACCAGAGGAATACGATCCTCCACTAACAACTACTTAACAAGGATACTCTTCTAGTATCGATGTAAGAATTGCAGCATAATTCTCTAAGTCATTCTATTGTACTAAGGTTTCCTCGCTCTACCTGTTTCATATTTTAACATCAATCATATTTATCTTATCAAACCATGGTATAAACATATGTTTTTCCTTCACTATCATAGAGAGCATTGGAATAGCTTTCCAACGATACCAAAAATGTTCAAAACGGATAATCGGAACACAAGTTATGGAATTAAAAAGAAATGGTATCGCGAAAAAAACACAATCCTGCACTCTCACTGGCCGTACGCGCATTGCCTTGTACCATACACGTACTGCCCAGCTCGCTCGCCCATTCCATACGCGTATTTCCCAAAGTGATACGCGTATGAGCAGAGACCAATTCCTCTTCAAGATTCCCCTAAAATTCCCATACGCGTATTGCCTCACACGTTACGCGTATTGCCTTGCCAAATACGCGTACCATTACGCATTTCAGCAGAGGGCCGTGAAAAATGAACTCCATACGCGTATTGCCCTAAAATCCCCTTGCCATACGCGTATTGCCCAACCCAATACGCGTATTGCCTTGCGTGTTACGCGTATGGGCAGAGGAAACCCAGAATTTTCCTGCAGAAATTTCTGCTTCGGATTTCACAATTCCAACCCCAAAATTCCACCTTTTCCCAACCAAACACTTCCAATTCCTACCAAAACATGTTCCAACACATAACAACAATTATAATACGTAGTTTATATCGAATTCAGCAGTTAGATTCATGATTTTATTGCAAAATTTCTCATTTCTCACGATATCAAAACTAACTCTAAACTCATAAAACTCTATAACTAAAGTATCTATCTAGAACCCACCTGGATTACACGATGAGGATGATGAAGCTGAGATGAAAAGATGAAGATGGGTTGATGATTCTTGCTCTTGAGCTCTTGGGAAATTTTCTCTTCTTTTCCTTCCTTTTTCCTTCTCTTCACTTTCTCTCTCCAATGTTACTTACTTTTCAAATAAGGGAAAAGGAAAAAGATATAGAGAAAACATTAACTAGTAATACTACTAATTGTCTAATTTATCTCAATTGCACCAATTAATAAAACTCAAAGTTAAATAATATTACTCTAATCAGCTTTGAGTTCGTCAGTTTACTCTAATTATTTTATTCAATAATTACCCAGAGTACACCGGAACCCGGTTGATCATAATAATATTATCCAGAGCATTCATAAATTACGGGGTATTACACTAACCAAGCCATTAACCATGATTAATCTCTAACCTCACCTATATAATCCATCCTAACCTCCTAACCAATTCAGTTACAATGATTTTTCTCACCCAAAATCACAAAAAATCCTAGTGTTCATTCTCTCACTTCAGAGCTTAGTCATCCATGGATTATTGAAGCTCCATTCAAGATTTCGTCCTCATCATCATCTCCATAACTTTCTCAGTCATCTGTATGCATTAGTTCTCTTATGGCATCACCATAGGAGCCGTTGCGAATTTTCCAAGTTCATCCTTCAACATTCATTTTAGTCAAGATTCAAACTGATTTAAGCATTTATTTTGCTCTATGTTTGATCAGAAGATTGTGCACGAAGTATATCTTTGTTTCTTTAGGCTCAGAGTGCAATTCCAGCCAGGTAACAATCTCAAACTTTGAGCATCATATTAGGTGTTGTATGTGGCTAAGATCATGTAATATAAGTTGCATATTGAGCCCTCCTACCTGAGGCACTATTGGTAGATCAATTTAGGCCAAAATGTGAGTGTTGTGATTTGTGTGCTTAATTTATTTCCCTTCGGATCGCATGCTGGAGGCATTATATGAGAAAAACAGCATCAGATTCGTACTCAGGGCACAGTTTTGAGTAAAACCGTGTCCTTATCTTGAATTTCTGGAAACGGTTATCTCTGCTCACGGCGCGATGTACCGGAGAAGACGACCGGATATCCAGTCCGGCAGCCATTATTACAAACCCTAATTAACTCCGGTCATCACCACGTTATAATCTTGACTGTCCGTTTTGTGTGATCCAACGAATATCCATGTGACAACGCATTAAAATGGCACGCGCCTTGCATGTGCTTTCTCTTTTCTTTTTTCTTTTTTTTTTGTTTTCTGAATAATAAGAAATGATAGTGATGTTGTTGTTGTGTGTATGATTCCTTGGTAGTTTCCATGTACCTTCACATAATAACCCTAGGATGTGCATACTTTTTATGATCATCATAGAATTTTGATCAAACGCCTCTGATTGAGTCAACAAGTTTGACTAAGGAGCATGTTATAGGATTCAGGCTACAGCGTATATTGGACTTTGCTCCTTTTACTTTTCGCACACTCCACGTTTCAGCCCAACGTTTTTAACAGAAGAATTACTCATTGCGCACCCCCTGGCTTTATTTCTTTCTTTTCAATTTTTTCTTGCTACATGATTCAAAACACAAATTTTAAAAATGATTGTGATTACTAAAAAATCCTAAATAAATTCATGGCTGATCTTAAACATGTCATTTAGTTTTTTATGTTTTTTATTTTCCATTTTCGTTTGTTTAGATTTTTTTATTGAATTTTCTTTGAAGTGTATTCATATGATCATACTTTGTAATACTTGCTGCATAATTGATTTTTTGTAACTAGTTAGGAGTTGATTTTTTTGCATGCCATTTAGTATATGTATTAGGCACGCATTGGAGAATCTTATGCATTTTTTCTGATTTTTTTAGAGTAATTTTGATTACATTTTGACACCATTTTGTACATGATTGTTAATTGACCATAATGAGTTGTTTAAGCTTTGTTTAAGCATGATAAAAAAGGAGTTTTTGTCTCATCTTTTAGGTCATGTTTGGCTACTTATCTCACATCAACTAGCTTGTTTTCCTCTAATTTTTAGAGCCTTTACTCATGTTCTCTTGGATTATTTAGAGGCACATTTGTTCATGTGTGTTGGTTCAAGACTATGCATTAGGGTTTTGTGATTATCTCTATGCCATTCATTGCTAACCTGTTGAGACACTTGTGAATATGTATGATAGAGATTATAGGTATTTAGAACTCAATTATAGGTCCTTAATTGATGCATATTGTTTGACTTGTGCATTGTTTGATTTGGACTTGAATTTGTCTTGTGGTTTGCACTTCCTTTATGGTTCTTTTGATGACTTTTCCTCACTAATTCTTTTAGGACTTAGAAACTAAATGAAATATGACATGCTTACTGACCTTGATCATCATTAATCATCCCCACTTGTAACACCCATATATAATATAATACATCAAAGCATCCATATCATACAAGAATTCACGTTTTGGTACTGAAATACAATAAGTCCCTAGTTAACACATTATACATATACATGCCCAAAAACCTAATACAACAAACTATGGCATTATACGTATACAATATGTCCCAACACTAAGAACTAGATCAAATAATGATCTCAAAATAATCTTCACAACGGAAGTCTTTCCATCCCTAAAAGCAAAGATAGTAAGGAAAGTCAACCAACTTTATCCTTACCCTTCGCCGAACCTGTGGTACCTGTAATATAATCAACAACGTGGGGTGAGATACATCAAATCTCAGTGAGTTCCCTATCTTATAGGTCCTCTCGGCTTTACAAGGTTCTATCACCCTAACTCAAGTTAAAAGGGAAGGGAAACGACCTTGAGTACTCACACACACTATATGGATCCATGTTCATGAGTCACTTTAACTCACAATATCACTAATCGATAACCTTACCAAGGCATCCCCTTTTCACGTCCGCTTCTACGTCTAGAAGTCAACCCGAGTCATGGATCCTTGTAGTTACTTGGCATAAGAAATGGATTCGGAGATAATGGACATATTATCACCTTAAATCGTCACTTCACACGGCTCGTACACCGTCACAGGTCTCTTTACCCGTAGGCTCCATTCGTACTACACACGAGAATCAAACCTGCCAAGTAATTGTGCCATGTTTCAGAGGAGCTCGAGACCCATGAAACGCAATCACGTGAAACGGTTACGATTACATGATCATACACACAAATTTGATTGTATTCGACAATCACAAGGCCACATTCGCCTTAAGACCTCTTTTGTCTTTTCTCAAAATAAACACGATAAAACATGATCCATACTAGTGTAATTATTTTCATACCATTCGATAATAGACGCACGCCTCGGCCTCTCCTGCATGAGCGTCGTCGCTATGTTATTCCACAATTTCCTAGCCGTTACTAGGTTCTAACATAGTACATGGTAATATTCCTCACTCTACCTATTTCATATTTTTAACATGCATATACTCTCAAACATACTTAACAACAATGGAATAGGTAAACACAAGTCAAATATATATATTGGAATCACATAATTCAACATATCACAAGTTACACCAATTTCGGTTCCCTCCGATGTATTTAATCGGGCATCAACCTAGAAATTCTCCACTTCCATTAGATAGAGTATTCTCATAGTTCTCTATCGGTACCAAGAACACTCAAATCGGATCCACGAAACAAAAGTTGTGAATTTTAGAAAAATACTATTTTTTTTCTTTTTGTTCCAGGTCGCGCTAAGCGGCCTCCCACCGCGCTAAGTGCGCTCCTCGCTGCCTGGAAGGGTTGCAAATTCTCCCGACCGCGCTAAGCGCGCAATACCGCGCTAAGCGCGCTCTGCGTTATGCAGAAAAATAAATCCTTGACAGCAACTTCCTAAACCTGCAAAATCATCTCACCATCATTCCCAACAACCCATGGAGGTATAATATCATGGTTCTATCATGGTTCACCCAATAACTTCATAAAACATGAATTTCCACATTAATACATAATTTCCACTCAAAACCCTAAGATTTTTCAACTAATTTAAACCAATCTAAACTTCATAACAATTATCAATAGATGATTCTACACATACATCGATCATTCTACGCAATTTATAACACACTTTAACTATTAGATTCTTTGATTTTATAAAAAGACCCATTTTTCCCAAAACCCAACCTAACTCTAAAACCTCAAGAATTTATACTCTAAAGTCTCTATCTAGAACCCACCTGGATTAGAAGATGATGATGAAGAAGATGAGATGAATTGGTGAAGAGTTGATGATGGTTGTTGATCTTGAGCTCTTGAACTCTTGGATTTTCTCTCCTTTCCTCTTCCTTCTCTCTACTTTCTCTTTCTTTCTATTTTCTATCTGTGTTTCAAATGAAGAGAAAAAGGGAAAATGAATGATATAGAGAAACTCAATTAGGTAGTAACACTACTAAATTTCCAAAAGTCTCTATAACACCAAAAGTTAAAACCTCAAAGTCAGAAAAATATTAATTTGATCTGCTCTGAGCTCATCAGTTTACTCTAATTATTTTATCCAATATTTCTCAGAGTAAACCAGAACCGTACTGATTAAACGAATATTATCCATAGTAAATAATTTACGGGGTGTTACATCCCCCCCCCCCCCTTAAATAGAAATTCGTCCTCGAATTTAAAAGATTACCTGAACAAATGCGGATAACCATCTTTCATCTTCGATTCTAGTTCCCAAGTAGCATCACCCAGATGCATCACATCCCATTACACCTTAACAAGAGGAATGTCTTTGTTTCTTAATACCTTTGTTTCTCTTCCCACAATACGGCTCGGTTGGGGTTCAAACGTTAAATCCGCTTCTATTTCCACTGATTCTGGTAAAACTGGCTGAAGAGGATCAGGAATAAACTTCCGAAGCTGAGATACATGAAAGATGTCATGCATCTCTGATAGAGAGGGTGGTAAGGCTAATTTGTAAGCGACTTCCCCAATCTTTTCCAAGATCTGATACGGTCCCACGTATCTCGAACTTAGCTTGCGGGACTTAAACGGTCCTTTCAATCTCAATCTCAGAGTAACTTTCAAAAACACATGGTCACCTTCCTCAAATTCTAAAGATCTCCTACGGTTATCCGCATAACTTTTCTGACGATCTTGTGCTTGTTTAATTTTCTCACGGATCATTCGAATCTTTTCCATAGTCTCTTGAATAATTTTCGGTCCCAAAATTCTATCTTCACCAACTTCCGCCCAACACAAAGGTGTTCTACATTTCCTACCATATAACGCTTCATAAGGAGCCATACCGATGCTCGCGTGGTAACTATTGTTATAAGCAAACTCAATCAATGGCAAAAGTTTCTTCCAATTTCCTCTACTTTCTAGCACGCAAGCTCTCAACATGTCTTCCATCGTTTGTATCGTCCGCTCAGTCTGACCATCCGTCTGAGGATGATTCGACGTGATCAAATGCAACCTCGTACCCATAGCTTGTTGAAAAACTTTCCAAAACCTTGAAGTAAACTTTGGATCTCTATCGAACACAATGCTAGAGGGAACACCATGCAATCTCACAATTTCAGCAATAAACAACCTTGCAAGATGACTTGCCTTGTAAGTAGTCTCCACAGATAAGAAATGCGCAGATTTCGTTAGTCAATCCACAATCACCCAAATAGAATCATAACCACCCTGCATACGGGGCAACCCTACTGCAAAGTCCATAGAAATACTATCCCATTTCCAAATTGGAATCTCTAAAGGTTGCAACAGACCGCCCGGTCTTTGGTGTTCAATCTTCACCTATTAGCACACTGCACATTCTGACACATATACCGCAATATCATTTTTCATTCCGGACCACCAATACTCATTCTTTAAGTCCTGATACATCTTCGAAGAACCAGGATGTATCGTAAAAGCACCTTTATGAGCTTCCTCTAAAATCCTTCTTTTCAACACCGTGTCATCCGGTACACAAATCTTTTGGTTAAACAAAATAATTCTGTCGGTAGCCCGCACGAAACCCGGTTGAACTAACACTTCTTGTAACTTCTCATCCAACACTTGTCCTTGTTGAATCTCAACTCTTAGAGTAGAATTGACATTCAAATTTCCCATGATTACACCATTCGGAGTCCACGCAAATTGAAGATTAAGATCTCTAAACTTTTCCAACAACGCATACTCCAATATCATCAATTCGGCACCATGTACCCTTTTCCGACTTAATGTATCTGCTACCTTATTCGCTTTTCCTGGATGATACTTTAATTCTAAGTCATAATCCTTTAAGTACTCTATCCACCTTCTTTGCCGCATATTTAACTCCTTTTGATCAAATAAATACTTCAAACTTTTATGATCGCTGAACATTTCAAACCGTACACCATACAAATAATGATGCCACACCTTCAGTGCAAATACAACTACTGCTAATTCCAAATCATGAGTTGGATAATTCTTCTCATGAACTTTCAATTGTCGAGAAGCAAAAGCTACCACATGACCGCCTTGCATCAGAACACCTCCTAATCGCATCTTAGAAGCATCGCAAAATACTTCATAAGAGTTGCTAGGATCAGGAATGACTAACACAGGAGCAGACGTAAAACTTTCCTTCAATTTCATGAAGCTTTGCTCACAACCCGAATCCCACTCATAAGCACAATCCTTCCAAGTAAGCTTGGTCATTGGTAAGGCCAATTGAGAAAAACCTTTTATGAACCTTCTGTAGTAACCTTCCAATCCCAAGAAACTTCTAACTTCTGAAGCATTCCTCGGTCTCTCCCAATTAATCACTGCTTCTACCTTCGACGGATCCACTGCCACACCACCTTGAGATATAACATGTCCAAGAAAATTAACTTCCGACATCCAAAATTCACACTTGCTTAACTTAGCAAAAAGTTGCTTCTCTTGCAATACCGATAAGATAATTCTCAGATGTTCTCCGTGCTCTTGTGGAGTATGAGAATAAATAAGAATGTCATTAATAAAGATCACGGCGAATTGGTCTAAGTAAGCTTGAAATATGTGGTTCATGTAATCCATAAAAACAGCTGGAGCATTAGTCACACCGAAAGGCATCACCAAGAATTCGTAATGGCTGTAACGGGTTCTAAACGCAGTCTTAGGTACATCAGAATTCTTCACACGGATCTGATGGTAACCCGACCGTAAATTAATCTTTGAGAACACACAGGTTCCCTTCAATTGATCCTATAGGTCGTCTATCCTGGGCAAGGGGTACTTATTCTTAATGGTGACTTTATTCAACTTACGATAATCAATGCACGGACGCATCCCACCATCTTTCTTCTTTACAAACAACACTGGAGCTCCCCATGGTGAAACACTAGGTCTAACAAAGTGCTTAGCCATTAAGTCCTCCAACTGGTCCTTTAATTCTCTTAATTCAAGCGGTGCCATCCAATACGGAGAAACGGATATAGGAGCCGTTCCCGGTACCAGGTCAATAGAGAATTCAACCTCTCTCTCTGGAGGAGGAGAAGTAACGTCCTCGGGAAAAACTTCAGGAAACTCACAGACTACAGGAATACTTAGCACTTGCTGGTCACCACTCCCCTCCTTAGTAAGAACCAGTAAAATAGATTTATCCTTCTCAAACAAGAAATTTATCATTCCCACCGTAGCTTCTAAAATAGTTGTTAACACATCCTTCGGGGTAGCCTCAACAGATGGAATAATGATTAGCTTCTCTTCACAACCGATAAACACCGAATTAGCAAAAATCCAATCCATCCCCAAAACGACATCAACTTTCTTTAGCGATAAACAGATAAGGTCAATCTGAAAAACTCTATCATTCACAGACAAAACACAATTCTCACACATTAAAGGTGTTTCCACTATCTCATCCATGGCAGTAGTAACCACCATTGGTGGAGACAACGGAACAGCTTGCAACCCAAGTCGCTTCACACATTGCATCGATACAAAAGAGTGTGTAGCTCCACAATCAAATAACACAAAACAAGGATGTCCATTAACGAAACACGTACCAGCAATCAAAGAGTTGTCACCCTTTACTTTCCTCGCATCCAAGGTATATACTCGGCCGGTATTCTTTTCTTGCGCTTAAGTCCTATTCTGGGGACAATCTCTCGCCATATGGCCCACCTTATTACACTGATAACACTTTACTCCTCCGAAAATGCATCTACCAAAATGCACCTTACCACAAGAACGACACACAGGAGGTGCACTATTCCTAGAACTTTGAACTTGCTTCCCTTTAAAAGTTTGTTATCTCGGTCTAAATTGTTGATTTGATCTTCCACGATCACCTTGGTTTAACCTACTCAAATCCCCTTCTGCTTGCACTTTCTTCAAGCTATGTTCTACCACATAGCACTGCCTTAACAATTCGGCATAGTAAGTGAACTCCCTTTGAGACACGCTATGTGAAATTTCAGCCCTCAAACCAAAAAGAAACTGATCAATCTTCCACATCTCATCTGGAGCATACATGGCTTGCCTAGAATAAGCCGCCATCACCTCAAACCTCTCCTCATAAGCAGCCACAGTCAAGTTACCCTGTCTCAACTGTTGAAATTCGAATTCCTTCTAAGTCCTTAAGGAACTTGGGAAATACTTCTCCAAAAAATTAATTTTGAACTGCTCCCATACCTTGGGTACCCCTTGAATGGTCATCAAGGCTGAGGCACTCTCCCACCACCTCAATGCAGGCCCCTTCAACAAGTGAGAAGCAAAAACCACTTTATTTTCCTCACTACACTGGACTATTAGGAAGATCTTTTCCATGTCGGCTATCCACTCGTGAGCCTTTACCGGATCCAACCCTCCCTGAAATTCTGGAGGATTCATACGGATAAAATCCCTAAAACTTCCACCTGTAGCTTTTGGAACAACCACTGGAGGATGAATACCCCCAGCTATTTGCTAAGCCATTTGTTGCATAAACTGATTCTGTTGTTGTTGCATCTGCTGTAGAAACTGAGGCCATGGAACATTCTCCTCGCCGCCAGGCGGATTAGTCCCTACCGGAGTGGTTCTGGGTCTACCACGATTGTTTCTGCGCCCGTCATCCATGTTCCTAAATGTCATACAGATAGGGTTAAGTTGATCAGGCTCAATACCATAAATATAACACGTAAGACCAATGGCGACACAACGCATATGAAACAGAAAGAAATACTTATATTATTTCATGGCTAGGTCGAGGATACGACCTGCTCTGATACCAACTGTAACACCCATATATAATATAATACATCAAAGCATCCATATCATACATGAATTCACGTTTTGGTACTGAAATACAATAAGTCCCTAGTTAACACATTATACATATATATGCCCAAAAACCTAATACAACAAACTATGGCATTATACATATACAAGATGTCCCAACACTAAGAACTAGATCAAATAATGATCTCAAAATAATCTTCACAACGGAAGTCTTGCCATCCCAAAAAGCTAAGATAGTAATGAAAGTCAACCAACATTATCCTTACCCTTCGCCGAACCTGTAGTACCTGTAATATAATCAACAACGTGGGGTGAGATACATCAAACTCAGTGAGTTCCCTATCTTATAGGTCCTCTCGACTTTACAAGGTTCTATCACCCTAACTCAAGTCAAAAGGGAAGGGAAACGACCTTGAGTACTCACACACACTATATGGATCCATGTTCATGAGTCGCTTTAACTCACAATATCACTAATCGATAACTTTACCAAGGCATCCCCTTTTCCCGTCCGCTTCTACGTCTAGAAGTCGACTCGAGTCATGGATCCTTGTAGTTACTTGGCATTCGAAATGGATTCGAAGATAAGGGACATATTATCACCTTAAATCGTCACTTCAAACGGCCCGTACACCGTCACAAGTCTCTTTACCCATAGGCTCCATTCGTACTACACACGGGAATCAAACCTGCTAAGTAATTGTGCCATGTTTCAGAGGAGCTCGAGACCCATGAAACGCACTCACATGAAACGGTTACGATTACGTGATCATACACACAAATGTGATTGTATTCGACAATCACAAGGCCACATTCGCCTTAAGACCTCTTTTGTCTTTTCTCAAAATAAACACGATAAAACATGATCCATACTAGTGTAATTATTTTCATACCATTCGGTAATATACGCATGCTGTAACGCCCCGATTACGATTATTTCCATTTTGTTGAGTCTTTTATTTAAATTGAGTGATAAATTATTTTATTTGTGAAATTGGTGTGTTAATATGCTATGTTAACATGTTATGATATTTTACCGTTTTTGAGAGTTTTCGGGAAAATTAGAATGGAGGGTATTTTGGACATTTCTCAATTAATGATAAGTTAGAAATTTAGTGGAAATAGAATTATGAGAGAAAATGAATTAATTGAATTTGAGTAGAAAGAAAAGAAAATAGAAAAGAAAAAGAGATAAAAAGAGGAAATAGGAGAGAAAGAGAAAGGAAAGGGAAATAGAGAGAAAAAGGAGAGAAAGAAAGAGGAAGAGGAGAAAAGAGAAGAAAAACTTGGAAAACCTAGAAATCATCAAGAACAATCATCTAGCAAGCTTGGAATCCGGGTAAGGGTGTGAAATCTTATTATCTCATCAATGTATATCATTATGTATGTGTTTGTTTGGATGTTTTCTTGTTTTCCATAGCTTTAATTCTAGGTTGAAATGAGGATTTCGGTGAGAAAACGATGGTTTTACGGTTGAAATTCGGTGAAAACGTAATAGAATACTTGTCATCATGATTGAATTATGTTTTGATGGTTATATGACAGTTGGTAATGTTTTGGGTGGTGAAAACATGAGTTTTGGATGAACTGGTGCGCTGTTGGGTTTTTCTGAAAACGTAGGTTCGCACTGCGAATGGCTAGCGAGTGGGCAGCGAGCATTCGCTGAGTGTTCGCACTGCGAACGAAGTAGCGAAGGACTCGTTAGCTTCTGCCTTGGTTCGTTGGGTGCTTCGCAATGCGAATGGGGTAGCGAGCATTCGCTGGGATGTTCGCACTGCGAACGATGAGAATTTTCTAGGCTATTTTGCTTCTGCCTTGGTTCGCTGGTACACTCGCACTGTGAATGGAGTAGCGAAGGACTCGCTAGGAGCTTCGCACTGCGAATGTAGCAGTTTTTCCCAATTTGTTTTCTCTGTAACTTTTGATCTGTGTTTCGGTTTGAGGTGTAGTTTGATGCGTTAGAGAGCTTATGAAATGTACTGTATTATGATGATGTTTTGGAAATTGTTAGCCAATTTAATTATGTCAGAAAGTCGGGAATAGTGTTATTTAGCAACTTTTACCCATTTGAATGTGTGTTTGGATGTGAATCATACAATAGTGCATTGATGTGAATGTATATAGATTGTATGTGATAGTATGAGATGAATGCATGAATATATTGTGAATATGTATGCATTTCAAGAATGTCTTGGGTCATTTTGTATGTGAAGCATAATGATGTACATTCTTGTGTTGTGTGATTCTAATGAGAATCCGTTGTAACGTCGTGTGCCTATGTGAGGTGTGAGCGATGATTACAAACGATTGTGTGCCCATGTGGGGTGTGAGCAATCGGATTGTGTGCCTAAGTGAGGTGTGAGCAATCCATAAACATTGTGTGCCCATGTGGGGTGTGAGCAATGGGTGAACATCGTAGGCCCGACGGGGAGTTACATTGGTAACGAGCGATGGTTCCAATAAGTTCCTGAGTGAACTTGAGATGATTGAGTCGGTACCGCATTACATTTGCATGGAGTCGTGAGTCGGTCTCTATGATTTGCATTTATCATCTTTATAATGGTGCATTGATGAATAAACATAAATATGTATGTTATGTGGAATGATAAGAATTGTGAAGGTATGCATGATGTATATGCTTGGTTTTGTGTATATATATACATGGTGATGTATATGAGTGAATTGTGATGAATTGTGGTGAGAATGTGGAATATGTGTATTTTTATGCTAAGATATATAATTATATGCATTGTTATTATGATAATATTTCTCACCCTTCTGCTGTTTTATGATGCTCTATGAGGCATTGCAGAGTAGGTATGCCGGTGGTCTTTTTGTGAAGCGTGTCTTCATTCTTTTGGTCGGTCGGCTCTGATATGTAGCACCGGGTAGCTAGGATGTGTATGATTCTTTTGTGATACATTTGTACATGTATCTGGTTGATGAATGTTTATGTAAACATGAATTATGTTGGTGGATAATACTTGATGATATATATATGTATATATGCTTAATGGTATTCAATGTTTAGATTTTCCGCTTTTATTCTAAATGTTGAGATGTGGGTGTAAGGACTAAGTTCCTCTGTTGCAAAGTTACCCCACTGTTGCATATCAATTGTTGAGCAGGTGTTGAATGTTTTAATTTCATGTATAATGTGACATACCTCTTTTATACTATGTTTATAATTATGCTCTGACGAAATTTTAAATATGTGCCTAAATGATTATGTGATTATTTGGGGGTATAGAAAGGGGGTGTT
This sequence comes from Lathyrus tuberosus, assembly GCA_022829125.1. Lineage (NCBI taxonomy): Eukaryota > Viridiplantae > Streptophyta > Magnoliopsida > Fabales > Fabaceae > Lathyrus > Lathyrus tuberosus. Next base: position 8,861,689 of record JALAZF010000241.1, on the reverse strand, counting down.
ACATTAAGTGGTATCAGAGCCAGTGTTGAGTCAGTTGTGTCTGTCTTGTTGTTGTGATGGTTGAACTGTTGTTTAACCTTGTTGTCATTTTTGGGAATGATCAGAATATGGCTGGTAGAAACGACAATGTGTTGGCTGCTGCTTTGGAAGCAATGGCTAGGGCGGTGCAAGGTGCGCCGAACGTGAATGCTAATGACGAGTTCAGGAAGAATCAACCACCGGTCTTCAAAGGAAGATTTGATCCCGATGGAGCTCAAATGTGGTTGAAAGAGATTGAAAGGATCTTCAAAGTCATGGGCTATGCGGAGGAGAATAAGGTGAGGCTTGGGTCTCACATGCTGAAGGAAGAAGCCGACGATTGGTGGGTTGGTATGCGTCAAGTTCTTGAGGTGGATGATGAAGAGATAACTTGGGATTTATTTCGTACCGAATTCTTGAGGAAATATTACCCTGAAAGTGTGAAAGGGAAGAAGGAGATGGAGTTCCTTGAACTGAAACAAGGTAGTATGTCCGTGGTGGACTATACTGCTAAGTTTGTGGAGTTGGTTCAATTCCATCCTCACTATGCTGCAATTACTGCTGAGTTCTCAAAGTGTATTAAGTATGAGAATGGTTTGCGTCCCGAGATTAAACAAGTTGTGGGATATCAAAGGATAAGAAGGTTTACGGATTTAACGGAATGTTGTAGAATCTTCGAGGAAGATAGCAAGGCTCGTTCTACATATTACAAAAGTTTGAATGAGAGGAAGGGAAAGCAACAAGCTAGAAGTGGACCTTATGTGACACCCGTTGATAAGGGCAAGCATAGGGGAAACTTTGAGAGGAGGTCTGGAGGAGGAGGTTCCGGTTCCGTTAAGTGTTACAAGTGTGGTGAAATGGGTCATAAATCATTTGAGTGTGGGAAGACTGTGGTGAAATGTTCTAACTGTGGAGGCCTTGGGCATGCTACTACCGATTGTAGAAGGAATGTGGTGAAGTGCTATAATTGTGGAGAAGTGGGTCACATTAGTACTAAGTGTACTAAGCCGAAACAAGCTCAAGCGGGCGGAAAGGTGTTTGCATTAGCGGGGACGGACACTACTAGTGCAGACCGTTTGATTAAAGGTACATGCTTTATTAATAGTACGCCTTTAGTTGCTATTATTGATATGGGAGCGACTCATTCATTCATTCTCATGAGTGCGCTAAGCGTTTGAATTTGTTTATGACTTCTTGGGGTGGTGAGATGGTTATTGAGACTCCTGCTTCAGGGTCGGTAACTACGTATTTGGTGTGTGTAAGTTGTCCTTTGACCATGTATGGTAAAGACTTCATTATGGATTTAGTGTGTTTGCCGTTGGAGGGATTGGACGTAATCTTGGGTATGAACTGGTTGCAATTTAATCGAGTTCATATAGATTGCTATCACAAGTTAGTGAGGTTTCCTCCTTTGGAAGATGATGAAGATAAGAGTTTCCTATCCACTAAAGAGTTGAAGAAACTTTTAGCGGACGAAACTCAATTGTTCGGTTTGTTTGCATCATTGTCGGTGGAGAGCAAAGTTGAGCTCGATGTATTCCCAGTGGTGTGTGATTTTCCAGAAGTGTTTCCGGAGGATATTACGGATGTACCGCCGAAAAGAGAAGTTGAGTTTTCTATTGATCTAGTTCCAGGTACTAGACCGGTTTCAATGGCACCGTATCGTATGTCGGCATCGGAGTTGGTAGAATTGAAGAAGCAATTGAATGACTTGTAGGATAAGAGATTTGTGAGGCCAAGTGTTTCTTCTTGAGGTGCTCCGGTATTATTGGTAAATAAGAAGAATGGGAGTATGCGGTTATGCATTGATTATCGACAATTGAACAAGGTGACAATTAAGAACAAGTATCTGCTTCCAAGGATCGATGATTTGATGGACCAATTGGTTGGTGCGCGTGTTTTTAGAAAGATTGATTTGAGATCGGGATATCACCAGATTCGTGTGAAAGAAGAGGATATTCAAAAGACGGCCTTTAGGACACGGTATGGCCATTACGAATATTCCGTGATGCCATTCGGGGTTTCTAATGCGCCGGGTGTGTTTATGGAATACATGAATCGTATTTTTCACGAACAGTTAGATCGTTTTGTGGTTGTGTTTATTAATGATATTTTGATTTACTCTAAGTCTCAAGAGGAGCATGAAGAGCATTTGAGGATTGTGTTACAAATTTTGAAAGAGAAACAATTGTATGCTAAGTTGTCGAAATGCGAATTTTGGGTGTCGGAAGTAAGTTTTCTTGGACATGTTATTTTCGATAGTGGTAGTAGTGTTGATCCATCCAAGATTGATGCGGTGATGCAATGGGAGGCTCCTAGATCGGTTACGGAGATTCGAAGCTTTTTAGGCTTGGCGGGTTATTATCGGAGGTTTATCGAGGGATTTTCGAAGTTGGCACTTCCGTTAACGCAGTTGACTTGTAAAGGAAAGGCTTTAATTTGGGATATTCATTGTGAAGATAGTTTCAATGAGCTAAAAAGAAGATTGACAACGGTTCCGATCTTGATTTTTCCAAATCCGACGAACCATTTGTTGTGTATTGTGATGCTTCATTGGTGGGTTTAAGTGGTGTTTTGATGCAAGATGGAAAAGTTGTGGCTTATGCTTCAAGACAATTGAGAGTACATGAGAAGAATTATCCTACACATGACTTGGAGTTAGCGGCCGTGGTGTTTGTTTTGAAAATTTGGAGGCACTATCTTTATGGTGCAAGATTTGAAGTTTTTAGTGATCACAAGAGTTTGAAATATTTATTTGATCAAAAAGAGTTGAACATGAGACAAAGAAGGTGGTTAGAGCTTTTGAAGGATTATGATTTGGGTTTGAATTACCATCCGAGTAAGGCAAACGTGGTGGTCGATGCTTTGAGTCGAAAGTCGTTACATATGTTCGCATTGATGATGAGAGAATGGGAACTTTTGGAGAATTTTAGAAACTTCAGTTTGGTTTGTGAAATGACGCCGAGAAGTGTGAGACTTGGTATGCTACATGTTACGAATGATTTTCTTGCAACCGTATGTGAAAAGCAAAAGTTGGATTTGAAGTTCGTTGATTTGATGATGAATGAGAATGAGGATTTCAAGGTTGATAATTTTGGAGTTTTGAGATTCCGTGGTCGTATTTGTATTCCCGGTGATGCAGAGTTGAAAAAGATGATATTGGAAGAAGGACACCGAAGTAACTTAAGTATTCATCCGGGAGCGATTAAAATGTATCAAGATTTGAAGAAAATATTTTGGTGGTCCGGATTAAAGAGGGATGTGGCTCAATTTGTGTATGCGTGCTTAACTTGTCAAAAGTCTAAGGTGGAACATCAAAAGCCTAGTGGATTGATGCAACCGTTGGAGATTCCGGAGTGGAAATGGGATAGTATATCGATGGATTTTGTTACGGGATTTCCGAATACGCAAAGAGGTCATAATGCTATTTGGGTAATTATTGATAGGCTTACTAAATCTGCTCACTTCATTCCAATTGATATTAGTTATCCTTTGGAGAAGTTAGCCGAGATTTATGTTCTTGTGGTTGTGAAGTTACATGGAGTTCCTAAGAGTATTGTATCGGATAGAGATCCTAGATTCACATCGAGGTTTTGGGAGAGTTTAGAAAAGGCTTTGGGTTCTAAGCTAAGATTGAGTTCGGCTTATCATCCGCAAACGGATGGTCAAACCGAGAGGACAATTCAATCATTGGAGGATTTATTGCGTGCTTGTGTGCTCGAGCAAGGGGGTGCTTGGGATAGTTATTTGGCGTTGATTGAGTTCACCTACAATAACAGTTTTCATTCAAGTATAAGTATGGCACCATTTGAGGCTTTGTATGGTCGGAAACTTTACCAAGGCATCCCCTTTTCCCGTCCGCTTCTACGTCTAGAAGTCGACCCGAGTCATGGATCCTTGTAGTTACTTGGCATTCGAAATGGATTCGAAGATAAGGGACATATTATCACCTTAAATCGTCACTTCAAACGGCCCGTACACCGTCACAAGTCTCTTTACCCATAGGCTCCATTCGTACTACACACGGGAATCAAACCTGCTAAGTAATTGTGCCATGTTTCAGAGGAGCTCGAGACCCATGAAACGCACTCACATGAAACGGTTACGATTACGTGATCATACACACAAATGTGATTGTATTCGACAATCACAAGGCCACATTCGCCTTAAGACCTCTTTTGTCTTTTCTCAAAATAAACACGATAAAACATGATTCATACTAGTGTAATTATTTTCATACCATTCGGTAATATACGCATGCTGTAACGCCCCGATTACGATTATTTCCATTTTGTTGAGTCTTTTATTTAAATTGAGTGATAAATTATTTTATTTGTGAAATTGGTGTGTTAATATGCTATGTTAACATGTTATGATATTTTACCGTTTTTTAGAGTTTTCGGGAAAATTAGAATGGAGGGTATTTTGGACATTTCTCAATTAATGATAAGTTAGAAATTTAGTGGAAATAGAATTATGAGAGAAAATGAATTAATTGAATTTGAGTAGAAAGAAAAGAAAATAGAAAAGAAAAAGAGATAAAAAGAGGAAATAGGAGAGAAAGAGAAAGGAAAGGGAAATAGAGAGAAAAAGGAGAGAAAGAAAGAGGAAGAGGAGAAAAGAGAAGAAAAACTTGGAAAACCTAGAAATCATCAAGAACAATCATCTAGCAAGCTTGGAATCCGGGTAAGGGTGTGAAATCTTATTATCTCATTAATGTATATCATTATGTATGTGTTTGTTTGGATGTTTTCTTGTTTTCCATAGCTTTAATTCTAGGTTGAAATGAGGATTTTGGTGAGAAATCGATGGTTTTACGGTTGAAATTCGGTGAAAACGTAATAGAATACTTGTCATCATGATTGAATTATGTTTTGATGGTTATATGACAGTTGGTAATGTTTTGGGTGGTGAAAACATGAGTTTTGGATGAAATGGTGCGCTGCTGGGTTTTTCTGAAAACGTAGGTTTGCACTGCGAATGGCTAGCGAGTGGGTAGCGAGCATTCGCTGAGTGTTCGCACTGCGAACGAAGTAGCGAAGGACTCGTTAGCTTCTGCCTTGGTTCGTTGGGTGCTTCGCAATGCGAATGGGGTAGCGAGCATTCGCTGGGATGTTCGCACTGCGAACGATGAGAATTTTCTAGGCTATTTTGCTTCTGCCTTGGTTCGCTGGTACACTCGCACTGTGAATGGAGTAGCGAAGGACTCGCTAGGAGCTTCGCACTGCGAATGTAGCAGTTTTTCCCAATTTGTTTTCTCTGTAACTTTTGATCTGTGTTTCGGTTTGAGGTGTAGTTTGATGCGTTAGAGAGCTTATGAAATGTACTGTATTATGATGATGTTTTGGAAATTGTTAGCCAATTTAATTATGTCAGAAAGTCGGGAATAGTGTTATTTAGCAACTTTTACCCATTTGAATGTGTGTTTGGATGTGAATCATACAATAGTGCATTGATGTGAATGTATATAGATTGTATGTGATAGTATGAGATGAATGCATGAATATATTGTGAATATGTATGCATTTCAAGAATGTCTTGAGTCATTTTGTATGTGAAGCATAATGATGTACATTCTTGTGTTGTGTGATTCTAATGAGAATCCGTTGTAACGTCGTGTGCCTATGTGAGGTGTGAGCGATGATTACAAACGATTGTGTGCCCATGTGGGGTGTGAGCAATCGGATTGTGTGCCTAAGTGAGGTGTGAGCAATCCATAAACATTGTGTGCCCATGTGGGGTGTGAGCAATGGGTGAACATCGTAGGCCCGACGGGGAGTTACATTGGTAACGAGCGATGGTTCTAATAAGTTCCTGAGTGAACTTGAGATGATTGAGTCGGTACCCGCATTGCATTTGCATGGAGTCGTGAGTCGGTCTCTATGATTTGCATTTATCATCTTTATAATGGTGCATTGATGAATAAACATAAATATGTATGTTATGTGGAATGATAAGAATTGTGAAGGTATGCATGATGTATATGCTTGGTTTTGTGTATATATATACATGGTGATGTATATGAGTGAATTGTGATGAATTGTGGTGAGAATGTGGAATATGTGTATTTTTATGCTAAGATATATAATTATATGCATTGTTATTATGATAATATTTCTCACCCTTCTACTGTTTTATGATGCTCTATGAGGCATTGCAGAGTAGGTATGCCGGTGGTCTTTTTGTGAAGCGTGTCTTCATTCTTTTGGTCGGTCGGCTCTGATATGTAGCACCGGGTAGCTAGGATGTGTATGATTCTTTTGTGATACATTTGTACATGTATCTGGTTGATGAATGTTTATGTAAACATGAATTATGTTGGTGGATAATACTTGATGATATATATATGTATATATGCTTAATGGTATTCAATGTTTAGATTTTCCGCTTTTATTCTAAATGTTGAGATGTGGGTGTAAGGACTAAGTTCCTCTGTTGCAAAGTTACCCCACTGTTGCATATCAATTGTTGAGCAGGTGTTGAATGTTTTAATTTCATGTATAATGTGACATACCTCTTTTATACTATGTTTATAATTATGCTCTGACGAAATTTTAAATATGTGCCTAAATGATTATGTGATTATTTGGGGGTATAGAAAGGGGGTGTTACACATGCCTCGGCCTCTCCTACATGAGCGTCGTCACTATGTTATTCCATAATTTTCTAGCCGTTACTAGGTTCTAACATAGTACATGGTAATATTCCTCACTCTACCTATTTCATATTTTTTAACATGCATATACTCTCAAACATACTTAACAACAAGGGAATAGGTAAACACAAGTCAAATATATATATATTGGAATCACATAATTCAACATATCACAAGTTACACCAATTCCGGTTCCCTCCGATTTATTTAATCGGGCATCAACCTAGAAATTCTCCACTTCCATTAGATAGAGTATTCTCATAGTTCTCTATCGGTACCAAGAACACTCAAATCGGATCCACGAAACAAAAGTTGTGAATTTTAGAAAAATACTATTTTTTTCTTTTTGTTCCAGGTCGCGCTAAGCGGCCTCCCACCGCGCTAAGCGCGCTCCTCGCTGCCTGGAAGGGTTGCAAATTCTCCCGACCATGCTAAGCGTGCAATACCGCGCTAAGCGCGCTCTGCGTTATGCAGAAAAATAAATCCTTGACAGCAACTTCCCAAACCTGCAAAATCATCTCAACATCATTCCCAACAACCCATGGAGGTATAATATCATGGTTCTGTCATGGTTCACCCAACAACTTCATAAAACATGAATTTCCACATTAATACATAATTTCCACTCAAAACCCTAAGATTTTTCAACTAATTTAAACCAATCTAAACTTCATAACAATTATCAATAGATGATTCTACACATATATCGATCATTCTACGCAATTTATAACACACTTCAACCGTTAGATTCTTTGATTTTGCAAAAAGACCCATTTTTCCCAAAACCCAACCTAACTCTAAAACCTCAAGAATTTATACTCTAAAGTCTCTATCTAGAATCCACCTGGATTAGAAGATGATGATGAAGAAGATGAGATGAATTGATGAAGAGTCGATGATGGTTGTTGATCTTGAGCTCTTGAACTCTTGGATTTTCTCTCCTTTCCTCTTCCTTCTCTCTAGTTTCTCTTTCTTTCTATTTTCTATCTTTGTTCCAAATGAAGAGAAAAAGGGAAAATGAATGATATAGAGAAACTCAATTAGGTAGTAACACTACTAAATGTCCAAAAGTCTCTATAACACCAAAAGTTAAAACCTCAGAGTCAGAAAAATATTAATTTTATCTGCTCTAAGCTCATCAGTTTACTCTAATTATTTTATCCAATAATTCTCAGAGTAAATCGAAACCCAACTGATCAAATGAATATTATCCAGAGTAAATAATCTACGGGGTATTACACCACTTGACTTCTAATCTCATCTTACTCTTTTTTAAAGTTGCATGACTTGTAAATATTGCATTAATGCATAAACTTGTGTCTACTTGTGAGTTTGTGTAGTATGCCTTAATATGATGCTTCTAATTTGCATTCCAATACATCACACATGACCTATAATGTACATATCTACTTACATGAAGCATAATAACCTCTAATTGCATTTCATACTTCATGGAACATAACTTTGTTTTACACTTTCTAATTGAACATTGCTTGCTTAAGTGCCTAACCTTTGTGTGCTCCATCTTCCTCTAACTCTTTTAGGATTTAGATATGAACTATTAGAGGTCATTAGGTACTGACCTTGACCCATCCAACATGTCTATAATCCTTTCATGCTTCTCTTTTACTTGTGTTACAAGTATGCTAATTTCTAAGAACTAAAATGACATTGTTTGGTGTTTATTTCACTTTAGCTTCTAAACTTGAAATGTTATGAACTCCCAATGCTAATTGAAAGTTGTTTAAGGCATCTTTAACATGATTTTGAACTTTGCCATAGCATACACCCATCCTTGCATGTCTTTTACTTAAACTTGAATCATATGATGCATACTAGTTGATTACTTTTGCACTTAACTTGCTTAATCATTGAGAATACCTTAATACATGGTTCCTACACTAATCAAATGACATTTACATCCATTATTCCATGTTACACACTTCTGACCTAGATGTAAACTCATGTTATAATTCACTTACATAGCTCTTAAGCACTTATCTTAATTAGTTTGTGAACCATAGGCAATTGTGTGATGTTTTAGCACATAGTTAGATGTAGTTTGACTTCTTTTGACATGTTAACCTAAATAGAAGTTAATTACCCTTACCTACTGACTTGTATAGGATACCTAACCATTAGGACTCACTTCACTTTGTTTACTCATGTATGTTACCTTTAATACTAATGCAAGCTAACTAGTCTTGGTTTAGGAGATGTATGCTTAACTTTTCTAATCAATTAGTAACTAATGCTTATACTTTACATTCTTTAATAAATGTTGCTTAGGTTGATTGCAAGGAAAGGCACTTAAGTACATAAGTACTCATTCTTCTTTCATCCCTTGTTTCTTTTGCTTACTCTTATTCCTTTACTTGTGGATCGTGTGATATTATGCTTGTCTGAATAACTCTTTCACACCCCTTTGGGATCTTAGCTTAACCTTAATTTTTGATTAAGGTAAGGTAAGATAAGCATTAGGAAAGGCAATCCCTACTTGTCTATTAGGTATATTTCCTTTTCTTAACTCAACCATAAGGCCATCAATGCATGCTAACATTAGGACTACAATTAGTCTCCCATTAGATTTTTCTTTACAATTTGAGTCTTTCTCTCCTCATCTCAAAACAAAAATAAAAAACACATAATAAAGGCAACAATTATTGTACGCCATGAGCCTTAAGTACATGGGAAATGAAAGGGGGAGGGTCTCCCTTCGCCTTTCTAGAGTGTTTAGCATACGTCCTGTTGGGGACGACCATGCGACGCATTCGTTCCTATGTCATAGACTTTAGTGCAATATGAGTTACAAACACAATCAATCAAAACACTTTCTTCTAAAACAAAAAAACAAACAATCATTCTCTTCTCATCTCACTCACTCTCATCGTAAAGGATGCGTCATTTCTGTTTTACCGCAAACAGGTAAACGCGTAAGACTCCCACAACGAGCGACGACACCTAAACTGCTAGAACGTGAACGTTGGCGTATTCCGCTAAAAAACATAAAACAAAACCGACCCGTAGGTCGAACTACGACTGCTTTGACTTCCTCTCTCCGGTACGATTGAGGATACATAGGCACGAGACGCGATGTCTTGGTGAGCAAACTTCCCCCACAATCCCGTAGTGTCTCGAACTACGTTGACTCTGACTTTCCCGCTCCCGAGGGAATACGTAGGCCTAAGACGGCGATGTCCTATCGAGTCACTTCTTTTCTTTTTCCCCAGTTTCTCCGTTTCCCATTCTGTTTCCTTTTAGTTAGCAGTTGAGTTTCAGATAACCTACACCCTTTGATCGATAACAACAAGCATGGATCCCATCGAGTACGATGGATGCGAGGGGGTGCTAATACCTTCCTCTCGCGTAACCGACTCCCGAACCCAGGATATGGTTGCGATGACCATTCCTTTCCCTTTGTTGAGGTTTTCTTCGATCGTTTCCTTTCCCTGCGTCGGGATAAATAACATTCGGTGGCGACTCTTCTGTTCTTTTCCGCCGGTTAATTTTCGCAGATGCGACAACCACAGAATACTTTTTGACTCTTCATTCGAAACACACCTTCTCAAAATATTACCCACACCAATTTTAAACAGATATGGTTCAATCCACATATAGTACTTAGAATCTGATAAGAATTTCTTTTTCTGGTTTGAATTTAGATCCTCTGGTATTAATCCGGTGGCTTTGTGGTTTGCAAAGTCAGAAAACCATGGTCTAACTTGAACCATGAACAAATTTTCATCCAGAAATTCTTCTTTCACCTTAATTTCCTTCTTTGTCACCTAAAGATTAACCAAGCGAGACAAGTGATCTGCTACCAAATTCTTGGAACCCTTTTTGTTGCGAATCTTAAGATCAAATTCTTGCAACAAAAGGATCCAACAAATAAGTCTTTGCTTAGAATCTGGCTTGGTAAGAAAATGCTTGATCGCCACATGGTCTGTGTAAACAACTACTTTTGAAACAATGAGGTAGGATAAAAATTTCTCCAACGCATACACTATCGCAAGAAGCTCTTTTTTCGTTGTTGCATGGTTTATTTGAGCTTTATTCAAAACTTAGCTTGTGTAGTGTATTGCGTGAAAAATTTTGTCCTCCTTTGACCAAGTACCGCACCAACGACATAATTACTCGTGTCACACATTAGTTCAAAATCTAGTTTCCAATTGGGCGCGATGATTATAGTGCGATAGTCGAATTTTCTTTCAAAGTATTAATAGCAATTAAGCAAGATTTATCGAAATCGAAAGACTTATCTTTGTTGAGCAAGTTGCTCAAAGGCTTTGCAATTTTGGCGAAGTCTTTAATGAACCTCTGATAAAATCCAGCATGACCAAGAAAACTTCTTATTCCTTTCACATTCAAAGGCGGTGGAAACGTCTCGATGACTTCCACTTTAGCTCGATCAATTTCAAGGCCCTTTGAGGAAACTTATGTTCAAGCATAATCCCTCCATAACCATAAAGTTGCATTTCTCCCAATTAAGCACCAAATTTGTTTCCACGCACCTTCCCAACACAACATCCAATTTCTTTAAACAAAGATCAAATGACGGTCCAAAAATCGAAAAATCATCCATAAAAACTTCAATGGACTTTTCAATTAAGTCGGAAAAGATCGCTTGCATACACCGCTGAAAAGTAGTCGATGGATTACACACACCAAAGGGTATTCTTCTCTAAGCAAAGATTTCGAATGGGCATGTAAAAGCGGTTTTCTCATGATCCTCCAGGTTAACAATGATTTGGTTGTAACCCGAATAACCATCTAGAAAATAATAAAATTCTTGACCGGATAATCTTTCAAGCATTTGGTCCATGAAAGGTAGAGGAAAGTGATTTTTCCGCGTAACTTGATTTAGCCTACGGTAATTGATGTACATCCTCCACCCGGTCACAGTTTTAGTCGGTATTAACTCATTTTTCTCATTTCAAATGACCGCCATTCCACCTTTCTTCGGAACCACTTGCACCGAACTAACCCAAGAACTATCAAAAATAGGATATATCATCCCGGCTTCTAACATCTTCACCACCTCTTTCCTAACAACCTCTTTCATGATAGGGTTTAAGCGACGTTGAGGTTGGGCCACCGGCTTGAAGTCATCTTTCATTAAAATCTTATGCATGCAATAAGATGGACTTATCCCTTTCAAGTTGGAAAGAGTCCAACCCATAGCACTTTGATTCCGTTTCAACACAACAATCAACTTTTCTTCCTCATTCTTAGTCAGTGCATTGCTTATGATAACCGGTTTATTTCCTCCATCATCAAGAAACACATATTTTAAGTGTGAGGAAAACAACTTCAACTAAAGTTTGGTTTCTTAATTATCTTCTTTTTTTCAAAACTTCTACTTGCTCTTCCAATTGAGGAATCTCTTTCAATGCCCCAAGTTCTCGTAAACAAATTTCAATTTCTTTTTTGTCGTTCTCATTGAGAACTTGAAGAGCATTAGTAAGAGCTTTTTCTAAGGGGTTAGAAACATGTACTTGGCTTTTTAACTCTTCTATCACCTCATTTGTTGCATCAAGTCGAAAATAATCACTTTTGTCTTTAGAATTCTTCATGGCTTTAAATAAATTAAAGAAAACCTCTTCATCTTGCACTTTTACTTTCATGAGACCATCATCGGTATCTATCATCATTCTCGCGGTCTTCATAAAATTTTGACCAAGAATTAAAGGAGCATCATCGTCTTCCTCCATGTCAATTACCACAAAGTCAATTGGAAATAAGAATTTATCGACTTTCACCAACACATCTTCCGCCACACCGTGAGGGTGGGTAGTAGATTTAAGGGCTAATTGCAAAGTCACTCCTATTGTCTTCAACTCAATGTTTCCCAATCTTTTCACAATGGATAACGGTATCAAACTGATACTAGATCACAAATCAATCAAACTGTTACCAACATAAACATTTCCAATGGTAACCGGTAAGGTAACTCTTCCCGGGTCACTTTCTTTCCGCGGAAGAGTCTGTTGAATGATCGCGCTACAACTAGCGTCAAGTGTTATTGTTTCTTGATCCGTGTACCATCTTTTTTTGGTGAGGATATCCTTCCTGAATTTTGCATACCTATGCATTTTCTCTAATGCCTCAGAGAATGGAATATTTATTTGTAATTGACTAAAAATATCCAAAAATCGAGCAAAATGCCTCGTGTTGTCCTTTTTAGACGGAGCATGAGGATAAGGTAAATTTTGAATCGGTATATTGCTCACTTTCTTCTTCCCTTTTTGATTCTTTTTCTTTTTCTCTTCTCTCAATTTGTTTTCTACTTCTTCTTTCTCTCTTTTCTCCTTTTCAACTAAGTCTCCCTCTACATTCTTTTCTACTTCACTATCATCAATTTCTTTTTCTTTTTCAACTACAACCTCCTCTATCTCATTTTACTCACCAATTCCGCATTAATTTCCCTACCACTTCTAGTAACAATAGCTTTGCAATTCTCTTTTGGATTCACAGGAAAATTTCCTTTGTGTTGGTCGGCTAATTGTTTGGACAATTACCTATCTTGCATCTCAAGATTCTTAATAGCCGCATCGGTATTATTTTGGTTGGCCATTGACATTTGCATGAATTGAGTGAGTGTGTCTTCCATCTTTGAATTTCCACCTTGAGGTTGTGGAGGTTAAGTGTAGTTTTGATATGGATTTTGACGATTTAAAGTTCCGGCATCTTGTCTCCATCCTTGTTGATAACCTTGGTCATTTCCTTTTTGTTGGTAACCTTGGTTGCCTTGATAAGGAGCTTGTCTTGGTTGGTAGGCTTGATTTTGATTTGGATTCCCCATATAATTCACTTCCTCTCCAACCGGAGGACAATACCCGATAGGATGGTCTCCCTTGCACAATTCACAACACACAACTTGTTGGTGCTTGCTAGGAATCTCTTGCATCTCCTTTATTTGTTGCGGAAGCTTTGACATTTGTTGAGTTAATAATTCCACTTGTTGAGAAAGAAATTTATTTTGAGCAAGAATTGCATCATTGGTGTCCAATTCAATCATTCCCAGTTTCCTTTGTGTCGTACCTCGGTTGTGTTGGCCTTGATGATCGTTGAGTGTCATTCGATCAACAATTGCTATTGCTTCTTCCACATTCTTCGACATTAAATAACCACCCACGGTAGCATCCAATAGAGTTTTGGGTTAAGGTTGGAGTCCATGACGAAAGATATGGATTTGAGTAAGCTCATCAAACCCATGACCTTGACATTTGCGTAACATAGACTTGAACTGCTCCCAAGCTTCATTAAGTGTTTCAGTAGCACCTTGAGAGAAAACCATAATTTCCATCTTTGCTTCCATGAATCGATTATCTGGAAAAAATATTTCAAGAAATTTTTCCTCCAAAATATTCCAATCAGTCATCGTTTGAGTCGGTTGATCAAGATGCCATTCTATTGCTTTCCCTATCAAGGAGTGGGGGAATAGTCTCTTGAACAATTATTCCTCTTCATCTTATGGAGCTTCCATTGCGCCCACAATCTCATAGAACTCTGTCAAGTGAGTGTAAAGATCCTCGTGGTTAGGCCCCATGAAGGGATTTGCATACATAAGTTGAAGTATCCCAGTTTTCATCTCTGAGTATCTTCCATTATTTGTATTTCTTGAAATTGAGCGTTCATTCTTGGACTATTTGTACATGGTTCCCTTGCGGGAGTTGGAGGTGGAGGTCGATCCGCCATGATTGGTGTAGAGATGGGAGTTGTTGGTGGATTACTAGTAGAAGTTCATTCGCGCTCTCTTCTTTCCTTAGCTAGTTGTCTTTGAAGGTGAGAAAAGTACACAAGAAGGGGGGTTGAATTGTGTTTTCCATTTTCTTAGTTTGCATCCAATCAGAGTTCAGAATCTAAACTGGTGTTTAGATTCTAGTTAATTATCAGCAGCGGAATGTTAACAGAAGAAAATAAATAATAGCAGAAGACACAAAGATTTATATTGGTTCCTCCCAAACTGAGAGTAGTCTAATCCCCTTGCTTCGCAAGATATTTTCACTATAATCAAATCATGATTACAATCACTTATGCATTATGCATAAGACTTTTACAATTGCTCAGACCCAAGGTCCAAGACTTCTGCTCAAGCTCCTAACTCGAGACTTCCTGCTCAAGTTCCACGAATCCAAGACTTTCTTGCTCAGACCCTCAGACCAAGACTTTAGCTCCAAGTCCCATGAAACGAGCCTCCCTGCTTGAACCCCTCTGGTCAAGACTTACTGCTCTAATTCCATGTACTGAGCTCTCCTGCTCAAACCACAATGGCTCAAGACTTCTGCTCTAGGTGCCATGAAATGAGCCTTCCTGCTTGATCCCTCAGATACAAGACTTACTGCTCCAAGTTTCATGCACCGAGCTAACCTTGCTCAACCAATCTACTTGATTAAGACTTTCATTGCTCAAGCACATAGCAACAGGCTTATGTGGCTCAAGCATCTTGGCTTGAGACATCCTTGATTGTATCCCAATAATACAAGACTTCTGCTCAATCAATCCACTTGATTAAGACTTTCACAGCTCAAGCACATATCAAGGGACTTACGTGGCTCAAGCATCTTGGGTCGAGACTTCCTTGCTTGTATCCCAATGACACAAGACTTTTATCTAAACTGCTGAACAAGCTCAGCAGAATAGAGAACAAGGTGTACATGATACAAGTATCAGAGGTACGAGAAATCACCATAACAAATACCTAAAGCACTTGAGATTTCTAAGATATTCATGTGTAAGAAATCTTAAGGCTCTTACAATTACAACCTACAACAAAAAATCTGCATTTACAATTGTGTTGATAATTGTTGATCTTGTTACTACTTCTTCTGGATGATCCTTGTTAAAGATTCAGTTTGAACCTTCAGCCATATTTATAGCCTTTTCAGAAACTAGCTGTTGAAAAGGTAACTTGATCAAGAGTCTTTGTTGTTACTCCATAGTACAAGAGCCATTGAAGATAGATACACCAGAAGATCTTGATCCAATGTGTAACATGTTTAACCTTTGAGTCTTCAAGAGATTTTGTACTATTAGATCCATTGAGAGTAGATATCCATAAAGCATCTCAGCCTTTCTTGAGCCTTGTAATTTGTAGACTCTAGCTAACAAACTGATTTGACAATACAGCTTGCTTTCTGCAGTACGGACAACATTAGCTTTATCACTAACTCTGAATGGTACCAGAAGCCAATATGCATTCACTAAGTGTAGAGACAATTATGTTGCTTCTTCTGATGCTGAGACCTTAAGCTTCACAGTCTATGCCATACATCACTTAGCAAGTGTTTTTTAGATTCTTCCACCAGAAGCTAGCAATTCAGCAACTCTCAAAGTGTGCTTAATGTAACATAGATTCTGACTATAATATTTACAAGTATTAGAACTTGCACACATGTAACACACATCAAATAAACCATTGTTCTTTCAATTTTTTTGTTATCATTAAAACCCAAGGAAGATATGTCATGAAAAACTCATGTTCTAACAATCCCCCATTTTTTATGATAGCAAACACAAGTATTTAAAGGACAATGTTAGGCAGTTATAATTTTCTCTTTAACATTAGAGTATGAGGTTTGTAAGCTCCCCCTGAGTCTAATAGTCCAAAGTTGAGTTTTGTAGACTTCATAATAGGTACTACTTTCAAGAAAAAGTAATTTAGTTTTCTTAGTAACATCAGAGTCTGAGGTTTGTAAGCTCCCCGGAGTCAAACAGTTCCAAGGTTGAGGTTTGTAAGCTCCCCTTTAGTTTCATATCTAAGAAAACCCAAAATAATATTTTAACTTCCTTTGGAAACATCAGAATACGAGGTTTGTAAGCTCCTTCTGAGTATGATAAGCTAAGGCTGAGGTTTGTAAGCTCCTTCTTAGTTCTATGTACAAGAAAGTTAAAATGTGTCGCCCGGGCAAGATAACCATAATAAAAGAAATATAAATTATAAAATTATAAATGACCAATATGTACAACTGAATAGGTACTCAATGGGTTCAGTTTCTAATTAAATACTTACCATTATTTCTCCCCCTTTTGTCACATCAAAAAGAAATTAAGAGAGAAGAAGAAGAGAATTACAATCATAAATGCATCAAAGGTCATCATTACAGGATCAGTTTCCAAGAAATGAAAAACGAACAAGTAACAAGGGTCATTAAGGATTGTATAGTGCATGCTTTAAATTTTTAGTGGTCGTTACTGTTCCAAGAATCAAGCAAGGATTAAATCAGTCATAGTTACTCATAAGTCATTATAAAAGCAACCCAAACGTAATTCATTTTCATCAACATCCACCAGAGTCATGGAGTCATCAGCTGAGAGTCATAAGACTTCTGTAGTGAGAGAAACCTCTGAGAGCTCTATAAGACAAGATGTCCAGAACATATAGAAACGAGTTGTTTCTGAGTCATCCACAATTGGGCATATGCCCTCTACAAAGCTCGCTTCAAAAGAGGCAACGTCAGCAGCTCCAACACAACCCACAGGGGTAGGTTCATCAGAAGCTGTGATGAAGCCCATAAGGAAGATAATAAAAGGTCAAAGAGAAGAAGGAAGTCCAACAAGATGTTCTACGGTCCAATCCAAGAGATAGACGAGGAAGAAGCTGATGAGGACGAAGTAGACATAGATTATCCTAATTGTTATCATCATAAGGCTCACGATGTCTTAGATAGGGATCTATACTAAGCATTAGCAGTTCCTTATGAATCAATATTTTCTAATCATTTTGCTTCAATTAATGAAAAAAGTACTTTTTGACCAAAATTTATTTATTGCATGCAAATACTTTCAATAACTTCCCTTTAATTTTCTGAAAAACATTAATGAAGTAAAACTGACACCAGAAGCAACAGTTAAACTAGTTAACTATAATATTCATAGTTGTTAAAGAATCTTTAATAGGTCAAACTGTTAGAAAACATTTCCAAGATTTATTATTTAAGACATTGAATAGACTTAATCAATATTAAAACAACAGATACTTGGAACAATGTATGTAACACGTCTATATAAGGACTCATAACAGACTTACTTTCATAATCACTTAATCCTCAAAACACCAAGATGTATAAATAGAAATAAATCTGGGTTCCAAAGAGAGATTTTAGAAAGATAGCCATACTAAATGCAGTAACTTAGGCAACAGAAAGCAAAGCATCAGCTGAAGGATCTACTAGTAAGCAGATGACTTTAGAGGCTTTCACCTCTTCAGCATCCTTTGTGAAGACGCACAGAAGAAGAAGATCTTCTGAGTCCGGACGCAGAAATCAACTGAGAAAGGGGGCTTTGGAGTTTACCAAGGAAGAATGGAAAGATTACTTAGATAATTTGGACATGTCAGATGATCCTAGGGAATACCTTAGGGCCAATCCAATAGACTAGAATGTCTAAATAATTTGTAATAGCTTCCATTTTATTAATGATAAAAGTTGCACACATTGAGTTCTTACTCCCATTACTTTTAATTCTTTTGAACAATCATAAATAAATATATTCAATAGTTAAACTACACAAAAGCATGAACAAACTTTGAATTAATAATAAGATTGCTTAATACAAAGGTTCTAACAATTACAAGGCATAACTATGCAGAAATCTAATATCAGAATCTTTCATAGATAGCTTCAAACTTGTCTGTCCAGATTTTAGACAAATCAGCCTCTGAATTATGATAACTCCTTGTTGAACAAGTAATTCTGAAAGAACTCATCCAAAAGGAATGAAGAAAATATTTCCCTTGTGAAAGGAAGAAAAAGTCTTCTTCAAATAGTCAAACATAACTTAAGGAAAATCAATCTGCAAGCCTGAATTGAGAAGCAAAAGCATATCTTTTTCAATAGGGTCCACGAGGTCTAAATCCTAATCCTTAGGAAGTAAGTTTGAATTCAGAATTTGATTCCAAACCACTACATTAGGACGAAGATTTGAGACTGCTAATGTATTTGATGGATCTACAAAGATACGCAAAGTAGAAAGATACGTAGGCACAAGGGCCTCAATCCTTGGCCTCCATTTGCGTCTACCTTTTTCTTTTTCCTCCGTTGGCGAGCTACCTTTTTCTTTTTTCGTCCCTTCCTACCTTCCGTTTTTCTACCTTTTTCCACCTTTTCGTTTTCTACCTTTTCTTTTTTCCACCTTTTCCTATCCAAACTTTCCCGTAGTCCGAACTACGAACGCTCAGATTCTTCATTCTCGTCCGAATGAAGATACATAGGCACAAGGGCCCTAATATTTGGCGAGCTACCTTCCGTTTTTCTACCTTTTTTCCACCTTTTTGTTTTCTACCTTTTCTTTTTTCCAACTTTTCATATCCAACCTTTCCTGTAGTCCGAACTACGAACACTCTGATTCCTCATTCTCGTCCGAATGAGAATACGTAGGCACAAAGGCCCCAATCCTTGGCGAGCACCCTAACCTAAAACCACTCATTTCCCCTTAGCATCGATTCCCTTTTATTGTACCATTTCGCTTTATTCGCTTAGAAGAAAACAACAACTTAGCTAACATTCATCACAAATCGAACTAAGAGGTCCCCGTTGAGTACAACGGACATGAGGGGTGCTAATACTTTCCTCTTACGTAACTGAATCCCGAACCCAGAATGTGGTTGCGATGACCATATTCTTATCTCTTAAAGGTTTTCTCGATATTTTCCTTTCCCTCTTAGGGATAAATAAATTTCAGTGGCGACTCTGTCCGAACCATTTCTTCTGCGCCTTTTGTGCGAGGGTCGTATATTGTTTTTCGAGTTGTAACAGTTGGAAACTCTGCTGGGGATCCACATTGCTCCATGAAAGAGAGAGTAAATCCTATCTTAGACCGAATTGTGATGCTCGTTAGCTTCGCTTATTTATTTTCTTCTTGTTTATTTTTTTATTTGCTTACCTATCCTTATATGTGTTACTATTGCTTATTGTGACATTGTTGGGCTTCTCTGGTCTTGGGTGCTTTGTGAGATGGGCTTTATACCCGAGTATGAGGAAAACCCTAGGATTAGGATGGTAGTTGTGTAGTTGAGACTTGCGAGAAGTCTTCCTCGTGAGGCCGATACGAAAACCCCGCTTGGAGTAGATTTCCTTGGAGATGTTATTGTTTTGATGAGCCTTCATCATGATGATAATGTTTTTAAGCCTGAATCGTTGACTCTAAGGACCATTAACTCGTTCAATCCACGGTAGTTGGTAGTGTTAACTCCTTTTGGGTTAATATGAAAGCCCCAATCAGATGAAATCTCTTGAACATATTACTTCGTGACAATAATATTTTCAACCTCGATCTATGACTCTGAGATACCTTTCTTAGAACCCGTGTGTCGATGATTGTGTAGTTGACGCCTATGAGGTGCCTTCCTCGTTGGAAAGATAGGAAAGCATCACCTAGAAGAGATCATTTCAAGGATATTATAGTCTGATGAGCCTTCGTCATGGATATAATGTCTTTGAAAGATATCCATGACTCAGGGAACCTACCCGTCTTAGAACCACCTGAGGGGCTCCTTTGATCAGAGACCTTGGTAGTTTACCCGTACCTCCGACCAACCTCAGAATTGATCGAACCTGTGATCCTGGATTCTTGCATCTTGCATTGCATCCATACATGTCATTGCATTACATTGCATCGGTTATGCATCTTGAATTTCATTTCAAAATCAGAAACTCATTTCACCTTCCTCCATCTCCAGTAAATCAAGCTGATATCTTGACACCAGTACGCAACTCGAGCCAACACTAGACGAATAATGGAACAAATTCAACAAGAGCACGCCGCCTTCAGAGAGGAGTTGGACACTATCAAGGGCAAGATCGACCAGATTCTTAAAGCCATAATTATGGCCAGAAAAGAGGAAGAACTGTGAGAGGCTATGGCCGCCAACAACAATGTTCATGTACAAGGATCTACCTCAAGGCTTTCAGTTCCTGTTCCCAAACCCATCGTCTATGGGATGCCTATGAAATTCACTCCTGCAGTAGAAGAAGCCACTTCTCAGCCATTTCCAACATCTGGAGTCACTATTGGAGCTATCCCACAAGCCCAACCTGCTGTTACTCAGATTCCCATTCCTCATGCTGAAGAAAATATGCAAGATGAGTATGATGACGTGCAAAACTATCATACTGTTGTTCCAATTGCCAATCCTACTGCTGCTCAGGATTCTGAAGCCATCAAGATGTGTCGCGATTTAGATGAAAAACTCAGAGTCATGGAAGGACATAACTCAACTTCCTTGAATGCCTTGGAGATGTGCTTGGTGCCAGATGTTGTGATTCCTCCCAAGTTTAAGGTGCCAGAGTTCTCGAAGTACAAGGGTCTCAGTTGTCCCAACATTCATCTGAAGATGTACTGCCGCAAAATGGCTGCCTATGCCAGAGACGAAAAGTTGATGATTCATTGCTTCCAAGACAGCTTGTCTAGAGCATCTCTCTAGTGGTATATGCAGCTGGAGCATAGCAGTATGCACACTTGGGCTGAGTTAGCTGAAGTCTTTGTTAAGCAGTACAAATGCAACATTGACCTTGCTCCGAACCATACTCAACTTTAGAGTATGGCTCAAAAGGACAATGAATATTTTAAGGAGTACGCACATCGCTGGAGAGAGTTAGCTACAAGAGTGCATTCACCGCTGGTTAACCGTGAACTGATTGATATCTTCATGGGTACTTTGCAAGGCTAATACTACAAAAATCTAATCGGTAGCGTGTCTTCTGGATTCTCTGACATGGTAATCGTCGGTGAGAGAATTGAAGACGATTTAAAGAGTGGAAAGATCCAAGGAGGTTCTAGTAGACAAGCTGGAGCTAAGAAACCTTTCAATGGATACAAGAAAAAGGAGGGCGAAACAAATGTCATCTCTGCTCCAAAGGGACAAGCTCAATAGACAACTCTCGCTCTAATGCCTGTTCAAATTCCTTATTTCTAGTATCTGTATGTTGCTGTTGCACAATACGCTTCAATGCCTTATTAGCAAGATGTTCCCACTCAGATTCCTATGCAGATACCTCAACATAGAGCTCCTCAGCAACACGCTCCACAGTAGTGTCAGCCTAATCAACAAAGGATGAGAAGGATCGAGAGAAACTTTGATCGTCTACCTATGACATATGCTCAGATCTTTTTTGGACTACTGAAGGATAGGGCGATTACCGTGAGATACCTAGCTCTACCAACTGTCATTCCTCCAGATTATGATACTAATGCTCACTACGAGTATCATAAGGGCGCTCCAGGGCACACGATTGAGGATTGCAGAGCCTTCAAACACAATGTTTAAGACCTAATCGATTCAAAGTTTCTCACACACTCAGAGGACTCCAAATGTCACGAACAACCCCATGCCGCCACCAAGCTAGTTCAAGCGTCAAGTCAAGTCCATTCTCTACGAATAAGGCAGTCATGTTGCCATCCCGTCATTTGCATTCTTGTTTTTAGATCTTGTTTGTTTAAGTATTGTTTGCTTTAAACGTCGTTGTTTGTATTTGGTTTTATTAATGTAGTGATTATGCATGTTCTGAATTAGTTATGTCGTATTCACTCATTGTTTCGATTTACTACAAAAGCACAGATGCATATTTCTCCACTTCACTCTCTTTATCAAACTTTTATTTTAGCAATGATTGGAGGGAGGATGATGAAAATGAAATACCCATAATT
Source organism: Lathyrus tuberosus (assembly GCA_022829125.1). Taxonomy (NCBI): domain Eukaryota; kingdom Viridiplantae; phylum Streptophyta; class Magnoliopsida; order Fabales; family Fabaceae; genus Lathyrus; species Lathyrus tuberosus. The sequence continues at coordinate 8,839,371 of JALAZF010000241.1, read as the reverse complement.
GCAAACTGTATGCTTTCAAGAAGAATCATGTCGATGACGTACATGCATTGTTTCAATCCCTAAACACTGGAGAGACAATGAGTTAATCCCTAGTTAACCACTTCGAGCCTAGAAGTAGGAGTTTCCTTCAGATTTTCAAACCCATACGCTTAACTTGGGGCATGGGTAGTGTTCAGTTAACCTGATTACACACTCAAATTACAAGACAAAATCCAAAAGACATGGTGATTGTTCTTTAATAACCATGACTTGGCAATCACCATCCTCGAACAAAAATCAAAATAAAAAATCACTCAAAAAATCAAAAGCCTGCTAAGTCGAGCACCTCAAGAGGAGACTTAGGCAAAAATCAAGGCAATCTCGATGGACTCGAAAAGCGAAATCAGTCCTTGCAAAAGTTAGGGATCAAAAGCAAAACCAAAAGAGGTCCTCAAATCCTCAACAAAAGAAAAATAAGATTCAGTGACCACCATATCAAACCCAAAGGGTCACTGACATCCATAAAAAACAAAATAAGGTGACTGCCAGTTCGAGCAAACCTTGAATCATCACCCTTACACCGTCAAACCTTTCGGAAGACAAACATGTGCAGAATTAACTGAACATAGGACTGGAGTTCATCACGAATAAGGGGTGGGTACAAACCAAGTTTTAAGCCTAATATCCTTTATTTCATAAACCATGAACCAGACCACGTTACAACCCTCAAAAGACCTAATTGAGGTAAGGTTTATTCTGAAAACATACTGCAAGGTCGCGTAAACTAACTGCCCACATATTTGCTAATCTTCGGCATTGGTGTCATTCCCCTTGCTATATATTTCACACACTAGCAAAATTAACACAATGATTGGACTAACGGTCCACTCGTCTCACAATATCATGACACTCGAATAAAAGACTCTTTTTCAAAACTTGCATGAGCATCATATTAAGATTACCATTTGTGAATGAGCAATTTTAACTACAAACCAGTTCTTGACATCCAAGAAAATCCAACAAGGGGAAATCGAAGAGGAACTTGAACTTTCAATGGTGTCGACCTGAATCAAGACTACCTCAAAACCCCATCAATCTGGGGCAAATCCTTCCAAAGCTCAATCAGGGGCAAGTCATTTCAAAGCACATCAAAGATCAACTTCCAAAGATCAGACTGTTTCCAGAATCGGTTAATCAGGGGCAGACCATTACCACATTCAGACACTGGGGCAAACCATGTCATGGTAACTCTCAAGATTTTCCGTTCAAGGAAATTTCTCTCAAGAGCCCTACAAAATAGGGCAAAACCAGTTGTAGAGGGTAGATCATCTCTGTACTCTTAAGATGGACAAGTAGACCTTTCTAGACATTAGCAATCATCAAGTTCATAGCAAGAGCACGATCTTCATGAATTGATTACGTCACTACGCTCATTTTCGGGTCACCTCGACCATCAGGCTCAGATTCGTGGTTCTCTCAGAACGAATTCACGACTTATCATCAAGTAATCAAGCTTGGAGCATCAAGAATCATCTTTGTCTGCTTCATGGCGTCTTCAAAGATCTGATGTCGAGGAAATGAAACCCTCCCACCACCCAAAGTCCAATCCGCATTGGCAACTACCAAAAGTCCACCATGCTGGAACCTTTCACAAAACATATTCAATCACTCGTTTGCAATCATACGTATCATATACATCACATTCAACGTCATAAGCATCATGTGCATCATATGCATACATGAACCATATTATACTTCCCCAGCACTTGCATCTCAGCGCGTCAGCATTTGCAGTGCATTTCCATCCGATATGGAATACCATTACAAAATCAAGCATTCATACATGCATAAGTCAAGATCCAGGATCAATCTCGAGGTTCCAAGGTGATCTTCAGCCCAGCTAGGGGCACTTTCTTCAAGTCCGTGGGCGTTTCTCATGGAGTTGCTTCAACCTTTTGTTGATGAAGACGAGAGTCTAAGACGATTTTCAGCCCAGCCAGGGGCATCTTCTTTAAGTCTATGGGCATTCCTCATGGAGTTGTTTCAACCTTTTGTTGATGAAGACGATTTTTGGCCTAGTCAGGGGCATCTTCTTCAAGTTCGTGGGCGTTTCTCACATAGTTGTTTCAACCTTTTGTTGATGAAACTGTGATCTCCAAGCAAGTCAGTGGGTGTCCCCCATTGAGTTGTTTCCTCAACCTTTTATTGACGAAGTTATCATCTCTAGCTCAGCCAGTAGCATTTCTCCGAGTCACTGAGTGTTCCTCATTGAATTGGTTCTCTTCAACCTTTTGTTGATAGAGTTGTTATCCTCAGACCAGTCAATGGTTCTTCTTCGAATAAATTTCTACCTTCCTCTTGGGCGTTCCCTAGTGGGTCGGTTCTTTTCAACCTTTTGTTGATAACGATTGTGTTCCTCAGTGACTACTTTGTTTCAACCTTTTGTTGACGTATCCCTACAAGTTACACCCATCATATATCCAGCAAACTTGACCTTTTGTCTATAACCTTACTATCATCCTTTTGGTGGTAACCAAATCCTATCAATTCAACCCGACCTTCATCCTTTTGGTGTTGGTAATTCTCAAAATTGGGAAGTTTCTATCATCCTTTTGGTGATATATCTGTCATCCTTTTGGTGCCAGGTATTTCTGTGTTTTCTATTATCATCCTTTTAGTGGTAGGTCTGTCATCCTTTTGGTGTCAAAGTTGTGTTCTCTATCATCCTTTTGGTGATAAATCTGTCATCCTTTTGGTATCGGATTCGTGTGTTTACCATCATCCTTTTGGTGATAGATCTGTCATCCTTTTGGTGTCGGAGTCGTGTGTTTACCATCATCCTTTTGGTGATAGGTCTGTTATCCTTTTGGTGTCAAAAATCCAAGTCGTATGTTCTATATCACCCTTTTGGTGATAGATCCTTTATCCTTTTGGTATCGTAAATCGGATTTATCTGTTCTCCATCAACCTTTTGGAGATAGGTTCGTCATCCTTTTGGTGTTGGAGTCGTCTGTTTACTATCATCCTTTTGGTGATAGGTCCATCATTCTTTTGGTGTCGGAGTCGTGTGTTTCACTATCATCCTTTTGGTGATGGTCCGTCATCCTTTTGGTGTCGGAGTTGTATGTTTCGCTATCATAATTTTGGTGATAGGTCCGTCATCCTTTTGGTGTCGGAGTCGTGTCTTCTCTATCATCCTTTTGGTGATAGATCTGTTATCCTTTTGGTGTCAGAAATTTGTGGATCTTTGGTTTGTGCATCATCATTTTGGTGAATGACAACATCTGATACCATTGTGTGCTTACTATTATACTTTTGGTAATAGCAAGTTTTGACCTCACTTTCATCCTTTTGGTGAAGGGTCTTCGTGTGTGTGCTTACGGTTATCCTTTTGGTAATAGTAAGTCGAGTCGTGTGAGCTCACTATCATCCTTTTGGTGATATGACTGTCATCCTTTTGGTGTCGGGACTTTCTGTTATCATCTTTTTGGTGATGACGACATTTGCAAGTTATTTAGTGTCCACTCGAGGGATGACATTGATCTGTTATTCAACTTCCCAAACATTTTTCTTTATTTTAAGACAAATTCAGAGTCTTCTTCATATCTAATCTACTTCAACCTCGAAAGAATGAACGCCGTAGCAGTTCATCTTACAAGGTTTAAGCCAATTAGATAGGGGCATCTGTCATACCCCAAATTTGTCCTACCTGTATATTACTTTCACATGTATGTCGTTTTGTTTTCGTTCACTTACCATATTCAGAAAACCCAAAAATATGTCACTTCCACTTTCATTTTCTTATTGCCTAAGTCTATGCTTCATTTGAGGGTATCCAGTCAGGAGTGTGTGCAGTATGGGTCGAGTTTCATCTGGTTTGACCTAATTTTGGTCAGGCAAGAGTTTGTTTACTGATCGAGACCAGGGTGTGCATGATTTAAGTGGTGTGTGTGTTTAAGGCCTCAATTAGGGTTTCTGTGCCAATTCAGGTTACCTTTGTGTGCATCAAGTTGTGAACTGTGGCAAGTTATTAGTGCTTCATGTGTAAAGATCATCAAGAATCAGTTCATTTTCAATCAGGGTTATGGGACCAAGCAGTTCATATCAAGTCATGTCTTTTGTTTCAAGTGATTTCATTGTTTCAAGATTCTAATGCGTCTGAAGATTCAGATGGTTTCATGATTCATTTTCTCAAGATGTATTCAAAGGTTGCTGGGGTTTGGTCCATATTGCAATTGTGGATCCGATTCAAGTGTAGTGTATGATTAAGATCATTTAAGGTGTGCATTTGTGGATCTAAGTCGGGAATGCATTTTTCATGATTCAAGTCCATCACCAATTTTTCATTTTTATCCAAATCCATTATCCATTTGTTCCTTAAATCCATCCATATCCATTTCTAAACCATTTCATGATCCATTTATTTTTTTAGCCATTATAACCATTTTGAATCCATGTCTAAATGTCCCTTAGTCATTATCCATTTCAAATCCAATGCCCATTGAAGTCCACATCTAAATTATCATTCTAAAATTATTTCTCAACTTATCATGTTACAAGGCCTATTCAAAATACCAAAGCCTATCATTATTCACCCTTTACTAAGTCCAAGTTACACCAAAAATTGCACAAAATAAATACAAAAGCACCATGAAGCCCATGGTCAATTTAATAAGTCCTTTGTTCAAATTTTGCTACGATCGAAAATTGAGAAGTTAGGATAAAAAAAAATTCAAAGAGAGTCCATAGTCTATTCTCTTCTCAAATCCAAATCCATTACAAGAAAAAATTACAAAAAATAATAAATGCCCTTTGTTTATCATATAGTCCAAATACAATATTCCAAAACGGTAGCACAAAAATCCTCATGACCATTGCTTTAATCATGGTGCTACCTTCAGAGTGTAAAAAAAGTCATGTAACGTGATATGCAACGCATAACAGGTTTGCTACACACAATGTGAAACATTACATGATGCCAAGCCACAAACCGTTACATAAACTCACCACACGCAACACCATGCTAACTTGTACCTACAATGATTCATTAGCAAAACAACACACCAATTCATCACACCATCAATTCCACACAATCAATTCACAACTGAATACCACGCATCATCAACCAATTTAAACACCATGACAATTCAATAGCCTACAAAGAAAAAATTACAACTTGCAACAAGCAAAGTTCTCACGACCCAACAATTACTACACAACTCATGCCTCTCACTACATCCACACCACACAACAAAACCATTCTATGATCATCACATAAACTGTTACGCAAAATCAAAACAATCTCCACCATGAGCTACACCAATACACAACAACAATTTCCACACAATATATCAAGTTACGACCCACGCATTATGTACATTACTTTGGCACGAATTCCTCGCAACGCATCCATTTGGAAATTACATAGCCAACACAACAAATAATAAGCCTTTACTATAAGTGACCCACTCTGCAAATGTCATAACAAACCTGTACCACACAAGCCCGCGTACAATACAAAATGCATTCACAACAAAATCCCACGCATCACCAAATTACACAACCTGAAGCAACCAGTTCCTTATTTTAAATGACAATTTTCACTCTTCATCCATCTATAAGTAAGCATTTCCATTCACACATTAAACCAAGTTCTATGGAACCAAATAAACTCTGCTCAAATTAACCCAAATCCTTCATTCAACCTAGATTCTTCTTCACCCTTTACCATTCACTGTCTTTAAACATTTACTCTTCATCAACCAAACATCACAAATCCTAACAACTTCAACCACCTTCAACCTTTCAAACCCATAACAGAATCAGACCCGAAAATAGTGAGATGAAGAGACAAAGTTGAACGAATCAGAAAATGAAACAAACAAGCGAACCTGAACGGAAAAACGATTGAAGCCGAGACCATGCGTTCTGAGACGAAGAAGAGATGGCGAGGACGGAAACTCTCACAAAGGAGTGAAGGTCGAAATCAATTGCCTCATTTGAATCTGTGCGTGTTATTGTGTTGTTGGATCTTTAACCTCGTTTCGTTTCAAAAAGAAGGAAAGGTTGAAATGATGATGATGCATCTGGATCCGTTGTTTTCATGACTCATTCAAAGCTTTTTTACCATTTGTTTTGGTTTTGTTTCTTTAATTAAAATTTGATGCCTATTTTCACAAAATGAAACATGGTTTTGGTCTTTTCTGATTTTTGCCTTAGTTACATATAAACCGAACCAGGTTCGTTAATGTATTGGGCTTGGAAAAGTCCATTTGATTACCACCAAACACACCAACTCCGTGCGCCACACCCCTATCTCATGTCTTTTTTCTTTTTCTATTTTTCTCCTATTTATTCCCTTTTGGTTTTTCTTAAACTTTTTTTAATACTTATTTTATAATATTTTGGATTGGTTCATGGTACCATTTTCTTGTTTTTGATTACCTTTCAATTTTATTTTCATTCTAGTTTTTGTTTCGATTTTGATTATTGGTCGATGAAGTCTTTAGAATCATGAATGTCGATTGTTGAGGTTTTTTGACCTTAATGATTTCAAATCTGTAGTGAATGATCATTGAGATCATTTTCTATACTTTGGGATCGTGATAGGTTACCTTCGATTAATCGATAAAAGTTTGTGATTAAGACGAGACCGTCCTCTTTTTCTTTTCGTGTGGCACGATTTGTCGAGAACGATTTACATATCGTTTCACTATCGTGTTTTAGCACAAACATCGTTATGGAGCGGCCTCCTATAGCATGATATTCCTCATAGATCGTGCTACGATTGCTTAGCACTGAAGTGGACCCGATTCGAAAGCGATTCATCCGATCAATGACAATTAACGATTAACAATTAACCACTAACTTTAATCTTTGTCCAATATACTCTTGCTTTATCTTTCTTTCAATATATTATTGTTTATATACCACTGTTATATTATTGATTATCATACTGTACATATTATCATTGTTCATATCATATTCATCTTCATATTATTCATATCTTGTCCATCTTTAACCAATTCAAAACACAAAAACATGATAAAACTATTGAAACCATAAAAAACTTTCAATTAGTGGACTGTGGTTACTATCCATTACAAGGAGAGTTGGATCTGACTCTTGTTCATTGCTTAGTTTAGGACACCTCGCACACACACGACTTCCTCTTGGGCTACCTGACAATGACCCCATTTATTTCTCGCAATCCCGTGTACTTTACATATACCCCGCTCCCTTTTTGATGTACGCACTTTACTCGCTTTTCTTTAATTGTAGTTTTGTTTACTAGGAGCACCCCTAGGGACTAGTATAGACTAAACCAATTTCAAACTAATTGTAGATTCAACATCGAGCCATTTTCAAAACACCCTTGTAAATAGATTGCTTCTTAGCATTTGCCATCAACCTAATGCACACACTTGCACTCTTTGTTGTGGTTTCGTTACTAGGAGCACCCTTAGGGACTAGGATCGATCCATAACCATTTCAAATCTTTGATTCAACGTCAAGTGGCATTTTTAAAACAAACTTGTAAGTCGAGTGACATTTGCCTCGCCATCAAACTCTTTTCACAACTCAAACGCAAATACAATCAAACCCTTAATCCAACATCAAGTGGATTTTCTCAATCAAACTTCAAAATACATAACAACCATAGAAACTCTTTTCAAGGAGAAAGAGGGGGGTTTGGAGCCTTCGATTCCTCCCCTTAATTGTTTGGGTGCAAGTTCCCTTACTCGTGTGTGAAAAATTATCACCTCAAAAATAATCCAACAAGTCGTAGATCCACGAACTACGAATGCTCTGATTCTTCATTCTCGTCCGAATGAAGATACGTAGGCACAAGGGCCTCAAGCCTTGGCGATCTACCTTTTTCTTTTTCCTCCTTTTGCATATACCTTTTTCTTTTTCCTCCGTTGGCAAGCTACCTTTTTCTTTTTCCGTCTCTTCCGACCTTCCGTTTTTCTACCTTTTTCCACCTTTTTGTTTTCTACCTTTTCTTTTTTCCACCTTTTCCTATCCAACCTTTCCTGTAGTTTGAACTACGAACGCTCTGATTCCTCATTCTCGTTCAAATGAGAATACGTAGGCACAAGGGCCCCAATCCTTGGTGAGCACCCTAACATAAAACCACCCATTTCCCCTTAGTATTGATTCTCTTTTATCGTACCGTTTCGCTTTATTCACTTAGAAGAAAACAAACAACTTAGCTAACATTCATCACAAATCGAACTAAGAGGTTCCCGTTGAGTACAACGAACGTGAGGGGTGCTGATACCTTCCTCTTACATAACCGATTCCTGAACCCAGAATATGGTTGCAATGACCATGTTCTTATCTCTTAAAGGTTTTCTCGATATTTTCCTTTCCCTCTTTGGGATAAATAAATTTTGGTGGTGACTCTGTCCGAACCATTTCTTTTGCGCCTTTTGCGTGAGGGTCGTATATCATTTTTCGAGGTGTGATAGCTGGAGACTCTCCTAAGGATCCACATTGCTCCATGCAAGAGAGAGTCGGGCCTATCTTAGTCCGAATTGTGATGCTCGTTAACTTCGTTTATTTTTTTTCTTCTCGTTTATTTGTTTATTTGCTTACCTATCCTTATTTGTGTTACTATTGTGACATTGTGACATTGTTGGGCTTCTCTGATTTTGGGTACTTTGTGAGATGGTCTATATACCCGAGTCTGAGGAAAACCCTAGGATTAGGATGATGGTTATGTAGTTGAGACTTGCGAGGAGTCTTCCTCGTGAGGCCGATACGAAAACCCCGCTTGGAGTAGATTCCCTTGGAGATGTTATTGTTTTGATGAGCCTTCATCATGATGATAATGTTTTCAAGCCTGAATCGTTGACTCTAAGGACCATTAACCCGTTCAATCCACGGTAGTTGGTAGTGTTAACTCCTTTTGGGTTAATATGAAAGCCCCAATCAGATGAGATCCCTTGAACGTATTACTTTGTGGCAGTAATATTTTCAACCTCAATCTATGACTCTGAGATACCTTTCTTAGAACCCGTGTGTCGATGATTGTGTAGTTGACGCCTACGAGGTGCCTTCCTCGTTGGGAAGATAGGAAAGCATCACCTAGAAGAGATCATTTCAAGGATATTATAGTCTGATGAGCCTTCGTCATGGATATAATGTCTTTGAAAGATATCCATGACTCAGGGAACCTACCCGTCTTAGAACCCACCTGAGGGGCTCCTTTGATCAGAGACCTTGGTTGTTTACCCGTACCTCCGACCAACCTCAGAATTGATCGAACCTGTGATCCTGGATTCTTGCATCTTGCATTGCATCCATACATGTCATTGCATTACATTGCATCGGTTATGCATCTTGAATTTCATTTCAAAATCAGAAACTCATTTCACCTTCCTCCATCTCTAGTAAATCAAGCTGATTTCTTGACACCAGTACGCAACTCGAGCCAACACTAGACGAATGATGGAATAAATTCAACAAGAGCACGCCGCTTTCAGAGAGGAGTTGGACACTATCAAGGGCAAGATCGACCAGATTCTTAAAGCCATAATTATGGCCAAAAAAGAGGAAGAACTGTGAGAGGCTATGACCGCCAACAACAATGTTCCTGTACAAGGATCTACCTCAAGGCTTTCAGTTCCTGTTCCCAAACCCATCGTCTATGGGATGCCTATGAAATTCACTCCTGCAGTAGAAGAAGCCACTTCTCAGCCATTTCCAACATCTGGAGCTATCCCGCAAGCCCAACCTGCTGTTATTCAGATTCACATTCCTCATGCTGAAGAAAATCTGCAAGATGAGTATGATGACATGCAAAACTATCACACTGTTGTTCCAATTGCTAATCCTAATGCTGCTCAGGATTCTGAAGCCATCAAGATGTGTCGCAATTTAGATGAAAAACTCCGAGTAACGGAAGGGCATAACTCAACTTCCTTGAATGCCTTGGAGATGTGCTTGGTTCTAGATGTTGTGATTCCTCCCAAGTTTAAGGTGCCAGAGTTCTCAAAGTACAAGGGTCTCAGTTGTCTCAACATTCATCTGAATATGTACTGCCGCAAAATGGCTGCCTATGCCAGATACGAAAAGCTGATGATTCATTGCTTCCAAGACAGCTTGTCTGGAGCATCTCTCAAGTGGTATATGCAGTTGGAGCATAGCAGTGCACGCACTTGGGCTGAGTTAGCTGAAGCCTTTGTTAAGTAGTACAAATACAACACTGACCTTGCTTCGAATCTTACTCAACTTCAGAGTATGGCTCAAAAGGATAACAAATCCTTTAAGGAGTACGCACAGCACTGGAGAGAGTTAGCTGCAAGAGTGCATCCACCACTGGTTGACCGTGAACTGATTGATATCTTCATGGATACTTTGCAAGGTCAATACTACGAAAAGTTGCCGGCAGTGTGTCGTCTGGATTCTTTGAGATGGTAATCGTCGGTGAGAGAATTGAAGAGGGTTTGAAGAGTGGAAAGATCCAAGGAGGTTCTAGTAGCCAAGCTGGAGCTAAGAAACCTTTCAATGCATACAAGAAAAAGGAGGTCGAAACAAATGCCATCTCTGCTCAAAAGGGACATGCTCAACATACAGCTCCCGCTCCAATGCCTGTTCAAATTCCTTATTTCCAATATTCGTATGTTGCTGCTGTGCAATACGCTCTAATGCCTTATCAGCAAGTTATTCCCACTCAGATTCCTATGCAGATACCTAAACAAAGAGCTCCTCAGTAACACGCTCCACAGCAGCGTCAACCTAATCAACAAAGGATGAGAAGGCCAGAGAGAAACTTTGATCGTCTACCTATGACATATGCTCAGATCTTTTCTGGACTGCTGAAGGATGAGGCGATTACCCCGAGAAACCTAGCTCCACCAACTGTCATTCCTCCAAATTATGCTGCTAATTCTCACTGCGAGTATCATAAGGGCACACGATCGAGGAGTGCAGAGCCTTCAAACACAAGGTTCAAGACCTGATCGATTCAAAGTTTCTAACATTCACTTGGAGGATTCCAAATGTCATGAACAACCTCATGCCACCACCAAGCTAGTTCAAGCGTCAAGTCAAGTCCATTCTCCCCGAAGAAGGCAGTCATGTTGCCATCCCGTCATTTGCATTCTTGTATTTAGATCTTGTTTGTTTAAGTACTGTTTGCTTTAAACATTGTCGTTTGTATTTGGTTTTATTAATATAGTGATTATGCATGTTCTGAATTAGTTATGTCGTATTCACTCATTGTTTCCATTTACTACAAAAGCACATATGCATATTTCTCCACTTTACTCTCTTTATCAAACTATTGTTTTAGCACTGATTGGAGGGAGGATGATGAAAACGAAATACCCATAATTGAAAACTGTATGCTTTCAGGAAGAATTCTGCCGATGACATACATGCATTGTTTCAATCCCCAAACACTGGACAGACAATGAGTTAATCCCTAGTTAACCGCTTCGAGCCTAGAAGTAGGAGTTTCCTTCGGATTTTCAAACCCTTACGCTTAACCTCGGGCATGGATAGTGTTCAGTTAACCTGATTACACACTCAAATTACAAGACAAAATCCAAAAAAACATTATGGTTGTTCTTCAATAACCATGACTTGGCAATCACCATCCTCGAACAAAAATCAAAACAAAAAATCACTCAAAAAATCAAAAGCCTGCTAAGTCGAGCACCTCAAGAGGAGACTTAGGCAAAAATCAAGGCAATCTCGATGGACTCGAAAAGCGAAATCAGTCAATGCAAAAGTTAGCGATCAAAAGCAAAACCAAAAGAGGTCCTCAAATCCTCAGCAAAAACAAAATAAGATACAATGACCACCATATCAAACCCAAAGGGTCACTAACATCCATCGAAAAAACAAAATAAGGTGACTGCCAGTTCGAGCAAACCTTGAATCATCACCCTTACACCGTCAACCCTTTCGGAAGACAAACGTGTGCATAATTAACTGAACGTAGGACTGGAGTTCATCACGAAGAAGGGGTGGGTACAAACCAAGTTTTGAGCCTAATATCCTTTGTTTCATAAACCGTGAACCAGACCATGTTACAACCCTAAAAATACCTAATTGAGACGAGGTTCATTCTGAAAACATACTACAAGGTTGTGTAAACTAACTCCCCACATATTTGCTAATCTTCAGCATTGGTGTCATTCCCCTTGCTATATCTTTCACACACTAGCAAAATCAACACAACGATTAGACTAACGCTCCACTCGTCTCACAATATCACGACACTTGAATAAATGACTCTTTTTCATAACTTGCATGAGCATTGCATTAAGATTACCATTTGTGAATGAGCAATTTTAACTGTAAACCAGTGCTTGACATCCAAGAAAATCCAATAAGGGGCAATCGAAGAGGAACTTGAACTTTCAGTGGTGTCGACCTGGATCAAGACTACCTCAAAACCCCGTCAATCTGGGGCAAATCCGTCAAAATTTCAATCAGGGGCAAGTCATTTCAAAGCACATCAAAGATCAATTTCCAATGATCAGACTGTTTCCAGAATTGGTTAATCAGGGGCCGACCATTACCACATTCAGACACTGGGGAAAATCATGTCATGGTAACTCTTAAGATTTTCCGTTCAAGGAAATTTCTCTCAAGAGCCCTATAGAATGGGGCAAAACCAGTTACAAAGGGTAGATCCTCTCTGTACTCTCAAGAAGGACAAGAAGACTTTTCCAGACACTAGCAATCATCAAGTTCAGAGCAAGAGCACGATCTTCATGAATTAATTATGTCGCTGCGCTCATTTTCGGGTCATTCCAACCATCAGGCACATAGTTGTGGTTCTCTCAGAACGAATTCACGACTTATCATCCAATTATCAAGCTTGGAGCATCAAGAATCATCTTCATCTGCTTCATGGCATCTTCAAAGATATGATGTCGAGGAAATCAAACCTCCCACCACCCAAAGTACAATCTGCATTAGCAACTACCAAAAGTCCACCATGCTGGCACCTTTCACAAAACATATTCAATCACCCGTTTGCAATCATATACTTCATATACATCGCATTCAACATCATAAGCATCATGTGCATCATAAGCATCATGTGCATCATATGCATACATGAACCATATTGTCATACCCCAAATTTTGACCACTAAGATTTCCCATCATTGTGCACATCATCATCACAATATGGATGGACCATCATACCTCATTAGTCTCCCCAAAGATGGGTGAGCATCCACTACAATCAAACTTAGGGTTTCAAGCCCTCTCAGAGCTCTTAGACAAAGGATCAGTCAAGGAGTGACATGATCTTCAACTTGTCTAAACCTCTCAAATATCCACAATGGATTAAGAGGACTCCCACATCAAGAATCAAGCACAAGGTTGCAACATTCCAAGTGGATTAAGCCTCAAGATCGCCAATGTCACCAAATTAGGGTTTTGGTCGACCAAGGCCTCCAGATGGAATTTTTCCTTTGGGAATGAATCAATGCTTCAAAGCATAACCCAAAATACTCTAAGGGACATCATAAACTCAATCACCAAGTCAATTTAGCCTCAGGGGATGCATTCACCAAAAATCAGAAATTAGGGTTTCTTGACCTAATTGACCCCTAAGTTGACTTTTGGGACAAAACATGAGCCAAGACCTCAAGACATGATTTGAGGGTTCCTATTAAACCACATTGATCCATTTGTAACAATGGATTGATCCAAGAAGCTTGATTCACAAGTTTCAAGTTCATCAGAACCACAGTTAGGGTTTCGCGGAAAAAGTCAACTGTGTCTTTGACTTTTGACCAGGACATGCTCCCAAACCTTGGGACATGATTCAATTCACTTTATAACACCTATGAAATCAATCCATCAAGTTTTAATTAGGTCAAGGACTTGATTTCATAGAGGATCGCACCGTTTGGAATTCATCTGATAAAAAGTCAACTGTGCCCACAAGTCAAAGTTTGACTTTTTGATTTTTTGATCAATTATGGTCCCCTAACCCTAAAATGATGTTAATGTGTGATTAGAATTATAATTCATCAAGACAAACCAAGAAAAGTGAGATAACTTGTAAAAGGGGTAACCATAAAAAACTTAGAAATTTTCTAAGTTATGGAACAAAGTGGCTAGAGTACCAACTTCCAAGGATCATAACTTGAGATCCAAGCAACCATTTGGGCTGATCCAAAGATGGATTTATAGCTCTCATGGCATACTTTAAAAGTGTAAACTACACCTCATTCCAATTCATCATGGATTTTGAGTTATGGTTGGATCAAAATGGCTGAAAACATGAAATGCCACTTTTTCCAACACTTAGTGAAATTTTCACTAAGTCAGAATCTGTTTCACTTTTTGCAAAATGTAAGGGCATTTTTCACTTGGATCCAAAAAGTGTCAAGACAAACTATGATCACACATGTGTTGTATCATATAAGGGCTTTCCAAAATGGCCAAGAACCCCATGAAACTCCACTTAATCCATGAGATATGACAATGGCAATGTGCCTTGCTGCAAACTGTCATGGCAAGGCAGATTTGTGCATTTTGCTCGATTTGAGCAAATTTTGCAAATGACAAACAAGTTTATCCATCTGAACACCTCAGGGGGAGACCAAGAAGGGACAAACACTGATCCATAAGCCTCCCAAGTCTTTGGAACTAAAAATAGCATGTCAAACCTAAAAACCCTAAAGAGGGGACAAGACTCAAATTTTGTTTTGGAGCATTCAATGGATGCACCAAGGTGGCATAAACTGAGCCATTTCCAACTGAATGAGTCAAGGATGATCTCTGAACTAGGGAACCAGCAGCCTGTGCTCTAATCTCTAGTCAATGGCTAGAGGAAACTTGGATTCTTATTGATCAACATTTGCCAAACCTTTGCTGCAGTTGCCATTCCCTATTCCTTGCAAAACAAACTTGCTCTACTATAAATAGAGCTCATTTGTGCTCAGTTTAAGTACACCAAAGCCATCAAACAGATGCTTTCCTCAAAATCACCTTCTCACTTCCAAATTTGTCCTCAAAAGCAAGTCACTATCGGGTTTTGAGTTTGAGAGCTATTCCAGTCAAACCAATCACACACACCTCATAAACATCATATAGAAGTGATCCAAACACTTAAACAACAACTGTAGCACTGATTTCTCATAATCACCAGCCAATTGCTCAAGGTTTTAACCAAGTTGCAGCTGAGATTCCATGAAGTGATCCAACCATTTCCAATCAAGTCCAAGCATTCAAACACACTCCATATGGTGTAGGGAGCCTGTTCAGATCATCACAACTCATCTGTAACACCTCAAACTCAAAAATCACTTTGCTCTTGCTGTTACGACCTTCAAGTAAGCCTAAACTTGGTCATCTCTTAATCTATGCATATTTCCTCGCACAATACTTTTGCCAAATGTTCATAATCATGCATAGAATGTTTCCCCTCAATTGATTGCTTTGTTTGAATCGTGTATCAAAATTCTCAGCCTTCATGCAAAATTTAGGGTTCTTGAGGTTTTGTCTTGATTTCTTATTCCATGCTTAAAATAAATGAAATTAAAGACCATAGACATGATCGTGAGGTGAAAACGAGCAGATTGATATGTGGATTGTGTGATTTCATCAAGTATTCAGTGAGATTGGATAGAAAATACAAATCAGGCCAAACTCAGAACACGCGCGTGTTCTTGCCATGTTCTTGGCGATTTTTTCACAAATTCAAATATTTGTATTTTGCGATTTTATTTAATTGATTAAAAAATTAATTTCTCTCTGAGTTTTAATGATTTTGAGTTGATTCTTTTTTTAATAATTCACAAAAATGTCAAAATATTTTACTTTGCCAAAAATTCCCAAAAATATTATTTATTTCATATACTTGATATTTTTGCAAAGAATTAATCTTTTATTTGTTTTTTAACATTTAAAATATTTTTTCCTCCTTGATTTTCCAAATTTAATTGGTTTCCAATCATTTTGTGGATATAAACATGATTTTTCAAACATTAATCCAAGATCAAAACTTGTTTTTCACACATGCTTGATAATTTTGATCATTTTAATTAAATTTTATTTAATTAAAATACATTTTGAAATTAATTTAGGGTTTTGATACTAATCACCCTAAACAAATCATTTTCAAACACTCATGGGCCTCTAATAGAGTGTAAGACCCAACCCTTTTTTTAAATCAAAATGATTTGGGCCTCACTGTATTGTATAAGTCCCGATACCGTCAAAACGTACGGCGCGATCGTCGCCTTTTCAAAATAACCTTGGGCTTCTCCTTGAGTTGTAAATCCCATCTCTTATACAAAAATAAATATTTGGGCCTCTAATAGAGTGTAAGACCCATCCCCTTGTACATAAAAACTTTTTGGGCCTCTGTCGTTGTATAAGTCTCGATACGATCTTTAAAACAACGGTGTGACCATCGTTAAAACTTGGGCCTCTCCTTGAGCTGTAAGCTCCAACAATCTTTTCAAAGCATTTTCTCCTTTGATTTTGAATTCCAGTATATGTTGTTATCAAAACTTTCTTTAATTTCTTTGCTGAACAACTAACAAAACAGCATGGAAGCTCTACAACGGGTAAGTGTTTATCCGCTTTCATTTACCGCTTTCATATATATAACTGTATTGTGGGGCTGCTTCACTGTAAGTCTTCTTTCACATCCTTTTATATACTTGTCACATATCCACTGTGTAATACTAGTATAGTTATTTAAAGTTTTCCCTGGCAACTACGTCTAGCACTAGGTAAAGCCTGTTGGTCACTCTTAAATACAAATGAAACTAGATCCCCCGTAGGATTCCAGATACAGTTTTCCCTCCTCTTGGGGTTAAACAATATGGAACAAAGAGAAATGCAATATTCTCGGTGAACCTTTTCTCAGACTGTCACCCTTAGAAATTGTCAAAGAAACTCTAACTCCCCAGAGATGGTCTTTTCTCTGTGAATGACATCTCTTGAGTTTCTTCCAAATTCTCGAACTTTCCTGGAATGATCTCTTCTCTATGAATTGCATTTCTTGAACTTCTATTGGTTTGGGGACCCACAGGCTTCCTAAAAGCATCCCCCCTCCTCTTGGGCGTTGTACAAGGACCCTTCGGCTTCTTAGAAGTTCTCATGCCTTCTCTTGGGCTTAAATACAAGGACCCTGACGACCTCTTAAAGGTATAAGATAGAACTTAGTCATCCTTTGTTAGAGCAGTCTTTCCCGCGTCAAAACTCCGACCATTGTAGGGTTGATACTCATCCCTTAATGCTCGTGCCTCCTCTTGGGCATTGTACAAAAGATAAAACTCTAGACTTGGACAGCCTAAGCCTCTTGGGTCTCAAAGACATTCTCAAGTTCCTTTCAAACATAGAAAGAAACACCGATCACTCTGAAACCCGGTCTCTCTCATGAGAGTTCCCCACCCTTGGGCCTGCCTATGGATCTAATCCTCAGCAGTAAGACAACCTCCTATTGGGCTTTGTACAAATGATTCTCCCTAGTGGAGCTAACCTTTTCAGACTCTCTTGTTGCGTCCATCTCTTTTAGCCTCCATCTTGGGATTTGTACAAGACATACAAAAAACCCACTCTCTTGTTGAGTATAAAAGATTTTCTTGTTGAGTCAACTTTTAGCCTCCGTCTTGGGCTTTGTACAAGACATATAAAAACACTCTCTTGTTGAGTATAAAAGACTCTCTTGTTGAGTCAATCTCCTTTTAGCCTCAATCTCGGACTTTGTACGGAACAACAAATCACTCTCTTGTTAAGTATAAAAGACTCTCTTGTTGAGTCAATCAACCTTCAGACTCTCTTGTTGAGTCAATCACCTGTTCAAGACTCTCTTGTTGAGTCAACTCTTTTAGCCCCCGCCATGGGCTTTGTACAAGACACATAAAAGCACTCTCTTGTTAAGTTAAACCCTTTCAGCCTCCATCTTGGGCTTTATACAAGATACATTCTCCCCAACGGAGTCAAAATCCCTTTTAGCCTCAATCTTGGGCTTTGTACAAGACAGAAAGAACATTTTCCCCAGAAAAGTCAACTTCTAGCCTCCTCTTAGGCTTTGTATAAAGAAAACCCGATTGAGTCAATCAACCTTTTAGCATCAAATTTGTGCCTTGCTCACAGCATATAAATATCAACAACTCCTCTTTAGAGATGACAAATTCTCTCTCAGTCAAACCTTTAGCTTCACACCTTGGGCTTTGAACAAGATACAAACCACCATTAGCTTCATGTCTTGGGCTTTGAACAAGACACCAAAAACAACCTTTTTCCTCCCATAGAATAGGAGGAACTATGATCGCTCTGATTTCCCTATTTCGGGAATACGTAGGCATAAGATTGCAAAAGTCTTAGCGAGCATACTAATCAAAAACCCAAAATCCCGCACCTTCATATATCCATCAAAAGCATTGGACCAAAAACCTCAAAAATAGTCCAGATCCTATTTTTAAGCAAATAACCCTAAAAGACGAACCCTCCTATTTTGATAGCATCTGTAAACCAACAATTTTGACTGTTTAACCTCAGTTTGCAAGCAGGGTTAATTGGAGACATCTATTCCCCTTCCTTAATCAGCTCAACAGGATAAAAAATGAATCGAACTGTAGTACCAAAGCGATAGTGATTCGAAACCACAAAAATCGCGCTACACATATTATACTTCCCCAGCACTTGCATCTCAGTGCATCAGCATTTGTAGTGCATTTCCATCAGATATGGAATACCATTACAAAATTAAGCATTCATACATGCATAAGTCTAGATCCAAGATTAATCTCGAAGTTCCAAGGCGATCTTCAGCCCAGCCAGGGGCATTTTCTTCAAGTCCATGGGCGTTTCTCATGGAGTTTCTTCAACCTTTTGTTGATGAAGTCGAGATTCTAAGACGATTTTCAGCCCAGCCAGACGCATATTCTTCAAGTCTGTGGGTGTTTCTCATG
Organism: Lathyrus tuberosus; assembly: GCA_022829125.1. Taxonomy (NCBI): domain Eukaryota; kingdom Viridiplantae; phylum Streptophyta; class Magnoliopsida; order Fabales; family Fabaceae; genus Lathyrus; species Lathyrus tuberosus. Next base: position 8,820,481 of record JALAZF010000241.1, on the reverse strand, counting down.
GAGTTGTTTAAACCTTTTGTTGATGAAGACGGTTTTTGGCCCAGCCAAGGGCATCTTCTTCAAGTTCGTGGACGTTCCTCACAGAGCTGTTTCAATTGTTGATGAAACTGTGATCTCCAAGCAATTCTGTGGGTGTCCCTCATTGAGTTGTTTCCTCAACCTTTTGTTGATGAAGTTATCATCCCCAGCTCAGCCAGTAGCATTTCTCCGAGTCAGTGGGCGTTCCTCATTGAATTGGTTCTCTTCAACCTTTTGTTGATAGAGTTGTTATCCTCAGACCAGTCAATGGTTCTTCTTCGGTCAAATTTCTACCTTCCTCTTGGGCGTTCCCCAGTGGGTTGGTTCCTTTCAACCTTTTGTTGATAAGGATGGTGTTCCTCAGTGACTACTTTGCTTCAACCTTTTGGTGACGTATCCATACAAGTCGTACCCATCATATCCAACAAACTTGACCTTTTGTCAATAACCTTACTATCATTCTTTTGGTGGTAGCCAAATCCTGTCAATTCAACCTGACCTTCATCCTTTTGGTGTTGGTAATTCTCAAAATTGGGAAGTTTTTATCATTCTTTTGGTGATAGATTCGTCATCCTTTTGGTGTCGGGTATTTCCGTGTTTTCTATTATCATCCTTTTGGTGGTAGGTCTATCATCCTTTTGGTGTCAGAGATGTGTTATCTATCATCTTTTTGGTGAATAGATCCTTTTGGTGTCGGAGTCGTATGTTTCGCTATCATCCTTTTGGTGATAGGTTCGTCATCCTTTTGATGTCGGAGTCGTGTCTTCTTAATCATCCTTTTGGTGATAGATCCGTTATCCTTTTGGGGTCGGAAATTCATGGATCTTTGGTTTGTGCATCATCCTTTTGGTGAATGACAACATCTAATACCATTGCGTGCTTACTATTATCCTTTTGGTAATAGCGAGTTTTGACCTCACTTTCATCCTTTTGGTGAAGGGTCTTCATGTGTGTGCTTACTGTTATCCTTTTGGTAATAGCAAGTCGAGTCGTGTGAGTTCACTATCATCCTTTTGGTGTCGGGACTTTCTGTTATCATCTTTTTGGTGATGACGACATTTACAAGTTATTCAGTGTCCACTTGAGGGATGACATTAATCTGTTATTCAACTTCCCAAACATTTTTCTTTATTTTCAGACAAATTTGGAGTCTTCTTCATATCTAATCTACTTCAACCTCGAAAGAATGAATGTCGTATCAGTTCATCTTACTAGGTTTAAGCCAATTAGATAGGGGCATCTGTCATACCCCAAAATTTTCCTACATGTATATTACTTTCACCTGTATGTCATTTTGTTTCCGTTCACTAACCATATTTAGAAAAACCAAAAATATGTCACTTCCACTTTCATTTTCTTATTGCCTAAGTCTATGCTTCATTTGAGGGTATCCAGTCAAGAGTGTGTGCAGTATGGGTCGAGTTTCAACTGGTTTGACCTAATTTTGGTCAGGCAAGAGTTTGTTTACTGATCGAGACCAGGGTGTGCATGATTCAAGTGGTGTGTGTGTGTATGAGGCCTCAATTAGGGTTTCTGTGCCAATTCAGGTTACCTGTGTGTGGATCAAGTTGTCAAACTGTGGCAAGTTATCAGTGCTTCATGTGTAAAGATCATCAAGAATCAGTTCATTTTCAATCAAGGTTGTGGGACCAAGCAGTTCATATCAAATCATATCTTCTGATTCAAGTGATTTCATTGTTTCAAGATTCTAATGCAGCTGAAGATCCATATGGTTTCATGATTCATTTTCTCAAGATGTATTCAAAGGTTGTTGGGATTTGGTCCTTATTGCAATTGTGGATCCGATTCAAGTGTAGTGTATGATTAAGATCAGTTAAGGTGTGCATTTGTGGATCTAAGTCGGGAATGCATTTTTCATGATTCAAGTCCATCACCAATTTTTCATTTTTATCCAAATCCATTATCCATTTGTTCCTTAAATCCATCTATATCCATTCAAAACCATTTCATGATCCATTTATTTTTTTAGCCATCATAACCATTTTGAATCCATGTCCATGTCTAAATGTCCCTTAGTCATTATCCATTTCAAATCCAATTCCCATTGAAGTCCACATCTAAATTCTCATTCTAAAATTATTTCTCAGCTTATCATGTTGCAAGGCCCATTTAAAATTCCAAAGCCTATCAGTGTTCACCCTTTACTAAGTCCAAGTTACACAAAAAATTGTATAAAATAAAGACAAAAGCACCATGAAGCCCATGGTCAATTTAATAAGTCCATTGTTCAAATTTTGCTACGATCGAAAATTGAGAAGTTAGGACAAAAATATTTTCAAAGAGAGTCCATAGTCTATTCTCTTCTCAAATCCAAATCCATTACAAGAAAAAATTACAAAAATTAATAAATGCCCTTTGTTTATCATATAGTCCAAATACAATATTCCAAAAGGGTAGCACAAAAATCCTCATGACCATTTCTTCAATCATGGTGCTACCTGCAAAATGTAAAAAAGAGGTCATGTAACGTGATATGCAATGCACAAGAGGTTTGCTACACACAATGAGAAACATTACATGATGCCAAGCCACAAACCGTTAAATAATCTCACCACACGCAACACCATGCTAACTTGTACCTGCAATGATTCATTAGCAAAACAACACACCAATTCATCACACCATCAATTCCACACAATCAATTCGCAACTGTATACCAACATCATCAACCAATTTACACACCATGACAATTCAATATCTAACAAAGCAAAAATTACAACTTGCAACAAGCAAATTTCTCACGACCCAACAATTACTACACAACTGATGCCTCACACTACATCCACACCACACAACAAAACCATCCTATGATTATCACACAAACCGTTACGAAAAATCAAAACCATCTCCACCATGAGTTACACCAATGCACAAAAACGATTTCCACACATTCTGTACGTTAATTTGGCACGAACTCCTTACAACGCATCCATTTGGAAATTACACAACCAACAAAACAAATAACAAGCCTTTAGTATAAGTGACCCCACCCTGCAAACGTCACAACAAACCTGTACCACACAAGCCCGCGTACAACACAAAATGCGTTCACAACAACATCCCATGCAACACCAAATTACACAGCCTGCAGCAAGCAATTCCTCATTTTAAATGACAATTTTTACCCTTCATCCATCTATAAGTAAGCCTTTCCATTCACACATTAAACCAAGTTCTATGGAACCAAATAAACTCTGCTCAAATTAACCCAAATCCTCCATTCAACCTAGATTCTTCTTCACCCTTTACCATTCACCATCTTCAAACATTTACTCTTCATCAACCAAACATCACAAATCCTAACAACACTACAAGAAAATAGGCAGATTGCGACGGTTATTTTTGAAGTTTACGACGGTTAAAACCGCCGTAATTTTCAAGTCACGACGGTTGCTACACTGTCGTAGAAACGTGCGTCGCGAGATCGTATCGCGTCGGTTGTGAAAACCGTCATACCAACTGTCGTTATCTCTCACGACGGGGAGGGAACTGTCATAATTTGCATATTGCGACGGTTCCAACCGTCGTAAATTTCCATTTGATTATTGTTTCTATTGTTGATTACGACGGTTCCAACTGTCGCAACTTTCTGTTCCACAGTTACATCTGCAGGTAAATCCATAGGAAATTTCTTTTCCCCAGGTAAATCCGCAGGTGATTTATTTTTAAAATTAAAAAAAAATTGTTTGTAGAAATATGAACAGAATGAGAAACAAAATCAAATATATTCTTCATTCAACTAAACATATATATCATATTACATTTATACATATCACTTTATTTCATACAAAGAATCAACAATAATACCAACACCAAACTTTATTTTGAAATATCAGAATACAAAGAAAGAAGATTCAATTAAGTGGTTGATTCCAATTATGTCTTATACTCAAGGAGAATATGAAGCAAATCCAACAATTGAGCATTGAAAAATATGAACAATTCTACAAAACCTATTTGAAACCTTCTTATTAGACTTCAATGAAGATCCAAATGCAACTGCTCGTTTTCTGCTACAGACAACTGAGAAAAACAGTGAGGAAAGTAAGTACCCGTTCACTTCAGTACAGTTTGTGTAGATTTATGAAGAGCATTTAACATTATATTTAAAATTTATGGAAGGACAAATAAATACAAACATGTAGCGTGCATTTAATTTTCTTGAAGTTGAGACACTGGACATGATAACAATAGTTGTTCTGTGTTTGATTTTATAAATAGTTAAACTACTGGACAAAAAAGGGGCTAAGAGACAGCGCAAAGACTCCAATTTTGTCACCCACAAAATCAAGGGACAATTTTGTATCCATGAACAAACTCATTAAAGGACAATAATATCCTTATGTAGTTAATAATACACGTTTGATATCTTTATTTACTAAAAAACTATATAATCAATTTTTTAAAGTTTAATATATGTTAGCTTATCATTGATATATAATGTTTGACAATCTATACTTAAATTATTGGAAAAAAATTTATCTATATTTTATTAATATTATATTTACGTTATAAAATATATAAGGGATATTGTAATCAATTTCATAATATTTTGTTTGTGATGTTTATGATCTATCAAACAGTGTACGAGATAGAGTTGTCATGTAACTCAAGCATCGATGTCGTCCTATTCTTTCTGTCTTATACTCTAATATGAATCGAACCTTCCATAGACAATCAATTCACAAATTTTACGACTGAAGGCTCCTAATTTCACATTTTTAACTCCTTGACTTAATCCTGAATCTATTTGAAGGATAAAATAAAGTTTCCTAGCATTTTTATGGTATTTGTGACCCCTGAAAAACATGCTGAGGTTTAAAAATGTCTAACTAAATTATAGAGAGCAAGTCTAACTACAATACATATTATACCGAAATAAAGGCATGTTGACAAGTAAAACCACTAATATTTTTGGACTTGTTCATCCATCACAATGAGGGGGCACGAGGTTCAACAGATAATCCCAATTAATTGTAACTTATCATTTAGCTCTGAAAAGAAAAACATATTACCTAACAACCTATGGCTATATGTTATATAACCCTAGATATCCAATAAAACTGATCGATCAGGCTTCCACAACTTCAACACTGGCTAAAATTGAAGCGGGATAATCTAGCACATAATATCAAAATACCCCTTAATATTTAGCTTTAGTTTGTGCTTTAGCAGCTAATGATGAGGTGGTCTTGTCTGCACCAGCTTTAGAGGTAGCTGGTGGCAGTGAAACACTTCCATCAACTGAAACAGTTGGAGGATTACGGATGGACATTGATATGGATGGATTCTCACTAGAGATCCTGTCATCCCCACCAACACCGTCGGAATCACTAAGATTGATATCAGGTATGGGTTTCAAATCAGCTTCTAAAATACAAAAATAAAAGATTGTTACAACAAATAAATAATGACTATGACAAAAATATCGACAGTAGCAAAAAAAATGAAACATCACAAACTACTAACTAATATGCTGATACCAATATTAACATACCATCTTGAGCCTTATAATAAGCAATAGCAGGATCTGTCGGGTTGATCATACCTTAAGAATTTTCACAATATATGTTAGGAACTACACTATATTCCTAAAGAAGCAGCAAGTAGCCTGTGTACAATGACATCTGCAAAAAAAGAAAAAAGCATTTCATTTGTGTTACTGTGAACATTTGATCATGTAACACATTATCATAATGAAAATACACCTACCTGCATATATTCTTATTAGTGATGTGAAAGTGTGTATATAAAGGTGTTGCAAGCCTATAATGATGATATTCTGGAGGGATGAGATCCCCACTACAGACATAAACTGCCTATGAAACAAGACAAAAATAAAATTTTCTTGTAAATGTGACAAAAAAAATAAATGTGTTCCGAGTTCCATATAGATTTCTTCTCAATACAATTTCTTTTAAATTGATTAAAATTGAATGGGTTCTCATTCATTTTCAAATTACTTATGCATCTAGTGGCAAGAATGAGGATTAACTTATGGAAGTATGGATCACCACCCTAAAAAGGTACTCCACATGAGAGGGAGAAATATTTGAGACCATATAGTACTTTAGCTAGCAATGTGTAAGCCATAAAAAGTATATCATCAAAGAATCTGAGGCCGATGATAGTATAATTAAACAAAATAGTTATACAAGAGCCATATATGATATAATGTTAAATAGAAAACAAAAATGATGTGAAGTTGCAACATACAAATAACATATATACCACAACATGGTCAAGAGAATCAACCAATGTTTTTGATGAAGAGGCATCCAAGTTCGGGCCAATTACAGCAGAAACACATATAAAGGGTTCAAGCATCTCTTTAGTTGGAGTCGGATAGCCTACACAATGATAAAAAAAATACTAGGATAATAAGTACACACAGTCCTGTGCGCTTCTCAATTACTTTTGCACCTTCATGAAAGCCATGTGCAAGGCCACCAAATTCTACTAACTTGTTGAGCACAAGTTTCAAGACAGTCATGATGTCTAATTGCTCACTTGGAATTCCAGTTGTAGTGGAAGCAGTAGGCCCAACTCTGGTCTGTTATATCCATCTGATACACTGCAAGGTGTCTAAATGTGGCAAGAAAATGCTTCACTCTACAACGCTGCTTCAAGCCAATATTAAAAACATATAAACGCTCCAATTGAACCAGTTTCCATTGCATCAATTAATTCCTCCTAACTAGACCTCAATAGCCATATCTCAAATCTTCAAAGCATACACAACAACACTATAAATTGAAACAGGGTCATCAATATGAACAAAAACATAAATATTTAATAAATAAAAAAAGCATTCACATTCAAAGATTCATGACACTCTTCCTTTGTACTCTTTAGTAAAGATCTTTCATTTAATCAGATCCAATTTTAAGATATGAAAGTATAAAACCCACAACTTTTCTTATTGATAACTCTTGAACCCTAAATCATTTTTTCATATAAATTAAACCTTTTTAGTGTTCTATGTTGCTTCAATTGATTGAGAGATAAGGAAAAAGAAATAGGGGTCATGATAAATTGGGTGAGTTTTAGGGTTTTGCAAGAGTTGAAACATTGAAAGATATACCTGGCAGGGTATTTCAAAGAAAGTGATTGCCAACATATTGGGCATTCTTTGCTTCTCTGTGACCTAAAGAAAAAGTAGTTGTGTTATAAGCAACCAATCCATGACCTACTTATCAAGCTATAATGCTCTGACTTACCATTCAAGTATGCAATGCAGGGTATATTCATGTTTGCAACAGGTAACCTGAAATTGTAAAAGAAACATTATCATGAATACACGGTTCAACAGTTAGGTTTAGACATTAATATAAGGAACTTCCTTGAAAATTTTCCCTTTGATAATCTACAAACTAATCCACACAAAAGGCATAATTAAACACATCAAAATATATAAATATGTAGATGCTGAGTAAATGTTTGCCATCACAGAAATCATCAAAGTTTAATCCTGCAATACACCAAGTGGGATATAGATATCTCAAATTTCAAATCCTCGACCACTAATAAAAAAATTATTAATTGATGAATGAAGAACAAAAAAAAAGCTTCTACATAAATATAAGTATATACATAGTTCCTTAAGATTCTTAATAAACACCATGGTATGGCAAATTTCCCCAATACTTAGATCAGTGCAAACACTGTTACTGACAAATGCATTGTTCTAGTTTCCTTTCCAACCTCTTTTTGAAGACAATTGATAATGCTATATTAAAATACTTGCAACTTTTATGTTGTCCTCACCTGCAGGAGAGCATTAACTTCTAGAACCTCTTCATAGTAGGATTAGTTCTAAGTGTATAAACCAAATAACAAGAGCTTAATTATGCAGTTAACTAGAATGACATTTAGACAAAAGCAATGAACATAGTATAAAAAACATTAGCATAAGAATCATTAAAAGTCTTACATAAATACACCTCATACATTAAATGCAATAAGCAACATGCTTTTATCAACAAACAGTACTAAGAACTCATATACAGTTCATTAAGAAACTTGTCAACTAGATAGAAAGTTTGGTAAAATAAAACTTCCAGGTTCGTGAATTGAACAAAGTATATAAAATTATAAGACTAAACTAGAATCATTCTATAATGAGGCATCACAAACATTTTGCAGGAAAGTGATCTCAAGATTTTTGTGATCAATTTTTAAGTGGTGAGGGAAATCAAATGGTATTTTATTAGCAGAAAGTCCTGCATCATTGAACACCTTGGTCAGTTATTCATACAGTACTTCTTTTCCATCTACTGTCAGGTGCAACCCATCTATGTAACACCAAAACAACAATCTTAATCACCCTTAATACAGGAAGTTTAAATCATAAGAAGCTAAAGTGACGTCGTTAACTATAAATGGCTAAACTTATGTCAGGCATGTATTTCATGTTCAGATTGCAACAAACTATAAAAATTTATTTTTTCAAGTTCAGATAGCAGGAATAGTTTCCTTCCATGATATTAATAAGATGTCATAAATAGCCAATAGTGGAGCTAGACAATGTTCATAAATAAATGCAGAATTTAACAAGAGAGGAGGAATTTACCTAACATTACAAGTGCTTACAATATCAACATCAACATCATTATGTCAGTGATTCCTCATACTTTCAACAATCTTCATACACTCATTAAAAAGGTCCATATTCATTTCCTCAAACTTGGCTCTATTGATTGATGAAGAAAAGTCAATGCCTTGAAATAAAGAATCTACTTCAATAGTTGCAACAACAAGGAAAGAAAGTGATCTTTTTTCCCTCTCACAAGCACTTCTCAACCTCCTCAATGCTTTGGGATTTCCACTAATATCCACTTTGTTATTTTTCTTGAACTCTTGTACAAAGTAGTTCATCATTCTATTATCAAAATTTTCTCCTCCAAGGTGAGTGTTTCCAGCTGTCGCCTTTACTTTGAACACATCACCCTTAATAGTTAGTAGAGACACGTCAAACGTGCCACCCCCAAGATCAAACACAAAAATATTTCTTTCTCCATCATAATCAGTCCTCTTGTCAAGACCATATGCAACAGCTGCAGCAGTAGGTTCATTCATTACCCTCATAACATTGAGGCCAGCAATATACCCAACATCTATGGTGGCTTTTCGCTGAGCATCACTGAAATAAGCCGGCACGGTAACAACAGCATTCTTAACAGGAGAATGTAAATATGACTCGGCAATTTCTCACATCTTTGTGAGTATCATAGATGATACTTCTTCAGCACATAGCTGTTTTTCCTGGCCTTTATACTTCACAAAAATTATCGGTTTGTCATTGACATCGGCAATGACCTTGAATGGCCATAACAATATATCATCTTGAACATTAGTATCACTAAACTTCCTACCGATTAACCTCTTAGCATCTGAAAATATAAAATTGTGAATAAGGTTTAATTTGCTATGTTGGTCCTTAGACTAATATGAAAATTCTAAATAGATCAATGAACTTACTATAAATAATTTGTAATTAGGGTTTCAAGCTTTTAAAGGAGAAAAAGAGTAGAAATTACCAAAGACGGTGTTTTGAGGGTTGGCAGCAGCTTGATTCTTAGCAGCATCACCGATCAAGTATTATTATAAGCTTTTCACGATCCCAAACCTTCAAATGAACAATACAGTCAGGAAATTACAAAACTTGGGCCTCACTATTATAGCTTAAAAGGAGAATGACAATCTAGCAACCTTAGAAAAACTAAAATCGTCCTACACATGATAAAAGCAACACTATTGAATTGAATAAATAGCAAATAATGAATTATATAGAGAGGGATGGAGTGAATCTAACATTGAATCGATGAATGTTGGATTTGAAGTGGGAACGCGGGTCTTGAAGAGATTCGAACTGAGCCTTATAGGTATTACAGGTTAACCTAGTACCCAAAGTGACGACGTCGTTTGAGGGTGATTAGAGGGTTTCATGGTTGGCGTTGAAGAGGTCTGAAACTGAGGAGTGAGTATTAAGGGTTTATGAAGTTTTTGTGCGAAGAGAAACGTGAGAGTTTTGGGGAAGGAGTTGTTTATTTTTTTTATTTACTTTTATAATTTTTTTTTCATTTGTTAATAAAGAGAAATTAACCATAGAATTTTGTGAATTATTAATAAACTTTTTGTGAATTATTAAATTTATTTAAAATAATAATTTTAATAATTTTATAATAATTTTAAAATAAATTTAATTTATTGCGTATTTATTTAAAACAATGAAATTTTTTTAAAAAGTGTTAAATAAAATTTTGAGAAAAATATTCAAAACATTTTATCATTTAAATCATTTTTGAAAAAGTGAGGAATATACATATAATAATGTGTTTATCAAAACAATTATATAAAAAATATTTATAATATATTAAAGTAAATTGAGTTTTTAGTTGAGGAGTCGATAAGGATTTTTTTTAAGAATTTGGAGGAACAAATTTTCCCTTTTCATTTAGCGCTCAATCAAAAAAAATATTTTATAAAAAAAAATTTAAGTAAAAAACATAATAAGGACGGTTTTGTGATAACTGTCGTGACAACCGTCGCAATCCAGTCCCTAACTGTCGTGACAACTGTCGCAATCCAGGAATAAGGACGGTTTTGTGATAACTGTCGCAAAAAATATGCGACAGTTGACCCTAACTGTAGTGACAACCGTCGCAATCCAGGAATAAGGACGGTTTTGTGATAACTGTCGCAACTCAAGTGTCGTAAATCTCCTTTTTTCTTTTAGTGCAACTTCAACCACCTTCAACCTTTCAAACCCATAACAGAATCAGAACAGAAAATAGCAAGATGAAGAGAGAAAGTTGAACGAATCAGAAAACGAAACAAACAAGCGAACCTGAACGGAAAAACGATTAAAGTCGAGACCCTGTGTTCTAAGACGAAGAAGAGAGGGCGAGGACGAAAATCCTCACGGAGGAGTGAAGGTCGGAATCGATTGCCTCATTTGAATATGTGCGTGCTATTGTGTTGTTGGACCTTTAACCTTGTTTCGTTTCAAAAGGAAGGAAAGGTTGAAATGATGATGATGCATCTGAATCCATTGTTTTCATGACTCGTTCAAAGCTTTTTTACCATATTTTTTGTTTTGTTTCTTTAATTAAAATTTGATGCCTATTTTCACAAAAAGAAACATGGTTTTGGTCTTTTCTGATTTTTGCCTTAGTTACATATAAATCGAACCGGGTTCATTTAGGTATTGGGCTTGGAAAAACCCATTTGATTACCACCACACACACCAACTCCATGCGCCGCACCCCCCTCTCATGTCTTTTTTTCTTTTTCTATTTTTCTCCTATTTATTCCCTTTTGGTTTTTCTTAAAAAATTTTAATACTTATTTTATAATATTTTGGATTGGTTCATGGTACCATTTTCTTGTTTTTGATTACCTTTCAATTTTATTTTCATTCTAGTTTTTGTTTCGATTTCGATTATTGGTCGATGAAGTCTTTAGAATTATGAATGTCGATTGTTGAGGTTGTTTAACCTTCATGATTTCAAATCTGCAGTGAATGATCATTGAGATCATTTTCTATACTTTGGGATTTGATAGGTTACCTTCGATTAATCGATAAAAGTTTGTGATTAAGATGAGACCGTCCTCTTTTTCTTTTCGTGTGGCACGATTCGTCGAGAACGGTTTATATATTGTTTCTCTATCGTGTTTTAGCACAAACATCATTATGGAGTGGCCTCCTATAGCATGATCTTCCTCATAGATTGTGCTACAATTGCTTAGCGCTGAAGTGGACCCGATTCGAAAGTGATTCATCCGATCAATGACAATTAACGATTAACAATTAACCACTAACTTTAATTTCTGTCCAATATACTCTTGCTTTATCTTTCTGTCAATATATTAATGTTTATATACCACTGTCATATTATTGATTATCATATTGTTCATATTATCATTGTTCATATCATATTCATCTTCATATTATTCATATCTTGTCCATCTTTATCCAATTCAAAACACAAAAACATGATAAAACTATTAAAACCCTAAAAAAATTTCAATTAGTGGATTATGGTTACTATCCTTTGCAAGGCGAGTTGGATCCGACTCTTGTTCATTGCTTAGTTTAGGACACCTCGCACACACACGACTTCCTCTTGGGCTACCTGACAATGACCCCATTTATTTCTCGCAATCCCGTGTACTTTACATGTACCCCGCTCCCTTTTCGATGTACGCACTTTACTCGCTTTTCTTTGATTCTGGTTTTGTTTACTAGGAGTACCCCTAAGGACTAGCATAGACTAAATCATTTTCAAACTAATTCTCGATTCGACATCGAGCCATTTTCAAAACACCCTTGTAAGTCGATTGCTTTTTAGCATTCACCATCAACCTAATGCACACACTTGCACTCTTTGTCGTGGTTTCGTTATTAGGAGCACTCTTAGGGACTAGGATCAATCCATAACCATTTTAAACCCTTGATTCAATGTCAAGTGGCATTTTCGAAACAAACTTGTAAGTCGAGTGCCTTTTGCCTCGCCGTCAAACTCTTTTCACAACCCAAGCGCAAATACAATCAAACCCTTGATCCAAACAATTGAGGAGAGGGGGTTTGGAGCCTTTGATTCCTCCCCTCAATTGTTTGGGTGCGAGTTTCCTTACTCGTGCGTGAACAATTATCACCTCTAAAACAAACCAACAAGTCGTAGTTCCACGAACTACGAACGCTCTGATTATTCATTCTCGTCCGAATGAAGATAAGTAGGCACAAGGGCCCCAATCCTTGGCGAGCTACCTTTTTCTTTTTCCTCCGTTTGCATTTACCTTTTTCTTTTTCCTCCACTTGCGTCTACCTTTTTCTTTTTCCTCCGTTGGCGAGCTACCTTTTTCTTTTTCCGTCTCTTCCTACTTTCAGTTTTTCTACCTTTTTTCCATCTTTTTGTTTTCTACCTTTTCTTTTTTCCACCTTTTCCTATCCAACCTTTCCCGTAGTCCGAACTACGAACGCTCTGATTCTTCATTCTCGTCTGAATGAAGATACGTAGGTACAAGGGCCCTAATCCTTGGCGAGTTACCTTCTGTTTTTCTATCTTTTTTCCACCTTATCGTTTTCTACCTTTTCTTTTTTCCACCTTTTCCGATCCAACCTTTCCCGTAGTCTGAACTATGAACGCACTGATTCCTCATTCTCGTCCGAATGAGAATACATAGGTACAAGGGCCCCAATCCTTGGCGAGCACTCTAACCTAAAACCACCCATTTCCCCTTAGCATCGATTCCCTTTTATCATACCATTTTGCTTTATTCGCTTAGAAGAAAACAAACAACTTAGCTAACATTCATCACAAATCGAACTAAGAGGTTCCCGTTGAGTACAACGGACGTGAGGGGTGCTAATACCTTTCTCTTACTTAACCGACTCCCGAACTCAGAATGTGGTTGCGATGACCATCTTCATATCTCTTAAAGTTTTTCTCGATATTTTCCTATCTCTCTTTGGGATAAATAAAGTTCGGTGGCGACTCTGTCCGAACCATTTCTTCCGCGCCTTTTGCGCGAGGGCCGTATATCATTTTTCGAGGTGCGATAATATCCTAATAATCAAGCATGTGAACTTGTTTATGATGATTATAATCACGTATCCTCACAATACCATTTAGCTCTAAAGCGATTTTGTGAATATTATCGTATTAATTACTAGATGATGTCTCATGCTAACAATCAACACAATAATCTTAAAGCTTGATACAAAGTGAATATCAACTCACAAATCTATGTCTAGAGTTTGTTTATTGATAGATGAATAACTTAGGTAATGGTTTGAAAAATACCTTTCAATAGTGATTCAAATAAAAGATATACCATTAAAAGCAAAGATATTCATCATATATTGATCATCAACTTTGTTCACATACAAAAGATAAAAAGAAATGCATATTAACAAGGTTAACTACCTCTAATCTTGACACAAAAGAGAGTTTAGCTACCCATCACCATGGTAGCTTGAGCAACAAGTAAGAAAAAAGGCTCTACTAGCATCAAAGTCGAAAGATCGAAGATTGATGCTCCAAAGCTTTGATTTATACTCCTTTTGAAGTTTTTGAGCTTCATGACCTAAAATATCTTTTAAAATTTTGAAAAGTGGGATTGTGATCCAAAATATCTTCTAAGTTGCCTTTTATACAAGTGCCTCCAAGTGACGCCGCGCTAACCCCATGCAGAGCTCGCTTAGCGCGATCAACAAAGTATCTGTCAAAATCTTAGAAAGCGCGCTTAGCGCGGTGGAGCAAGGCTAAGCGCGGTTTGACACCCTTAACTACTGCCTCTATCTTGAAACTGCGCTGCATACTGGGCTTAGCGCGGTTCGCGCTGCAAATCAGGCTAAGCGCGAGCTGGCATGCAAAATTCTTCAAAATCTCTACTACACTTGCTTTTCTTTCTCCATAGGCCCTAAGTGATAAAACCATTCAAGTGATGAAACCTACAAAAATTCACCAAATTGATCACCCAACAAGTTATTTACAAGAATAATCTTGAATTTATTTATTTACACTAAAACTATGATTTTATTACTTCTTCACCGATAAATCAATTGAAAAGGGCCACAAAATACTATCAATTATATACACAATTTGGCCCTTAACAGCGATAAAGATGAATAAGTTACATCGCGCGTAATGCATCTGTAATGCGCGCGATGAACATTTTTCTGACGGTTCTAACCCGTTTTGAGCTCTTTTTAAGGGGATTTTATAGCATTTTGACAAGGGTTACGAAAATTGGAGAGCAAAATGCGATTTTGAGAGTATCAAAGATGGTTTTTAGGGCATTTGAAGCCATTAGAGGCCATTATTTCAAGGGATTTCTTATGTTATTTTCATCTATCAATTGTGGTACTGTCATCTGAATTATGAGTAACTTAACTCCTCTAGGTTAGGGTATGTTATGATGAACCTTATTCAATCTTGTTGGAATTATATGTTGGTTTGACTTTGTATGAATCCTTTGAATTATAATTTTATTCAGTTTTTCTTAATCTTAATGCTTTTTATTTGAGATACTCTGTTAATCTGATATTGGACACATATGGATTATTGACCTTTAGCCTATGCGTTGGACCTAGGGCAACCGTTTTACTTACACTGGTTGAATAGGGATAAGAGACTCCGAGTAGTAACATAGGGAATTAATGTTCTGTACATCGCCTAATTATTCTTACGCTGATGGACTAGGACTAGGAAGCTCCGAGTAGTGATTAATGAGTTATTTCATGAGGGATTAGTTATAACGGTTTTGTTAATTCGCCGTGGGATTATATGGATAAGATCATTCACATAAGGCATCATACATCAACCAGAGAGAATAAGGGGATTCAATACACAACCTGACCATCTTAATATTCCTGTTTAAAACTCGTATTTTGTTTTAGCTCTGAAACCTGAAACCCCCATTTATTTACTGTTTTCTTTACTTTGCACAATTATTGTCTTATTCGAACATATTCACTATCGATACACTTGCCGAGAAGTCATCACGTATGTCCCGAAAACTTGGTATAAAAAACTTGATGTGTTATTCCGAATCCAACTCTGTTATCAAACTTATTTCAGAGTCAGATAATGTTTGACATCACGATGTCGCGATTCTCAATAGAGAATGACGAGTTCAAATATTTCATACTCTTAGATTAGGAAAATACTTGTGATGACTATCTAGCAAAATACGAAGCTGATAATAATGCGGCATACTAATATTTTGCGGATCCTCATGTAGAAATCAGCCATCTCCTGCTAGCTGATGCTAGTTTCCACTTTATTTTCTAAATAATTACTTTCTTTTTCTTTTTCTTTTTTCACTTGCTACAATATAAAATACATTCATCATTCAATCAACTCTATAACACTTACTCGATGGGTTGATTATATATAATTTATTTTGTTTTTATTTTTCTTTTATTTTGGTATTGATTTTTGTTTTCTTGCAAATCCATTTTTAATTATTTAAATAAATTACTTAAGTAACGAAATATTTTTTAATAAATCAACAAATATGGTTCTTAATTGGAAGAGTTTGTTACATTCGTTAAGAGGAGCAGCGACAATTTCACCACGATCCCTTCGTCCCCGGCCTGGATGCCAGTTGTTAATTATTGTTTTAGCACCATAAAAAACATAACATGACACATTCTCCTCTTGTTTGCTACTACCACTATTTTCGATCGCTTGGTCGAGTGAATCATGACGGACACCACTGATGACATTGCAGAGGAAATATCCTTCCAAAGTTTCGACGATGACTGTAGATTGCTCGGAAATCTTCTCAACGACGTCATGCAGCGGGAAGTTGGCACCGTCTTTGTTGAAAAACTTGAAAAAATTCGAATCCTTGCACAGGTTACTTTCTTTCTTTCTTTTTTTTTTTTAAATGCCTTTTGCATCTTCCTAAATACCAACAAAAAAGGAATGAAATTAACCTAATTTTGAGTTTTCTTTGTTAAAATATGAAGTTGAGGTTAGCAAAGGTGAATGTTCCTTAACCACAATTGGTTGTGTTTTTTTTCCACCACAGAGTGCTTGTAATATGAGACAGGCAGGGATTGAGGACATGGCAGACATGTTGGAGAAGCAGTTGGCTTCTGAGTTATCCAAGATGACATTGGAAGAAGCTCAAACACTTGCCCGTGCCTTCAGTCACTATCTTACTTTGATGGCCATAGCAGAAACCCACCATAGGTAATTTACTCCTCTCTTCTACCAGTTGCCGATTTATGTGACTCATAAATTAGTTTTGTGCAGGGTTCGAAAAGGCGTCAACATGGCAAATTTTGCTAAATCTTGTGATGACATCTTTCGCCAGCTGTTGCAGGATGGAATTTCCCCGGATGACCTTTATAATACAGTTTGCAAGCAGGTTTGTTTTGTACTTTAATACTCTGCATTTTTTTGACAAATGTCTGGAGATTCATTATGACCATTTTTTGGATCTTAAATATGTGGAATGGAATGCACATGGCATTTTTTGGATGTTATAATCTCATTTCTGGACAATTATTTTCTTATTAATTCACTGAAACATTATGTTATTATTATTGATGAAGAATCTTTCGTGAATAAATGTCCAATAACTTTGATGCAACAGGCAGTTGAAATTGTTCTTACAGCTCATCCCACACAAATTAATCGACGTACCTTGCAATACAAACACATTAAGATTGCTGTGAGTTCAAATTCTATTTTAGAAAAACTGTTTACCTTTGATAAAATTACTAAATTAGTTTTGAGCCTTGTGAACTTTGAATCTCAAATACCAAATGTGCTGTAACTGACTAATTATTATCCTTCACGCAGCATCTTTTAGATTACAATGACCGACCTGATCTTGGCCATGAAGATCGAGAAATGGTGATTGAAGATCTGGTATGATTCATTAACTATATTTCCATTAGACTGAAATAAACCACCAGTGTTTTATTCTCATAATTCTTATTCGGCTTGGTAGGTGAGAGAGATAACTTCGATATGGCAGACAGATGAGCTTAGACGTCAGAAACCTACTCCAGTTGACGAAGCTAGAGCTGGTTGATTATTATATATTACATACTTTTATATTAAACCATTATATATAGTCCTTCACCAACACGCTAAACTTATAAGTTATTCCTCAACAATAGTTTATGGCCCTTTGTGATTGAGTAGTCACCAGATTGGTTCTTCTTGCCACTAAAAGACTGTTTATCATTATTTAAACGCCTAATAGATTAGTTTTCTTATGGGGCCTGTCCTAGACATAATAAATGTGAGATGTTGCTTGAATTGATTAACTGTCAAAAGTTCCTTAACTGGGTTTACATTTATTTTCAATTCTCCCAGGATTGAATATTGTGGAGCAGTCGCTCTGGAAAGCTGTTCCTCATTATTTACGCCGAGTCAGCAATGCTTTAAAGAAGGTCTGTTTGTCTTTATTTTATGTCAATCAACTTGTACATCCTTTCCCTTTCAAAAGATTTTCAATACAATTTATTTTGTCTTTCCTTGCAGCACACGGGGAAACCACTTCCATTGACTTGCACTCCCATAAAGTTTGGGTCTTGGATGGGAGGTGATAGAGATGGAAACCCAAATGTGACAGCAAAGGTAGCATTTTCAAATATTCATTCATGTTATTATACTCTTACTACTTGCGTTTGTTTTTTCTCATAACTAGACTAGTCTTATTCAACAGGAAAGATGTTTCTAATAATGGAAGCATAGTTGAATTTTGTAGAACTTACATAGAAAATGCAAATTTTGTAGAATTTATTTTGCAAGGATGAACAAAATGGTGTATAGCTAATATAGTTTTTGACAGGGTCAGGGGCATTAGTTGATCCATGTTACCCACACCACCTAGTAAAGATTGATTGAATGTTGTTGTTATAGTTTTATTCAGGATATGGCAGGATGTGCGTTTCTGTTTCAATCGTTGACATCTATTCCTTGAAATGCAAACATTATCATTAGATTACTATAACTTTCTACATTAATATGATCCTACAAGTCATGAAAAAATATAATTCTCAACTCGGGTTTGCTTTTGTTCTTTAGGTTACAAAAGATGTTTCACTTTTGTCAAGATGGATGGCAATTGACCTCTATATTCGGGAAGTAGACAGTCTGAGATTTGAGCTATCCATGAAGAGGTGCTCTGATAAGTTGTCTAGATTGGCACATGCAATTCTTGAAGGTTTGTCAGTTCTGTTTTGTATTTGGTGATATCTTCCAAATATTATTGGAGATTACATAATATGACTACTGAATACTACTGTTTGTCAAGAAGTAACATGGTTATTTTCGTACATACATATCATACAAACTTGATAGTCCTTTTTAAAGGCTGTTGTAAATAACATATTTAAATAGTGTATTTTTTATAATTAATGTAATTGTAATGATTTGTATTCGGCCCATTAGCCAGGCCTATTAGGTTAGATTAGCCTAAATAAACATACAATGTAAAGGTCCTACGAAACTGTTTTGTGATAATAAATCTGCCACACATAATAATGTTCAACATGACATAATAGAGCCAATTGAGATTGACTAACATTTAATTAAAGAAAAGTTGGATAAAGGATTGATAAATACAACTACACTCCTTCTAGATATCACCTTAAAAATGCGTTAACAAAAGATTTATCAACTTAATGATTCAATCAGTTTACTTTCAAGCTTGGAATGATAGGTATCTATTCCCCACTTTGAGGAGTGTACTATAAATAATGTGTATTTTATAATTATTGTAATGATTTGTATTCAGTTCATTAACCATACCCATTAAATTAGATTAGCTTATTTAATCAGATTACTGTTTGTACATTAAGCATACAATTGAAATACATTAGAAATAATTTTCCACGCTTAATGTTATTATGTTGGTGTTTAGAGGAGTTACAATACTATGCTGTGTATATACATATGCTCTTGTGGTAATACATTTGATCCATGCCCAATCATTTGATGCATTACTCGCATGGTGTACATTGAAGAATTTTCCTCTTGGTTTGGAAATGTCTTTGATGTTAAATATACTTGTCGATCTTTTTTCTGGCCGTGCTAATAATTCAAACTTACTAAAACTTTCCTGTGTTTGTATGCTTTCTCTTCTAATTTTCTGTTTAGTTTCTAAGTCATCAACATGTTGACATTTATGCCAAACGCACTCTCAAATTCCATTCAATTTATAAATGAGATTGACTCTAGTTGATTTTGCGATTTCACATGTGAGAACTTTTTTCTTCTATTGTTTCCTCAGAATGTTTTCTACAGGTTGTCCAGTATTTCATTTGTTTCAGACTTTTGGTATGAATCAGACAGTAGCATAGGTATAATATGATATTTGATGATGCAGTGAAAATAAAATGGTCTTCTGATAGAAACCAGAAAATTGAATGGAAATGAATGGGCTTAAGAGCTGTGCAATAGTGGCAAAACAGAAAAGAAAATGATAACGAATCCGAGACTCATATTCCAGAGCAAAGCTCCTAACCAGAGATAGCTCTCATAACAAACTTCCAACTATATTTCTGAAAGAACCCTCACTCTCTTATCCTTCTCCCTATAAGCCCAAAACCAGTGTCCTATCATCTTCTGTATACAGTTCTATTCGTGCACTTTAATGCCTTTATATGACAGAAGTGGTGTATATTTCTGCATGTACTTGTTTTCATAAAGAAAAGAGTTTATTACAGAGAATAATAGTACTTGCTGGAATTTCCGCCTTCATTGCGGTCCGCCCCTAGTCGCCTAAATTGTGGCATTTGGCTTGCCTTCATTGCAGCCTCCAACACCTTCATTGTGTTGGGTTTGAAGGGGGTGAATTTAGGCCCACGTTGCTTAGAGATATGGTATGTGTTGTGCTTATAAGTGGGAGCAATCCTCACCTTACAAGCCGGTTTTGTAGGGATGTGCACTCAACCCACACATTCTAAGAGTACTCAATTGCAATTACAAAAACGTTTCTGCATGTATTATGTTGTGTTCTTCTAGGTTCTGGTATGTCATTGATGATTATCCTCAAAGATAAGTTTGACACTTTTTTAATCCACATTTAAAAATTGTTGATCACTTATTTTGCTTCAGATGCTAACCACGTGACTCAACGAGAGCATTGGAATCAACCAGAGAGTAGAAGTCAGTCAAAACATCCGACAGCTTCATTACTTCCATCTAAACTTCCAGCTAGAGCTCATTTACCTTCTTGTGCTGGTACACATAAACATAACTATGCTCAAATTTATGTCTATTCATTTATTTGCATATCATGATTTTAATGACATTTGTTTTTTTTCTAGAACCAAACGAAAATATTTAAATTATTTAATGGGGGTCTCAAGTCTAATATTTTTTAAGAGATTCCACTTGCTGATTGCATGAACTGTGAAATCGAATCCCACCAAGAGTTAAAATGACCTGTCCTTTCCTCATTCATAGGCAAACTTTTATTAACTTTGCTGACATATGACCAGAAATTTTTGTATTCCACAAATGGGCCGTGATTTCTTGGAAAGATCTCACCATTTTATCCATTCATCTGTTTGTTTATGTGTGTATCTTTGTATATCCGTTTACCTTCTTATTTTAATGTGTTCTTTTTAAGTAAATGGTGAATCTGATCATCCAAGACTTGACATCCCGGGTTCTGATTACAAACAACTCAATCACAAGGTAGATCAATTTAGTGATTTTAGGGTTTTTGAATTTTCCTTTGAACCTTAGAGAATATATATGTTGTACATATTTTCACTTATAGGATGGTAAGATTTCAACTATAAATGTGCGCAATGCTGAAAGTTCCAGTAGCCATTCATCCCCAACAAGTTCAGAGAGTTCCAATACTTCATCAATTTCAATTCCACGCTCTCCTTCAGTCAACTCTAGTCAACAACTTCTTGCTCAGAGGAAATTATATGCAGAATCCCAAATGGGAAGATCTAGTTTTCAGAAGCTTTTGGAGCCAAAGCTCCCTCATCTTCCTGGAATCGCTCCTTACAGGATTTTCCTCGGGGATGTAAAAGATAAGGTATTACTTCTGATCTACTTGAATAATATTTTTTATTGTATCTGTATGAACCCTTATTTATGTAAAAACTGAATGATATATTTCAAATATAAATAATGTACGAGCAATAATCTCTTATATAGATTATTCTAATCTCATGGGTGTGACTAATGGACTAAAAGTTCTAATATAAATTACTAGTAGTTACAATAAAAATAAATTCTTCTGCAACAAACTCTGGAAAACACTGGGAAAACTATTGGTCCAGTAACAATAGCCCAACAAGGTAATTTTCTGTATGCCTTAAATACTAGAAAAGGTAAAACAAAGCCTTAGATTATTGAATTTGGAGCTTCAGATCACATGACCAGAGATATAACAGTTTTTGACTCTTAATGTCAAAATCATTCAACAGTAAGGATAGCTGATGGTACACTCTCAAGGGTGGTTGTTAGAGTTTCAATTTTTACTACACAAAATATCACTCTTAAAAGCTCCAAGGATTTGACTAAATTTTGGTAAAACATAATGTTGAACAAGATGTTCCTGCCCCAGAACAAAGATGTTGAATGAAATGTCCCAGCATGAAGACTCGACATCATGACTGTCACAGCAAGTTGTTAATTCTGTTCCAAGATTCAAGGCGCGTTTAGCAGTGGATCAAGGATAGAAGATTTGAAGCCCAAGACAGTTGAAGGTTATAAAAGACGACTTAGACCTAGGGCTGAAAAGAAAGAATTCTTATTAAGACTTGTAAAGTAGAAAATAAGGGTTTAGGATTTTGAGAGTCGTAGGCTTCCTTGTGTTGTAAGTCTCCCTTTGTATCAGTTGGATACATTGTGGTAGACATAGATGTTTATACAGATTCAGAAGCCTTGAGATAATGAATTGTATATTGTTCTTGGAAGAAGCTTTGAAGCAAATCCAATAGAATCCGAGTAGGATTGTTAGTCAAGGTTGCTTGGCTGAACTTTGTATTGAAAGAAGAGTCTTTCAAGTAGGATGATGCAGTTGCTGTCGACTGTAACTGTTAGATATCACAGAGAGTGATTAAGGGAGTGAGATAGGTTTCTCTTATCAATTAGATGAGATTTCTAATGATAAAGTTTTCATTGGGTAGTGATAGGTAAACCAGAGGTTGTTTACTGTAAACTAGAGGTTGTTTACATAAAACTATACTACTGATAGTGGATTCTTCTTTCCGGGTTGGTAGCCCCTAGATGTAGGTGAATTGCACTGAACTGAGTTAACATATCTTGTGTTATTTATCATTCTGCAAATTTACAGTTCAGTATTTGCTTGTTGATTAACATCTTATAACAAATGTTGAAACATCTGTTGTGACTCTGTTGCTGATATTCTGAGTATCAGCTTGATTATTTTGCCCTTGTTTTAAAGTTATGTAGAGAACAATGTCTTGACATGTTGTTACGACATCTGTGATCTCCATGCCAGAATTTCAATTGGTATCAGAGCAGGCATCCTGTCTGTTTCTGGATGAGATCTTAGGAGCTACTTTCTGGCTTATTAAACAAGGCGTGTGTTTGTGCGATCAGACCATTCATTGGATATATGGAATGATTGGTATTGGACCAAGGATGACAGCTACTGGTTGGTTGTCTTTTGCTTCTGTGAAGATGTTCTAGCTTCTGCAAGGTGTCCTCTAAGATGCCTTGACATCTTGACTGGAGCCTGTTGAAGATGTGTTGTTGTTCCGCTGCATGTGCTTCTGATGAAAGGACTTTGGTAAGGCTAGATTGAAGACTCTGTTCATGAAGTTGTCAGCATCTATTGAAGTTCTAGCCGTTCCAGCAGGGAGTAATGGAATGGAGATAGCTGTTTGTTGTTGTTTGCCTTTGATATCTTGGTACCTGGAAGGTTGGTTTCTTCAGGTATTTTGAAGTCAGAAGAGGAGTGATCTAGGTTATCAATTTCTTGGTTTATGAAACTGGTAAATACCCTTGTCATGATAAAGTTGCCAAAGACACTTGAGAATTCTCTCAAGTCCACTCATAAAGGCATCTCTTGTCATGAGGACTGTTTTTTTGGTGTTTCTGGATCAAGGATGGTCCTGAGGATCATCAATCTGAAGAACTTGGGGGTGATTTATTTTCACCTTCCATGTCGTGTGCCAGCTGAGTCAACATGAGTCAAGGGTGTCAGTCTTGAGGTCTCAACATTCTGCTTGGCAAGGAAGGTATCTACACTAAAGAATACTTGATTGGTATTCCTAAAGTGTTGATATCTCTTGGATGTATGGCCTTCTGAACAAGGATTTAAGATCAATTGCTATTTGTGGAATCCATAAGTATTTAATTGATTATCCTTGTGTGTGGTGTTCAAAATTGGATGCAGTCATGGCCATCAGTGAAGATTTCATTAGATAAGGATCTGATGTTCAACCAGATGTTGAAACATCCCATCAGCAGAGTTTGTGCAGAATCTTGTGGATTCAAGGAGTTGATCTCTAGGACAAGGGAGGGGAGTAGCTTATGCTCTGGGAACCAAACTTTTGTGTGTTGACATAAAGTGTTGGGAACCTTCTTCTGGTTGGATCTGCAGAGGCACATAATCTGACTAGGAAGTTTCGTGGCAAGAAACTTATCTAGAATATGGTGCTGATGGAAGTGAAGATGAAGACATCTTAATCTTGATGAATATTGCTTGGATCAGTTTATTTCTGATCTAGGTGAATTGGAGTGCAGCTGCTGAGAGCATGTGATCCATTTCAACATGGAGGTTCTGATAAGTGTCCAGGACAGTATCTCTGACATCTTGAAGATTTCTTTTCTTAAAGAAAGCTGGATTTCTTGTAGCCGTCGACTACTCTTTCATAAAGAATCAGACTTTGGCATGTTTGGTTCTTCTGAGGATGAGTTGTAGAAGCTTACTCTTCAAGGTATCTGGTCTTAAAATTAGTTGTGGACCATTAACACAGGATGGAGGTTGCCTACTCAAACTTGATATATTAATCAAGTCTATGAGAGCATGGAACTCTTGTTCTGTAGAAGTGGAGAAGTTCCTCAAGATGGTATGTCTGAGGGGGAGTTGATCAAGCTGATAGGAGTTGTGAAGATCTTCAGTTGGATTACTATGCAATAGTAAGTCCAGTGGTAATTGTATCAAGAACCATAGTGTTTGGTATCTGTGATATGAGAAGGATGTCCTAACTGATGTTAAAACATCATCTTGTTTTCTGAACTTGGAATTTAGATTGTGGAAGCTGATATTCACCAGTTGAATCAGAAGTGTTCTAACTTATCATACGGGAGAATGATGAGGTGAAGACTGTCTTGGATTATGGGGTGTCTATCTGGTAGTCTGACTCTTGTTGAGGTCAGAATGCTTGTGGAGAAGTGATTGCTTCTGCTGCAAGTAACTCTAGAAAGAAGTGGATCAATTTGGAGCTTGAGAAGCAAGTAATCTGAGGATTTCTGGAGGATGTATTTGATGTCTTTCAAGTGTGAATGACATCTGGGCTAGCTAACAAACTAAGAGATTTTGTATGTCTCTTTGAGGAATGTGAGCATTCCAGGTTCAATTGGATTTATTCTCAAGGAACAAGAATATCTATTGCTGTAAAATTCAAGGTGGATTTGTACAGGGTATGGATGGGTTCAGGATGAGAGGGATCAATGGTGATTTTGGTCTCAATCTAAGAGTTTGTTGGTTATGGTACAAGGATGGTAATCCTGGTACTTTCTCACTATATGAGCATGAAGTTGGTCATGTGATATCATGTGGTGATTTTGGGTGTTTCTTGTTGGAAGGAGCATCATTTATAAAAGATAGGGGGAGAACTTCTGTCTGATGGGTGTACTATTGTGGTACATAGATTGCTTGTGGATCAAGCAGTGAGTGAATGCGTTCAGCTGGTGTGTTGAACAAGGAGCGAGCTCTTGAAGACATGAAGATGAGTCTTATGTTTTCCATTAATTTTAAAGTGTTCTTCTTGCAAAGGAGCACTGGTTTTCTCCGACAGGGGGAGTTAGACTTCTGTCTAGGATCTGTTGCTACAGTAGTGCAGTTGCTTATCAAGATTGTTTGTGATTTCATGCAGTTTGTGATAGAATACCTCTGGTGAGGGTGTAATGTCAGACAAGATGTTGTGACATTGTGTTACTGTTATAGTTCTGGGTGGACTTGAGAGGTTGATTTTGGTTCTGTCATTGGGATGTCAATGGATTGAATCAGAGTTGTACAAGCTTCTTGGGAATGTCCTGAGAATCATTCTCTTTTATCGGGGAGAATTTATTTTTGCAGATTGAAGTCAAGATCAATGGAAGTTTTCTGTTGAGGATATCATGATCAAATCTATTAGTTTTGGATGAAAAGAGTTTATTTAGAGTTAAATGAAGAAGATTGTGATCACCTTTTTAAACCGGTTATGTTTGTGCTAAATAAAACAATGCTGTGGGGTCTTGGTCAATGTAAAAGAAGATCTTTGGTTCATCCTTGAGAAATCTGACAAAGTCTGATAGGGAGTCAGGACATTGTTCAGAATCTGTTTTAGCTAAAGACAATCAAAGGGACGGTGGTTTCAAGTACATGTCAGAAAGGTGTGCTTTTGACTACACATGATCACTTTTGGAACTATCACTCTCCGTAGCAACAGTCCAAAGTGTTTTGAACGATTCTCCGTAAGTTGGAAACTTTCAAAACTAACTTGGTCAGTGGTCAATATTGCATTCATTGATTAGTAATTTGTTTCTTCCAACGGATCGTCACTTCCTATGTAGCTTCATCAGTATTTAAGGAGGTTCTTGCTACTTGAGTTTCAGGACATCTTCCTTGTTGTGTTGAGTGCTAATGGGATTTATCCGTATTTGGGTGAGTACAGTCTAGGTATGGGTCTGTATTGGTTATTTTTGCCAATTTTTGGCTAAAAAGGGGGAGAGTGGTTACATGTTGTTGCTTACTGTTGTGAGTTATATGTGTGCATTTCTGCTGTTGATTTGCAAAAATGTCTCAAAGGATGTTCTAACATTCTGTGAGCTTGTGTTTTGTGATCAGAGTTATGAAGCAAGTTGTGTTTTGTGATCTGAGTTACATGTTCTGTGTACTCTGTATCACGGGGTGAGAAGAGTGCCGTGCATCTTCTTCCTCATGTGCATCAACATGAATGAGGAGGGTGTCTAGAAATTATCTTCTCCCTTGACACTAACTTCAGTATTTCCCACTGCATGCACCATCGAGCTGAAGAATGTTTTAGCCAAAATTTGTCAAAAGGGGGAGATTGAAAGCTCCAAGGATTTGACTAAATTTTGGTAAAAAATAATGTTGAACAAGATGTTCCTGCCCCAGAACAAAGATGTCGAATGAAATGTCCCAGCATGAAGACTCGACATCACGACTGTCACAGCAGGTTGTTGCTAATTCTGTTCCAAGATTCAAGGCGCGTTTAGCAGTGGATCAAGGATAAAAGATTTGAAGCCCAAGACAGCTGAAGGTTATAAAAGAAGACTTAGACCTAGGGCTGAAAAGAAAGAATTCTTATTAAGACTTTTGTAAAGTAGAAAATAAGGGTTTAGGGTTTTGAGAGTCGTAGACTTTCTTGTGTTGTAAGTCTCCCTTTGTATCAGTTGGATACATTGTGGTAGACATAGATGTTTATACAGATTCAGAAGCCTTGAGGTAATGAATTGTATATTGTTCTTGGATGAAGCTTTGAAGCAAATCCAATAGAATCTGAGTAGGATTGTTAGTCAAGGTTGCTTGACTGAACTTTGTATTGAAAGAAGAGTCTTTCAAGTAGGATGATGCAGTTGCTGTCGATTGTAACTGTTAGATATCACAGGAAGTGATTAAGTGAGTGAGATAGGTTTCTCTTATCAATTAGATGGGATTTCTAATGATAAAGTTTTCATTGGGTAGTGATAGGTAAACCAGATGTTGTTTACTGTAAACCAGAGGTTATTTACATAAAACTATACTACTGATAGTGGATTCTTTTTCTTGGCTTGGTAGCCCCCAGATGTAGGTGAATTGCACCGAACTGGGTTAACATATCTTATGTTATTTATCATTCTGCAAATTTACAGTTCAGTATTTGCTTGTTGATTAACATGTTATAACAGATGTTGAAACATCTGTTGTGACTTTGTTGCTGATATTCTGAGTATCAGCTTGATTATTTTGCCCTTGTTTTAAAGTTATACAGAGAACAATGTCTTGACATGTTACGATATCTGTGATCTGCATGCCAGAATTTCAACTCTAAATTCAGTTCTTTATGTCCCTAAATTCGACTGCAACTTGCTGTCCATCAGCAAATTTACAAAAGGTTTGAATTGTGTTACTAAATTCTCTCCTAACTTGTGTGAATTTTAGATTTTGGGTTCGGAGAAGACGATTGGCAATGCTGAAGAATGCGTGGGACTCTATCTCCTTCAAGTTGAAAACCCAAAGAATTAACCTACATCAAACTCCTCTGCAATTGTTCCTCCAAGCAATGAAAAATCTATCCTATTGTGGCACTATAAGTTAGGCCACCCCAATGCTACGTACTTGAAAAAATTGTTGCCCTAATTATTTAATAAAAAGTTATCAATTTCAGTGTGAAATTTGTCAATTGGCCAAGCATACATGAAACACTTATCCTACCCAACTATATAAGCCCTCCATACCATTTTCCTTGGTTCATAGTGATCTATGGGAACCATCAAGAGTCAACAACATTACAGGTGCTAGGTGGTTTGTCACCTTCATTGAAGACCACACAAGAACCACTTGGTATTCCTCATGAAAGAAAAATCGGAAGTAAGAGGAATATTAGAAAATTGTCACAAAATGGTGGAAACTCAATTCCAAACCAAAATTCAAGTTCTAAGAAGAGATAATGGTCGAGAGTATTTTCATTTAATGCTAAATCTCTATCTACAAAAACATAGAATTGTGCATGTGTGGACACCTCTCAGCAGAATGGGGTGGCAGAGAGAAAGAATCGTCACCTCTTGGAGGTGACAAGGTCCCTCATGATGGCTACAAATGTTTCAAAGAAATTTTGGGGAGAAGATATACTATCTGCAAAGACTTGGGGCAGCTTAAGTACTTTCTACGAATGGAGGTTTCTCGAACAAAGGATGAGATTTACATGTCTCAAAGGAAGTATACATTGGACTTGCTCCAAGAAACATGGATGCTTGGATGTAAGGCAACAAATACTCCTATGGAATCAGCAAAACAAAATATTGTAGAAGCTGATAACTCTCCAACTGATACATCTAGGTACCAAACTCTAGTAGGAAAATTGATATACCTCACTCATACTAGACCGGATATTGGACTTGCTGTTAGCATGGCAAGCCGCCACAAGTATAATCCCTTAAATGCCAAAATGAAAGCAGTAGGAGGATCCTCCAATACCTGAAAGGTACTCCAGGAAGAGGTCTATATTTTAAGAAAAATCCTAACAGGGGTGTTTCGATATACACAGATTCAGACTGGGCAGGTTGTGCAGCAGACCGAAGGTCAACTACTGGGTATTGCTCTTTCATATGAGGGAATATGGTTACATAGAGGAGTAAGAAACAATCGGTAGTTGCCAGGAGCAGTGTAAAAGCTGAACTAAGGGCCATGACACATGACATTTGTGAGAGAATTTGGATAAAAAGGATGTTGGAAGAACTTAAGGTTTCTGTTTGGAAATAGAAAAAATACATTGTATGTTTCCCACTAAAATGAACATTTAAGTTTTAGGTTCATGTATATTTAAATTCATGCATTTAGGAAGTTGGACTATTATTTATTTCTTCTTGTAAACATAATATGTACTTAATTATATAGTGTGTATAAATATCATAGTTGCTGAGTATTTTATTCACTCGAGCACATTCAGAAAATTTCTTATTTCTATTTTTCACATGCCATCAGAGCTCCTAATCTAGAGAACTCTACTTCTACTAATCATTATTTAGAGATCTGACTGAGCATTTTTATGCTGTTAGAACCCTTAAATCTTGACTGGGGAACACTTGCTGTCAAGTTTTTCCAATTAAACACCGTTTGTTCTTTCTACCTTCCATTTGCAAAATTTCGTACTTTTTCCGGTAGCTGTCTGACCAGCCGCTGTCTCTACATTTTCCAGAAGCTGTTCGTACAGTTTTCTGCCACCGTCGGTACAACTCTGCACATTTTTCAGCAGCCGTATGCACAGTTCCAGACGCTTCCCTATATTTTCTGGGTTGATTTTTTTATCGAATCTTGTTTTCTTTGATATCTTATACATAAATATTTGGTGGTTGCTTCGGTTTCCTTTATGACCATTATTATGGAAAAGTCATCTTGTAATTGCAGTGTGGCGTCTTCTGGTAAGCTTCCACTCTCATTTGGATTTCATGTCTCAGAAACACCTTCTTGCTTATTTTGGATATTAGATTCAGGAGCCACAGACCACATGACACCCTCTTCGAAACAGTTCTCCACATATTCCCCTTGTCCCAGTAATAAAAAATTTCTACTACAGATGGTACTCTTGTAACTGTAGCTGGCATTCGAGATATCCAAATAAATCATTCTATAACCCTAAAGAGGGTCCTCCATGTTCCAAAACTATCCATGAACCTAGTCTCCATACAAAAACTTACAAATGATTTATCTTGTTGTGTGATTTTTCATAATGATTGTTGTATATTTCAGGATAAGGAGTCGGGAAAGACGATTATACGTGCTAGAGAAAGGAATGACCTTTACTATCTTGAAGAATCAGGTCAGTGTACAAAAGTTCACTTGTCCCACTCATTTATGTCAGAGTCGGTACTCTTTAAAAAGGAAAAAATCTTTCTTTTTCATTGTTGATTAGGTCATCATTCTTTTGGAGTCATTAAAGTTCTGTTTCCATCTTTATTCAATAAGGTAGATATTGAAAGTCTTAATTGTGATGTGTGAGGTTGCTAAACACAAGCGTCTACCTTTTCCATTACACAACAAAAGAAGTCTTTCCCCCTTCTATCTTACTCATTCAGATGTTTGGGGTCCCTCTATCAATCCAAATGTAACAGGTGCTAGGAGGTTTTTTACTTTTATAGACAATTGTACCCGAGTTACTTGGGTGTTTTTACTCCAAAACAAGTCTGACGCCAGTACTGTTTTCCCAAAGTTTTTCTACATGATTAAAAATCAATTCGGAGCAAACATCAAAAGGCTTAGGTATGATAATGGAAAAGAGTAGTTCAATCATGTTCTTACTGCTTTCTGTCAAAAAGAGGGAATTGTCCATGAGTCTTCTTGTGTTAAAACACCACAACAAAATGAAATTGCAGAAAGAAAAAATGGGTATCTATTAGACTAAACCCGAGCACTGTTGTTTCATCAAAATGTTCCAAAATATTTATGGGGGGAGGCCGTTCTCACTAGCACATATCTTATTAATCGATTACCTTCTAGAGTATTAGAGTTTAAGAGTCCTATGAATGTCATTTCTTCCTCCTATCCAAATTTGTCAGTAAGTAGTAATCTTAAACCTAGAATCTTTGGGTGTGTCTCATTTGTCCATGTGCATAGTCAAGACAGAAAAAAAAACTCGACTCTAGAGCCCTAAGATGTGTTTTTGGCGGGTATTCCTCTACTCAAAAGGGATATAAGTGTTTCCATCCTCCATTTAAAAAGTTTTTTGTGTCGCGGGATGTTACCTTTCATGAGGAGGAACCGTACTTCAATCAACCTTATCTTCAGTGGGAGAATTTTAAGGAAGATAAGCTTGAAAGTCTCTATCTTTCTGGTCTCGAGTCAAATACACTCAATCTGTCTAGTATTAAGTCAAATGTATCTAGTCATTCTAGTCATGACTCAAATACACTCGATCTCTTTCATTTTGGTCATGACTCAAACACAATCAATCTCTCTGGTCTCGAGTCAAATCCACATAATTCTTCCAATTTCGAGTCAAATAGGCCCAATCTTTTTGGTCTTGAGTTAAACACACTTATACCAGATCCATCTGAGGCTAAAGAAGTAGAAGTTGAGTCAAATCAATCAAATACACCAGTAGTTGAACTTGGACCTGAAGTGGATGTAAGATATGGAAAAAATCTGGTTGACATGAGAAAGTCAAAGGCCATTCCTGAATAGACACAAGTTCAAGAGTCTGACTCGGCTCCTTCAAATGAGGTAATTCATTCTTCTGAATTACAAGATAAAATGATGACCCAAACTACAAATGATGACCTAGAACCATGGTTGTTAGGATCGCGCTTTAACTCCCAAAAGCGTACGATCTTACATCCTTCAACCAACCACCGCTCTATTTGGAAAAAAGATCGTGAAAAGGAAAGGAGCGTGGAAAGTGTAGAGGAAGAGCGTGAAAGCTTAGAATCGTACGATCCAAACGATTTATTTAGGGTTTGTTTTGGAACTTTTTGATTCGTTTTGGATCTGTTTTGACCCGGCCCAAAAATTGACTAATTATACCCTAAACGGCAACGCTTTTTTATTAGGGTTTTGGGACTTGGAATATCTTAAATGCACTTTTAGAGAAGTGAAAAAAACTTATCGTGAAATCTGCCCAGCCACCAAAACCATTGAAACTGCAAAACCTCTTCATCTGTTCTTCTGCATCGATTAATCAAATGATGATTAGGTTTCTTCTCTTCATCTATTCCTCTAAATTCAAATCAAATCATTCTTTTCTTCTCATCTTTTCCATCCTTACACTCCAATACATCTTCCTTAGTTACTAAACAGAGCTTTTCAAAAAAAATTCCACCATGTCTTCATCAATTCCGATTGTTGGAGCCTCATCATCTGCACCCATAGCATGGAAGCATGGAGTTTCTGTTGATGGAGGAACAAGAAAAATAAAATGTAATTACTGTTCAAAAGTAATTTTTGGAGGAGTTTATAGGTTGAAACATCATTTAGCTGGTACACAACTCAATGTTTGTGTATGCAAGTCTGTACCTGATGAAGTGAAAGTTCAGATGTGGGAAATTGTTAAAGCATTACAAGTTAATCACAACAAAAAATCTGATGATGATACGAATGTTGATTGTGTAAGAGGGAAAAGGCCTGTAGAAGATGACTCAAATGCTACACCAATAAATCTTTCCAAGAGGAGGAACACTCAAGCCACAATCAACAATATTTTCAAGAAAAATTTGAGAGAAGAAGCGTGTTTAGAAATTGCTTCATTCTTCTACAACAATGCCATTGCAGTTAATGTGGCAAAGAGTGAAGAATTTCAGAGAATGTTGGAGATGGTATCCAGGCATGGTCTTGGATTTAAGGCTCCTTCATATCATGAAATCAGAACCAAGTATTTGAAACAAAAAATGGAGGAGACAACAAAGGATATTGAAGAACACAAACTCATTTGGAAAAAATTGGCCAAGAAGAAAAAAAACAGAAAAACAAAAGAGTATAACCTTGATGACATTGAGTCTGATAATGAATGGATTGTCAACAATGATGAAGATTTTGAAAATGAAATTTTAGATTTTACTATAGAAAATGATGATTTTGAAGCTGCCCCTGCTGAAGGAGAGAATGGAATTGATGCTGCCACTGCTGAAGGAGGGAATGGAATTGAAGCTGCCACTGCTGAAAATGAATTGGAGATTCACAACCTTGATGATGAGTTTGATGGAGAAGAAGAGGATTCTTGCCTTGATGATCATAATGCCTTGAAGGATTTGTTAAATGATATATTTTAGATAATATTTAAGTTAAGATGATGTAGTTTTGAATGTGTTTGAAACAATTATGTTGAGTTGCTGTTATAAATATTATGATCGAGGAAGTTATGTTTTTTTAATTGAATATTTGCTATTATGATTAAGTTAATGAAAATTTTATGTTAAGGTTATTTTTCTAGTTATTTATACAATTTTGTCTATTTGTTGGGATCTTACGATCCGAGTTACGATCCTATGATTTACGCTTTTTCCATACTCTAACGATCTTTATCGAGATCCCGATTTTGACAACCATGCCTAGAACTTCCAATTGCTATTAGAAAAGGTACCAGAAAATGTACCAAACAACCTTTATATCCCCTTTCAAACTATCTTTCTTTTCGAAAATTCTCACCTACCCTTAAAGCTTTCCTTATAAACCTAAACGCTACTTCCATACCTACTAATGTTTCTGAGGCATTGTCTGATGAAAAATGGAAGCAAGCCATGAATATCGAGATGGATGCATTGAAGAGGAATGGAACTTGGGAGTTAGTGACTTTAACAGAAGGAAAGAGGCCAGTTAGATGCAAATGGGTGTACACAGTAAAATATAAGGCTGATGGATCAATCGAAAGATATAAAGCCAGGTTGGTTGCCAAAGGGCTTACACAAACCTATGGAATTGACTATTCAAAAACATTTGCTCCGGTTGCGAAGATGAATACAGTGAGAGTAATTTTGTCACTTGCTACCAATTATGGTTGGGATTTACAACAATTTGATGTGAAGAATGCCTTCTTACACGTGGAACTTGAAGAGGAGATTTATATGCAGGCACCATCGGGGTATGGAAAAAATGTGTCTGACAATACAGTATGCTGATTGAAAAAGGCCTTATATGGACTAAAACAATCACCTGGAGCATGGTTTGGAAGATTCTCTAAGGTTAAGACATCTTTAGGGTACAAGCAAAGTCAAGGGGATCACACATTGTTCACCAAACACTCGCCACAAGGGGGAGTAACAGTTCTGTTAGTATATGTAGATGACATTATAATGACAGGAGATGATTGGAAGGAGCAACAAATCTTGAGTCATTGTTTGGCTAAGGAGTTTGAAATAAAAAGTCTTGGAAAGCTAAAGTACTTCTTGGGAATTGAGGTGGCACATTTCCGAAAAGGAATTTTTATATCTCAACAAAAAGTACATTACAAATTTACTCAAAGAGACAGGAAAAACAGCGTGTAAGCCTGTGAGCGTTCCTATGGATCCAAATCTTAAACTAGGTAAAACTGAAGAAGATGTTGCAGTAGATAAAGAAATGTATCAACATCTAGTTGGAAGATTAATTTTCTTATCCCACACTAGACCCGATATTGCATATGCTGTAAGTATGGTTAGTCAGTTCATGCACTGTCTTAAAGAAATCCATTTACAAACTGTTTATAGAATTTTGCAGTATCTTAAGGAAACTCCAGGAAAAGGAATTTTGTTGAAAAGAAATGGAAAGACAACCCTTGAGGCCTATACTGATGCAGATTATGCAGGTTCAATTGTTGATAGAAGATCCACTACCGGTACTGCACCTTTCTTGGTGGAAATCTTGTGACTTGGAAGAGTAAGAAGCAAAATGTAGTAGCACGTTCTAGTGCTGAAGCTGAATTTCGAGCCATTGCACAAGGCATTTGTGAATTACTTTAGCTCAAAATTATTTTAGAAGATTTGAAAATCAAATGGGAAGGACCCATGAAACTCTACTGTGATAATAAATCAGCTATCAGTATAACACATAATCCAATTCAACATGATCGAACTAAGCATATTGAGGTTGATAGACACTTCATCAAGGAGAAGTTTGATAGTGGGCTAATTTGCACCCCATTTGTGTCCTCACAAGGGCAACTTGCGGACATTCTCACTAAAGGACTGAGTAGCTCAAATTTTGAACAATTGTATCCAAGCTGAGAATGGAGAATACTTATTCACCAGCTTGAGGGGGAGTGTTGGAAATAGAAAAAATACATTGTATGTTTCTCACTAAAATGAACATTTAAGTCTTAGGTTCATGTATATTTAGATTCATGCATTTAGGAAGTTGGACTATTATTTATTTCTCCTTGTAAACATAATATGTAATTAATTATATAGTATATATAAATATCATAGTTGCTGAGTGTTTTATTCACTCAAGCACATTCAGAAAATTTCTTATTTCTATTTTTCACTGTTTCCGTTAAACATTCAATAGAAATTCTATGTGACAACAAAGCTGCCATCAACATGGCAAAGAATCCAATTCATCATGATAGAACAAAGCATGTGGAAATTGACCGACATTTTATAAAAGAAAAGATTGATCATGGTGTCATAAGTATCACTCATGTGCCATCATGCAACCAAACAACATACATTTTAACTAAAGCTCTTTCCAGAAGCACGTTTGAAGACATTAGAACTAATCTGGGAATGATAGACATCTATCACCCAGATTGAGGAGAAGTGTAGAATAATGTAGAAGATTTTGGATATCTGACAGAGTCATGCAATTCTGTCCTGTACTGATGCAAGATTATTTCTTTCCTTAGTTATTTCAACATTTATAGGAAATAATTAGTCCTGATCTTTAGGCATAAGTTGATTGTACAAAATGCTGTTGTAACTCTATTTAAAATAGCATTTGAAATTGTTTTTAATCATCAAAAGGAATAAGAATAATCCTTTTTCTCCCCCAACGCTTCAAAGCACGCCTCAATCGGAGTCTCGAATCTCAAGTTATGTTATTTTCAAATTCTGCATTTTCTTACACAGTCAGTGGTAATCGGTTACCACCAGTGCGTAACTGGTTACAGAGACGAAAAACAACCCAAAAACTCATTTTTTTCACGGAAACTGATTACTAACTGCTAATAACCAATTACCACTGACTCCAGAGTTTAATTTCACTTGTTTTTTTTTACAGGAATTTCACTCCTAAACCCAATCTTCAACTTAAACCTATATCAATTAAATTTTAAACATATGCTATTATAGTTAAACAACTTATACCATTGATTCAACATCTATAATTCAAATTATCATTATCATCAGTCACCAACATCATGATAGCATCAATCAGCAATACCATCATATCATCAATATAACCTCAACACAACATCAACATATCAGGATTACAAAAATTTACGATATCAATCATGGCATAAGATTAAACCACAAACATCACACATAATTATCACAAACATGGAAAATTTTGCTTAAAACCTTAGAATCTCATATTCATCATTAGTCCACATAAATCTAATAGGGGTTAAGAGAAACCCCACTAACCCCTTGCCAAAATACTGATTATAGAATAATCTCCCCCCTTACCTTGTTATTGCATAAATTCTTCCGCGAAGCTCTCAAAAATGTCAGCAACTCTTCCTTGCACAATCTCTACTGTGATTTTCTTGGTGAATTTGAGATTTCTCTTAGTTTTTTGGAGAAGAAGGTTTTCTTTGGGGAAGAAGAGAGTGACTAGGTTTTTTTTTTCTTTTTCAGAAAAATACATGTGTTTTTCTTTTAACTTCCTCCGTTCTCTATTTTTATCTCCGTTTTCTCTCTATTTCTTTCCTTCCTTATTTCTCTCTTTCAATTTCTCTCCTATTTTCTCTACTAACTCTAACTAATAAAATTAATTATATATATATATATATATATATATATATATATATATATATATAAAAGTTGGATTGAATCCGTGTGTTTGAATTACACAATGGAGCTCATTATATATAATAGGAGGAATACATGTCATAGTAATTACATAATATTCTATTTCCTATTTACACGATATTCTAATTACTTACAGAATATTCTATTTACATAATACAGAATATTCCGATATCTAACACTCCCCCTCAAGCCGGAGCATATATGTCATAGGCACCAAGCTTGTTACAAATATAATTAATTCGAGGACCTCTCAAAGGCTTGGTGAAAACATCTGCTAACTGATCATTTGATTTGACAAAACTTGTGCTGACATCTCTAGATAAAATCTTCCATCTGATGAAATGACAATCAATCTCAATGTGTTTGGTTCTCTCATGGAACACTGGATTTGATGCAATATGCAGAGCTGCCTGATTGTCACAAATAACTGTCATCTGTGAAACATCCCCGAATCTCAGGTCGTGAAGCAACTGTTTGAGCCATATAAGCTCACAGGTTGTTGTTGCCATGGCTCGATATTCTGCTTCCGCACTTGACCTTGCAACTACACTTTGTTTCTTACTCTTCTAGGAAATTAAGTTACCACCCAAGAAAACACAATAACCTGAGGTGGATCTCTTATCAGAAGGAGAACCCGCCCAATCTGCATCTGAGTATCCTACAACTCGAGTGTGTCCCTTGTCTTCATAAAGTAAACCTTTTCCTGGAGCTCCTTTAATATATTTTAACAGTCTTGTCTCCTCCAAAATATCCATAACATACTTCCTTTGCGAAATTACAATCCCCTGTTTGGATTGGGCAATCTCTATGCCCAAGAAATAACGAAGTCTGCCGAGGTCTTTTGTCTGAAAATGGTGACAAAGGTGTTGTTTTACCTGTGTGATTCCATGATGATCATTACCTGTAATGACAATGTCGTCCACATACACAATTAAGTAAATACACCCAACAACTGAGTGATGATAAAACACTAAGTGATCAGCTTCACATCGCGTCATACCAAACTGTTGAATAACAGTGCTAAATCTCTCAAACCAAGCCCTAGGAGATTGCTTAAGACCATACAAAGACTTCCGAAGACGACAAACTAGTCCAGAAGACTCCCCCTGAGCAACAAACCTAGGAGGTTGCTCCATATAAACTTCCTCACACAGATCACCATGGAGGAATGCGTTCTTGATGTCAAGCTGGTAAAGAGGCCCGTGGCGAATAACTGCCATAGTGAGAAATAATCGAACCGAGGCCATTTTAGCCACGGGAGAGAAGGTGTCACCATAATCTAGGCTAAACATCTGTGTATAACCTTTGGCCACTAAACGTGCCTTGAGACGATCAACTTGTCCATCAGACCCAACTTTGACTGTGAAAACCCACCTGCAACCTACAACAGATTTCCCAAGAGGAAGAGGAACAAAGTCCCACGTGCCACTGTTCTGAAGAGCACACATCTCATCAAGCATAGCTTGTTTCCAGCCAGGGTGAGATAAAGCATCACCTACAGTCTTAGGAATAGACACAGAAGACAAAGAGGAAATACAAGCATAATGCAAAGAAGACAAGAGATGATAAGACAAATTAACATAATGAGGAGATGGATTACGAGTGGAACGTATACCTTTGCAAAGTGCAATTAGGAGATCAGTCTCAGGGGACAGGGCCGGAGGGGACGAAGGAGGTGGATCTGGAGGGGAGTCTATGGTGATTTCTGCATTAGCTGATGGTAGTGGTGGTGGCCGTGGTCGACGCTGATAAACCTGCAAAGGAGCTGAAGGGGGTGGATTGATTGGCAAAGTTGACATAACTACGTTTGGTGGGGCAGTAGTGGGAGATGAAGAAAACATGGGTGATGGGGACTCGGATCTTGTAGACGTCCCAAAGTAAGGGACTGACTCAAATAATGTGACATCAGCAGAGACGAAATATCGACGAAGAGACTAGTAACATTTATATCCCTTTTGGGATCTTGTGTAGCCTAAGAACACACACTTATGAGAACGAGCTGAGAGTTTGTCTAGCCCAGGACTAACATTATGGACAAAACATGTAGACCCAAAGACTCTAGGTTGTAAGGAGTGAAGAGACTGGTGAGGAAATAGAATAGAGTGAGGGATCTGATTGTTGAGGACAGAGGATGACATCCTATTTATGAGATAACAAGCCGTAAGGACAGCATCACCCCAAAAATGTTTAGGAACATTATTTTGAAGTAAGAGTGTCCTAGTGGTTTCAACTAAGTGTCTATTTTTACGTTCAGCAACCCCGTTTTATTGTGGTGTGTGAGCACAAGACGTTTGATGAAGCATACTGTTAGTAGCCATGAAAGTTTGAAATTGAGTAGATAAATATTCTCGAGCATTGTCACTGTCCAAAGTACTAATGGAAATACCCAACTGATTTTTGATTTCATTATAAAATGTTTGAAAAATAGAAAATAACTCGGATCGATTTTCCATTAAAAATAACCAAGTACATCGAGAATAATCATCGATGAAAGTAACAAAATACTTAGACCCTAAAGTGGAAACAATGCGACTAGGACCCCAAACATCCGAATGAACTAGAGCAAACGGAGACTTAGACCGACGATTGTCACGACTCAGAAAAGAACTACGAACATGTTTTCCTAACTGACAAGACTCACAAGACAACATAGATAACTTGGAAAGGTTTGACACCAACTTTTGTAACTTTGCAAGACTTGGATGTCCTAATTGAGCATGAACCAGGAGAGGAGAATCCACCACGGAACCAGCCCGTGCAGATGGTTGAAGAAGATAAAGGCCATTAGACTCACATCCGGTGCCAATCATCCGTCTCGCACTCCGGTCCTGCAAGAAAAAAGAATCTTTGGTGAATGATATAGTACAATCAAGAGATCGAGTCAAACGACTTAGAGACAATAAATTAAACGGAGATCCGGGTACATAAAGAACATTAGTAATGGAGAGCGAGGGAAAAAGGTGGATAGTACCAGTACCCTGAGATTGAGTTTGGGAGCCATTTGCTAATGTGACAAAGGGTAATAAACCGGAAGTAGAGAATGAAGAAAAAAGGGATTTATTACGAGTAATGTGATCAGTGGCGCTTGAATCAAGGATCCATGGGCCAATAGATGTGGAGTGAGAAAGACCAGCAAAAGAATTACCCGTGTGTGCAACAAAGGCAGTGGAACTAGCGGCCTGACGCTCCTCATACCACTTGATAAAGTCCTTGAAGATAGCAAGTGAGGAGGCATAATCGGTCGGAGTAGCTGCCTGTGGAGGTGGAGCAGTCTGGCCAACGTGGGCAGTCCGAGAAGAGGGACGTCCATGTGAAGCATAACACCGATCAATAGTGTGGCCAAGCTTATGACAATGATCACACTTAGGACGAGGCTTTCCTGTCTTCTGAAAGTGGCCACGATCACTACCTGGAGCACGATTACCTCCCTGAGAAACCAAAGCAGATGAATCAACTGCTGTGGGTGCCACTCCGCCGTCAGTTGATGATTTTGCTGGGACACGTAACAAGGTAGACCATGCAATATCCAGAGTGGAGATTGTAGGAGATCCCAATATCTGATCACGAACAGACGAATACTCTGGAGGTAAGCCGTACAGAGCTAGAAGCATGAAGAAGGATCGACGTTGCTCAAGTTCCTTAGCAGTGGTGGCCGTTGGGGGCAACAATTCATTGAAATCCTGAAGGAGGCCTTGAACACGGCCCAAGTATTCATCCATAGAACCATCCAGGCGACGAGGGGAAATAATATTCTGCAAATTTTGACACACTCCATATAAACGTTGTGTATCATTGGTATAAAGGATCATAGCCTGTGCCCAAACAGACTCGCAAGTCTCATGAGAGCGAAAGATCTGTTTCAAGAATGGACTAATGGTCGACTTAATGAGACTGCAGAGTTGGGCATCAATTTTCTTCCATCAAGCACTATCAGTGGCATCCACCGAGTCAGCCTTCGTAGTGAGGTGATCTTCATAGGCTTGTCCCCGGAGCCATAACTTGACGCCGGAAGCCCAAAAATCATAGTTAGTACTGTCCAGTTTGTCAACGGCAAGAGGAGTAGTGATGTAACTTGTGAAAGTAGGGACCTCAGCCCTTGGAGGGGGATTGGCAGCCATGGGTTCCAAAGACGGTAAGAGAAGTGACCAAAAAAACTGTAGATCCGAGAGGGAATATGGAGATCTAAAACACGTCGAACCCTAAAAGTACGAAACGAGTGTAGATCTGAGGAGACGAGAGGCGGCTGCGGGAGAAGCCGGAAACTGGAGATGAAGCACGGTTACTGGAAAAAAAATTTGACGCCGATAGACAGTGGGTCTACCCGGAAAGCACGTATTAGGGTTGCCTCTTGTTAGGCTCTAGATACCATGTTGAATAATGAGAGAACAAGAGGAAAGTTGGATTGAACCAATGTGTTTGAATTACACCGCAGAACTCATTATATATAATAGGAGGAATAAATGTCATAGTAATTACATAATATTCTATTTCCTATTTACACGATATCCTAATTACTTACAGAATATTCTATTTACATAATACGGAATATTCCGATATCTATTATTATTATTATTATTATTATTATTATTATTATGTGTTTTCATAATTTTATTATCGTGATTCGTATTATATATATATATATATATATATATATATATATATATATATATATATATATATATATATATATATATAATACGAATCACGATAATAAAATTATGAAAACACATACTAATAATAATAATAATAATAATAATAATAATAATAAAATTGTTCTCTCTTAAATTCAACTTCTTTTGTTACAAACATAAACATAACTGTTTCTCAAATTTTATTTGAAAAAGTTTCCACTTGATGTGCTGTAAAAGAGTGATTCATATCTTGCCTTTTTTTGTTTCTAGGAATTGGTAATATTTTGTTGTCATGTGAATTGGTATTGTTAAATTGACAATCAAAGGCACGTTAGTAAATACATCCTCTTCTTCTGTTCCATGTTTTTAGCTTCAGAGAACCCGTAGGCGGTTGGAACTGCTTCTCGAGGATTGTCCATGTGAATTTGATTCTTCTCAATACTATGAAACAACAGAGCAGCTTTTGGAACCTCTGCTCATCTGTTATGAATCACTGGTACTCTTTCCTCTGCTCCTACGTGTCTTTCACGCATGCTTTTCGATAATGATTGTTTAGCTCTTAATTTCCACTAGCAATCTTGTGGAGCTGGGGTGTTAGCTGATGGTCGACTTGCTGATCTGATCCGTAGAGTTGCTACCTTTGGCATTGTGTTAATGAAGCTTGACTTGCGTCAGGTATGATTTAATGTGTTCTGTTCATAATTGGTGTCATAATGTCTATTATGGCTTGAAACTGGCAGTGTGACAGGAATCTGGAAGACATGCTGATACACTTGATGCAATTACAAAGTATTTGGATTTGGGTACATACAGTGAATGGGATGAAGAAAAAAAACTGGACTTCTTGACAAGAGAACTTAAAGGGAAGAGGCCACTAGTTCCTCCTAGTATAGAGGTGAGAGGGGCAGAATGTAATTTACACTGATAATCAAGTTTTAAAGCTTCTGCAATCATCTAGTATCTAGTATGTTGCCAAAACTTTTTCCTTCCAAATAGAATGAAGTTGGTAATTTTCAAAAATATAAAAGCTATTTTGTTTTCATTTTTCTATATGATTAATTGAGATTTGAATTTCTTATTTTTATTTTTATTTTGAAAGGGTTGAGATTTGAATTTTATAATTTGTTTATATTTCTTTGGCTTAAATGCATTTTTGATCTTCTATTTTAATTTTTTTTATTCCATCAATTTTGCAAAGTTGGCATTTTTATTTAATTTATGGAACTGATGTGTGGAGCGCCAACTAAGATAAATTTAAAATGTCACTTAATTAAAATTTAAAAATAATGTTATAATTTA
This sequence comes from Lathyrus tuberosus, assembly GCA_022829125.1. Classification (NCBI taxonomy): domain Eukaryota; kingdom Viridiplantae; phylum Streptophyta; class Magnoliopsida; order Fabales; family Fabaceae; genus Lathyrus; species Lathyrus tuberosus. Next base: position 8,777,676 of record JALAZF010000241.1, on the reverse strand, counting down.
AAGTAACACATTAAATAATAGAAAAATTATTTTATAAATTTAAATTTAAATAATAAAAATGTTTAATCTTCATAAAATTCAAAATTTATTAATTAAAATTTATATAAAAAGTCAAAAAATAAAAAAATCATATCTTCAAATTAATAATCATAAAAATTTTGTTAATCTGTACGTAGCCTCCATAATCTCACATTACTCTTTAATGTCTTCATTCACTTCCTAAAAACAACTGAAAACCTGTTACACTCACATAGTCCTTAGATTTATCACAGTCAATCGATTTACATGATTTTTATGATTTTAATTATGAATATTTTATTTTTTTTATAAAGATTTGATTTTTATATTTTTTTTTTGGGTTTTAATTTAATTTTTTTTATGAAGATTGAACTTTTTGTCTTTTTTTTATTATTAAAATTTTAACTTCTAAAATAATTTTTCTATTATTAAATGTATTATCTTAAATTATAACTTTATTTTTTAATTTTAATGATGTGACATGTCAAATTTTATTTAGTTGGCTGTGTCAATGACATGTCAATAATAATATCACGAATTAAATGAAAATTGCAAAAAAAAAAATCAGAAAATGTTAAATAGGGATCAAAATGTTGAGTTTCAAAATGATGATTAAAACTTAAAAAAAAATTAAAATAGGAGAAACAAAAGTGTATTTAAACCTTTTTCTTTTTAGATTTAAAGTTGAATAGAAAGATTATTTTGATTCTAAACCAAAGATCTGTGTAGATTCTTTTGTAAATCATAACTAATGCTACAATTTGAGGAACTTAGTTAAATTTCATGAAACTGGAAAAACCAGGATTTGCTACATGCTCTTGACATAATATAAAAAGTTCTTCGTCTATTCTATATCACTGACCTTGTACTTTTTATTGGCATTTTAATTAATTCTTTTTAGGTTGCTCCAGATGTTAAAGAAGTCCTAGATACTTTTCGAATTGCTGCCGAGCTAGGGAGTGATTCACTTGGAGCCTATGTGATCTCTATGGCCTCTAATGTACATCAACTGCTATTACTCTTACAAATTATCCACAGAAACAGTTTGTACAACATGCATTGCCTTTTGATATTTAGTATTTTCTGTAAAATTATCACTGCCTTCCTTTTTTCTTCTTGTTTGGTTTTGCATGAAAATATTTATTTTTGCTACATAAACTTTGCAGCTGAGTTTGTTAAATTTAGGTACTTAATATCATTTTTGTATCGTAAACCTATAATGGTACAATAGTGAAAGAAAGCATCTTGGAATACAGTGATGTTCCAAAATTGTTGTTCCGGGTGTTACTAAAGATTTTGGACTTTGGTTTTTTTGTCAGGCAAGTGACGTCCTTACAGTAGAGCTCTTACAGAAGGATGCACGTCTTACAGTTAGTGGGGAATTAGGAAAAGCATGTCCAGGTGGAACGTAAGTCCATCTTGAGATATTTGTATTACTATACTGGAACTTATCAAAGTTATGTTTTTGCTTATCAGATGAAAAATTGCAATTTTAAATTGTATTTTGATTGGTATAGTACTTTTCAATAAAGAAACTGGAATAAATATGCATATTACCTGTTACCTTTATACAGCACGTATTTACCTATATTCATACAGTCTGCAAATTTTCGATCAAAGTTATGTGCCTCTCTCACTTTCAAGAAGTTTAAGGTCAGTTTTCATGGTAGTGTTTGGAAATTGAGTAGCATAGCATATCATAGCATGGCTTTCTCAATCTTATGAAATAGGATTAGGAAAATACAAGTAGTTGCATTGTTTCTTATATAGCTAGAAGTCACTATTTAGGGTGCCTGGAGAAAAAAGATATTTCATGATTTCTGTTAGGATCCCGAAATTCTGAAACAGAAATTAATAACGAGAAATAGATTACCGACGGAAAAAAATATGTATTTAATTGATTGATAAACAGAAAACTGCTGAAGGGAAATAATTCCAATGTACCCATGAGTTAAGCTCCTCATAGAAAATACTCTCTCTGCCTAACCATAATGCTTGTCTCAATAAACTTGGATAAATAACACAATTCACTCACCTTACTAATTATACTACTAAGACATAACAAACTTGTCAACTAAATATCCTACTCCATTATTTATTTACCATATATTTTTACCACACTCATTATTACATAATTCTCCTTTTTCCTTATGACCTCTACTCGGGCCTCTATCAATTTCTCTATGACAAGTTTGCACAAATATTTTGGACAAATTGTGCAAAAATTCACCTCTATACTCCTAAGAATATTGTGAAATGTTTGAATCAGAGTTACTATTCTCATAAAGAGGAGCGGAGCGGCCAACCTCAAAAAATAGGATAGCGGGATAACTTTTTGGACTAATTGTATGAATAATCTACCTATATACTTAATGTAGATTAAATAACTTTTTTGACATATTATATGAAAAAAACAACCTGAAAACGAATAGAAAAACAATGAATAGAAAAGAACAGGATAGAGAACAAAATAGAAAAGCAGAAAACAGAAGTAGAGAAGAAGAAGAAAAATAGAAGAAGAATAGAGAGAAGCTTGAAGCAGTTGAGGTGGAGGAGGAGTTAGGGCAAGAGAAGCAGCTAACAGAAGAAACACGATGGGGAAAGGTGAAAACGCAAATGAGAGAAGAGAAAATCCGAACGAATATAATAAATTTTCCGATTTAAAATTTTTTAAAGGGTGAAAAGATCTTTTTCGCACTCCAAAAAAGCCCTAAAAGCATAAAACCGCTCTGGGCCGGGGGGCGCTCCGCTCCCGCATTCCGCTATCCCAGCCTTCCCGGCCGCTATCCAAAACTGGGATGCGCGCCGCTCCTCCGTAGCGGACGGTTGCCTCATCGGGAGAGAATCCCGGGATAGCGCCTGGAGCGGCCACTATTAATAACTCTGGTTTGAATTTAATATCATACATACATGATTGTGTCCAACATAAGCTTTGGGTGGTTCCTCTATTTTAAACTGTTTTCTTGAAGTTTAAGGTCAATTTTCATGCCAGTGTTTGGAAATTGAGTAGCAGAGCATAGCATGCCTTTCCTGATCCTATAACATAGTTGGTTGCATTGTTTCTTATATAATCAGAAGTCACTATTTAGGGTGCCGGGAGAAAAGAGATATTTCATGATTTCTCTATGACAAGTTTGCAAAAATACTTTGCACAAATTGTGTAAAGATTCTCCTCTATAGTCAAAAGAATATTGCAAAATGTTTGAATTTAATATCATACATACATGTGTCCAATACAGGCTTCGGGTGGTTCCTCTATTTGAAACTGTGAAGGACCTAAGAGGAGCTGGTTCAGTTATCAGGAAACTTTTATCAATAGATTGGTACCGCCAGCACATTATTAAAAACCATAACGGACACCAAGAGGTTATTTATAATAATGGCATATTCATTTCATTTATGTTCTAATATTATGGGGAATACATGTGGTAATATTATATACGCCTATATGCAGGTTATGGTTGGGTATTCTGATTCTGGTAAAGATGCTGGGCGCTTTACTGCTGCTTGGGAACTTTACAAAGCTCAAGAGGATGTAGTGGCTGCTTGCAATGAGTACGGTATTAAGGTTACACTGTTTCATGGCCGCGGAGGGAGTATTGGTCGTGGTGGAGGCCCAACATATATGGCTATTCAATCCCAGCCACCTGGCTCTGTGATGGTAGGTTATGCATCTTTAGCCTTAATTATTGCCCAAGCCTAAAAGGCTGAGTTTAAGTCCCATATTCATATAAAAGATGTCTGAAATGCATAGTATTAATCTATGTTTCTGTTCGTGTTTTGGAACATGCCTAGAGTCTAGAATAACACTCGTAAGTGGCTGCTAGAGTGTTATTTTATTAAAGGATGTCATTACTCATGGTCATAGGGAAGTGGAATAACATTTGAACTATTGAACTGCTGATAGGGTAATGGTTAACGTACATTCGTTTTTTTAGTTTCCTTTATTCAAATTGTTAAGGTGTTGGCTTTCACGTGTCTGAGACCTTGAAGTTAGATCAAATATTGGTTAAAACACTGTAAGACAAAGAATGATTTATATTAAAAGAACATCTTAAATTGGTTATATAATGAAGCCAAGTTATATGGTTGATTAACATGAACTAGATTATAGATCATCTTTCCATAGAGTCTGGAAAATATTGTTGTTTTTCATAAGCTGTATCAGCATTGACATTGAAAACCAAAAAAATGCATCAAATTATATCAATGCACTAAAATAAATGATGCCCCTTGCAGGGAACACTTCGGTCAACTGAACAGGGAGAGATGGTGCAGGCCAAGTTTGGGTTGCCACAGACAGCTGTTAGACAACTTGAAATATACACAACAGCTGTGCTACTTGCTACCCTTCGTCCACCTCTCCCACCCCGAGAAGAAAAATGGCGTAATCTGATGGAAGACATATCAAAAATCAGTTGCCAGAATTACCGCAGTGCAGTGTATGAAAATCCAGAATTCTTGACCTACTTCAACGAGGCGACTCCTCAAGCAGAGCTTGGGTTCCTGAATATAGGTAGCCGTCCCACGAGGAGAAAGGCTACTACAGGAATTGGACACCTTCGTGCCATTCCGTGGATATTTGCATGGACACAAACCAGATTTGTTCTTCCTGCTTGGCTTGGAGTTGGAGCAGGTTTGAAAGGTGCTTGTGAGAAAGGACTAACAGAAGAGCTAAAAGTGATGTACAAAGAGTGGCATTTCTTTCAAAGCATAATAGACCTGATTGAAATGGTTTTGGGAAAAGCAGATATTTCTATTGCTAAGCACTATGATGAAGTTCTTGTGTCAGAGAAGAGACAAGAACTTGGTCGTCAACTAAGGAACGAGCTCATTACAACTGGGAAGTTTGTGACAGTTATTAGTGGGCATGACAAACTTCTGCAGAATAACAGAACATTGAAGAGGTTGATTGAAAATAGACTTCCTTTTCTTAATCCCATGAACATGTTGCAGGTCGAGATACTTAAAAGGTTAAGACGTGATGACGATAACCTTAAAGCAAGAGATGTTCTCCTTATCACCATTAATGGTATTGCTGCAGGGATGAGGAACACCGGCTAACTTCTCACCAACTATATAATTTTCACGTCTCAGTTTCTATTTAACCACCGTTTCTGTTATCAAGCATGCTATGCCTATGCTAATGAATCATTAATATAGGCATAACCATAATTTTAGGTTCTGTTGTACTCTGGACAAAATAGTATCCAACTATAGTGTAAAATTTTATTTCCCTTTGTCTTATTTGATTCCACAAATGTGAATTTGTATGGATATAATAATAATGCAAATCCAGGTGAAATCGTGGCAATTTGATTTTCGGATTGAATTCTAAATTTTCCAAAGCGTGAATTTGAACACAAACAATACTGGTTAAGAAGCTGTGTTTAGTTTACCACTTGGAAATCTTGTAGATTTGAACTCAATTTAAATGTTTAATAGATATCCTATACTCCCTCCGTCCCACAATGAGTGACCCATTTGGAATAAAATGGTGTTCCAAAATATATGACCCATTTCAATTTTCAATGCAACTTTTCTTATTTTACCCTCTAATTAATATTACTTTCATCATTTCCAATACATCATAAGGGTTACTTTAGTAAAAATATCATTATCTCTCATTTATTTATTTCTTTTTTCTTAATCTGTATGAAAAGTCAACTGAGTCACTCATTGTGGGACGAAGGGAGTACTATGTTTTAACACTTGAAAATTGTAGTTAATATCATTTAGAATTGTGAGTGAGATGCTCAGCGCTTAATGAGTTGCAAGTTTGTTATATTCATTAATATCTAGTTACTTATTCAAAGTACATTAATCAGAGGTGGTTGTCCATATTTGTTGTCAAATAACATTTCATCGAGGTTGTCATCAGCCAAATAATGAATCATGGCCAGTATATTTCTCTTCATGAATCTTCAAGTGTCTGAAGCATAGTCAGTGTTTTAGCTCCTCGCATTAAAATACATACGATGCCTCGTAGTATAAATCGAACTTACCTGAAAGATAAGGATGCCTTGTAGTATAAATCGAACTTACCTGAAAAATAAGGTAATATCAATAATGGTGATGTGGTTAATTTCCTTTTCAGCTCTTGGAAACTCCTCCCACATTCTTGTCTAATAGAAGGATTATCCCTTCCTCGTTAATTACATCATTATATTAGTAAGGAAATCTTTGAAAAACTTTATATGACCTTTAGTATTTTTCTAAAGAAACTTCAAACTTCTCACTTTTCCATTTCAACAATGTATTTACCTTATCCAGTCAAAAAGCTTTTCAATGGGCACTGTTATGGATCGGCCAAAGTTCAAATGGGTGAGACCCACATTAATGCATATCCACTCTATTTGATCTAAGATATAAAAGTCATCTCACGGAATGCAAGGTACATTCTATCATATCCACTTTTCACTATAATCATCACGAATCTTGAACTGACTTGAGCGTTGTAGTGCTAACCTTGCAATGACGATATCTGTGGGAATTTACTTTTGATTCCTACGTTTTCCATGATCTCTCATTCGCTCTTCAATTCACTAGTCTGAAACCTTCTCAGGTCATCGAATCGAGATCACTCGAACACGAAAATCTGTCATGTTCGATCCAATCAAATAACTTCTCAACTTTGATTCCTTGAATCTCCAGACTTCTTATTCCTACGAAAATTCCACGAACGAAACATCCTATACCCAATCTCATATCTGTATCAGAATTACTGAAAAGAGAAGGTAACTACCTCCAATATCGTATTGAAGGTTCCCAATCAACCATCTAGTCTCGCATCGCCTTAGTTATCAATCATCAATGTGATCCTTACTGCAACAACTTCTACTTAGATCCATTACCAGAGTACCTCATACAAGAAGTGAAGAACCTTTGAATGATGAATGAATATCGTATCACGCCATAATTACTCGCAACGAAGGAAACCGAACTCCAAACGTAGGATTATCAACGATCAAGGCAGTTACCATCGCGAATCGTGATATATGCCACTACGGCGCAAAATGCTAGATACACCGATTTTATTATGAAAATTTGTTCCTTGGGGGACAGACGTCGAACACGATGCTCCAACAATTTGTGCCACAAGAAACAATACACTAACTAGTAATAGATGATGGAGCAGAAAGGAAATAAAGAACACAATTAAATTGTTTATCCAGTTCGGTAAAACTACACATACGTCTAAGGGGCTGAGTCCACAATCTAAGAAAGGAAATTCACTATTAGTAGCTTAGTACAATTAGACTTATAAGCAACAACAAACCCTATGTTGTTCAATGCCTCTTCCTAACTACCAAATGACTTTCTATTTAGAGTCTCCCCTTAAATATGAGAACCTACTCATTTTCTTCTTTGCCACAGTCCCAGTGACATGGGAAAACAACCAATAAACCATAGTGATTAACTTCAATCTTCACAAGATAAAGAACGTTGAAAGTTACAACTTAACTATACAAACCTTTTGTTGCACCCCAAATTTTACCCTCATTTTTCTGCTAGTTGATGTTTTATTTATCTAACTTAATATTTTATTTTAACATCTTTATCTGTCTTTAATTTAATTTAATTTCAATATGGCCTTCTTTTTTTAATTTTTTATTTATATTTAAGTTGTTTTAATTAATCTCAATTTAATCTAATTTTGCATTAGTTTAATTAATTAGATTAATTGCTAATATGGTTTATTGTTTTAACTATTTAATTGGAGTATTAATTAATTGATATTTATTATTGTTATTTAACATATTAATCCATTTAAGAAAGATGTTATTCATTTTCTTGGCCTTTCATGATTGGTCCACCGTGTGTAATTTTTGAATCATAATTGGATAATTTCATTAACCAACAACCAATGAGAATCAAGTTTATGTGTGTTGACTTTTCAACCCAAATTCTGGCCATTGAGGGAGAGACGTGTTGTTCACGAGAAACAAAGAAAATGGTTTTGTTTCTTCTTCCTTGCGTTTGCGCATCAGAATGGAGGGAAGAAATCCAAACCAACCTCATCAATTTGTTCAAAGAAGTTGTATCCGTTTCAATTCCAAAGCCTTAGCGCGTTTTACTCAAATTGAACTCTCCAAAGACCATTCCCTTTTGAGCTCTCAATGGTTTGGATCAATAAAAGTTGATTATGAGGAGCTACTCATCTTAGCATCCATCCTGACACACCTGCAAGATGCTTTCTTAATCCCAAGACCTTACCTCATTCGATACCCTCTCAATGACACCAGAGGGAGAGTTCTGAAGGCATACATGAAATGGTGAAGCTGACCCTGCAGCATCTGATTTCTTTGGCATGACATAGGAGCGTTTGTCTCTAAGAGCTGAAGAACATTTGAATTCAAATTGCAAACCCTAGCCTCCAATATTTGAAGGTTGGATTTCTCTTGACCCGACCCAATATCATTGCCTATATAAAGAGGCTTAGGTTCAGTTCATCAACATCAACAATTTTCTCAAAAAAACACTCAAATATTCCAAGTCTCAAACAAGCTAGGTGAGTAGTGATTTTTGAGTTTGCCGTGGAAGGAAAAGCAGTCTGCATACTTAAGTCATAGGCAAAGCTTCAGTTGGTATCATTCTCTTTTCATTCCTATTAATCATGTTCATTTAATGATCATTTACTGCTCTTTACATTTGAATCTTACTTATATATGCCCCTGTGTTATTTGTATGTTCATAAGTAGATGTTACTTTTCATTGACATGATGTGCATATGTTTTCTTATGGCAATGTTATGAGGTTGTTATTCTTTTGTTCATTAGACATGATGTGCATATGCTTCACTTATCCCTTGCCTGATCACACTTTCTTACCTCAGTTATAGATCCATTTTCATATTATAAGCTTTGTTGAAATTTACATATGTTTCTTTTGACAATTTTGCTCTCGATTGAGTATGAGACCATGTGTTTTAGTGGACCAACATTGAAATTCTGCCTAACCTAGTCTCTTCATTAGACTAATGTGCTATCACTTTGTTTACATTCAGTCCTAGCATGGAATGTGTTTTACTTGTTTACTAGCTGAAGTGTATATTCTTGCTTTCAATATGTGTAATGTGTGAGAATGCATAGTTCTGGTCGCTCCTGTTCCATTATGTGTGAATAATTTTGTTTGAGTCCTTATTTATGACAAGTTTGTATCTCAATCTACCTTGACATTGTATGAAATATGTGCATCTTTAACTTAATCTTGATACTTGGATCATCACTGAGCCTGCTACCAATATGTTTGAATGCATTTCTTCTTGACATTATGTTGATATGCTCATGATTTAGCTTTGATATGCATTCAATATGTATGGATTGTTGTTGTGCCTTGCCTTGATTTTGTATGCTACCTTTGTGAAAACTGTCTGCATAGTATACATGCCATTCTGCCCTGCACTTGTGACTGCTAATACTATGAGTAAGTGTATCTTTCCTACAACATGTGCATTGGTGTTCCATTGATTTGTTTAGTCCCTTACATGTCAAGGTTGTTCTGTTATCATTATGACTTGTTGAAATATGTCTTGAGATGTGTTTATCTTGTTGTCATGTGCTGCCAGACTTGACTATCATTACAATACATGTGGTGTGTATTGATTATATGCTTACATTGCTATTAGAAAACTAATTGATAATATGTATGCGGTGCTGCACTATTTTGGTTTGAATGAGGTATGGTTAATTGTATCAAGAACTAATGTTTGAGATAGGTTAATGAATGTGGTATGACATCCTCTCTTTGATGATTTGCCCAATATGAGTTCGGGTTATGTTTTTTAACTTCCCATTTTGATTTGATTATGTCATCTCATTTCTTGATGTGTACAATCCATGATGTGTTGTGGTAGACTCTTTGATTCATTATCCAAAGCTGAGGCATAAAATGTAATTGTTTATTTGAGGCATTATGCCCGCCAATATTCTATCTGATATGTGTTCACAAACCCTTAGTTTGCTCACCCAATCTTGGCAAATTCTTGAATTCTTTAGTGTATATCATAAGATTTGGATTAACATTGAATCATTGATAAACATAGGGCAAGGTTATGTGGTTATTTTTGAAATCAGGGCCATAAGTTGCTATCATAAACTCATGTGCTTGCCCTCACATCTTTGACATGCTTCCATTGATTCACATTCTTCTTTGCAGTATATGTGTGTATTGTATGTTAAGTTTTAGTTTAAATGAAAGACACCATCATAATCCTCACATTTTGCTAAATGATTTAGAGTTTTACTTTGTAAAAATTGGTTGGGTTTTGATTGGATTATGAGTGGGTGAATCTGGCTGGGCAACTTGGTTGGTTTTGGAAACTTGGGCATGGCACAGCGTGCGCATATTTCACCTTTTTTTTGAATTTATGAAGTATGTTTATATCATATATTTCGTGAGCTATACTAATAACTGGATGAGGGCGTAGCACCGCTGGTCCAGGGAGGAGTTTGTATGTATTAGCCATGCCAAGGACTGGGGTTCGAATCCCCATCGCCCCAGTCTTTTATTTATTTTACTGAGTTTCGCTTGTTTTAATGTATATACTTATGTTCCCATTACACTTCCAAACGCGCGCCTTGGCCTGGTGGTGTGAGTTTTGAGCTGCAGGCGAGTGGACCTGAGTTCAAGTCCTAGATGCACCATTTCCTTATATTTTTGTCACTTGTTGTTTTTCTTTATTTTTAAATTTATGCTCAATTTTTAAAATGTCATAACTTGTTTGATTTTTATCCTTTTAATCCCATTCTTTTTGCTATATTTTTCTAATTAAATGTACTTTTCAATTATAAAAGAAAATTGTTAAAAATATTTAATTATGAGACCTTTATGCATGCTTGGATTATGAATGCTTATTAAAGTTTTATTGCACTTCCTTATTCACCTTGTCATGTTATTTATATTCATCATGTTTGATCTTTGTCTCATGTATGTTTCCAAACTTTGAATTGACATCTTGATCTTGTTTCATCTCATAAATTTATTCATGTCTTTTTACATCATCATATGTGCTTTTATAACTTGTTATCTTTTAGTATTCTTATCAACTGTATCTTTCCCCCTATTCCAAAGGAAGGTGATTAATATTGACTCTTAAAGTCATAGCCCCCATCTTACCTTAGTAGCCTCTTAGGATGACTTTCACTTCTTGGCCTCCTAAGAGCCAATAAGTTATAACTAGCCTTAGGAGAAAGTTCTTACACTCTTAGTGATATTCATCCTAATGAATACTCACCTTCCCTATTGACTAAAACTTCAACATAGGACCATTATAACTTAGATTTAGAGAGTTCTTAAACTCTAGAATGAGCTTGTACTCATTCTCCCCTGTGAACTTTGACCATAGTCAAAAGTTCATTACTTAGTAGAACTACGCATACTCTGATTCTATTCCCGAGGATACGTAGGCGCAAGGTGCGATGCCTTGTCGAGTATACTTAGATACCAACCCCTAGGGTTTCAACCTTTTACCCATAGATTTTTAAGCAAGCCAACATAAAATAACACAAACCTTAGCAAGAGGCTCCTGTAGAGTACTACAGACGTTTAGGGTGCTGATACCTTCCCTAGGCGTAACCAACCCCCGAACCTTAGATCTCTCCCCTTTAGGTTTTTTTAACGATCTTGAACCTTTCCTTTGGATAAATCAAAGTCGGTTGTAAAAGAAAATGATGCAAGTTAATTAATAGCTTGTTATCCGATTTTCACCGCAACAGAAATGGCGACTTCACTGGGGATTCCTTAACAAATTTTTTGAGGGTTAAGCCCACCTTGCTTTTGCTTATTTTATTTATGTTTGTTTACTATGCTTGTACATATCTGTGTATGTCTGTATATTTGCTTGAGTTCTTTCTTTGGGTTTGACATTGTTGAGTGGTGAGATAAATCCTAACCCGGATTTGAGTGCCCTTATGATAGGACGATGGTATATTCAAGGAGGCTTTGAGGGAGTCGATTCCTGAAACAGTTGACTTGAGACACCATCACTCAGTTTAGGCCCTCTTGAGAGTTTAGTCATGTTGAACGATCCTATTCGTGAAAGCGTGCTACTCTCAATGTAGGTGCCATTGATACTGAGAACCGTAGTTTCCAAACCTCACTTAAGCCTTTAGGATGTAGTGCGGTGACCATGATGGAGTCTATTTCTGAATTGGTTGTCACGCGATACTACACTCAGATGAGATTCTCTTGAGAATTTTGTTGATTACCAAGTTGTTGCGGTGAAAATCGGATAACAAGCAATTAATTAACTTGCATCATTTTCTTTTACAACCGACTTTGATTTATCCAAAGGAAAGGTTCAAGATCGTTAGAAAAACCTAAAGGGGGAGATCTAAGGTTCGGGGGTTGGTTACGCCTAGGGAAGGTATTAGCATCCTAAACGTCCGTAGTACTCTACGGGAACCTCTTGTTTTAATGTTATCTTATGTTTGCTAAAGGTTCTATGCTAAAGGTTGAAACCCTAGGGGTTTATTTCTAAGTATACTCGACAAAGCATCGCACTTTGCGCCTACGTATCCTTACGGGAGTGGAATCAGAGTATCTGTAGTTCACCGATCTAAGAGTGAGGGATAGGAACCATTGGCTATGGCCAAAGTTCCAAGGGGAAAATGAGTATGACTCATTTTTAGAGTTCACGATAACTCTCTAAGTCTATGTTATAAGGGAAAGTGAGTTCTCATGATGATGAGAATCACATGGAGTTTAGGAACTCCAACCTACTTCTAAGTTATGATTTCATTGGCTCATAATAGCCAAGAAATAAGGGTAAACCTAGAAGGATAAGGTAAGATGACTTTGAAAGTCAATTTAAGGTGTTCTCCCTTTGGAATGGGGGGGGGGGGGGGGGAAGATGATAGTTATAAAATACTAAGATACAGAGATTATAATGCAAATACAATGATGCAATAATACATGAATAAGATAATGAGATAAGATGAAATCATGATATCCATGCAAAGTGAGAATTACATATGAGATGCAATAAAGATAGAAATAGTCTCGTCTTAATCATGACTTAATCGAGAAATCGATAATCTTGATTCTTGACTTTCATCGACAAAATAGAATCGGAATAAAAAAAATCAAGTTGGTCTCGTTTAAATCAAGATTTAATCGACAAATCGATAATCCTAGATTTCTAACTTTCATCGACCAAAATAGAAAATAGAAAGGGGCCTCCTACAAATCTAGATTTTTAGTGATTTTGAAATAATCAACAAAATCAAGATTCTTATAATGTCATTGGCCAAAAAGATTGAAATAAAATGAACCACTAAGTTAAGTGGATTAACATTAGTAAAAACCATAGAAAGGCTAGAGATTAAAAAAATAAAAAAAACATGTTAAAAAAAGTTAATAAAATGAAAAATGATTTTTAAAAAAGAAAAGGAGGGGGAGGGCGCTGGATTTAGAAGGGTGTGTGAAGGAAGTCAATTGGGCTTCAAAAGCCCACGAACTATCAGCCTTCAAAATATGCTGTTAAAAAAAAGGTTTTTTCTCTTTTTATTTTAAGAAATAAAAGGGCAAAATAAAACAAAAGTGGAAAAGGATTAGGTCACGGATGAAGAGTCCTCATCCGTCCTCAAAAGGCTTCGACGGCGATGAAAATTGTGAAAAAACGTTCAGAAAAAAGAGTCTTCTTCATCGTCGCTCACAACAAACTAAAACAAAAGCTTTAGCCATGAACGAAAATCAAAGCGATTTGGGAGAAAAAGAGTCACGCATCTAACCTCTCTCGAATGCGAATCCCGTTCATCTCTGCTGCGCGTTTAACCTTGGTTTGGTTCGCTTTAAGGTTTGTAGTACGATTTGTGTTTGGATCTCAATTTCTCTTCATCTCAGTCTCTCTCTATTTCTGTAATGGTTTGGGGTTGAGTGTTTATGGGTTTGTGAATGGTTATGGAAGTTTGAAGATTAAGAAAGAGAGAAAGCGGAGAAGTTGGGATTGGAAGGAAATTTGTGTTGTTGTTGATTTGGGTTTAGGTTTGTTTCAGATGTTGACTTTGTTTTCGATTTGGTTTTCAAAAATTTCGATTCAAATCACCACTTTCATCTCCTTTCATTTCTGTTTATTGGTTGTTCTTGTTTGAAAAGGATTTCTGAAGGTTAAAAAAAAATTGGCGATGAAGACGAAGGTTCGAAGGGTGAAGGTTGAAAAGGATTAGGTTTCTGTTTTATGAGAGGGTATTGTTTAGGATGTTGTGTTGCTTGTTGTTCAATGAGGGTGGAGAAGCTGTGTGATGAATAAAGAGAACCAAAGTTATGGTGCTGTTGTATCCGACCTCCCCCGTCCTTTTTCTCTTCTCTGCTATTTAACCTCTCCTCCCAAAATAAAATTTATTCTTTAATTTCTTTCTTAATTTGACCGTTGTTGACCCATCGTTTTCACTGCAGAGGGTGGAGCGTTGTGAGCAGGCGATGCAGGGGGAAACATAGTGAATGATGAATAGGGAAATGCTCAGAACTGCTTTTTGATGAACCAAGTCTTGGAAGCTCAAAGAGAAAATGTCTTGGGACTGAAACGCGCCAAAGATTGAGAATTTGAAATGAGTTGATTGAATTTGCTGGGATTTCTTCATTCCTTCTGTGAATCCAAGCACACGACAAGGAGAACAAATATGTTGGCTTATTTTTCTTCTTCAAACGCCACACAACACTTGTCCATTGGATATGGCCAAAGGTTGAAAAGTCAAACACACAAGCTTGGTTCTCATTGGTTGATGGTTAATGAAATATCCAATAATAAAATACACGGTGGACCAAAAAGTGGTGGTAGAAATGAAATAGTTTCTTTTTCTTAATTTGAATTAATAATATGATTAATAAAAAAAATAATAAACTCATTAATATTCTAAATTAAAATTAGTTAGAAAAATAAACTAAATAATTAATCTAATTATTTAAACTAATTATTAAAATTAAATTAAATCAAGATTAATAAAAATAAAACAGCTTAAATATGAATGAAATAAAAATAGGCCATATTGAATATAAATTAAAAATAAAGACAGATAAAGATATTAAAATAAGTATTAAGTCAAAATAGAGAGAAATAAATAAAACAACAACTAGCAGAGAAACGAGGGTAAAATTTGGGGTACAACAGTTGCCCCTATTTAAATATCTTCACCGGATGACATGAGAGATGAAGATTCTCATGGGATCAAAGGTGAAAGATATTTAAATAGAGATAGCCGAAAATTTTACCCTCTGATGCGTAGACATGCAATGCAACAGACATGATGCCAGAATGCCAAAGAAGATGCAAAGATGCAGACACAACAAGCACCAATGGACAGGCAGGAAGCAAGCAAACACAAGAGGAAAGCTTCACTGGGGAAGCAAGAAGAAGGTTAGTACCCACAAGGAAGACACTCCTTGGGGATGCAGGCTAACCAACAAAAGAGACTCACCGGGGAGACTCCGAGGAAACACCGGGGATAGAAAACAAAAGGGAATCTCTACTGGGGAAAGATCCAGGGAGGTGGACGACAGGTTCAAATATGACCGGACGACACTGGGGAAAAGGCACAAACTTACTGGGCAAGAAACTAGAAAGAAGACCTGATCTCCACTGGGGATCAGTTGAAACAAAATGATAGACACCCGAAGAAAAGATTTTTTGGGAATTTCTCATGCTGAAGAGTTCAAACGAGATCTTTAAGAAAAACCAAAAAAGACAGAGACGAACTCTGCGCTCCAGATAAAAAACACCTGGAATGAGCAATACAGGTTCAAGATAACCTGATATAAGCAAACGGTTCACGATAACCGAAGATAAACAACTGGAATTTAAATGGGAACAAGGTCAATGAGCCAAGAATAGACTCTGGTACCCAAATAATAGTTGGTTGAGATAACACATAATCTGCTTCATGAAGAAAACCGGTATAAGCTGGAAGGTAACCTTATTGGACGTAGAACCAAAAGATGGGCCCCAATAAAGGTATCTAGAATGAATGATCATCAAGGCTAGATGAAATTCTAGAAAGGATCCGCAATGAAGGTTGAACCGAAAAACGGTCTTCACTGGGAAAAATACATCCAAAGTGATGGAACAACAGGTTTAAGCATGACCGGTTGGCACTTTAGAAGGAGAGGAACCTTATTGGAGATTGAACCAAGAAATGGGCCCCAATAAAGGTATCTAGAATGATTGATCATCAAGTAAAAACATGACTCCAATTAAGGAATGAACTCAAATGGGAACTTATCTTATCCACATGTGGAAAAGATAACTAAACCAACCATCATCCACGAGGATAAAACTCTGTGGGGAACTCTAGAATGGATGGGCACTTTATGCCTAGGGCTGACGACTCTATTTGAGAGAATAGACAAACCCAGTCACTTGGGGATAAAACGCCAAAATGAATCAAAGACAGGTAAACACCAGAAAAGGAAGCAAGAATGCTAAAATGCTATGCATATGAGTGCTTATGCCATGCTTATGCCCATGCTTATGCTGACAAAACAGACAGAAAGCTAAACTGGAGATGAAATAAACGTCTCGACAAGGACACCCAGCCGAACTCAACAGGTTAGACCAATACTGGGCATGAAGAATCAACAACTTTGCTGGTGAAAGGAGTATTCCACCTGAGGTATAACATCATGAGGATTGCCATCATGAGTTTGATTTCTTTGTTGGCAGAGAATCCATAGAGAATTGTCAAGATTAGCTGAAGTAACAACTTATTGGGGAGCTAGCAAGGAACATCACAAGAAATAAGTAGTTTTGTATCCTACCGGCACAATGGTCATCTTCAAATCTTATCTGCCCCAGGCTATATGGTCTGTCAGGAGACGATAACAAGCGGATTTTATAGAAGAATTGGCATACAAGGTGTTTCAATATCTTCAAACTCTTGGAGAGATCTCGGCGTAACTGCCTCAGATTAACTGCATTCACACAACAAGGTTCTTGAACTTGCTTCAGACTGGTTGTTTGACGATTTAGGGAACAAACTTGCCCCTGTCAGCTTGGTTGATCTGTGAAGGAGATGTCCCTGACTAACTATTTTTTAGAGATTTACCGAATCTCGACCTGACTGCTTCTGATTAACTGGTATGTGAGGGTAAGTCATCAAAAAGATTTTACAGAAGAATTGGCATACCAGATGCCTCAATATCTTCAAACTTTGAAG
The DNA here is from genome assembly GCA_022829125.1 of Lathyrus tuberosus. Lineage (NCBI taxonomy): Eukaryota > Viridiplantae > Streptophyta > Magnoliopsida > Fabales > Fabaceae > Lathyrus > Lathyrus tuberosus. Next base: position 8,760,508 of record JALAZF010000241.1, on the reverse strand, counting down.
GGAAATGACATAACTGCCCCTGATTAACTGTATTTGCGAAACAAAGTACTCAGACTATGGTGGTGACGACTGAGGAACAAAACTTGCCCCTGCAGATGGGTCACTGGAGTCCACACTTGTCATAAGATAACTTCAGGAAGACTTGCCCCAATATTCTGGACTTGGAGAGTTCTGCCCCGGATTCGATAGCTCTTGGAATAGTGGATTGGCAAATCCCTCCGCTTGGTTGCCCCTGACTGAGCTTCTTTATCAAGTCGAATCCCCTAGCTGGCTGCGTTTGTTGGGATTTCTTTGATTTTGAATTGTCATGCAAACAAGTATTGTTCATTAAAAATTGGAAATTTCAATGCGATATTCATGCAAGCTTTTGAAAACAAAGTTTTATTGATGAAACACACACGATGGAATGATCAAATAAAAAACAAAGTGAATCTAGTCATTTACGGAATGACAGATGAAGTGATCAACACACGCAAATAACAAAGATCATTAGGAGTCAGGTTAATCAACCTTGCTGTAGTATGCTTTCAAAATAACCTTACCTCAATTAGGTATTTTAAGGGTTGTAACATTAGGTCTTTTAAGGTTTGGTTCACGGTTTTATGAAACAAAGGATAAAGGCTCAAAGTTTATTTGTCCCACCCCATCTTCGTGATGAACTCCAATCTTATGCTCAGTTAACTCAAGCTATACATTCAGGTTCCTATATGGACTAGGAATGAATTGATGATAGAGTTGACTGGTGTCTTGCATGAAGCGCTTGCATTCGATTGCATAACCAAGTTAAACTGAGAACTACCCTGCCCCAAGGTTGAGATTTAAGGTTTTTTTTTGTAAGGAAAGAAAACTCCTACTTCTAGGCTCGAAGGGTTAACGAGGGATTATCTTCCTTATTTCTCCAGTATTTAGGAATTGAAACAATGCCTTACATCCTCGACAAGGTTTAATCGGAAGCATACCACAGCAATTATGAACACGAGGTTTTCATCATTCTCCCCAATCTTTTTTTAAACAAACGGTTGAATAAAGGGAGTGAAACAAGATGGAGATATTTTTTGTTTTTTCATAAAAGTAAATGAGTGAAACGAATGGACTTAATCCAAAAGATGCACAAACATTTCATTAACCTTGCCAATTTGAAAGTACAACAAAGCTTATAAGCAAATACAAATTCAAAGTACAAAGGAAATACAATAAAATTGCTGAAACAGCCAAAAGATTGCCAGCTTTAGGGAATCAAATACAGAAAATCAAAGAGGAGCTCAATCACAGACCCCTTGATCCATCTTTGTCTTGATACATCCTTTACTTATCTCGTGAGCGGTTAAGGATTGTTCTTGATATTAGGCTGAGAGCCATCGAAAGACAAAATGTTTCTCTCCACTAAGTCCTTCACAATATGCTTCAAAGCAAAACAACCTTCTAAATTATGGCCTGGTGCGCCTTCATGGAATGCACAATGAGCATTGGGATTGTAAGAAGGTGGAAGCGGATTAGGAGGTGGGCCTGATGACCTTGTAGTTATTAATCCTTGTTGCACCAAAGCAGGATACAATGATGTATACATCATAGGAATGGGAGGAATCAGAGGCCTTCCACCCTTTCTTTTACCTGGAATATTCTGACGAGAAACTTGAGTCTGTTGGCGATAAGCAGGAGCGTTGGGCGCTCGTTGATACACTGGTGGTTGAGGAACCGGCTGATAAACAGAAGCTTGGTTGTTGAATGTTGGCGTGATGGCGGCCACATAAGGTTGCTGAACAGAATAACACTGTTGTTGCTGCTGACGTTTCCAGGACTGATTTTTCTTCTTTTTGGTTGTCGTCACCACATTGGTATATCCTTCCCTTTTGAAGGATATCTTGGCATCGTCGCTTGGACTACCAGCTCTCTTGGTCATTTTTCCACTCTTCAGACCAAGCTCTACTTTAACCCCCACAGCCACAATATCGGAAAAATTAGCAGACACACTACTGATCATCCTTTTATAGAATTCCGGTCTCACCGTGTCAACAAACCAATAAGTTAACTCCTTTTCAGATAAAGGTGGCTCTACCTGTGAAGCCAGCTCTCTCCATCTCTGTGCATACTCTTTAAAAGACTCGGTATCGCTCTGTGACATTCTCAGTAATTGTCTGCGATCCGGCGCGAGGTCCATGTTATATTTGTAATGCTTTACAAAAGCATCAGATACATCTTGAAAACATCGGATCCTAGATTGGTCCAAAGTCAAATACCACTTTGCGGCAGCCCCTTTCAAACTATCTTGGAAGCAGTGGATCATTAACTTATCATTATCCATAAATTCAACCATTCGTCGGTAATACATGACCAAATGCGACTTAGGATAGGTCGTACCTGAGTATAGGTCGAAATTGGGTAGTTTGAACTTGGGTGGAGTTACCAAGCCTGAGACTAAGCACATGTCCTTAGCATTAGTATCAAATACATTGCTCCTTTCCATTGCTTCCAATTTCCTCTGCATCGTCTCTATACTTTCCTTCAGCCTTTCATGTCGATTATCCCCTTCTTCGGACACATTGACATAATCATAAACCGGATGTGGGTTCTGAAAAACTGGGCGTGCCTGAGCTTGCACTGCTGCTGGAGCGAAGGTAGGAATAGTTTGAAAAGCCTCATTAACCAAAGGAACAACTTGTTGGGTAGAAGTGACGGCCGGAGCACGTATAAAGTTAAAAGGTATGCCCAAAGTGGGGTTCACAGTAGTAACGGGAGGTTCTACAGTTGTAGTGATAATCTCGGAGACCACCGTCGCTTGTGTATCCATCCTTGCCCTCATAACTTGAATTGCTTCCAGAAACTGCCCCATTCCTCCTCGGAGCTCACTCAATTCATTGTTGACTCTGTCCATTTAACAGTATTGTTCAGACATCCTTTGTCGAGTTTGGCTCGGGTGACGATTCAAAGACGATTCTGAAGGGAAAACGACGACATGAGACGAATACAGAGAGGAAATGCACATGCTATGACATGATGCAAATGAGATGCTAATGCAAGCCAAATGGTTTCAAGGAACTCAAAGGCAAGTTGCAAAATTTTTTTGGAAAAACTGAAGAAGTTATTGTTTTTAAAATCCGTTGATCTTTTGAAAAGGAAACAAACATTTGAGTCCCTCGAAACCAAAGGGCTAGGAATGCTTGAAGGTATGGATGCAAGACAAGCATACGAGCACAAACACATGTACACACAACAAAACATACAAATCCTAGGTTTTGGGGTCTCATGAATGGAGCCATGGTCTACCCATCCCAATAGGTGTGTACTATGGGTTTTCAATCTGCAGAACAGGGTTCTAAAAAGTTCCCAGAGTCGACAACCCATCTTTCGGATTTTATCGACTTCCCAATTGCTCGGTAATTAATAAAATTCTCAAGAAAGTCTCGTCTGAGTGTAGTATCGCGTAACAACCATTTAGGATTACTCCCTCATAGCCATCGCACTACGTCTAAAACAGACCAAGTGGGGGTAAAGGGTAACTAAAGGTCATCAGTATCCCTGGCACCCAGGTCAAAAGTAGTAACGTATTTACGATTGCTCGTTCAACATATACCACTTCTGAGAGGGCCTCAACTGAGTGTGGACTTCAAGTTCCCTCCTTTGGGATTTCTCCCTCGAAGTTCCCTTGACTATGTCCATGGTTCCTAAACATATGTGTTCTCTCAAGCCCGGGTTAGGACTTATCTCACTCATAGATACCATGTCAACCCATAGAACAGATATACAAATATATAGGCAAATATGACAGGTATATAAGCAGATATAAGTAAAACAAACAAACATAAATAACATGAATACAAGATAGGCTTAACCCTCTAAGAAACTGGTCCCCAGTGAAGTCGCCATTTCTGTTGCGGTGAAAATCGGATAACAAGCTATTAATTAACTTGCATCATTTTCTTTTACAACCGACTTTGATTTATCCAAAGGAAAGGTTCAAGATCGTTAGAAAAACCTAAAGGTCGAGATCTAAGGTTCGGGGGTTGGTTACGCCTAGGGAAGGTATTAGCATCCTAAACGTCCGTAGTACTCTACGGGAACCTCTTGTTTTAATGTTATCTTATGTTTGCTAAAGGTTCTATGCTAAAGGTTGAAACCCTAGGGGTTTATTTCTAAGTATACTCGACAAAGCAACGCACTTTGTGCCTACGTATCCTTACGGGAGTGGAATCAGAGTATCCGTAGTTCACCGATCTAAGGGTGAGGGATAGGAACCATTGGCTATGGCCAAAGTTCCAAGGGGAAAATGAGTATGACTCATTTTTAGAGTTCACGATAACTCTCTAAGTCTATGTTATAAGGGAAAGTGAGTTCTCATGATGATGAGAATCACATGGAGTTTAGGAACTCCAACCAACTTCTAAGTTATGATTTCATTGGCTCATGATAGCCAAGAAATAAGGGTAAACCTAGAAGGATAAGGTAAGATGACTTTGAAAGTCAATTTAAGGTGTTCTCCCTTCGGAATGGGGGGGAAAGATGATAGTTATAAAATACTAAGATACAGAGATTATAATGCAAATACAATGATGCAATAATACATGAATAAGATAATGAGATAAGATAAAATCATGATATCCATGCATAGTGAGAATTACATATGAGATGCAATAAAGATATAAATAGTCTCGTCTTAATCATGACTTAATCGAGAAATCGATAATCTTGATTCTTGACTTTCATCGACTAAATAGAATCGGAATAAAAAAAAATCATGTTGGTCTCTTTTAAATCAAGATTTAATCGACAAATCGATAATCCTAGATTTCTAACTTTCATCGACCAAAATAGAAAATAGAAAGGGGCCTCCTACAAATCTAGATTTTTAGTGATTTTGAAATAATCAACAAAATCAAGATTCTTATAATGTCATTGGCCAAAAATATTGAAATAAAATGAACCACTAAGTTAAGTGGATTAACATTAGTAAAAACCATAGAAAGGCTAAAGATTAAAAAACTCAAAAAAACTTGTTAAAAAAAGTTAATAAAATGAAAAATGATTTTTAAAAAAGAAAAGGAGGGGGAGGGCGCTGGATTTAGAAGGGTGTGTGAAGGAAGTCAATCGGGCTTCAAAAGCCCACGAACTATCAGCCTTCAAAACATGCTGTTAAAAAAAAGGTTTTTTCTCTTTTTATTTTAAGAAATAAAAGGGCAAAATAAAACAAAAGTGGAAAAGGATTAGGTCACGGATGAAGAGTCCTCAGCCGCCTCAAAAGGCTTGGACGGTGATGAAGATTGTGAAAAAATGTTCAGAAAACAGAGTCTTCTTCATCGTCGCTCACAACAAACTCAAACAAAAGCTTTAGCCATGAACGAAAATCAAAGCGATTTGGGAGAAACAGAGTCACACATCCAACCTCTCTCGAATGCGAATCCCGTTCGTCTCTGCTGCGCGTTTAACCTTGGTTTGGTTCGCTTCAAGGTTTGTAGTACGATTTGTGTTTGGATCTCAATTTCTCTTCATCTCGGTCTCTCTCTATTTCTGTAATGGTTTGGGGTTGAGTGTTTATGGGTTTGTGAATGGTTATGGAAGTTTGAAGATTAAGAAAGAGAGAAAGCGGAGAAGTTGGGATTGGAAGGAAATTTGTGTTGTTGTTGATTTGGGTATAGGTTTGTTTCAGATGTTGACTTTGTTTTTGATTTGGTTTTCAAAAATTTCGATTCAAATCACCACTTTCATCTCCTTTCATTTTTGGTTATGGGTTGTTCTTGTTTGAAAAGGATTTCTGAAGGTTAAAAAAAAGTGGCGATGAAGGCGAAGGTTCGAAGGGTGAAGGTTGAAAAGGATTAGGTTTCTGTTTTATGAGAGGGCATTGTTTAGGATCTTGTGTTGCTTGTTGTTCAATGAGGGTGGAGAAGCTGTGTGATGAATAAAGAGAACCAAAGTTATGGTGCTGTTGTATCCGACCTCCCCCGTCCTTTTTCTCTTCTCTGCTATTTAACCTCTCCTCCCAAAATAGAATTTGTTGTTCAATTTCTTTTTTAATTTGACCGTTGTTGACCCATCGTTTTTACTGCAGAGGGTGGAGCGTTGTGAGCAAGCGATGCAGGGGGAAACAGAGCGAATGATGAATAGGGAAATGCTCAGAACTGCTTTTTGATGAACCAAGTCTTGGAAGCTCAAAGAGGAAATGTCTTGGGACTGAAACGCGCAAAAGATTGAGAATTTGAGATGAGTTGATTGAATTTGTTGGGATTTCTTAATTCCTTCTGTGAATCCAAGCACACGACAAGGAGAACAAATATGTTGGCTTCTTTTTCTATTTCAAACGCCACACGACACTTGTCCATTGGATATGGCCAAAGGTTGAAAAGTCAAACACACAAGCTTGGTTCTCATTGGTTGATGGTTAATGAAATATCCAATAATAAAATACACGGTGGACCAAAAAGTGGTGGTAGAAATGAAATAGTTTCTTTTTCTTAATTTGAATTAATAATATGATTAATAAAAATAATAATAAACTAATTAATATTCTAAATTAAAATTAGTTAGAAAAATAAACTAAATAATTAATCTAATTATTTAAACTAATTATTAAAATTAAATTAAATCAAGATTAATAAAAATAAAACAGCTTAAATATGAATGAAATAAAAATAGACCATATTGAATATAAATTAAAAATAAAGACAGATAAGGATATTAAAATAAGTATTAAGTCAAAATAGAGAGAAATAAATAAAACAACAACTAGCAGAGAAACGAGGGTAAAATTTGGGGTACAACACAAGTCATTTGGGAAGTCGACAAAATCCGAAAGACGGATCGTAGACTCTGGGAACCCTTTAGAACCTTGTTCGGCAGGTGGAAATCCATAGTACATACCAATGGGAGGGTGAACCTTGACTCCATGCTCTTAACCCAAACCTTTATGTGTTTGTATTTGTATGTGTTTGTTGCATCCATATAGCATAAGCATATGCATATCAGTTTCATGGAACTTAGACTTCCTTTTGCAAAGTGTCACAGAGATATCATGGATGAACCAAGAAGGAAAACAGTGAGATACACTTTCAAGAGCCCTAAATTGGATGAGCTAAGGAGATTGGGAGATTTGCTAACAGACCCTGAAGGATTCGAAGACAGATATGGAAAGTTATGGACCTTGTTGAAGAAAAGTGTCGATGAAGGACTCCTTTCAACTTTGCTTCAATTCTATGACCCAAAGTATCATTGTTTCACCTTTCCCGACTATCAGCTCTGGCCTACACTTGAAGAATATTCTCAGATAGTTGGTTTACCCGTCAAGGATGATTCTCCGTTTCCTATCTTCAACAGAGACCCAAAAGAGGAATAGATAGCTAAAGAGACTCACCTGGAATTGGTTGACATAAAAAACAACTTAATTTCCAAGGGAAGAATTTTTGGGTTGACTGCTAAGTTCCTGTTTGGAAAAGCCCATTACTTTGCTAAGCACTCCAACAGGGATGCCTTTGAAGCCGTTTTTGCTCTACTCATCTATGGACTTTTCCTGTTCCCGAACATTGACAACTTCGTGGATCTAAATGCAATCAAGATCTTCCCGAAGAAAAACCCTGTACCTACCTTACTTGCTGAAGCCTATCACTCAGTCCATACGAGAAATGCCCGTGGTAACGGACAGATCACTTGCTGTGTCCTCGTGCGATATAGATGGTTTGTTTCACACTTACCGAAGAAAGGTGCATTCTGGGATCCTAAGAAGGGATGGTGGTCTAAGAATATCATGGCCCTTTCTCATGCAGACATTGACTGGTACAATCGAGTGTACGACAAAATCTCAATAACGGACAGTTGTGGCCAATATAACAATGTGCCTCTTCTTGGCATCAAAGGTGGAATCAGTTACAATCCGGTGTTGGCACGCCGTCAATTGGGATACCCTCTGAAGGATAAACCTCTAAGCATTCATGTAGAGGGAATTTATTTTGAAGAGTATGATAAGAATGAAGAACAAAGGGATCTAATCTTGAAAGCCTGGGGTAGCAAGTGTAAAAGAGGAAGTAGCTCCTTGGGGAAACCCAATTGTGTTTCTTTGGAGCCATATCTTCAGTGGGTCCGCAAGAGAGCCATTGAATTGAAGATGCCATACAAGAGGGAAGGACCAATTCCCATGAAAGAAGAGCCTATTCTGTACTTCATGTCGAAAGAAGAGGAATTAGAGATATCATTGAAACAGACCCAGCGATCAGAGGAAGCATGGAGACTCAAGTATCAGGTGGTTGTTGAGGATAATTTTGAACTTCGTAAACAACTGCGCGCCAAGGATGAAGAACTGACCTCTTACAAGAAAAGGAAGGTCCAAGAAGGCCCAAGTTCTTCTATTGTTCAGCCTACAGCTTGGAAGATGATCGTCGACAACCTTGTCGCAGAAAGAGATCAGATGGAGGAAGAAATTAAAAGACTCAAGCTACGACTCTTGGGAGAATCTCCTTAGGACTTTCTTAGCTTTTCTTTAGCTTTTCTTTTTGTTTATGGCTCTCAAAAGTGTATTAACTGTTGTAATCCATTTTAGATGAAAATGAGGTCTTTTGATATTCTACGATATTCCGCAAAATGTCTGAATTCCATGAAACTTTGCATTGCATCTGCATCTTTGCATGTTCATGTGCATTCTTCTTCGTCTTATTGTCAGTACCCGTCACCCTGATTTTCCGACTCGACAAGGATACCTAGCCTGCATTCAGGACAATGGCAACGATGAAGGAAATTCTGAAGAACCTGGAGAAACTGAAAGAGGAGGTCAGAGTCCTCCAATGCCAGATGAATTGGGTTTTGGAAACTTTGCAAACTCTAATGAAAAAGGAGGATCACATTCATCCCATCATGCCAATATTCAACGATCAAGCTTCTGTTTATCAATCAGTGTCTCAATCACCAATTTATCAACGAGTGTCCAACGCTCCCGCTCATCCACGACAGACTCAAACTTCTCGCCAAGACATACAGGGTGGTAGACCTCCGATCCCTCCTATACCGATGTCGTATACAACATTGTATCCTTTTTTGGTGCAACAAGGGTTAATAACTACAAGGTCACCAAAGCCACCTCCGGATCCGCTCCCGCTTTCTTACCGTCCTAATGCTCACTGTGCATTCCATGAAGGTGCACCAGGCCATGATTTAGAAGGATGTTTTGCTTTAAAGCATATTGTAAAAGATTTAGTGGAAAGAAATATTTTATCTTTCAAGGACACTCCTTTTCCATCTCCTAAGGATCTCCCACACCCAGGATTTGTTTTTGAGGAAGCCTCATGCCAGCTGAACATTGGTCCTATTCCTGCACACAAACGCAATCTTCATCAGGTGCCTACAAAAAGGGGTTTTCAGCCTCCCACGTGTGTTTCTCCCCAAGACAAGAAGAATCGTGCTGTCAAAAGAGGAAAACTTAACCACCATCCTATTCCCGTGCCGTTAAGCAAACTTTTCCCACTGTTGATGCAAAACAAGCTGGTAACTCCTCGACTTCTCACCCCTATGCAAGGACCTTGGTACAATCCCAACCTGACTTGTGAATTCCATGAGGGAGCCGAAGGACATGACTTGGACAGTTGTCGAGCCTTAGAACATCTTGTGCAAGATTTGATCCATGGCAAGGACTTAATCTTCGAAGAAGATCGCCCAAAGACTGAATGCAAATTTCGCACTGGGATGATAGGGCATCCCATTGAAGAATGCAAAGAGTTCGAAGAGAAACTGATGAGTCTGCTAAAGAAGTTGAAACCTCAGGAAGGTACTTCAGATGCTGATGTCTTAACTATTGAAGCAAAAGACAAAGGAGTTGCAAGGCCTCTCAAAGTTCTATACCACAAGGAACAAGTGATTGGTGATGAAGACGTTTTCCCGTCTGGACCCGAAAACTAAAATCTTTTGCAAACAATCCGCCAAAGCTGGCTATGTTTTGTTTATTTTGGTATTTTCAATTGTATTTCCTTCACGCTGAAATTGTATTTACTTACTAACTTTGTTATCTTTTCAATTGGTAATATTAATGAAATGTTTGTGCATCTTTTGGTTAAGTCCATTCGTTTCACTCATTTATTCTTATGTTCACAAAACTAATATATCTTTACCCTGATTTACTCCATATCAATCTATATTTAAACAAAGATTAGGGAGGATGATGAAAACCTCGTGTTCATAATTGTTGTGGTATACTGCTGATTAAACCTTGCCAAGGATGTAAGGCATTGTTTCAATTCCCAAATACTGGAGAAATAAGGGAGATAATCCCTCGTTAACCCTTCGAGCCTAGAAGTAGGAGTCTTCTTTCCTTACACAAAAAACCCTTAAATCTCAACCTTGGGGCAGGGTAGTTCTCAGCTTAACTTGGTTATGCAATCGAATGCAGGCGCTTTGTGTAAGACGCCAGTCAACTCTCAAATCAAGTGACTTCCTAACCTTTGGAAACTTGAATGTATAGCTTGAGTTAACTGAGTTTAGGATCGGAGTTCATCACGAAGATTGGGTGGGACAAATAAACTTTGAGCCTTTATCTTTTGTTTCAAAAACCGTGAACCAGACCACATGTTACAACCCTTAAAAGACCTAATCAAGGTAAGGTTGTTTTGAAAGTATACTACAGCAAGGTTGACTAACCTGACTCCTAATGATCTTTGCTATTTTGCGTGTGTTGATCACTTCATCTGTCATTCTGTAAATGACCAGATCCACTTGGTTTTCGATTGTTTAATCATTTCACTGCGTGTGTTTTCGTCAAAAGTTTTGTTTCCAAAAGTTTGCATTAAAACGTTGCATTGAAATTGCCAATTTTCAACAAACAATACTTGTTTGCAATACAATTCAATATCAAAGGAATCCCGACAAATGCCGGCGGCCAAGGAAATTTGACTCAATCAGGGGCAACCAAGTGTGAGGGTTTGCCAATCTATCATCCCAAGAGTTGGTGAATCAGGGGCAGAACTCTACAATTCAGAATATTGGGGCAAGTCTCTTTGAGGTCATCTTATGACAAGTGTGGACTCCAGTGACCCATCATCAGAGGCAGATTTTGTTCCCCAGTCGTTTCTACTACAGTTTAAGTATTACGAATACAGTTGAACAGAGGCAGTTATGTCTAGGTTCATTTCTTTTCAAAAGTTTGAAGACATTGAAGCATCTGGTATGCCAATGCTTCTGTAAAATCCTTTTGATGATCTATCAGCGAATCAGGGGCAATTAAGTCGAGATTCGATAAATCTCTAAAAGTCAACGACGCCTCCTTCACAGATCAACCAGGCTGACTGGGGCAAGTTCGTTCCCCAAATCGTCAAATAACCAGTCTGAAGCAAGTTCAAGGACTCTGTTGTGTGAATGCAGATAATCCGGGACAATTACGCTGAGATCTCTCCAAGAGTTTGAAGATATTGAAACACCTTGTATGCCAATTCTTCTATAAAATCCTCTTGTTATCTTCTTCTGACAAACCATATAGCCTGGGGCAGATAAGATTTGAAGATGATAATTATGCCAGTGGGATGCATAATTACTTTGTTAGCTCCCCAGTGAGCTGTTACTTCAGCTAATTTTGACAAATCTTCCATGGATTTTTTTTCCAGTGAAGAAATCAGATTCATGATGGTCATCCTCGTGTCGTTATGCCTCAAGTGGAATACTCTTTTCACGAGCGAAGTTGTAGACTCTTCTTCATCCCCTGTTTTGGCTGGGTATCCTTTGTCGAGGCATTTTTCATCTTCGGTTTTTGCTTCTTGTCTGTTTCGTCAGCATAGCATATGCATCATATCCTTAGCATCTTTGCATCCTTGTGCTTTGTTTTGCTTGTGGTCTTTTGTGTGTGCCTGTCTTTATTTCCCCAGTGAAGTAAGGACATTCCCGACTTTATTTTTTTGCATCGTGCTTGTTCGGTCTTGACCTTTGCGCACCAGATTTGAATCTTTACACCTTTTCTGTTCCCCAAGAAGTTTTTCCTTAATATTTTTTTTTGCAACCGTTCTTGTCTAAATCGAGTCAGACCTGAACCGAGTCTTTGTTTGAATCGAGTCGAACATTGCCTCTTGTTTTAAAACCATTCTTGTCTGAATCGAGTCAGAACTGAACCGAGTCTTTGTTTGAATCGAGTCGAACATTGCCTCTTGTTTTAAAACCGTTCTTGTCTGAATCAAGTCAGACCTGAACTGAGTCTTTGTTTGAATCGAGTCGAACATTGCCTCTTGTTTTAAAACCGTTCTTGTCTGAATTGAGTCAGACCTGAACCAAGTCTTTGTTTGAATCGAGTCGAACATTGCCTCTTGTTTTAAAACCGTTCTTGTCTGAATCGAGTCAGACCTGAACCGAGTCTTTATTTGAATCGAGTCGAACATTGCCTCTTGTTCTAAAACCGTTCTTGTCTGAATCGAGTCAGACCTGAACCGAATCTTTGTTTGAATCGAGTCAAACATCGCCTCTTGTTTTAAACTTTCCCTGTTTGAATCGAGTCGAACAATGGACCTAAACCTCGAGTTATCATGGGCTCGTTGTTTATCCTTATTTATTTTCTTTTGTTCTTGTTCGAATCGAGTCGAACATGAACCTTTACCTTTGATTTTTGAAAACTTTAAGCTAAGCTTCTTGGAACAATTTACCTTACCAAGACTCTTATCTGATGCGCAGAGTTTGTCTCTGTCTTTCTGGCTTTTCTTGAAGATCCCATTTTGAACTCTTCAGCATAAGAAATCCCCAGGAAGTCCTTGCTTGGTTGTTTGTCTCTTTTGGACTGATCCCTAGTGATCAGATTTTTCTTTTTGGTTTCATGCCCATAAAGAGTGTGTTGCTTTATTCCCAGTAGTCTATCTCCCCGGATCTTTCCCCGGTGGAGATTGTCTTTTTGTTTTCCCCAGTGTTTCTTTGGAGTCTCCCCGGTGAGTCTCTTGCGTTGGTTAGCCTGTATCCCCAGTGAGCGTTTCTCGTGGATACTAACCTTTTTTCCTTCCCCAGTGAAGCTTATCTGGTCTTTTTGCTTCCTGTCTGTCCTTTGGTGTCTCGTTGTGTTTGCATCTTTACATCTTCTTGGCATTATGTTTGTTGCATTGCATATGTGTGCATCTAAGGGCAAAATTTTCAGTTATCTGTATTTAAATATAAGCCAAATAATGAATCATGGCTAGTATATTTCTCTTCATGAATCTTCAAGTGTCTGAAGCATAGTCAGTGTTTTAGCTCCTCGCATTAAAATACATAGGAAAGCTTGGTACGATGCCTCGTAGTATAAATCGAATTTACCTGAAAGATAAGGATGCCTTGTAGTATAAATCGAACTTACCTGAAAAATACGGTTATATCAATAATGGTGATGTGGTTAATTTCCTTTTCAGCTCTTGGAAACTCCTCCCACATTCTTGTCTAATTGAAGGATTATCCCTTCCTCGTTAATTACATCATTATATTAGTAAGGAAATCTTTGAAAAACTTTATATGACCTTTAGTATTTTTCTAAAGAAACTTCAAACTTCTCACTTTTCCATTTCAACAATGTATTTACCTTATCCAGTCAAAAAGCTTTTCAATGGTTACTGTTATGGATCGGCCAAAGTTCAAATGGGTGAGGCCCACATTAATGCAAATCCACTCTATTTGATCCCAGATATAAAAGTCATCTCACACGGAATGCAAGGTACATTCTATCATATCCACTTTTCACTATAATCATCATGAATCTTGAACTGACTTGAGCGTTGTAGTGCTAACCTTGCAATGACGATATCTGTGCGAATTTACTTTTGATTCCTACATTTTCCATGATCTCTCATTCGCTCTTCAATTCACTAGTCTGAAACCTTCTCAGGTCATCAAATCGAGATCACTCGAACACGAAAATCTGTCATGTTCGATCCAATCAAATAACTTCTCAACTTTGATTCCTTGAATCTCCAGACTTCTTATTCTTATGAAAATTCCACGAACGAAACATCCTATACCCAATCTCATATCTGCATCAGAATTACTGAAAAGTGAAGGTAACTACCTCCAAGATCGTATTGAAGGTTCCCAATCAACCATCTAGTGTCGCTTCGTCTTAGTTATCAATCATCAATGTAATCCTTACTGCAACAACTTCTACTTAGATCCATTACCAGAGTACCTCATACAGGAAGTGAAAAACCTTTGAATGATGAATGAATATCGTATCACACCATAATTACTCGCAACGAAGGAAACCGAACTCCAAACGTAGGATTATCAACGATCAAGGCAGTTACCATCGCGAATCGTGATATATGCCATTACGGCGCAAAATGCTAGATACACCGATTTTATTATGAAAATTTGTTCCTTGGGGGACAGATGTCGAACACGATGCTCCAACAACGGGTGCCACAAGATACACCAGAAACAATACACTAACTAGTAATAGATGATGAAGCAGAAAGGAAATAAAGAACACAAATAAATTGTTTATCCAGTTCGGTAAAACTACACATACGTCTAAGGGGCTGAGTGCACAATCTAAGAAAGGAAATTCACTATTAGTAGCTTAGTATAATTAGACTTATAAGCAACAACAAACCCTATGTTGTTCAATGCCTCTTCCTAACTACCAAATGACTTTCTATTTAGAGTCTCCCCTTAAATATGAGAACCTACTCATTTTCTTCTCTGCCACAGTCCCAGTGACATGGGAAAACAACCAATAAACCATAGTGATTAACTTCAATCTTCACAAGATAAAGAACGTTGAAAGTTACAACTTAACTATACAAACCTTCTGTTGCACCCAAAATTTTACCCTCATTTTTCTGCTAGTTGATGTTTTATTTATCTAACTTAATATTTTATTTTAACATCTTTATCCGTCTTTAATTTAATTTAATTTCAATATGGCCTTCTTTTTTTAATTTTTTGTTTATATTTAAGTTGTTTTAATCAATCTCAATTTAATCTAATTTTGCATTAGTTTAATCAATTAGATTAATTGCTAATATGGTTTATTGTTTTAACTATTTAATTGGAGTATTAATTAATTGATATTTATTATTGTTATTTAACATATTAATCCATTTAAGAAAGATGTTATTCATTTTCTTGGCCTTTCATGATTGGTCCACCGTGTGCAATTTTTGAATCATAATTGGATAATTTCATTAACTAATAACCAATGAGAATCAAGTTTATGTGTGTTGACTTTTCAACCCAAATTCTGGCCATTGAGGGAGAGACGTGTGGTTCACGAGAAACAAAGAAAATGGTTTTGTTTCTTATTCCTTGCGTTTGCGAATCAGAATGGAGGGAAGAAATCCAAACCAACCTCATCAATTTGTTCAAAGAAGTTGTATCCGTTTCAATTCCAAAGCCTTGGCGCATTTTACTCAAATTGAACTCTCCAAAGACCATTCCCTTTTGAGCTCTCAATGGTTTGGATCAATAAAAGTTGATTCTGAGGAGTTACTCATCTTAGCATTCATCCTGACACACCTGCAAGATGCTTTCTTAATCCCAAGACCTTACCTCATTCGATACCCTCTCAATGACACCAGAGGGAGAGTTCTGAAGCCATACATGAAATGGTGAAGCTGACCCTGCAGCATCTGATTTCTTTGGCACGACATAGGAGCGTTTGTCTCCAAGAGCTGAAGAACATTTGAATTCAAATTGCAAACCCTAGCCTCCAATATTTGAAGGTTGGATTTCTCTTGACCCGACCCAATATCATTGCCTATATAAAGAGGCTTAGGTTCAGTTCATCAACATCAACAATTTTCTCAAAAAAACACTCAAATATTCCAAGTCTCAAACAAGCTAGGTGAGTAGTGATTTTTGAGTTTGCTGTGGAAGGAAAAGCAGTCTGCATACTTAAGTCATAGGCAAAGCTTCAGTTGGTATCATTCTCTTTTCATTCCTATTAATCATGTTCATTTAATGATCATTTACTGCTCTTTACATTTGAATCTTACTTATATATGCCCCTGTGTTATTTGTATGTTCATAAGTAGATGTTACTTTTCATTGACATGATGTGCATATGTTTTCTTATGGCAATGTTATGAGGTTGTTATTCTTTTGTTCATTAGACATAATGTGCATATGCTTCACTTATCCCTTGCCTGATCACACTTTCTTACCTCAGTTATAGATCCATTTTCATATTATAAGCTTTGTTGAAATTTACATATGTTTCTTTTGACAATTTTGCTCTTGATTAAGTATGAGACCATGTGTTTTAGTGGACCAACATTGAAATTCTTCCTAACCTAGTCTCTTCATTAGACTAATGTGCTATCACTTTGTTTACATTCAGTCCTAGCATGGAATATGTTTTACTTGTTTACTAGCTGAAGTGTCTATTCTTGCTTTCAATATGTGTAATGTGTGAGAATGCATAGTTCTGGTCGCTCTTGTTCCATTATGTGTGAATAATTTTGTTTGAGTCCTTATTTATGACAAGTTTGTATCTCAATCTACCTTGACATTGTATGAAATATGTGCATCTTTAACTTAATCTTGATACTTGGATCATCACTGAGCCTGCTACCAATCTGTTTGAATGCATTTCTTCTTGACATTACGTTGATATGCTCATGATTTAGCTTTGATATGCATTCAATATGTATGGATTGTTGTTGTGCCTTGCCTTGATTTTGTATGCTACCTTTGTGAAAACTGTCTGCATAGCATACATGCCATTCTGCCCTGCACTTGTGACTGCTAATACTATGAGTAAGTGTATCTTTCCTACAACATGTGCATTGGTGTTCCATTGATTTGTTTAGTCCCTTACATGTCATGGTTGTTCTGTTATCATTATGACTTGTTGAAATATGTCTTGAGATGTGTTTATCTTGTTGTCATGTGCTGCCACACTTGACTATCATTACAATACATGAGTTGATCTTTGAAATGTGGTGTGTATTGATTATATGCTTACATTGCTATTAGAAAACTAATTGATAATATGTATGCGGTGCTGCACTATTTTGGTTTGAATGAGGTATGCTTAATTGTATCAAGAACTAATGTTTGAGATAGGTTAATGAATGTGGTATGACATCCTCTCTTTGATGATTTGCCCAATATGAGTTCGGGTTATGTTTTTTAACTTCCCATTTTGATTTGATTATGTCATCTCATTTCTTGATGTGTACAATCCATGATGTGTTGTGGTAGACTCTTTGATTCATTATCCAAAGCTGAGGCATAAAATGTAATTGTTTATTTAAGGCATTATGCCCGCCAATATTCTGTCTGATATGTGTTCCCAAACCCTTAGTTTGCTCACCCAATCTTGGCAAATTCTTGAATTCTTTAGTGTATATCATAAGATTTGGATTAACATTGAATCATTGATAAACATAGGGCAAGGTTATGTGGTTATTTTTGAAATCAGGGCCATAAGTTGCTATCATAAACTCATGTGCTTGCCCTCACATCTTTGACATGCTTCCATTGATTCACACTCTTCTTTGCAGTATATGTGTGTATTGTATGTTAAGTTTTAGTTTAAATGAAAGACACCATCATAATCCTCACGTTTTGCTAAATGATTTAGAGTTTTACTTTGTAAAAATTGGTTGGGTTTTGATTGGATTATGAGTGGGTGAATCTGGCTGGGCAACTTGGTTGGTTTTGGAAACTTGGGCATGGCACAGCGTGCGCATATTTCACCTTTTTTTTGAATTTATGAAGTATGTTTATATCATATATTTCGTGAGCTATACTAATAACTGGATGAGGGCGTAGCACCGCTGGTCCAGGGAGGAGTTCGTATGTATTAGCCATGCCAAGGACTGGGGTTAGAATCCCCATCGCCCCAGTCTTTTATTTATTTTACTGAGTTTCGCTTGTTTTAATGTATATACTTATGTTCCCATTACACTTCCAAACGCGCACCTTGGCCTTGTGGTGTGAGTTTTGAGCTGCAGGCGAGTGAACCTGAGTTCAAGTCCTAGATGCACCATTTCCTTATATTTTTGTCACTTGTTGTTTTTCTTTATTTTTAAATTTATGCTCAATTTTCAAAATGTCATAACTTGTTTGATTTTTATCCTTTTAATCCCATTCTTTTTGCTATATTTTTCTAATTAAATGTACTTTTCAATTATAAAAGAAAATTGTTAAAAATATTTAATTATGAGACCTTTATGCATGCTTGGATTATGAATGCTTATTAAAGTTTTATTGCACTTCCTTATTCACCTTGTCATGTTATTTCTATTCATCATGTTTGATCTTTGTCTCATGCATGTTTCCAAACTTTGAATTGACATCTTGATCTTGTTTCATCTCATAAATTTATTCATGTCTTTTTACATCATCATATGTGCTTTTATAACTTGTTATCTTTTAGTATTCTTATCAACTGTATCTTTCCCCCTATTCCAAAGGAAGGTGATTAATAATGACTCTTAAAGTCATAGCCCCCATCTTACCTTAGTAGCCTCTTAGGATGACTTTCACTTCTTGGCCTCCTAAGAGCCAATAAGTTATAACTAGCCTTAGGAGAGAGTTCTTACACTCTTAGTGATATTCATCCTAATGAATACTCACCTTCCCTATTGACTAAAACTTCAACATAGGACCATTATAACTTAGATTTAGAGAGTTCTTAAACTCTAGAATGAGCTTGTACTCATTCTCCCCTGTGAACTTTGACCATAGTCAAAAGTTCATTGCTTAGTAGAACTACGCATACTCTGATTCTATTCCCGAGGATACGTAGGCGCAAGGTGCGATGCCTTGTCGAGTACACTTAGATACCAACCCCTAGGGTTTCAACCTTTTACCCATAGATTTTTAAGCAAGCCAACATAAAATAACACAAACCTTAGCAAGAGGCTCCTGTAGAGTACTACAGACGTTTAGGGTGCTGATACCTTCCCTAGGCGTAACCAACCCCCGAACCTTAGATCTCTCCCCTTTAGGTTTTTTTAACGATCTTGAACCTTTCCTTTGGATAAATCAAAGTCGGTTGTAAAAGAAAATGATGCAAGTTAATTAATAGCTTGTTATCCGATTTTCACCGTAACAGAAATGGCGACTTCACTGGGGATTCCATAACAAAGTTTTTGAGGGTTAAGCCCACCTTGCTTTTGCTTATGTTATTTATGTTTGTTTACTATGCTTGTACATATCTGTGTATGTATGTATATTTGCTTGAGTTCTTTCTTTGGGTTTGACATTGTTGAGTGGTGAGATAAATCCTAACCTGGATTTGAGTGCCCTTATGATAGGACGATGGTATATTCAAGGAGGCTTTGAGGGAGTCGATTCCTGAAAAAGTTGACTTGAGACACCATCACTCAGTTTAGGCCCTCTTGAGAGTTTAGTCATGTTGAACAATCCTATTCGTGAAAGCGTGCTACTCTCAATGTAGGTGCCATTGATACTGAGAACCGTAGTTTCCAAACCTCACTTAAGCCTTTAGGATGTAGTGCGGTGACCATGATGGAGTCTATTTCTGAATTGGTTGTCACGCGATACTACACTCAGATGAGATTCTCTTGAGAATTTTGTTGATTACCAAGTTGTTGCGGTGAAAATCGGATAACAAGCAATTAATTAACTTGCATCATTTTCTTTTACAACCGACATTGATTTATCCAAAGGAAAGGTTCAAGATCGTTAGAAAAACCTAAAGGGGGAGATCTAAGGTTCGGGGGTTGGTTACGCCTAGGGAAGGTATTAGCATCCTAAACGTCCGTAGTACTCTACGGGAACCTCTTGTTTTAATGTTATCTTATGTTTGCTAAAGGTTCTATGCTAAAGGTTGAAACCCTAGGGGTTTATTTCTAAGTATACTCGACAAAGCATCGCACTTTGCGTCTACGTATCCTTACGGGAGTGGAATCAGAGTATCCGTAGTTCACCGATCTAAGGGTGAGGGATAGGAACCATTGGCTATGGCCAAAGATCCAAGCGGAAAATGAGTATGACTCATTTTTAGAGTTCACGATAACTCTCTAAGTCTATGTTATAAGGGAAAGTGAGTTCTCATGATGATGAGAATCACATGGAGTTTAGGAACTCCAACCTACTTCTAAGTTATGATTTCATTGGCTCATGATAGCCAAGAAATAAGGGTAAACCTAGAAGGATAAGGTAAGATGACTTTGAAAGTCAATTTAAGGTGTTCTCCCTTTGGAATGGGGGGGAAAGATGATAGTTATAAAATACTAAGATACAGAGATTATAATGCAAATACAATGATACAATAATACATGAATAAGATAATGAGATAAGATAAAATCATGATATCCATGCAAAGTGAGAATTACATATGAGATGCAATAAAGATAGAAATAGTCTCGTCTTAATCATGACTTAATCGAGAAATCGATAATCTTGATTCTTGACTTTCATCGACTAAATAGAATCGGAATAAAAAAAAATCAAGTTGGTCTCGTTTAAATCAAGATTTAATCGACAAATCGATAATCCTAGATTTCTAACTTTCATCGACCAAAATAGAAAATAGAAAGGGGCCTCCTACAAATCTAGATTTATAGTGATTTTGAAATAATCAACAAAATCAAGATTCTTATAATGTCATTGGCCAAAAAGATTGAAATAAAATGAACCACTAAGTTAAGTGGATTAACATTAGTAAAAACCATAGAAAGGTTAGAGATTAAAAAACTCAAAAAAACTTGATAAAAAAAGTTAATAAAATGAAAAATGATTTTTAAAAAAGAAAAGGAGGGGGAGGGCGCTGGATTTAGAAGGGTGTGTGAAGGAAGTCAATCGGGCTTCAAAAGCCCATGAACTATCAGCCTTCAAAACATGCTGTTAAAAAAAAGGTTTTTTCTCTTTTTATTTTAAGAAATAAAAGGGCAAAATAAAACAAAAGTGGAAAAGGATTAGGTCACGGATGAAGAGTCCTCAGCCGTCCTCAAAAGGCTTCGACGGCGATGAAAATTGTGAAAAAACGTTCAGAAAACAGAGTCTTCTTCATCGTCGCTCACAACAAACTAAAACAAAAGCTTTAGCCATGAACGAAAATCAAAGCGATTTGGGAGAAACAGAGTCACGCATCCAACCTCTCTCGAATGCGAATCCTGTTCGTCTCTGCTGCGCGTTTAACCTTGGTTTGGTTCGCTTCAAGGTTTGTAGTATGATTTGTGTTTAGATCTCAATTTCTCTTCATCTCGGTCTCTCTCTATTTCTGTAATGGTTTGGGGTTGAGTGTTTATGGGTTTATGAATGGTTATGGAAGTTTGAAGATTAAGAAAGAGAGAAAGCGGAGAAGTTGGGATTGGAAGGAAATTTGTGTTGTTGTTGATTTGGGTTTAGGTTTGAAGGGTGAAGGTTGAAAAGGATTAGGTTTCTGTTTTATGAGAGGGTATTATTTAGGATGTTGTGTTGCTTCTTGTTCAATGAGGGTGGAGAAGCTGTGTGATGAATAAAGAGAACCAAAGTTATAGTGTTGTTGTATCCGACCTCCCCCGTCCTTTTTCTCTTCTCTGCTATTTAACCTCTCCTCCCAAAATAGAATTTGTTCTTCAATTTCTTTCTTAATTTGACCGTTGTTGACCCATCGTTTTCACTGCAGAGGGTGGAGCGTTGTGAGCAGGCGATGCAGGGGGAAACAGAGTGAATGATGAATAGGGAAATGCTCAGAATTGCTTTTTGATGAACCAAGTTTTGGAAGCTCAAAGAGGAAATTTCTTGGGACTGAAACGCGCCAAAGATTGAGAATTTGAAATGAGTTGATTGAATTTGCTAGGATTTCTTCATTCCTTCTGTGAATCCAAGCACACGACAAGGAGAACAAATATGTTGGCTTATTTTTCTTCTTCAAACGCCACACAACACTTGTCCATTGGATATGGCCAAAGGTTGAAAAGTCAAACACACAAGCTTGATTCTCATTGGTTGATGGTTAATGAAATATCCAATAATAAAATACACGGTGGACCAAAAAGTGGTGGTAGAAATGAAATAGTTTCTTTTTCTTAATTTGAATTAATAATATGATTAATAAAAATAATAATAAACTAATTAATATTCTAAATTAAAATTAGTTAGAAAAATAAACTAAATAAGTAATCTATTTAATTAAACTAATTATTAAAATTAAATTAAATCAAGATTAATAAAAATAAAACAGCTTAAATATGAATGAAATAAAAATAGGCCATATTGAATATAAATTAAAAATAAAGACAGATAAAGATATTAAAATAAGTATTAAGTCAAAATAGAGAGAAATAAATAAAACAACAACTAGCAGAGAAACGAGGGTAAAATTTGGGGTACAACAGTTACCCCTATTTAAATATCTTCACCGGATGACATGAGAGATGAAGATTCTCATGGGATGAAAGGTGAAAGATATTTAAATACAGATAACCGAAAATTTTACCCTCTGATGCGCAGACATGCAATGCAACAGACATGATGCCAGAATGCCAAAGAAGATGCAAAGATGCAGACACAACAAGCACCAAAGGACAGGCAGGAAGCAAGCAAACACAAGAGGAAAGCTTCACTGGGGAAGCAAGAAGAAGGTTAGTACCCACAAGGAAGACACTCCTTGGGGATGCAGGCTAACCAATAAAAGAGACTCACCGGGGAGACTCCGAGGAAACACCGGGGATAGAAAACAAAAGGGAATCTCCACTGGGGAAAGATCCAGGGAGGTGGGCGACAAGTTCAAATATGACCGGACGACACTGGGGAAAAGGTACAAACTTACTGGGCAAGAAACTAGAAAGAAGACCTGATCTCCACTGGGGATCAGTTGAAACAAAAGGATAGACACTCGAAGAAAAGATTTTCTGGGAATTTCTCATGCTGAAGAGTTCAAACGGGATCTTTAAGAAAAACCAGAAAAGACAGAGATGAACTCTGCGCGCCAGATAAAAAACACCTGGAATGAGCAATACAGGTTCAAGATAACCTGATATAAGCAAACGGTTCACGATAACCGAAGATAAACAACTGGAATTTAAATGGGAACAAGGTCAATGAGCCAAGAATAGACTCTGGTACCCAAATAATAGTTGGTTGAGATAACACATAATCTGCTTCATGAAGAAAACCGGTATGAGCTGGAAGGTAACCTTACTGGAAGTAGAACCAAAAGATGGGCCCCAATAAAGGTATCTAGAATGACTGATCATCAAGGCTAGATGACATTCTAGAAAGGATCTGCAATGAAGGTTGAACCGACAAGACGGTCTTCACTGGGAAAAAAAAACATCCAAAGTGATGGAACAACAGGTTCAAGCATGGCCGGTTGGCACTTTAGAAAGAAAAACAACCTTATTGGAGATAGAACCAAAAAATGGGCTCCAATGAAGGTATCTAGAATGATTGATCATCAAGGCTAGATGACATTCTAGAAAAGATCCGCAATGAAGGTTGAACCGAAAAACGGTCTTCACTGGGAAAAATACATCCAAAGTGATGGAACAACAGGTTCAAGCATGACCAGTTGGCACTTTAGAAGGAGAGGAACCTTATTGGAGATTGAACCAAGAAATGGGCCCCAATAAAGGTATCTAGAATGATTGATCATCAAGTCAAAACATGACTAGATGACATTCTAGAAAGAAAGGATCCGCAATGAAGGTTGAACCGAAAAGCGGTCTTCACTGGGAAAAAACATCCAAAGTGCTGGAACAACTGGTTCAAGTATGACCGGTTGGCACTTTAGAAGGAGAAGAACCTTATTGGAGATTGAACCAAGAAATGGGCTCCAATGAAGGTATCTAGAATGATTAGTTAGTACCGGGGTTGCGTAACTGGAGATAAGACTTCCTGGGGAATACCCATTATGGTTGCAAACAGGCTGAATAGTACCAGAGATAGATAAGCTGCTTATAAGAGACTGCCACTTATCGCCATTGAAAAACACACTTCTTCAAGAGATTGTTGCTTCAAAGATATGTTGATATCACAACACTGCTGGAGAAATAAATATGTCTTTAATGAGGATCTTGTAAAAGATTCTTCTGCGAGACACAGTGCAAAATAAATGCACATTAAAAGATAGGTAAAACCACACCTGCCAGGGACCAAAGTTCAATCTAGGAACAAGCTAGAAAGAAACGGTCAAACAAGACTCCAATTAAGGAATGAACTCAAATGGGAACTTATCTTATCCACATGTGGAAAAGATAACTGAACCAACCATCATCCACGAGGATAAAACTCTGTGGGGAACTCTAGAATGGATGGGCACTTTATGCCTAGGGCTGACGGCTCTATTTGAGAGAATAGACAAACCCAGTCACTTGGGGATAAAACGCCAAAATGAATCAAAGACAGGTAAACACCAGAAAAGGAAGCAGGAATGCTAAAATACTATGCATATGAGTGCTTATGCCATGCTTATGCCCATGCTTATGCTGACAAAACAGACAGAAAGCTAAACTGGAGATGAAATAAACGTCTCGACAAGGACACCCAGCCGAACTCAACAGGTTAGATCAATACTGGGCATGAAGAATCAACAACTTTGCTGGTGAAAGGAGTATTCCACCTGAGGTATAACATCATGAGGATTGCCATCATGAGTTTGATTTCTTTGTTGGCAGAGAATCCATAGAGAATTGTCAAGATTAGCTGAAGTAACAACTTATTGGGGAGCTAGCAACGAACATCACAAGAACAAAGTAGTTCTGTATCCTACCGGCACAATGGTCATCTTTAAATCTTATCTGCCCCAGGCTATATGGTCTATCAGGAGACGATAACAAGAGGATTTTATAGAAGAATTGGCATACAAGGTGTTTCAATATCTTCAAACTCTTGGAGAGATCTCGGCGTAACTGCCTCAGATTAACTGGATTCACACAACAAGGTTCTTGAACTTGCTTCAGACTGGTTGTTTGACGATTTGGGGAACAAACTTGTGCCTGTCAGCTTGGTTGATCTGTGAAGGAGATGTCCCTGACTAACTATTTTTTAGAGATTTACCGAATCTCGACCTGACTGCTTCTGATTAACTGGTATGTAAGGGTAAGTCATCAAAAGGATTTTACAGAAGAATTGGCATACCAGATGCCTCAATATCTTCAAACTTTGAAGGGAAATGACATAATTGCCCCTGATTAACTGTATTTGCGAAACAAAGTACTCAGACTATGGTGGTGATGACTGAGGAACAAAACTTGCCCCTGCAGATGGGTCACTGGAGTCCACACTTGTCATAAGATAACTTCAGGAAGACTTGCCCCAATATTCTGGACTTGGAGAGTTCTGCCCCGGATTCGATAGCTCTTGGAATGGTGGATTGGAAAATCCCTCCGCTTGGTTACCCCTGACTGAGCTTCTTTATCAAGTCGAATCCCCTAGCTGGTTGCGTTTGTTGGGATTTCTTTGATTTTGAATTGTCTTGCAAACAAGTATTGTTCATTAAAAATTGGCAATTTCAATGCGATATTCATGCAAGCTTTTGAAAACAAAGTTTTATTGATGAAACACACACGGTGGAATGATCAAATAAAAAACAAAGTGAATCTAGTCATTTACGGAATGACAGATGAAGTAATCAACACACGCAAATAACAAAGATCATTAGAAGTCAGGTTAATCAACCTTGCTGTAGTATGCTTTCAAAATAACCTTACCTCAATTAGGTCTTTTAAGGGTTGTAACATTAGGTCTTTTAAGGTTTGGTTCACGATTTTATGAAACAAAGGATAAAGGCTCAAAGTTTATTTGTCCCACCCCATCTTCGTGATGAACTCCAATCTTATGCTCAGTTAACTCAAGCTATACATTCAGGTTCCTATATGGACTAGGAATGAATTGATGATAGAGTTGACTGGTGTCTTGTATGAAGCGCTTGCATTCGATTGCATAACCAAGTTAAACTGAGAACTACCCTGCCCCAAGGTTGAGATTTAAGGTTTTTTTTGTAAGGAAAGAAAACTCCTACTTCTAGGCTCGAAGGGTTAACGAGGGATTATCTTCCTTATTTCTCCAGTATTTAGGAATTGAAACAATGCCTTACATCCTCGGCAAGGGTTAATCGGAAGCATACCACAACAATTATGAACACGAGGTTTTCATCATTCTCCCCAATCTTTGTTTAAACAAACGGTTGAATAAAGGGAGTGAAACAAGATGGAGATATTTTTTTTTTTTCATAAAAGTAAATGAGTGAAACGAATGGACTTAATCCAAAAGATGCACAAACATTTCATTAACCTTGCCAATTTGAAAGTACAACAAAGCTTATAAGCAAATACAAATTCAAAGTGCAAAGGAAATACAATAAAATTGCTGAAACAGCCAAAAGATTGCCAGCTTTAGGGAATCAAATACAGAAAATCAAAGAGGAGCTCAATCACAGACCCCTTGATCCATCTTTGTCTTGATACATCCTTTACTTATCTCGTGAGCGGTTAAGGATTGTTCTTGATATTAGGCTGAGAGCCATCGAAAGACAAAATGTTTCTCTCCACTAAGTCCTTCACAATATGCTTCAAAGCAAAACAACCTTCTAAATTATGGCCTGGTGCGCCTTCATGGAATGCACAATGAGCATTGGGATTGTAAGAAGGTGGAAGCGGATTAGGAGGTGGGCCTGATGACCTTGTAGTTATTAATCCTTGTTGCACCAAAGCAGGATACAATGCTGTATACATCATAGGAATGGGAGGAATCAGAGGCCTTCCACCCTTTCTTTTACCTGGAATATTCTGACGAGAAACTTGAGTCTGTTGGCGATAAGCAGGAGCATTGGGCGCTCGTTGATACACTGGTGGTTGAGGAACCGGCTGATAAACAGAAGCTTGGTTGTTGAATGTTGGCGCGATGGCGGCCATATAAGGTTGCTGAATAGAATAACACTGTTGTTCCTGCTGACGTTTCCAGGATTGATTTTTCTTCTTTTTGTTTGTCGTCACCACATTGGTATATCCTTCCCTTTTGAAGGATATCTTGGCATCGTCGCTTGGACTACCAGCTCTCTTGGTCATTTTTCCACTCTTCAGACCAAGCTCTACTCTAACCCCCACAGCCACAATATCGGAAAAATTAGCAGACACACTACTGATCATCCTTTCATAGAATTTCGGTCTCACCGTGTCAACAAACCAATCAGTTAACTCCTTTTCAGATAAAGGTGGCTCTACCTGTGAAGCCAGCTCTCTCCATCTCTGTGCATACTCTTTAAAAGACTCGGTATCACTCTGTGACATTCTCAGTAATTGTCTGCGATCCGGCGTGAGGTCTATGTTATATTTGTAATGCTTTACAAAAGCATCAGATACATCTTGAAAACATCGGATCCTAGATTGGTCCAAAGTCAAATACCACTTTGCGGCAGCCCCTTTCAAACTATCTTGGAAGCAGTGGATCATTAACTTATCGTTATCCATAAATGCAGCCATTCGATAATCTTGATTCTTGACTTTCATCGACTAAATAGAATCGGAATAAAAAAAATCAAGTTGATCTCATTTAAATCAAGATTTAATCGACAAATCGATAATCCTAGATTTCTAACTTTCATCGACCAAAATAGAAAATAGAAAGGGGTCTCCTACAAATCTAGATTTTTAGTGATTTTGAAATAATCAACAAAATCAAGATTCTTATAATGTCATTGGCCAAAAAGATTGAAATAAAATGAACCACTAAGTTAAGTGGATTAACATTAGTAAAAACCATAGAAAGGCTAGAGATTAAAAAACTCAAAAAAACTTGTTAAAAAAAGTTAATAAAATGAAAAATGATTTTTAAAAAAGAAAAGGAGGGGGAGGGCGCTGGATTTAGAAGGGTGTGTGAAGGAAGTCAATCGGGCTTCAAAAGCCCACGAACTATCAGCCTTCAAAACGTGATGTTAAAAAAAGGTTTTTTCTCTTTTTATTTTGAGAAATAAAAGGGCAAAATAAAGCAAAAGTGGAAAAGGATTAGGTCACGGATGAAGAGTCCTCAGCCGTCCTCAAAAGGCTTCGACGACGATGAAAATTGTGAAAAAACGTTCAGAAAACAGAGTCTTCTTCATCGTCGCTCACAACAAACTCAAACAAAAGCTTTAGCCATGAACGAAAATCAAAGCGATTTGGGAGAAACAGAGTCACGCATCCTACCTCTCTCGAATGCGAATCCCGTTCGTCTCTGCTGCGCGTTTAACATTGGTTTGGTTCGCTTCAAGGTTTGTAGTATGATTTGTGTTTGGATCTCAATTTCTCTTCATCTCGGTCTCTCTCTATTTCTGTAATGGTTTGGGGTTGAGTGTTTATGGGTTTGTGAATGGTTATGGAAGTTTGAAGATTAAGAAAGAGAGAAAGCGGAGAAGTTGGGATTGGAAGGAAATTTGTGTTGTTGTTCATTTGGGTTTAGGTTTGTTTCAGATGTTGACTTTGTTTTCGATTTGGTTTTCAAAAATTTCGATTCAAATCACCACTTTCATCTCCTTTCATTTCTGTTTATGGGTTGTTCTTGTTTGAAAAGGATTTCTGAAGGTTAAAAAAAAAGTGGCGATGAAGACGAAGGTTCGAAGGGTGAAGGTTGAAAAGGATTAGGTTTCTGTTTTATGAGAGGGCATTGTTTAGGATGTTGTGTTGCTTGTTGTTCAATAAGGGTGGAGAAGCTGTGTGATGAATAAAGAGAACCAAAGTTATGGTGCTGTTGTATCCGACCTCCCCCGTCCTTTTTCTCTTCTCTGCTATTTAACCTCTCCTCCCAAAATAGAATTTGTTGTTCAATTTCTTTTTTAATTTGACCGTTGTTGACCCATCATTTTCACTGCAGAGGGTGGAGCGTTGTGAGCAGGCGATGCAGGGGGAAACAGAGTGAATGATGAATAGGGAAATGCTCAGAACTGCTTTTTGATGAACCAAGTCTTGGAAGCTCAAAGAGGAAATGTCTTGGGACTAAAACGCGCCAAAGATTGAGAATTTGAGATGAGTTGATTGAATTTGTTGGGATTTCTTCATTCCTTCTGTGAATCCAAGCACACGACAAGGAGAACAAATATGTTAGCTTCTTTTTCTTCTTCAAACGCCACACGACACTTGTCCTTTGGATATGGCCAAAGGTTGAAAAGTCAAACACACAAGCTTGGTTCTCATTGGTTGATGGTTAATGAAATATCCAATAATAAAATACACGGTGGACCAAAAAGTGGTGGTAGAAATGAAATAGTTTCTTTTTCTTAATTTGAATTAATAATATGATTAATAAAAATAATAATAAACTAATTAATATTCTAAATTAAAATTAGTTAGAAAAATAAACTAAATAATTAATCTAATTATTTAAAGTAATTATTAAAATTAAATTAATTCAAGATTAATAAAAATAAAACAGCTTAAATATGAATGAAATAAAAATAGGCCATATTGAATATAAATTAAAAATAAAGACAGATAAGGATATTAAAATAAGTATTAAGTCAAAATAGAGAGAAATAAATAAAACAACAACTAGCAGAGAAACGAGGGTAAAATTTGGGGTACAACACAAGTCATTTGGGAAGTCGACAAAATCCGAAAGACGGATCGTAGACTCTGGGAACCCTTTAGAACCTTGTTCGGCAGGTGGAAATCCATAGTACATACCAATGGGAGGGTGAACCTTGACTCCATGCTCTTAACCCAAACCTTTATGTGTTTGTATTTGTATGTGTTTGTTGCATCCATATAGCATAAGCATATGCATATCAGATTCATGGAACTTAGACTTCCTTTTGCAAAGTGTCACAGAGATATCATGGATGAACCAAGAAGGAAAACAGTGAGATACACTTTCAAGAGCCCTAAATTGGATGAGCTAAGGAGATTGGGAGATTTGCTAACAGACCCTGAAGGATTCGAAGACAGATATGGAAAGTTATGGACCTTGTTGAAGAAAAGTGTCGATGAAGGACTCCTTTCAACTTTGCTTCAATTCTATGACCCAAAGTATCATTGTTTCACCTTTCCCGACTATCAGCTCTGGCCTACACTTGAAGAATATTCTCAGATAGTTGGTTTACCCGTCAAGGATGATTCTCCGTTTCCTATCTTCAACAGAGACCCAAAAGAGGAATAGATAGCTAAAGAGACTCACCTGGAATTGGTTGACATAAAAAACAACTTAATTTCCAAGGGAAGAATTTTTGGGTTGACTGCTAAGTTCCTGTTTGGAAAAGCCCATTACTTTGCTAAGCACTCCAACAGGGATGCCTTTGAAGCCGTTTTTGCTCTACTCATCTATGGACTTTTCCTGTTCCCGAACATTGACAACTTCGTGGATCTAAATGCAATCAAGATCTTCCCGAAGAAAAACCCTGTACCTACCTTACTTGCTGAAGCCTATCACTCAGTCCATACGAGAAATGCCCATGGTAACGGACAGATCACTTGCTGTGTCCTCGTGCGATATAGATGGTTTGTTTCACACTTACCGAAGAAAGGTGCATTCTGGGATCCTAAGAATGGACGGTGGTCTAAGAAGATTATGGCCCTTTCTCATGCAGACATTGACTGGTACAATCGAGTGTACGACAAAATCTCAATAACAGACAGTTGTGGCCAATATAACAACGTGCCTCTTCTTGGCATCAAAGGTGGAATCAGTTACAATCCGGTGTTGGCACGCCGTCAATTGGGATACCCTCTGAAGGATAAACCTCTAAGCATTCATGTAGAGGGAATTTATTTTGAAGAGTATGATAAGAATGAAGAACAAAGGGATCTAATCTTGAAAGCCTGGGGTAACAAGTGTAAAAGAGGAAGTAGCTCCTTGGGGTAACCCAATTGTGTTTCTTTGGAGCCATATCTTCAGTGGGTCCGCAAGAGAGCCATTGAATTGAAGATGCCATACAAGAGGGAGGAACCAATTCCCATGAAAGAAGAGCCTATTCTGTACTTCATGTCGAAAGAAGAGGAATTAGAGATATCATTGAAACAGACCCAACGATCAGAGGAAACATGGAGACTCAAGTATCAGGTGGTTGTTGAGGAGAATTTTGAACTTCGTAAACAACTGCGCGCCAAGGATGAAGAACTGACCTCTTACAAGAAAAGGAAGGTCCAAGAAGGCCTAAGTTCTTCTATTGTTCAGCCTACAGCTTGGAAGATGATCGTCGACAACCTTGTCGCAGAAAGAGATCAGATGGAGGAAGAAATTAAAAGACTCAAGCTACGACTCTTGGGAGAATCTCCTTAGGACTTTCTTAGCTTTTCTTTAGCTTTTCTTTTTGTTTATGGCTCTT
Organism: Lathyrus tuberosus; assembly: GCA_022829125.1. Taxonomy (NCBI): domain Eukaryota; kingdom Viridiplantae; phylum Streptophyta; class Magnoliopsida; order Fabales; family Fabaceae; genus Lathyrus; species Lathyrus tuberosus. The sequence goes on along the minus strand of JALAZF010000241.1, from coordinate 8,729,418 downwards.
AAAAGTGTATTAACTGTTGTAATCCATTTTAAATGAAAATGAGGTCTTTTGATATTCTACGATATTCCGCAAAATGTCTGAATTCCATGAAACTTTGCACTGCATCTGCATCTTCATTTGCATCTTTGCATGTGCATGTGCATTCTTCTTCGTCTTATTGTCGTCTTGTTCTCAGCACCCGTCACCCTGATTTTCCGACTCGACAAGGATACCTAGCCTGCATTCAGGACAATGGCAATGATGAAGGAAATTCTGAAGAACCAGGAGAAACTGAAAGAGGAGGTCAGAGTCCTTTAATGCCAGATGAATTGGGTTTTGGAAACTTTGCAAACTCTAATGAAAAAGGAGGATCACATTCATCCCATCACGCCAATATTCAACGATCAAGCTTCTATTTATCAATCAGTGTCTCAATCACCAATTTATCAACGAGCGCCCAACGCTCCCGCTCATCCACGACAGACTCAAACTTCTCGCCAAGACAGACAGGGTGGTAGATCTCCGATCCCTCCTATACCGATGTCGTATACAGCATTGTATCCTTTTTTGGTGCAACAAGGGTTAATAACTACAAGGTCACTAAACCCACCTTTGGATCCGCTCCCGCTTTCTTACCGTCCTAATGCTCACTGTGTATTCCATGAAGGTGCACCAGGCCATGATTTAGAAGGATGTTTTGCTTTAAAGCATATTGTGAAAGATTTAGTGGAAAGAAATATTTTATCTTTCAAGGACACTCCTTTGCCATCTCCTAAGGATCTCCCACGCCCAGGATTTGTTTTTGAGGAAGCCTCATGCCAGGTGAACATTGGTCCTATTCCTGGACACAAACGCAATCTTCATCAGGTGCCTACAAAAAGGGGTTTTCAGCCTCCCACGTGTGTTTCTCCCCAAGACAAGAAGAAGCGCGCTGTCAAAAGAGGAAAACTTAACCACCATCCTATTCCCGTGCCGTTAAGCAAACTTTTCCCACTGTTGATGCAAAACAAGCTGGTAACTCCTCGACTTCTCACCCCTATGCAAGGACCTTGGTACAATCCCAACCTGACTTGTGAATTCCATGAGGGAGCCGAAGGACATGACTTGGACAGTTGTCGAGCCTTAGAACATCTTGTGCAAGATTTGATCCATGGCAAGGACTTAATCTTCGAAGAAGATCGCCCAAAGACTGAATGCAAATTTCGCACTGGGACGATAGGGCATCCCATTGAAGAATGCAAAGAGTTCGAAGAGAAACTGATGAGCCTGCTAAAGAAGTTGAAACCTCAGGAAGGTACTTCAGACACTGATGTCTCAACTATTGAAGAAAAAGACAAAGGAGTTGCAAGGCCTCTCAAAGTTCTATACTACAAGGAATAAGTGATTGGTGATGAAGACGTTTTCCCGTCTGGACCCGAAAACTAAAATCTTTTACAAACAATCCGCCAAAGTTGGCTGTGTTTTGTTCATTTCGGTATTTTCAATTGTATTTCCTTAACGTTGAATTTGTATTTGCTTACTAACTTTGTTATCTTTTCAATTGGTAATATTAATGAAATATTTGTGCACCTTTTGGTTAAGTCCATTCGTTTCACTCATTTATTCTTATGTTCACAAAACTAATATATCTTTACCCTGCTTTACTCCATATCAATCTATATTTAAACAAAGATTAGGGAGGATGATGAAAACCTCGTGTTCATAATTGTTGTGGTATGCTGCCGATTAAACCTTGCCAAGGATGTAAGGCATTGTTTCAATTCCCAAATACTGGAGAAATAAGGAAGATAATCCCTCATTAACCCTTCGAGCCTAGAAGTAGGAGTCTTCTTTCCTTACACAAAAAACCCTTAAATCTCAACCTTGGGGCAGGGTAGTTCTCAGTTTAACTTTGGTTATGCAATCGAATGCAGGCGCTTTGTGTAAGACGCCAGTCAGCTCTCAAATCAAGTGACTTCCTAACCTTTGGAAACTTGAATGTATAGCTTGAGTTAACTGAGTTTAGGATCAGAGTTCATCACGAAGATTGGGTGGGACAAATGAACTTTGAGCCTTTATCTTTTGTTTTAAAAATCGTGAACCAGACCACATGTTACAACCCTTAAAAGACCTAATCAAGGTAAGGTTGTTTTGAAAGTATACTACAGCAAGGTTGACTAACCTGACTCCTAATGATCTTTGCTATTTTACGTGTGTTGATCACTTCATCTGTCATTCTGTAAATGACCAGATCCACTTGGTTTTCAATTGTTTAATCATTTCACTGCGTGTGTTTTAGTCAAAAGTTTTGTTTCCAAAAGTTTGCATTAAAACGTTGCATTGAAATTGCCAATTTTCAACAAACAATACTTGTTTGCAATACAATTCAATATCAAAGGAATCCCGACAAATGCCGACGGCCAAGGAAATTTGACTCAATCAGGGGCAACCAAGTGTGAGGGTTTGCCCATCTATCATCCCAAGAGTTGGTGAATCAGGGGCAGAACTCTACAATTCAGAATATTGGGGCAAGTCTCTTTGAGGTCATCTTATGACAAGTGTGGACTCCAGTGACCCATCATCAGAGGTAGATTTTGTTCCCCAGTCGTTTCTACTATAGTTTGAGTATTACGAATACAGTTGAATAGAGGCAGTTATGTCTAGGTTCATTTCTTTTCAAAAGTTTGAAGACATTGAAGCATCTGGTATGCCAATGCTTCTGTAAAATCCTTTTGATGATCTATCAGCGAATCAGGGGCAATTAAGTCGAGATTCGATAAATCTCTAAAAGTCAACGACGCCTCCTTCACAGATCAACCAGGCTGACTGGGGCAAGTTCGTTCCCTAAATCGTCAAATAACCAGTCTGAAGCATGTTCGAGGACTCTGTTGTGTGAATGCAGATAATCCGGGACAGTTACGCGGAGATCTCTCCAAGAGTTTGAAGATATTGAAACACCTTGTATGCCAATTCTTCTATAAAATCCTCTTGTTATCCTCTTCTGACAAACCATATAGCCTGGGGCAGATAAGATTTGAAGATGATAATTATGCCAGTGGGATGCATAATTACTTTGTTAGCTCCCTAGTGAGCTATTACTTCAGCTAATTTTGAAAAATCTTCCACGGATTCTTTTCCAATGAAGAAATCAGATTCATGATGGTCATCCTCGTGTCGTTATGCCTCAAGTGGAATACTCTTTTCACGAGCGAAGTTGTTGACTCTTCTTCATCCCCAGTTTTGGCTGGGTATCCTTTGTCGAGGCGTTTTTCATCTTCGGTTTTTGCTTCTTGTCTGTTTCGTCAGCATAGCATATGCATCATATCCTTAGCATCTTTGCATCCTTGTGCTTTGTTTTGCTTGTGGTCTTTTGTGTGTGCCTGTCTTTATTTCCCCAGTGAAGTAAGGACATTCCCGGCTTTCTTTGTTTGCGTCGTGCTTGTTCGGTCTTGACCTTTGCGCACCAGATTTGAATCTTTACACCTTTTCTGTTCCCCAAGAAGTTTTGCCTTAATATTTTTTTTTGCAACCGTTCTTGTCTGAATCGAGTCAGACCTGAACCGAGTCTTTGTTTGAATCGAGTCGAACATTGCCTCTTGTTTTAAAACCGTTCTTGTCTGAATCAAGTCAGACCTGAACCGATTCTTTGTTTGAATCGAGTCGAACATTGCCTCTTGTTTTAAAACCGTTCTTGTCTGAATCGAGTCAGACCTGAACCGAGTCTTTGTTTGAATCGAGTCGAACATTGCCTCTTGTTTTAAAACCGTTCTTGTCTGAATCGAGTCAGACCTGAACCGAGTCTTTGTTTGAATCTAGTCGAACATTGCCTCTTGTTCTAAAACCGTTCTTGTCTGAATCGAGTCAGACCTGAACCGAGTCTTTGTTTGAATCGAGTCAAACATCGCCTCTTGTTTTAAACTTTCCCTGTTTGAATTGAGTCGAACAATGGACCTAAACCTCAAGTTATCATGGGCTCGTTGTTTATCCTTATTTATTTTCTTTTGTTCTTGTTCGAATCGAGTCGAACATGAACCTTTACCTTTGATTTTTGAAAACTTTAAGCTAAGCTTCTTGGAACAATTTACCTTACCAAGACTCTTATCTGATGCGCAGAGTTTGTCTCTGTCTTTCTGGCTTTTCTTGAAGATCCCATTTTGAACTCTTCAGCATAAGAAATCCCCAGGAAGTCCTTGCTTGGTTGTTTGTCTCTTTTGGACTGATCCCCAGTGATCAGGTTTTTCTTTCTGGTTTCATGCCCAGAAAGAGTGTGTTGCTTTATTCCCAATAGTCTATCTCCCTGGATCTTTCCCCGGTGGAGATTGTCTTTTTGTTTTCCCCAGTGTTTCTTTGGAGTCTCCCCGGTGAGCCTCTTGCGTTGGTTAGCCTGTATCCCCAGTGAGCGTTTCTCGTGGATACTAACCTTTTTTCCTTCCCCAGTGAAGCTTATCTGGTCTTTTTGCTTCCTGTCTGTCCTTTGGTGTCTCGTTGTGTTTGCATCTTTGCATCTTCTTGGCATTATGTTTGTTGCATTGCATATGTGTGCATCCGAGGGCAAAATTTTCGGTTATCTGTATTTAAATATAAGCCAAATAATGAATCATGGCTAGTATATTTCTCTTCATGAATCTTCAAGTGTCTGAAGCATAGTCAGTGTTTTAGCTCCTCGCATTAAAATACATACGATGCCTCGTAGTATAAATCGAACTTACCTGAAAGATAAGGATGCCTTGTAGTATAAATCGAACTTACCTGAAAAATAAGGTAATATCAATAATGGTGATGTGGTTAATTTCCTTTCCAGCTCTTGGAAACTCCTCCCACATTCTTGTCTAATAGAAGGATTATCCCTTCCTCGTTAATTACATCATTATATTAGTAAGGAAATCTTTGAAAAACTTTATATGACCTTTAGTATTTTTCTAAAGAAACTTCAAACTTCTCACTTTTCCATTTCAACAATGGATTTACCTTATCTAGTCAAAAAGCTTTTCAATGGTTACTGTTATGGATCGGCCAAAGTTCAAATGGGTGAGACCCACATTAATGCAAATCCACTCTATTTGATCCAAGATATAAAAGTCATCTCACACAGAATGCAAGGTACATTCTATCATATCCACTTTTCATTATAATCATCATGAATCTTGAACTGACTTGAGCGTTGTAGTGCTAACCTTGCAATGACGATATCTGTGTGAATTTACTTTTGATTCCTACATTTTCCATGATCTCTCATTCGCTCTTCAATTCACTAGTCTGAAACCTTCTCAGGTCATCGAATCGAGATCACTCGAACACGAAAATCTGTCATGTTCGATCCAATCAAATAACTTCTCAACTTTGATTCCTTGAATCTCCAGACTTCTTATTCCTACGAAAATTCCACGAACGAAACATCCTATACCCAATCTCATATCTGCATCAGAATTACTGAAAAGTGAAGGTAACTACCTCCAAGATCGTATTGAAGGTTCCCAATCAACCATCTAGTCTCGCATCGCCTTAGTTATTAATCATCAATGCGATCCTTACTGCAATAACTTCTACTTAGATCCATTACCAGAGTACCTCATACAGGAAGTGAAGAACCTTTGAATGATGAATGAATATCGTATCACGCCATAATTACTCGCAACGAAGGAAACCGAACTCCAAACGTAGGATTATCAACGATCAAGGCAGTTACCATCGCGAATCGTGATATATGCGATTACGGTGCAAAATGCTAGATACACCGATTTTATTATGAAAATTTGTTCCTTGGGGGATAGATGTCGAACACGATGCTCCAACAACGGGTGCCACAAGATACACCAGAAACAATACACTAACTAGTAATAGATGATGAAGCAAAAAGGAAATAAAGAACACAATTAAATTGTTTATCCAGTTCGGTAAAACTACACATACGTCTAAGGGGCTGAGTGCACAATCTAAGAAAGGAAATTCACTATTAGTAGCTTAGTACAATTAGACTTATAAGCAACAACAAACCCTATGTTGTTCAATGCCTCTTCCTAACTACCAAATGACTTTCTATTTAGAGTCTCCCCTTAAATATGAGAACCTACTCATTTTCTTCTCTGCCACAGTCCCAGTGACATGGGAAAACAACCAATAAACCATAGTGATTAACTTCAATCTTTACAAGATAAAGAACGTTGAAAGTTACAACTTAACTATACAAACCTTCTGTTGCACCCCAAATTTTACCCTCATTTTTCTGCTAGTTGATGTTTTATTTATCTAACTTAATATTTTATTTTAACATCTTTATCTGTCTTTAATTTAATTTAATTTCAATATGGCCTTCTTTTTTTAATTTTTTGTTTATATTTAAGTTGTTTTAATTAATCTCAATTTAATCTAATTTTGCAGTAGTTTAATTAATTAGATTAATTGCTGATATGGTTTATTGTTTTAACTATTTAATTGGAGTATTAATTAATTGATATTTATTATTGTTATTTAACATATTAATCCATTTAAGAAAGATGTTATTCATTTTATTGGCCTTTCATGATTGGTCCACCGTGTGCAATTTTTGAATCATAATTGGATAATTTCATTAACCAACAACCAATGAGAATCAAGTTTATGTGTGTTGACTTTTCAACCCAAATTCTGGCTATTGAGGGAGAGACATGTGGTTCACGAGAAACAAAGAAAATGGTTTTGTTTCTTCTTCCTTGCGTTTGCGAATCAGAATGGAGGGAAGAAATCCAAACCAACCTCATCAATTTGTTCAAAGAAGTTGTATCCGTTTCAATTCCAAAGCCTTGGCGCATTTTACTCAAATTGAACTCTCCAAAGACCATTCCCTTTTGAGCCCTCAATGGTTTGGCTCAATAAAAGTTGATTCTGAGGAGTTACTCATCTTAGCATTCATCCTGACACACCTGCAAGATGCTTTCTCAATCCCAAGACCTTACCTCATTCGATACTGTAAGTGTTTTTAATTGGCAACAATTTTTGGTAAAACATACCTGTCAAGGCTGATGTCACGACATGCTTGGGTAGCCTCTCTGCAGGTATGAAGTATTGCCTGTAAGCAGCTTTCATCAGGATGTCAAAATTGATGTCGTGACATGTTTGTTTCTGATCAGCTCGTTGGGCCTTGGATTGTGTACGCGCGCTTTGGGTTTTGCAGTGTGTTTCTGTTGAGATTTTTTAGGCGCTTTTATTTTGGAAGATTCTCCTAATCGTGTGATTTGCTATTTCCAGAAAGTATTCATTTGTTTCTATTTTCTCTCCTTGATTGTTGGTAATTAACCTAATTAGGTTAAAAGCTTCTGGGGAGCTGCTGCTGCTGTGGGATCTATAAATAAACAGCTGCTATCATTTGTTTGTGTCACGGTTTTTAAGAGTTTGAAGTGTGGTCATAGTTTTCTTGTGAACCAAAGCAATTATTGTTTTGATGATTGTTTTGGAATAGGTTTATTGAGTTGTAAGTTTTTACTCTTAAGCTTTTAAGCAAAGAGTATCATTGTGCTTGATTGAAGCTTTTAAGCAAAATCAAGTTGTGTCCTTGAAGAGTGTTCTTCTGTCTCGTTTATTTGTGTCTGTTATTATCACTGCTGTGATTGAGGGGGAGTTTGTAATTGCATTGGGTAGGGATTAAGTGAAGGTTGTAAACTGTGTGGTTTGATCCTGAATTGATACTACTAATAGTGGAGTTCCTCCCTGGCTTGGTAGCCCCCAGACGTAGGTGTGTTTTGCACCGAACTGGGTTAACAATTACTTGTGTCTTTTATAATTGTTTGCGTTATTTATTTTGTTCGTTCTCAAAACCAAAACAGATATTAGTGTCGTAACATTGTATTCGACATCTCGTATCTGACACCAGAATTTTTAATTGGCATCAGAGCAGGCACCCTGCCTGTTACTCTGGGTGAGATCTAGGGACATTATATTCTGGTATTATGGAAGGAGGAGGGTTTGTGAACAGACCACCTGTTCTGGATGGTTCTAATTATGACTACCGGAAACCTCGTATGATAGCCTTCTTGAAATCCTTGGATAGCAAGGCATGGAGAGCAGCAAACAAAGGATGGGAACATCCTGTCACTGTTGGAAAGGATGGAAAGACAATTCCTAAACCTGAGGAAGAATGGAGCAAAGAGGAGGATGAGTTGGCTCTTGGCAACTCTAAAGCTTTAAACGCCTTGTTTAATGGGATTGATAGAAATATATTCAGACTGGTGCATCACTGTGAATTAGCCAAAGATGTTTGGGATACTCTCAGAACCACCCATGAAGGTACATCCAAGGTGAAGATGTCAAGGCTCCAGCTGCTTACTACCAAGTTTGAGAATCTGAGGATGAAAGAGGATGAGAGTATTCATGACTTTCACATGAATATTCTTGAGATTGCCAACACGTCAGGAGCATTAGGAGAAAAAATGTCTGATGAAAAACTGGTGAGGAAAATTCTCAGATCCTTGCCCAAGAGGTTTGCCATGAAAGTCACTGCTATAGAAGAGGCTCAGGATATCAGCAATATGAAAGTTGAAGAACTCATTGGCTCTCTTCAAACCTTTGAGATGGGAATAAATGACAACTCTGAAAAGAAGAACAAAGGTATAGCTCTTGTGTCTAATACTGAAGAAGAGGCAGAAGAAAATGATATTAGTAATGAAGAGAACTTATCAGATGCCTTGGCTATGCTTGGAAGACAATTCAACAAAATTATGAAAAGAATGGATCAGAAGTCAAGGTCAAATGTCAGGAACAATTCTTCTGACATTAGCAGGTCCTATGATTCCAATAGGAAAACAAAACCTGAAGAAAAGTCTAACCAAGGCAAAGGGATTCAGTGTCATGGATGCGAAGGGTATGGGCATATTAGGGCTGAGTGTCCTACTTATCTCAAGAAGCAAAAGAAAGGGTTAACTGTTACATGGTCTGATGAAGATTCTGAGAGTGACTTTGATGATGAATCTGCCAAACTTGTCACTGCACTAACTGGTGTTTGTACTTCAGATGGAGACTCAAGTGAAGATGAGTTAACTTTTGAAGAGCTTGCAGCATCCTACAAAAAGCTATGTATCAGAAGTGCAGAAGTTTGTCAACAAGGGGAAAAGCAGAAGAAACTTATAATCAAGCTGGAAGCTGAGAATAAAGAACATCTTGGAACAATATCTCAGTTAAACAATAAAGTCACCTTGCTGAATTCAAAACTTGATCAGATGACCAAGTCTATCAGAATGTTGAACAGTGGAACTGACACACTGGATGAGATTCTTCAGACTGGACAGAGTGCAGGAGATATGTCTGGTATAGGATTTGCAGGAACAAAGAAATCATCTTCAGGAAACAGTCAACCAGAACCTGAATCTAGTATGATGAATCAGATGTCAAAACCTATGTTTCAACATCATGATAAGGGTAAAATGAATCACACAAGAAAGAAATTCCAAAGATGGAGATGTCATTATTGTGGTAGATATGGGCACATAAAGCCATTCTGCTTTAGACTGTATGGATACCCTGATCAAACTCCATATTTCAGACCTAAACAGAATCAGCTCATTAAGAAGCAGCAATGGAGTCCCAAAGTTGTTGCCTTAATAGCTCATACGTCCCTCAGAGTATCAGCCAAAGAAGATTGGTACTTTGACAGTGGGTGTTCAAAGCATATGACTGGAATCAAAAATTTGTTAGTTGATGTCAAACCTCATGCTACCAGGTATGTGACTTTTGGTGATGGAGCCAAAGGTGAAATCAAAGGTGTTGGAAAACTGGAGTGTTCAGGAGTTCCAAATCTGGATGGTGTTCTACTGGTAAAAGGATTGACTGCCAATCTCATCAGCATCAGTCAACTCTGTGATCAAGGTTATCATGTCAACTTTACAAAATCTGAATGTATGGTCACAAATGAAGAAAAAGAAGTGATTATGAGGGGTGTCAGGTCTAAGGATAACTGTTATTTGTAGATATCTCATGAACCTAGTTACTCATCATTTTGTTCTGAAACCAAAGAAAATGAAGTAAAGCTATGGCATCAAAAACTTGGTCATCTTCATTTAAGGGGTATGAAAAGGATTATCTCTATGGAAGCTGTAAGAGGGATTCCAAAACTACAGATTAATGAAGAAAGAGTGTGTGGTGAATGTCAGGTTGGCAAACAAACCAAGATGTCACATCCAAAGATTAAACATCTTACCACATCTAAAGTTTTGGAATTGTTACACATGGATTTAATGGGACCTATGCAAGTGGAAAGTCTTGGTGGGAAGAAATATGCCTATGTGGTTGTTGATGATTATTCTAGATATACCTGGATAAATTTCATCAGAGAGAAATCAGATGTTTTTGATGTCTTCAAAGACCTCTGTCAAAAGGTTCAAAGAGAGAAGGAAGGCTGTGTTGTTAGAATTAGAAGTGATCATGGAAAAGAGTTTGAAAATCAAAGATTTGCAGAGTTCTGTTCATCTGAAGGAATCAGTCATGAATTTTCATCTCCCATTACTCCTCAACAAAATGGGGTTGTGGAAAGAAAAAACAGGACACTTCAAGAATCAGCCAGAGCTATGATTCATGCCAAGAAACTCCCTATCCACTTCTGGGCTGAAGCTATGAATACCGCTTGCTATGTTCATAATAGAGTGACCTTGAGAAAGGGAACCTCCACTACCTTGTATGAAATCTGGAAAGGAAGAAAACCAACTGTCAAATATTTTCATGTGTTTGGTAGTAAGTGTTACATACTAACAGATCGTGAACAAAGAAGGAAGATGGACCCCAAAAGTGATGAAGGAATCTTTTTAGGTTACTCTACAAACAGCAGAGCCTATAGGGTTTTCAACTCTAGAACAAGAACGATGATGGAATCAATAAATGTGGTGGTTGATGATTTGCATGAGGAAGCAAATGTCACAGATGATGTCAGAACATTCTTGGATATTCCTGCTGGTACATCAAATAAAGAAGTTGACTCCAATCCTACTACCACAGAATCTGAGGGTGAACCTATCAACAAGGGACCCTCCACCAGAGTGCAGAAAGATCATCCTAAAGAACTTATCATAGGAGATCTCAACAGTGGAGTGACTACAAGATCAAGAGAACTCATCTCAAGCTCTTGCTTTGTGTCAAGAATTGAACCTAAAAATATCAAAGAAGCTCTGACTGATGAGTTTTGGATTAATGCAATGCAAGAGGAATTAAGTCAGTTTAAAAGGAATGAGGTGTGGGAGCTTGTTCCAAGACCTGAAGGGACAAATGTTATTGGTACAAAGTGGGTGTACAAGAACAAGTCAGATGAGCAGGGAGTTGTAACCAGGAATAAAGCAAGGCTTGTAGCTCAAGGATACACTCAAGTTGAAGGGGTTGATTTTGATGAGACATTTGCCCCTGTTGCTAGACTTGAATCCATCAGATTGCTATTAGGAGTGGCTTGCATTCTAAAATTCAAGCTGTTCCAGATGGATGTGAAAAGTGCCTTTTTGAATGGCTATTTGCATGAGGAAGTTTATGTAGAGCAGCCTAAAGGCTTCATTGACCCAACCTTCCCAGACCATGTGTACAAATTAAAAAGGGCTCTTTATGGACTGAAACAAGCTCCTAGAGCTTGGTATGAGAGATTGACAGAGTTCCTCATTAATAATGGATACAGAAAAGGAGGGTTAGATAAGACTCTTTTTGTTAAAGATGAAGGAGGAAAAATCATGATTGCTCAGATTTATGTGGATGATATAGTGTTTGGTGGAATGTCAGATAGGATGGTGAAACACTTTGTTCAACAAATGCAGTCTGAATTTGAAATGAGTCTTGTTGGAGAACTGACTTATTTTCTTGGGTTACAAGTAAAACAGATGGAAGATTCAATCTTCCTCAGTCAAAGTAAGTACGCAAGAAACATAGTCAAAAAATTTGGAATGGAGAATGCAAGCCATAAAAGAACACCTGCACCTACTCATTTGAAATTATCTAAAGATGAAAAGGGGATTAATGTTGATCAAAGTCTATATAGAAGTATGATAGGTAGCTTACTGTATCTCACAGCTAGCAGGCCTGATATTGCTTTTGCAGTTGGAGTGTGTGCCAGATATCAAGCAGATCCCAAAGTTAGTCACATAAATCAAGTCAAGAGGATTCTCAAATATGTGAATGGAACTTGTGACTTTGGTATGCTGTACTCTCATGGGTGTAATCCTATTTTATCTGGATATTGTGATGCTGATTGGGCTGGAAGTGCTGATGATAGAAAGAGCACATCAGGAGGATGCTTCTTCTTAGGAAACAATCTCATTTCATGGTTCAGCAAAAAGCAAAATTGTGTCTCCTTATCCACGGCAGAGGCTGAATACATTGCAGCTGGAAGTAGTTGTTCACAGCTAGTATGGATGAAACAAATGCTAACAGAGTATAATGTCACACAAGATGTCATGACACTATATTGTGACAACCTAAGTGCTATCAATATCTCCAAGAATCCTATCCAGCACAGCCGTACCAAGCATATAGACATTAGGCATCATTTCATTAGGGATCTTGTGGAAGACAAAGTAATTACCTTGGAGCATGTTGCCACTGAGATGCAGCTGGCTGACATTTTTACAAAGGCTTTGGATGCAAGTCAATTTGAGAACCTAAGGGGTAAGTTAGGAATTTGTCTTTATGAAGGCTTATAGCAATTAATCACATGTGGAAACATTGTCCGGCACATCTTAGTTTTCCAAGAATTTGTACCATCAAAATATATAAATCCTTTCCCCCCTCTTTTGCATCATTATCAAACGCTCTCCATTCCCACTCATACACGCCATACTGTTTATCTTCTTCTCTCCAAACATTCTGTCACTGCCAACCCTCATTTCAGATTTTCGTCTATCACTTTGCCTGTGAATAACATGTCTCACCAACAAGCTTCGTCCCCCTCTAAGCCGGTGTCTCCTAAGACTGTTTCGTCTTCTGATTCTAGGGCACAAGATATGGATCATTCTCCCAAGGATGTGGTTGATGCTGTCCCGTTAAATATGGTGCTTGCTGATGTGCCTCATGTTCAAAGGCATAGAACTCAACATGCAAGAAGACCTAAAGAAAGTCCTTCAGGTAACATTCCCACATCGTCTTCTGTTGATCTTTCTGCTATGGCAAGGGAAGGATCTGAGTATGTTCATAAGACTGTTGATAGCATCGTTACTCGTATCATTAATGAAGATCATGCTGTGGCTGGGATTTCTATCCCTTTGAGGCAACTTTCAGCCCCTCAAACTAGTCAGAAGCATCAAAAAGATGGTGATATAAATCTAGAAGATATTCAAGATGTTGCATGTGATGTTAAGACCTCTGTTGCTGAAGATACCTTTGAAAGTGTGAAGGATGCTGGGAGTAAACCCTCTAAAACCAAAGATGTCATGGCTGATGATGTTGTGGATCTTGATGAGATTGATGACAACGCTCTCATTGCCAGCATAGCTAATAGACTTGTTACTAGGAAAGGAAACAAGGGTGCTAAGCAAAGTTCTCCCAAGCACAAGAATGTAGCTAGTCCAAGTCCTTCCAAGCGCAACATCAAGAAGGTTGGTTCTGGTCCCCCCAAGGGTTGGAGCAAAGTGGTTGTCAAGAAGAGAAAGATTAGAGTCTCTTCTGATTCTGAAGATGATGTTGAAAGTGATGTTCCTGACATCCGTCTCAAAAAGAAATCCTCTGCTAGCAAACTGGCTACCAGAATACCTGATGCTCCTCTAGATAATATCTCTTTTCATTCTGCTGAGAGTGTTAACAAATGGAAATATGTGTATCAGCGGAGGTTGGCGTTAGAAAGAGAGCTGGGTGAAAATGCTATGGAGTGTAAGGAAGTAATGGATTTAATCTACTTTGCTGGCCTGTTAAAGACTGTGACTCGCTTCTCAAAGTGCTACGAGACACTGGTTAAAGAGTTTATTGTTAATCTTTCTGAAAATTGTGCTGATGGTAAATCTAAGGAGTTCAGAAAAGTGTTTGTTAGAGGAAGATGTGTCAATTTCTCCCCTGATGTGATAAATTTTTACCTAGGAAGGACTGGTGAGCCTCAACCTGAGTTGGAGGTGTCTGATAATCAAGTCTGCACGACCATTACAGCGAATCAAGTCAAGAAATGGCCTCTAAAGGGAAAATTATCTGCTAGCTTACTAAGTGTCAAGTATGCGATGCTGCACAGAATTGGAGCTGCTAATTGGGTTCCCACTAACCACACATCTACCATTGCTACTGGTCTGGGCAGATTCATTTTTGCTGTTGGAACCAAGGCAAAATTTGATTATGGGACGTACATCTTTGAACAGACATTGAAGCATGCAGGTACGATGGCTGTGAAGCTTCCCATAGCTTTTCCCTCTGTCATTTGTGGCATTATCCTTAAACAATATCCTGGAATTTTAACTGAGTCAGACACTGCTTGCAAAAGAGAAAGTGTCTTGTCTTTTCATTACAAGCTGTTTCAGGGGACCCATGTCCCTGATATTGTTGTAACATCTGCTGAGACATCCTCTAGCAGTAGACCTGTGAATAAGTCTACCATCATTTCTGAGCTCAAGGAGACTTGCAAAGAGCTAGAAAGCAGAAAGTTGAAGCTTGAAACTCTTATCAGAATACTTGAGAAGGAGGAACGTGAGGATGGTGATAATGCAAAGACTGAAGCTGACAATGAGGGTGAAGACTCTGGTGGGAGTGACAATGAGGCTGATGCTGGTGGAGAGGCTGAAGATGAATCTGGGTCTGGTAAAGAAGCTGAAGATGTTTCTGGTTCTGATGAAGATTAAGTTTTTTTTTGCCATATGTTTCCATATTGGTTCTTGTGGAAGTTCTTTTGGTTTGATGTGCTTCTGCACCTTGTGTTAGTTTCTTTTTGGTTATTTGGCTTTTTGGTTGTAAAGACTATGTTTTTTTTTGGTTTGGCTCTCTTTATGGCTAAAAAGGGGGAGCACTGGATATTTCTGTTTCTCTTAACTTTGGAAGTTGCTATTTCTGATGCTATGCTGCTTACTTCCTTGGATCTGCTGTTTCTTTTTCTGCTGCTGCTATTTCTGATTGTTGTTCGATTATTATGTTTTAGCCAAAAAATTTCGCCAAAGGGGGAGTTTGTAAGTGTTTTTAATTGGCAGCAATTTTTGGTAAAACATACCTGTCAAGGCTGATGTCACGACATGCTTGGGTAGCCTCTCTGCAGGTATGAAGTACTGCCTGTAAGCAGCTTTCATCAGGATGTCAAAATTGATGTCGTGACATGTTTGTTTCTGATCAGCTCGTTGGGCCTTGGATTGTGTACGCGCGCTTTGGGTTTTGCAGTGTGTTTCTGTTGAGATTTTTTAGGCGCTTTTATTTTGGAAGATTCTCCTAATCGTGTGATTTGCTATTTCCAGAAAGTATTCATTTGTTTCTATTTTCTCTCCTTGATTGTTGGTAATTAACCTAATTAGGTTAAAAGCTTCTGGGGAGCTGCTGCTGCTGTGGGATCTATAAATAAACAGCTGCTATCATTTGTTTGTGTCACGGTTTTTAAGAGTTTGAAGTGTGGTCATAGTTTTCTTGTGAACCAAAGCAATTATTGTTTTGATGATTGTTTTGGAATAGGTTTATTGAGTTGTAAGTTTTTACTCTTAAGCTTTTAAGCAAAGAGTATCATTGTGCTTGATTGAAGCTTTTAAGCAAAATCAAGTTGTGTCCTTGAAGAGTGTTCTTCTGTCTCGTTTATTTGTGTCTGTTATTATCACTGCTGTGATTGAGGGGGAGTTTGTAATTGCATTGGGTAGGGATTAAGTGAAGGTTGTAAACTGTGTGGTTTGATCCTGAATTGATACTACTAATAGTGGAGTTCCTCCCTGGCTTGGTAGCCCCCAGACGTAGGTGTGTTTTGCACCGAACTGGGTTAACAATTACTTGTGTCTTTTATAATTGTTTGCATTATTTATTTTGTTCGTTCTCAAAACCAAAACAGATATTAGTGTCGTAACATTGTATTCGACATCTCGTATCTGACACCAGAATTTTTAGATACCCTCTCAATGACACCAGAGGGAGAGTTCTGAAGCCATACATGAAATGGTGAATCTGACCCTGCAGCATCTGATTTCTTTGACACGACATAGAAGCGTTTGTCTCCAAGAGCTGAAGAACATTTGAATTCAAATTGCAAACCCTAGCCTCCAACATTTGAAGGTTGGATTTCTCTTGACCCGGCCCAATATCATTGTCTATATAAAGAGGCTTAGGTTCAGTTCATCAACATCAACAATTTTCTCAAAAAAACACTCAAATATTCCAAGTCTCGAACAAGATAGGTGAGTAGTTATTTTTGAGTTTGCTGTGGAAGAAAAAGTAGTCTGCATACTTAAGTCACATGCAAAGCTTCAGTTGGTATCATTCTCTTTTCATTCCTATTAATCATGTTCATTTAATGATCATTTACTGCTCTTTACATTTGAATCTTACTTATATATGCCCCTGTGTTATTTGTATGTTCATAAGTATATGTTACTTTTCATTAACATGATGTGCATATGTTTTCTTATGGCAATGTTATGATGTTGTAATTCTTTTGTTCATTAGACATGATGTGCATATGCTTCACTTATCCCTTGCCTGATCACACTTTCTTACCTCAATTATAGATCCATTTTCATATTATAAGCTTTGTTGAAATTTACATATGTTTCTTTTGACAATTTTGCTCTTGATTGAGTATGAGACCATGTGTTTTTGTGGACTAACATTGAAACTCTGCCTAACCTAGTCTCTTCATTAGACTAATGTGCTATCACTTTGTTTACATTCAGTCCTAGCATGGAATGTGTTTTACTTGTTTACTAGCTGAAGTGTATATTCTTGCTTTCAATATGTGTAATGTGTGAGAATGCATAGTTCTGGTCGCTCCTGTTCCATTATGTGTGAATAATTTTGTTTGAGTCCTTATTTATGACAAGTTTGTATCTCAATCTACCTTGACATTGTATGAAACATGTGCATCTTTAACTTAATCTTGATACTTGGATCATCACTGAGCCTGCTACCAATCTGTTTAAATGCATTTATTCTTGACATTATGTTGATATGCTCATGATTTAGCTTTGATATGCATTCAATATGTATGGATTGTTGTTGTGCCTTGCCTTGATTTTGTACGCTACCTTTGTGAAAACTGTCTGCATAGCATACATGCCATTCTGCCCTGCACTTGTGACTGCTAATACTATGAGTAAGTGTATCTTTCCAACAACATGTGAATTAGTGTTCCATTGATTTGTTTAGTCCCTTACATGTCAAGGTTGTTCTGTTATCATTATGACTTGTTGAAATATGTCTTGAGATGTGTTTATCTTGTTGTCATGTGCTGCCAGACTTGACTATCATTACAATACATGAGTTAATCTTTGAAATGTGGTGTGTATTGATTATATGCTTACATTGCTATTAGAAAAATAATTGATAATATGTATGCGGTGGTGCACTATTTTGGTTTGAATGAGGTATGCTTAATTGTATCAAGAACTAATGTTTGAGATAGGTTAATGAATGTGGTATGACATCCTCTCTTTGATGATTTACCCAATATGAGTTCGGGTTATGTTTTTTAACTTCCCATTTTGATTTGATTATGTCATCTCATTTCTTGATGTGTACAATCCATGATGTGTTGTGGTAGACTCTTTGATTCATTATCCAAAGCTGAGGCATAGAATGTAATTGTTTATTTGAGGCATTATGCCTGCCAATATTCTGTCTGATATGTGTTCACAAACCCTTAGTTTGCTCACCCAATCTTGGCAAATTCTTGAATTCTTTAGTGTATATCATAAGATTTGGATTAACATTGAATCATTGATAAACATAGGGTAAGGTTATGTGGTTATTTTTGAAATCAGGGCCATAAGTTGCTATCATAAACTCATGTGCTTGCCCTCACATCTTTGACTTGCTTCCATTCATTCACACTCTTCTTTGTAGTATATGTGTGTATTGTATGTTAAGTTTTAGTTTAAATGAAAGACACCATCATAATCCTCACGTTTTGCTAAATGACTTAGAGTTTTACTTTGTAAAAATTGGTTGGGTTTTGATTGGATTATGAGTGGGTGAATCTGGCTGGGCAACTTGGTTGGTTTTGGAAACTTGGGCATGGTACAGCGTGCGCATATTTCACCTTTTTTTTGAATTTATGAAGTATGTTTATATCATATATTTCGTGATCCATACTAATAATTGGATGAGGGCGTAGCACTGCTGGTCCAGGGAGGAGTTTGTATGTATTAGCCATGCCAAAGACTGGGGTTCGAATCCCATCGCCCCAGTCTTTTATTTATTTTACTGAGTTTCGCTTGTTTTAATATATATACTTATGTTCCCATTACACTTCCAAACGTACGCCTTGGCCTGGTGGTGTGAGTTTTGAGCTGCAGGCGAGTGGACCTGAGTTCAAGTCCTAGATGCACCATTTCCTTATATTTTTGTCACTTGTTATTTTTCTTTATTTTTAAATTTATGCTCAATTTTTAAAATGTCATAACTTGTTTGATTTTTATCCTTTTAATCTCATTCTTTTTGTTATATTTTTCTACTTAAATGTACTTTTCAATTATAAAAGAAAATTGTTAAAAATATTTAATTATGAGACGTTTATGCATGCTTGGATTATGAATGCTTATTAAAGTTTTATTGCACTTCCTTATTCACCTTGTCATGTTATTTCTATTCATCATGTTTGATCTTTGTCTCATGTATGTTTCCAAACTTTGAATTGACATCTTGATCTTGTTTCATCTCATAAATTTATTCATGTATTTTTACATCATCATATGTGCTTTTATAACTTGTTATCTTTTAGTATTCTTATCAACTGTATCTTTCCCCCTATTCCAAAGGAAGGTGATTAATATTGACTCTTAAATTCATAGCCCCCATCTTACCTTAGTAGCCTCTTAGGATGACTTTCACTTCTTGGCCTCCTAAGAGCCAATAAGTTATAACTAGCCTTAGGAGAGAGTTCTTACACTCTTGGTGATATTCATCCTAATGAATACTCACCTTCCCTATTGACTAAAACTTCAACATAGGACCATTATAACTTAGATTTAGAGAGTTCCTAAACTCTAGAATGAGCTTGTACTTATTCTCCCCTGTGAACTTTGACCATAGTCAAACGTTCATTACTTAGTAGAACTACGCATACTCTGATTCTATTCCCGAGGATACGTAGGCGCAAGGTGTGATGCCTTGTCGAGTATACTTAGATACCAACCCCTAGGGTTTCAACCTTTTACCCATAGTTTTGTAAGCAAGCCAACATAAAATAACACAAACCTTAGCAAGAGGCTCCTGTAGAGTACTACAGACGTTTAGGGTACTGATACCTTCCCTAGGCGTAACCAACCTCCGAACCTTAGATCTCCCCCTTTAGGTTTTTTTAACGATCTTGAACCTTTCCTTTGGATAAATCAAAGTCGGTTGTAAAAGAAAATGATGCAAGTTAATTAATAGCTTGTTATCTGATTTTCACCGCAACACCTTCTACGCCAAGTTACTGAAATATAGAGGTGTAAAAACAGTGTTAATTACAACTCAACAAGACAAACCTTCTATGCCAAGTTACTGAAACATCGAACTGTACATAAATATTCAACACTAATCCTTTAAGGGCATTAGCATGAATACACGACACAAAACCTAGACACTCGAAGATCTTCAATGGAAGTGTTTGTCTTCAAATGCGTGTTTTGATCTCCTTATATAGCAAATAACTCTAGGGTTTTTCCTTGTGGAACTTCAGATATTTTTGTCCAGAATCTTTGCACAATCTGTTGGATATTTGATTTGTTCCTTGAATATCTCCAACAAGATATAATTTGTTTTTAATTCAAAGTCAAATTTAAATCTTCATTTAAATCTGAATTAAAATTCATCCAACTGCCAAACAAATCATCTAATCATATTTTTAAATCAATAACAATAAAATCTTTGACCAATCTTATGTTGAACACACTTCAAAACATAGCATTTTGGTGTCTGTTGCACAAGGCCCAGATGTCGTATTGACATGCTGGAGCATCGTGTCCAACACGTGTCCTTTATGTAAGTTCATACAACTTTAGCAAGCTATACCAATCTTGAACACTTGGAAACTTCTCCAAATTGTTATTTTGGTAAAATACAGCCAATCCAAAGGGCCACTCCATTAGGACCAAAAATCTCCCCCTTTGAAAAATTATAACAAACAACTCTTTAAGATACAAATCACTTTCTTCAAGTAACAACCACTAGAACTACTGGATCTTCAAAGCATTTCAGCAGCAACAACTTCCATGTATCATATTTAAGTACCACGAGTAGCAGAAGATAGAAGCATCAATATTCAGATGCTTTCACATTGTCCATTCAGTTTGCTCCAAACCTGTAATGCCCTGTATAATATATATCTAGAATAATACAATACAAGCATTTTATTTGGTACTGACACATCAAAAGTGCCTAACGGCATCGTTCACATACTTGTCCATTTCTAAAACATAAAAACAACACATGGCACAAGTCATGGAAACTAGCCAAAAATAATAAAACTAGGAATGATATACAATATCCTCAATTGTATACAATAAAAGAATACACAGCAGAATAAGCTTCACTAAGCTTCTCTTGAAACATCCGAGCATCGCTCCACTTGTAACCAAACCTGCACCTGAAATATAGAAACTATAGTGGGGTGAGATACATCAAATCTCAGTGAGTTCCCTATCCTATAGGTCCTCTCGGCTTTACAAGGTTCTATCAATCCTAACTCAAGTCAAGGGGAAGGGGAAATGACCTTGAGTGCACAAACTCACAACCTCACACTATATGGAAACATGTTCATGAGTTCATCAACTCAAAATATCACTAATCGATAACCACACCAAGGCATCCCATTTTCCCGTCCGCTTCTACGTCTAGAAGTCGACCCAAGTCATGGATCCTGGTAACCTACTTAACATACAAATGGATTCGGGTTCTACGGGCCATTAACCGTTATGAACCGTCACTTCACACGGGCCATTAATCGTCACAAGCATACGCTCCCAGAGCGCCATTCGTACTGCACGCGGGAATCAAACATGCCAAGTAGTCCTGCACATGTTTCAGAGGAGCTCGATACCCATGAAATGCACTCACAAGATAACCGGTTACGATTACGTGATCTCACACACAAACGTGATTGTATTCGACAATCACAAGGCCACAATGCCTTAAGGCCACATTCGCCTTTTCTCAAAAAACATAACAATTACACATGTTCAATACTAGCGTTTCACTCAATTCTATACCATTCGGTAATGGACACACGCCTCGGCCTCTCTTGCACGAGCGTTGTCATTACGTTATCTACTCTAGGCCAGAACTCGTCAATGAATGCACGAGCGTCGCCATCCAGAGTTTCTATCACAATTCTATTAACAACCTAGAATAATCACAACCTTAACTATGCCATTTGTTTTGGGGTAAGGTTTCCCCACTCTACCTAATTCATATTAACATGCATATTATCTCATTCATTTTAACAACAATATTAAATAGATATGGCATAACACAATATTACAAATAAATACATATCATCACACATCACATAACACATCAGTTTCGGTTTCCCTCCGGTTCATTTAATCAGGTACCGAAACCAATATTTCTCACTCTTATCCCGTAGGATATTCCCACAGCTTTACATCGGCTATAAATATGCCTCGATCGGATTCACGATCCAAAAGATGTCAATTCCGACATTCCTCAAAACATTACTTTCCTTCATTTTCCACTAAATAAAATATCCCACATCATACCCAAGATTTTCAATGCTTATCAGATAGAGGGTCGTCACAGCTTTCTAATGACACCAAGAACGTCCCGATCCGAGTTACGGATAAAAAATTATGAAGGAAACAAGTTAGATGTTCTGTCATGTTTGCAATGCGAAGAAGTCAGCGAGTGCTCGCTACTCATTCGCAGTGCGAAGCGTCCAGCGAACGCCTAGCCAACACTCGTTCGCTGCACCATTCGCAGTGCGAACGCTGGCGAACCAAGGTAGTGGTAAAAACAACGTAAGGTTCACAGGGCGAACCACTGGCGAACGTTCGCTACTTTACTCACAATGCGAAGCTGCCAGCGAGCCCACAATTTCCCCTTCGCTGGGGGATTCGCAGTGCGAATCTGGGAAAACTGGGTTTTCCAGCAGCGTGAAAACAGAGCTAGGTTACCAATTCCTCATCCCAAAACTTCATCAACATGCAAAACATACATTTACAGATGATCATACATGGCTAATGATTATACTACACCGTTTATAACTCATTTTATCCGTTAACTTTCATCGATTACCAATTTAAGCCATTTCTCACAAAAACCTAACTTAAGCTAAAATCATCTCTAATTCTAGAACTTAAGTTTCTATCTAGAACCCACCTGATAATCGAAGAGGAGTTTCAAGAAGATGCTGATGATCCATGGGTTTCTCTTCTTCATCTTTCTCCATTTCCTCTCTTTCCCTTCTTTCCTTTTCCTCTTCTTCTTCTTCTTTACTAACTTTCTCTTTTTCTCTTAACAAATATATATATATATATATATATATATATATATATATATATATATATAATGCTTATTATATAATATAATTCCAACAGGAAAAAATAACTCCAATAGATATTTTGTCATCTCAACCAAATTGATCAATTATTAAAGTTACCTTAAAATACTTTCGTGAATTAAAATAATTGATCTCTTCAGAGTTCAAGAGTTGCTCTATTGATCCCAAAAGTCAATACTTAAAGTACTTAGACGGTTCCATTAATCCAATTTACCAATGATGGAGCACATAGATGCTCATCTGATCTCATCTGATATCCAATTAAGCATTTAGATAATACGGGGTATTACAAAACCAAACTGACAATCATGCAATCATTCACATACTTAGTCAAGCATGAGTCTAGTATCTCATAGTTAGTAGCATACAATCCAACTAACTACTCCCTTCTTCCCATAATGAGTGACCCAGTTGGCCATTTCACACAGATTAAGAAAAATGAATAAATGAAAGAAAGAGAATGGTATTTTCACTAAAGTACCCCTGATGACTTCTCGGCAAGTGTATCGATAGTGTCACAGTAATAAAAAGATATTGAATCCACAGGGATTGCTATTTAACAATGCAATAGTTGTGCAAGTATAAAAAGTATCAATTGGGGGGGGGGGGTCGAGTTTTAATGCAAAAAATAAAGGTTGTTCTAAAATAATGTGAAAGCCGTTAGGTTTTGTATAGAATCCCTTATTTATCCCCTTTTGATGTTTAATGCATTACATGAATGAGAAAGTCATTATATTTCCATGGCGAATTAACAAAACCACTATACGAAATCCCTTGGTGTATAGCTCACTAATTCCTACCCGTGGTCTCCTATCCTTATTCAACCAACATAAGTGAAATTAGGCAATGCATTTGGATGTTAATTCAAATTTCACTATTAGAGGTCTCCTATCCATATTCAACCAGCGTAAGTACAATAATTGCCCTAGTTCCAACACATAGGCTAATGGTCAATATTCCATATACGCCCATGATCAGATTAAAAGAATATCTCACATAAAAAGCATTAAGCAAAATAGGCAATTAAATAGAAATATAACTTCGAGTATTCATGCAATGACAAATTAAACATATGTCCCAACAGGTTCAAAATAAGTTCATCAAACAAAATCTAACTTAGATATGTTTAGCTACTCATAATGATACAATCAAATACCAAGCAATAAGATGAAGATTGCATTCAAAAATCCTTGAAGAACTGGCCTCCAATGACTTCTAATTCTCTCAGAATCGCTCTCTTGGTGCTCTTTACCATCACTTTTAATCTAAATTCGAAGAACCCTTGAAAGATGCCAAAAACTCCCTTTTATAGTTTTCAAATTAGTCCAAAACGCGTCAGAATAGGCCCAGAAAAGGACCTATTACATGTGTGATATGCTTCATCATGAATGCAATGCTTATAATACATCCCTATTACGCGCACGATATTGTGTGATGGTGCACGTGATTATTCCAGTAATTGCACATTTTGCTCCTTTTTTCCATCAGATTTTCACTAAGTCCTTATTTCTTCATACTTGGTTATTTTTGCATATTTCTTTGGTCTTTATTCTTTATTTTTGCTCATCTTTGACTAGTTTTGATCCATTTCTTCGACCGAAAAAATGCAATGACAAAGTTTCATCACAACCCCTAAACTTGAACCGTTGCTTGCCATCAAGTAACTTGCCTGCACTGAAAATTCCAAATATAAAAAAAAGTTACAAAAATAACAATTGACCATCACCATATGAACTTTTCTTTACCTAGCTATTATTCTAGCTTCCAACTGTAATCCGATAAATTCAGAAAACATCCTCGATTTTTTACAAGTACTCAACTTGTCTCTCATCTCACCATGACTCACTCAATTGATAAGGTACTCACTCAATCAACATGCAAAACAATTTATATCGAGTTTGATCATGTTCTAATATAATTCGTCAAAGAAATCAAAACACACACATTTGAGGGATTTTCGGTTGTATCTTGGCTTATGTTCGGGTAAGACATTTTTGGGAAAGTAGGTTTAAACCTTTGGAGTTAGGTGCCTAGTTCTCCTTTTGTTATCATACCACTATTTTCCTTATTAATGGTACTAGAGATATTGCTATTGTGTTCCTCCTATTCATTTTGCATTTTTTTTGAAAAATTTATTTTTAACTTCTTATTTTCTCACAAATTTTGAATTTTTGACCATTTTTTTCTAGTACCCTAACCTCAAACTT
Organism: Lathyrus tuberosus; assembly: GCA_022829125.1. Taxonomy (NCBI): domain Eukaryota; kingdom Viridiplantae; phylum Streptophyta; class Magnoliopsida; order Fabales; family Fabaceae; genus Lathyrus; species Lathyrus tuberosus. The sequence continues at coordinate 8,704,668 of JALAZF010000241.1, read as the reverse complement.
AAACCTTACTCACTTTCAAGAGCAACCCCGAACTTATTCTTTTTCATACAACTTTAGAACTAAAAATTTCTACCTAACTCCAAAGAGAGGGTGTAAAATGTAATCTTTCAAGTCATATGGTTAATAAATAAGGCTAAGTCATCGAAAGAAGGGTTAAGCTCAAAGAGGTTAGCAACAGACGTAACCTATTACTATCGGGTGGTTATAAAAACTCAGAGTTCAAGGAAAACAACTGCCTCAGTGTGTGTAAATCAGACCAGACAAATTGAATCAGAAATAGTTCAAACTCGATAAAGAAATAATGCATGGATACACTTGATGAAAGGAATAGTAAACAATGGAAGTTATTTGGCTCAAACCTTACTAGTTGAGGTATCTGAAGGTTGAGTACAAGTCTATCGATTCCTTTTTCATCCTTTTCTTTCAATTCATAAGTTGCTTTCCTGATGATCAAGTTTCCTCTGATGGAGCTTTTGGTTCATTTGTTCAATGCTAAAGTTTCAATATTTGTAAATCTGAATGAAACAAGCAGTAGCAAACTCATTCATTAAAGACAAACACGATTAAAATAATACAACGGAGAAGAGTACTTATAAGTGTTATTACTCTTCATTGGGCATACATTCAAAAATTAAAAAACTTTTAGAATTAAAAAAAAAAACTTGCTACATGTCTTCTTCATATGTTATCATTGCAGACAAGATCATGCATATCATTCATAGTGTTGTTGAAATTGTTATTTTGTCGGGTCCATTTTGATCTCATGTGCTCTCTTCTTTATGTTTGCTCTTGATCTTGATTTGTGAAATGATTTTCCATCTCTTCGGTACTTTCAAAGCCTGCTCTTAAACTTTAAGCAGGCACGTGGTCTTATTGTTGGTTGTAAAAGTCTCTGAATATTGGTGTGAATCTTGGGAGTTCAGCATACAAAGTGGGTGAAACTTCTGTTATCCACCTTGTTACTCCCATTGCACGAGCTTCTATCCTTCTCTGAAAATCTGATGCCTGGCTGTTGCTGCACCTGAGGTTGGTAAATTTCTTCTTCTTCCCTGTTTGGTTATTCTCTTTATCTTCTTGAGTTGCTCCTGCTGATTGATTATGTTGCAACCTCATAATTGTTGAAGCGTTGATAAGTGCTTTTGGACCTATCATATTGTCATCAGGGTAGATGGGTACTCCGGCTTTCCTGCATAATTCATTAATAACACAAAAATGCTCACAAGCTCTTTGTGCAGCGTTAGCCATATATTTGATATTTTCAAAAATTAAAGGGCTTACATTAATAGGCTCACCCTTTAAGAGAACCAACAGTCTTAGGCATCGCTTCAAAATAAATTATGACTGATTAGAAGCGACTTCTAGAGTTGTTTACCCTGAAAAATGGTAAACAACCGTTGGTCTCCAAATGTATGGTTTACTAACAGGATCAACCAGTGAATCCTTAGGATGAAGTGCTTAAGGGTTTATTTATTATTATTTTCTTTATGCTCTTAGGATTATAGACTTCGACCATGTTGAAGGGGTGTATGAGGATAATGTAAATAGCGAGTTTATAAACTTCTTGTAAAAGAAAGTAAGGTAAAAGTAAAAGATGTTGAAAACATTTAAAAGAAAATAAAGGTTAGGAAAAGATGAAAATGATGAAGACAATGAAAAACTAAATGAATTAAGAAACTTTACATTGAATAGTAAACATGATGTTTCATCTGTGCTTACATTCTCTCAGCCATTTACTCGTTTCTCTTAACACTTAATACTTTGAGGTTCTTTGTGAGATTTTTGTAGTACAAATGAACACACCAATCTAATAAAATGAACCACTATACATAGAAATCTAAAATAACTAGTCTAACGTTCTTCTCCCGTTGGTTTGCCACGTGCACTTCTACATATAGTGTACTTTCCAATTTCCTCCATGTGTCCCTCTGGATAAGAACCAAAGCAGTTACCAATATTTGAACATGACAAAAGATCGCACCTAAACAACCGCTTCTTCGACCAGCTTCATTTCGACTTTGCCTGCCTGGTCGAAGTCGATGTTGTCGAACCACTTACTTGAACAACTAAAAATTTCTCTAAGTCCCCACAGCACAGTCGAATTGCTTCTCTTTTAAGACTTTTCCTTGTTTGATGGGTTTTCCTTATTGGTCAAAAATCCCAGCTAACAAATTTCCCCCCAAAAAAGCCTCTTTCGACATCTTCTAGGAGATAGGGGCATTTTTGTCCTAACTGCTTACACAGTAGGATGGCATCATCCCATCATGGCATTTCTTCTCAACGATCACCTCAAGACAATGCTTTTTACCACTTCCCATATCCCTCATTATCACGATGCTCGATAAATAGGGTAGGGGGCCAGCTAGGTGCAATAAACCTACCAACTGCCGCTTCCATTTTAGTGACAAATCACCCCACTAACTTGGACAAATCGACAAAGAAACTGATGAGTCTCTTTCATTTTCCACTATAAATAAATCATCTCAAAAACTTCAAACAATTTTCCATAACCTTCTTCACTCTTACGAACAAGTTTCTTTTCAGACAAACTTCTTCAAATTTTCAAACTTCCTGAAAAATGGCATCTCCCAGCAAGAAAGCTCCATCAAAAGAGACAGTTCCTCCTGCTTACACACTGAACCATATTACTGCAGTTAGAAATAAGGAGTATGTACCAGAACCTCCTATTCTTGAAGAAAAAACCAGGATCTATAAATCACAGGTACTCCTTCCTTTTACCCTTGCTGGTAACACTAATGCTGTTATGGGTCCTATGTGTAACACCCCAAACCCCCGCGACAATTTACACATAATTTATCAGAGTAAAATAAAATACATGGATTCAGGATGCTACTTCTACTACTCAATTTATCATGCACACGATAACAATACTGTAATATTATAAATTAAACATAGTATTTTAACATTCACCCACAGCGGAAAAGTCAACGCAAGTAGAAACATGTTTAGTTACACATAACATTCTTAATTAAAATAGTAATAACATATAACGGAATTCAAAAGACTCTAGTGTTCCGACACCCCCGGTGTTATAAAACAGAGCAGACGCGACTCGATAACCCACACCAGAAGACCTTGTCTTCACTACTCCACCTGCGAACAACTCCTGCTTATCTGCACGTTACCCACGTAAAGGTAACATTCAAACAGAAGGGGTGAGATTCTCATATCAATATAAAGAATGCATAGCATAAGTATGAAAACATAAAAACATACAAAATCCACCCTATTAACACACATCAATACAACTGTATTTATCACACCACAGATGAACAACACACATAATGCAATGCAATGAGACCCACGACACGACTCAATGCATGTGGTACCAATCGACCCCTGTTTCATGGTCACAATTCCCGTCGGGACGTCATAATAGTCGCTCACACCCCACATGGGCACACGACATTTATGATCGCTCACACCCCACATGGGCACACGACATTTATGATCACTCACACCCCACATGGGCACACGATCACCAGTAAGCGCTCACACCCCACATGGGCACACGACTTATCCCACAACTATGCAACATGTCATGCATGCAACGACAGCACACCACAACAACATACCACAACGAATACGACAACAATCACATGCGTATGAAAATCAACACGTAAATACATCATAATACAATGATACAACAGCAGTCTATACCTACCAACAACAACAATATACAACGATAACATGCATTCATACCAACGAAACCATCATCTCCACTTACAACACACAACTGCATACAAAAAATCCAATTTAACGCATTAAAGGGTTGGAGTTCTGGTTTTGAAATTAATTTTAATGAAACATACATGAAACCAGCTCTCCAACGCTTCGAACGACGACTAAAACGGACACACGGGCTAAAAGATATGAATTTCTGAAGTTTCAGAAAATTCGGTTCACCTCAGCCCAGTTCGCTTGATGCTCGCCTGGCGAAGCACCATCGAAACCACTTTCGCCTGGCGAATTCTACTTTCGCTCCTACTCGTCTGGCGAAGCAGTGGCGAATACCTTCCTCCCATACAAAATCCAGGAACCCCTATTATTCACCCTTCGCTCGCCTCTACATTCGCTTGGCGAACGTCTGGAGAATTCACTTTCGCCTGGCGAATTCCACTTTCTCCTGGCGAATTTGCGCGAATCAGCAATCTTGCGATTACGATTCTGCACGACTCAGATCTCAAAATCCTCACAAATCTGGTACCATACAGTTCAGAAAATGCACATACAATAGCAACAATTCATATATGCACAAAATTAACACAATTCAATGACCAATTATACAATTTTCCCCTCCTATCAAACCCTCTGACATACAAACTCAATTCCCAATTCTCACAAACAACATCAAAGGCAGATCCTAATAATTTATCTACCCTCATACCAATTCTATGCAACCCTTAAGAGATAGAGAGCCCACCCTTACCTTAGACTCTTGAAATCTTCCCTTAACAATGGAGCCCTTCTCTGACCTAGCTCTGCCCTGCTTCTTCTCTTCCAAACACGTATCAAAACTCTTCCCTTCTCCTTATCCCTTCCTATTTATATTATTAATATTATTACCCAAATATTATTATTATTATTATTATTATTATTATTATTATTATTATTATTATTATTTCACCACTTAAATAATAACAACAATATTCCTCAATAAATTAAAATAATAATAACAGCCGCTAATCATTCCCTCCGATACCTTATTCTCAAATACTTCTAAGGGCACTACCCCTTCCTAAGGGTAACCCAACCTCAATCCAAAACACGCTAATACACAACACATACAACAATTTCAATTTAATCAAGAAAATTAATTAAATTAAATTGGGGTGTTACAACTCTCCCCCACTTAGAACATTTTCGTCCTCAAAAATTAACCTTATGCGAACAACTCCGGATACGACTCTCGCATCCTGCTCTCCAACTCCCACGTCATATTTCCACCAGCAGCGCCTCCCCACACTACCTTCAAAAGAGAGATCTCTTTGCCCCTTAGTTGCTTTACCTCGCGTTCTTCAATCCGTACTAGTAAGTGTAGCGAGCGAAACTGGACGTGTTTCTTAAGCACTGTCGCTCTTTTGGGGGGTACTATAGGTCGATTCATTTTTTATCCCATTGAAGCTGATGAAGGAAGGGAAATAGATATCTCCAATTAACCCTGCTTGCATACCGAGTTTAAACAGCGGTCTGTTAGGTTACAGATGCGATATGGAAGTGGGGCCTCTTTCTTCTTTCTTTGTTTAGAATGGAACACCGGGAATGTTCATTAGTAGGGGGTTAGGACTGATACTTTTTAATTGATGTATGGGATTGTGGGTTTTTGTTGAGTGTGCTCGCTAAGATTTTTCTTTCAATCTTATGCCTACGTATTCCCGTTTACCGAAACAGGGAAATCAGAGCGATCGTAGTTCCTCCTATTCTATGGGAGGAAATGGTGTTTTGGTGTCTTGTTCAAAGCCCAAGACGTGAAGCTAAAGGTGGTTTATATCTTGTTCAAAGCCCAAGATGTGAAGCTGAAGGGTCTATTTGTATCTTGTTCGAAGCCCAAGATGTGGAGCTGAAAATGTGTTGTCTTTAGAGAGGATTTGTCATATCTAAAGAGGGTCTGTTTGTCACAATTGTTGGGTGACTGGTTTTAAAAGAAGGATTACTTTAACTGGGATATGTGAATCCAGCAATGCCATAATTTCCTTTATAAGGGTTTTTGACCAGAAGGAGAAGACTTTAACTCAGTGTAGAGCAATGCCATCTTTCCTTAGGAATTTCTCATGCTAAAAGAGGGACAGTGGCATGGATGTAGATGATCCAGAGGCTTGCCGCTTACAGCAGTTAGATGAAGGGAAAGGAGTTATTGATGTTTGTATACTGTGAACGAGGCACAACTTTGATGCTAAAAGGTTGATTGGTTCAACCGAGGTTTTCTTATACAAAGCCTAAGAGGAGGCTAGTGGCCCAACAAGAGGGTGTTTTTGTGTGTCTCGTACGAAGCTCGAGAGAGAGGCTAAAAAAGGGTTGTCTCAACAAGAGAGTGCTTTGTATCTCGTACGAAGCCCGAGAGAGAGGCTAAAGGGAGTTGACTCAACAAGAGAGTCTTTTATACTCAACAAGAGAGTGATTTTGTATCTCGTACGAAGCCCAAGATAGAGGCTAAAAGGTTTGACTCAACAAGAGAGTCTTTTATACTCAATAAGAGAGTGTTTTTGTATCTCTTACCAAGCCCGAGATGAAGGCTAAAAGGTTTGACTCGCTGGGGAGAATCATTGTACAAAGCCCAAGAGGAGGCTATGGTAACTGTTTCAGTTAAGTGACAGATCCAATATGCTGATTTAAAGAGAAAATCAGTTCTTATATGAGTACTATTTGCACTCAGGGATTCGATTCGAGGATCATGGTTATTTCCTGTTCTTTAAGGAAATGGGAAATCCAAAGGGTATTGAGACTGTCTGAGTCTACTGGTGTTTTTCCCTACTTGAGAATGCCTTCGAGGCTCAAGGAGATTAGACTGTCCAAGTCTAGAGTTTCATCTTTTGTACTATGATTAAGAAATAGCAGTAGTAGGATCTAGACTCTTTGAATTACTGTTCTATTAAGATGACTAATTTCTGTTCCTATACCTCTAGGAGGTCATCAGGAAAATTTGTATGAAGCCCAAGAGGAGGCTGGAAACTTTTAAGAAGCCGAGGGATAATTTGTACTAAGCCCAAGAGGAGGCTATCATTCCTAGAGGAAGAAATCATTTATACGAAGCCTAAGAGGAGGCTGTGAATACTTCTAAGAAGCCGACGGGTCCTTGTACAACGCCCAAGAGGAGGCGGGGATGCTTTTAAGAAGCCTGTGGGTCCCCAAACCCTGAGAAATTCAAGACAGGTTATTCACAGAGAATAGAACAAGCCAGGAAAGTTCGAGAATTTGGAAGAAACTCAAGAGATGCCATTCACGGAGAAAAGATCATCTTTGGGGAGTAGAGTTTCTTTAACGATTTCTAAAGGTGACAGTCTGTGAAAGGTTTCACCGAGAATGCTGCCTTTCACGTCTCCATATTGTTTAACCCCAAGAGGAGGGAAGACTGTATCTGGTAATCCTATGGGGATCTAGTTTTGTCTATTTTAAGAGTAATCAACAGGGCTTAGTGCTAAACGTAGTTGCCGGGGAAACTCTAAATATCTATATTAATATTACACAGTTGATATGAGTTTACGAAAGAAGACTTACAGTGAAACAGCCCCACAGTACAGTTATATGTATATGAAAGCGGTAAATGAATGCATATAAACACTTACTCGGTTGTAGAGCTTCCATGCTGTTTGGTTAGTTGTTCAACAAAGAAAGATTGAAAACTACAGTATATTCAAGATCAAAGGAGAAAGTGCTTTGAAATGAAAGATTGGGGCTTACAGCTCAAGGAGAGGCCCAAGTTTTTATCAGTGATCGCACTATCGTTTTGTACAGAGGGACTTATACAAGTGACTGAGGCCCAAAAAAGGTTTTATGTACCAAGGGGTGGGTCTTACACTCTCTCAAGAGGCCCAAAAGGTTTAAAGAAAAAGAGTGGGGCTTATAACACGAGGGTAGGCCCAGATGATTTTTTCGTTTGAAATGGCGATCGCGCCGAGATTTTTGAAAACGCAGTGGGTCTTATACAATGACTGAGGCCCAAGATAATTTGGTTTTCAAAAGGGGTTGGGTCTTACACTCTAATAGAGGCCCAAAAGTTTTGAATGGGTCTTATAGCTCGAGGAGAGGCCTAGATGGTTTATTTTTAAACGGGCGACGATCGCGCTGAACTTTTCTTTTAACACAGAGGGACTTATACAATATCTGAGGCCCAAAATTGTTTTGGTTAAAAGGGGATTGGGTCTTACACTCTATTAGAGGCCCATGAGTGTTTGAAAATGATTTATGAGGGTGAAAATCAAAGAAACCCTAATTTGTTTTCTTTTAAAAGTAAATATTAAAAGAAAATCAATGAAAAATACCAAATGAATTTGAATAAACCACTTGTGATTTTTGTTTAAGGTTTGAAAAATGATATTAAAACTCATTTGGTCTTGATTTTTCAAGATAAATGTTCATTTTAAAATGTTTAAAACAAATAAAAATGAAGTTATTCACAAAAAATACTAATTATATTAAATAAATAATATAAACTTAATTTTTTTGTGGAATAAAATATTTCAATATTTTTGTGATTTTTTGCAAAAAGAACCAATAAAAAATAATTAAAATTGAGTGAGTTATTAATTTTCCAATTAATTAATAAAACATAAAAATATTGGAAAAAATGGCAAAATGTGAAAAAACACAAAATGGCATGGGTGGGGTTTGAACCCACGACCTCAAGGTCACAAGGCGCGCGCCTTACCACTGGGGTGTTGATACATCCATTGTTTGGTGTGAAAACACAAATATACAAGTCATGCCTTGGTTTTAGGCCTGGCCCAAGGCAAGGCAAGGCAAGTTTTGGCTCAGAAACGTGAATGTCATAACTTTCTCAATTCTTAATGGTTTGAGACAAAATTTATATGCATCTGGACTAGAATTTCACAAGAAATCCAATGGTGGTGGTAGTTTTTTCAGATCACACTCCCTCCTCAAAACCCGATAGTGGTTTTGAAAAAGACCTATAATTGCATTTTCTATGCTACACTTTGATACAGACATGAATTACATGATCAATTGGTTCAAACACAACATATATAACATGTATGAGGTGTGCATGATCAGTGGACTTCAAAGCATTGCATATTTTGGAAAGTTCAAGTCACGAGGCTTACCTATTTTTGAGCTTTTTGGAGTTTTTGTGCAATCTGTCAAGCCTCTTGTTCTAGAAATGATTTGATGCTTTAGACACACTCAAATGACCCCTTAGAAGCTTTTAGGATGATTGGAATCAGCTGGTACCTGCAAAAACACAAACTGGCCATTTCTTGCAAAAGGGGTTAAAAGTGACCAAAATAGCAACTCTCTCAAATGGTGTTCCAGATGGGGGGAACCATTTGGGACAGTTCAAGGATGGTATTTGGAGTGTGTTTGAGGTTTTATCTGGTTTGGAAAGTGACTGAATCAAGACATGGCTTGAAAAATGCACAAAAAGCCTATTTTGAGGTTTTGAGAGGTGACTTTGTGATTTTGTGATTACATGTCACTTGTGAGAGTTTGGATCACCTACATATGATGTTTATGAGGTGTGTGTGTGATTGGTTTGATTGAAAAAGCTCTCAAACTCAAAAACTCAGAGTTACCTTGCTAAAGAAGGCATTTTTGCCAAGAGAAAGGGATTTTGAGGAAAGCATATGTTTAATGGCTTTGGTGTACTCAAACTGAGCACAAATGAGCTCTATTTATAGTAGAGAAAGTTTTTTTTGGGATCAATAATGAATGGTAACTGCAACAGAGGTTTGGCCAATGTTGGGAAATAGAAATCCAAGTCTCCTCTAGCCATTGACTAGAGGTTAGAGCATAGAGCTTTGGTTCCCTACTTGTTGGAGGAATCTTGACTGAATTCAGTTGCAAATGTGTCAGTCCATGCCACCTCTAAGCATCTATTAAATGCTCCAATCCAAAATTGGAGTCTTGTCCCTCTTTTAGGCAATTCTAGGTTTGGCATGCTACTTCTTGTTCCAAGGACTTTGGAGGCTTGGCTCAGTGATTGTCCCCTTTAGATTTGATCCTCAAATGTGTCCAAGATGATGACAAGGCTTGAAATTGGCTGATTTTGGCAAATCGACCAAAAATGCAAAATTCTGCCTTGCCTTGGCAGTTTTCAGCAAGGCATTTTGCCACTACCATAACTCTTAGCTCAAATTGAATTTGGTGATGTTCTTGGCCATTTTGGAAAGCCCTTATATGATACAACAACTGTTTGATCATGTTTGGTTTTGATACTTTTTGGATCCAAGTGAAAAATGTCCCTACATTTGGAAAAAAGTGAAGGCAGATTCTGACTTAGTGAAAATTTCACTAAGTGTTGGGAAAAAGTGACATTTTCACTTTTTGTGATTTTGATCAATCCATAACTCAAAATCCATGAAGAATGGGAACGAGGTCTAGTTGAAGTTTTTGTAGAGGGCCATGAGATCTACAAATCAAGCTTTGGATTGGGAGAAATGGCTTTGTGGTTTAGGAGTTATGATCCTCCAAAGTTGGTACCCTTGCCACTTTGTTCATAACTTAGAAAATTTTCTAAGTTTTTATGGTTACCCCTTTTACAAGTTATCCCACTTTCTTTGATTTTCCTTGATGAATGATGATTCAAATCATACATTAACATCATTTTAGGGTTAAAAATCCATTTTTGTGAAAAATCTCAAAAAGTCAAAGTTGACTTTTGTGCACAGTTGACTTTTTATCCAATGAATTCCAAACTGTGTAATCCTTTAGGGAATCATGTCCTTGACCTAAATAAAACTTAATGGACATGTTCCATGGGTGTTATAGGGTATATTGAATCATGTCTTAGGGCTTGGGAGCATGTCCTGGTCAAAAGTCAAAGATACAGTTGACTTTTCTCGCGAAACCCTAACTGTGGTCCAGATGAAATTGAGACTTGTTGCTCAAGCTTCCTGGATCAATCCATTGTTGCAAATGGATCAATGTGGTGTATTAGAGACCCTCAAATCCTCCCTTGACGTCTTGGCTCATGATTTGTCCCAAAAGTCAACTTAGGGATGAATTAGGTCAAGAAACCCTAATTCCTGATTTTTTATGTATGCATCCCCTGAGGAAAAATTGACTTGATGATTGGGCCTATGAGGTTCCATGGAGTATATTAGGTTATTCTTTGAAGCATTGGCTCATGCCCAGAGGAAAATTCCCAACTGGAGGCCCTGGTCGACCAAAACCCTAATTTGGTGACACTGGCGATCTTGAGGCTTGATCCACCTAGAAGGGAGCAACCTTGTGCTTAATCCTTGAAGTGGGCGTCCTTTTGATCTATTTTGGATGTTTGAGAGGTTAGACAAGTTGAAGATCATGTCATTCCTTGATTGATCCTTTGTCTAAGAACTCTGAAAGGGCTTGAAACCCTAAGTTTGATTTGTAGTGGATGCTCACCCATCTTTGGGGAGACTAATGGTTCATCCATATTGTGATGATGATTTGCACAATGATGGGGAATCTTAGTGGTCAAAATTTGGGGTATGACAGATGCCCCTATTTAATCTTCTTGGACCCGAAGGTGCGAATGGCGAAGGTATTCGGGCATTCATGGTGCAAGAGGATTAAATATCGGAATACCCGAAATTTTGATGGTGGTTATGAATGGTGGCTTACGCATTCATCTTCTTTTGCTAAGCAATGATGCTTAGAAAAGGTAAAACTTCCCCTCGATCCTGGTTGTCTACCAAGGAACTGGTCTAAGTTGCTGAATTAAACTTCCCCTCAATCCTGGTTTCCTACCAAGGAACTGGTCTCAGTTTCTGAAATAAACTTCCCCTCGATCCTGGTTTCCTACCAAGGAACTGGTCTTAGTTTCTGAAATAAACTTCCCCTCGATCCTGGTTTCCTACCAAGGAACTGGTCTTAGTTTCTTTTGTCAATAAACTTTATTGACAAGGGACGCTATTTGTAGCGATTTTCCTCAAACTTCTCGCCGAATTTTCCTGGGGAGACGCCATTTGATGGGAAAAAGAATGATGTCAGACTTGCTGGGGAACCCAATCGTCTGAGTTGTAGAGGTGTACAAACTTCTCTGTTTGGAGACGCCATTTGCCGACCCTACTGGGGAAAACGAGTCTCTTGAGAGACTGCTTTCTGCTTGGAGGTGTTACATCATACTTTTCTCGAGGTCTTCCCGGAGAAATGCCATATGATGGGATCTAATTTTGAGGTGCTGATGACCTTTTCATCAGCGGGTTTTCAGAGAAAACTGCCGCACTGCCGAATCTCTGCTAAAGAGGCTTTCTCTGGGGATTTTCCTTAATCCGGGAAAGCAAGGATGTCCTCTTCAATGGCGAAGAGTGACATCGGTTGAAGGTTCTCTGGTCTTTCAGAAGTTCAAGTTATCAAAGTGGTCAAGGACCAAACTTCAATCCAGAAATAAACTGGAGGAGAGATTGTTCAAACGCAACATTTCCTAATCGAGAAAAGAACTGACAACTCGACTGAGAAGACAGTTATCACTAGGGATAAAACCGACTAGAGTGATAGTGATGCAATATGAATATGAATGTAAATCAATAATGCATGATGTATGTATGTATATGCTGACAAAACTGACGCGACATATAGACTAAAAGATGAACATGACGGGATACTCGGCCATCGCGGGGCGAAGTCGTACCGTTGATCCAGAAGTAGCAATTCTTCCTTGCTTAGGAGAGACAGTCCCCGCGGGGAATACCGTTGGTCGGGCTTAGGAGATAAGAACTCGGCCGAGGGTATCAGATGGGAAAGCCGCATCTGATACAGCTGATCCTTCATTCAGGCGCACTGGCTTAGAAGGAGTACTTCAATTCTGCACTTTGAAGCTCGCTTATTTCTGGAGTAGCGGGCGACGTTCTCTCGATGCTCAATAGTCAAAAGAAATTTCCATCTTTAGTTTAAAAGCAGAAAAAGTTTTAACAAGTAAATTCATTTTTGTTTCGTTTCAAGAACCGTTGATCACGTTAAAATGTCGTTCTATAAAGCTTAAAACAAACGAGAATTATAAACAAAAGCACAAGGGCTCAAATTTTATTGATAGGATGGAAATCAGCCAAGCGCGTGATTCCATAGAGTATTTACAAAGTTAGAAAATGGTAATTTAATGGAAAAGGGCTGCATTGAAACATAACAACCACTATCCTTCTACCAACTTTGAATTCTGGACATCCTGAGCTTCCGTCAAAGATGACCTTGATTGGAGTTTTCTGATGGACGACATAACTACTGTTGAGGGATTTGCCCCTTTGTTGAACGTAGTTACTTGCCATTATCCCTAATTTTTGCCTGGATTGTACTTTGAGGTTTCCAATCCAACGGGATGATTTTTGATCATGTCTCTAATTTTTGCCTGGACCACCCTTTCGGGTTTTCAATCCACCGAGACGTTTTTTTTAGGCGAAGTATTTCTTGACTACATCAACATTCGTGGGGTAGGAAAATTCCTCTCCGTCCATAGTTGCAAGTCTCAAGGCGCCGCCTGAGAAAGCTTTCTTGACCACGTAGGGGCCGTCATAATTCGGAGTCCACTTGCCCTGAGAATCGGTGAGAAATGATTGTATTTTCTTGAGCACGAGATCTCCTTTCCTGAAGACACGAGGTCTGACCTTTTTGTCAAAGGCCTTCTTCATTCTCTGTTGATACAACTGACCATGGCATAGTGCCGTTATTCTCTTTTCCTCGATCAGATTGAGTTCGTCGTGTCAACTTTGACACCATTCAGCCTCTGTAAGCTTAGCTTCCATCAATATCCGGATTGATGGGATCTCTACTTCTATGGGGAGCACTGCTTCCATGCCATATACTAGAGAGAAATGGGTTTCCCCTGTTGAAGTGTGGACGGATGTGCGATAACCGTGAAGAGCAAAGGGTAGCATCTCATGCCAATCTTTGTAAGTTACAACCATCTTCTGAACAATCTTCTTGATGTTCTTGTTAGCCACTTCTACCGCGCCGTTCATCTTAGGTCGGTAGAGAGATGAGTTATGGTGTTCGATCTTGAACTCTGTGCACAACTCCTTGATCATCTTATTGTTCAAGTTAGATCCATTATCAGTAATGATCTGGCCCAGAACACCATAACGGCAGATGATATTGTTTTTGATAAATCGGACCACCACTTGTCGGGTTAGATTAGCGTATGACGCTGCATCGACCCACTTGGTGAAGTAGTCAATGGCTACCAGGATGAACCGATGTCCGTTCGAAGCCTTGGGCTCAATCATGCCAATCATGTCGATTCCCCATATGGAAAAAGGCCATGGGGAAGAAAGAACTTTGAGATGCGCTGACGGTATATGGATTTTGTCGGAGTATATCTGACACTTGTGACACCTCCTCATGTACTTGTAGCAGTCGGACTCCATGGTCAACCAGTAGTACCCTGCTCTTAGAATTTTTCTCGCCATTGTGTGTCCGTTGGCATGAGTGCCAAAGGACCCTTCGTGAATTTCTTTTATCAGCATGTCTGCTTCTGGTCTGTCGATGCATCGGAGCAAGACCATGTCAAAGTTTCACTTATAAAGTGTATCACCGCTCAGAAAGAAGTTTCCAGCCAGTCTTCTGAGGGTTTTTCTGTCCTTTCTAGATGCCCCCTGTGGGTACTCCAGTTTCTGAAGGAAGCATTTGATATCGTGATACCAAGGTTTGTCGTCTATGACTACTTCAATCGCGAAGATGTAAGCGGACCACTCAAGGCGCATTATGTCGATATTAGGTATGCCATTCCATTGACCTACGCTAATCATGGAAGAGGGAGTGGCTAAAGCGTCAGCCATGTGATTCTCATTACGAGGGATGTGATGAAACTCGATTCTGTTGAAGAAGGGTAACAACCTTCTCGTGTAATCTTTGTAAGGGATCAATCCTGATTGGTATGTGTTCCAATCTCCTTTGATCTGATTGATAACCAGGGCTGAGTCGCCGTATACGTCCAAGTTTTTGATCCTTAAGTCGATCGCTTCTTCGAGACCCATAATACAAGCTTCGTATTCGGCCTCGTTGTTTGTGCACTTGAACGTAAGTCTGGCAGTGAAAGGAATGTGGGTACCCTGAGGTGTTATGATAATTGCCCCAATTCCGTTTCCGTAATGATTGACAGCTCCATCAAAAATAAGTCCCCATTGGGAATCCGGTTCTGGCCCTTCACTGGGTAGCGGTTCATCGCAATCTTTCATTTTTAGATACACGACATCTTCATCTGGGAAGTCAAACCGATTGATTCTTGATCATCAATCGGTTAATGAGCCAAATGATCGGCTAAAACACTCCCTTTAACGGCTTTTTGAGCGTGGTACTCTATGTCATATTCTGATAACAACATCTGCCAACGCGCAATCCTTCCCGTGAGAGCAGGTTTTTCAAGTACATACTTGATTGGATCCATTTCGGAGATTAACCAAGTAGTGTGACGAATCATGTACTGGCGAAGGCGTTTGGCTGCCCAAGTCAAAGCGCAACAAGTTTTCTCGAGCATCGTGTACCGAGTTTCACAGTCGGTGAATTTCTTGCTCAAATAGTAGATGGCAGACTCCTTCCTTTTAGTTTCGTCTTGTTGGCCAAGTACACACCCATTGAGTCTTCCAAGACTGTTAAGCAAATGATCAGTGGTCTTCCTTCCACTGGAGGGGATAGAATCGGTGGGTTTAACAGATATTCCTTGATACTGTCGAAGGCAGTTTGACAATCTTCTGTCCAAACGCAGTCCTGATTCTTTTTTAAGTAATTTGAAAATCGGCGCACATGTCGCGGTCATGAGGAATATAAATCTGGAGATGTAGTTCAAACCTCCCAGGAATCCTCTGACTTGTTTTTCAGTCTTCGGAGAAGGCATTTCTTGAATGGCCTTGAACTTGTCAGGATCAACCTCAATTCCTTTCTGGCTGATGATGAACCCTAAGAGTTTCCCTGAACGGACACCAAAGGTGCACTTGTTGGGATTCAAGCAGAGTTTGTACTTTCTCAGCCGCTCGAATAATTTTGACAGGTGGGTGACATGCTCCTCTTCTGTCTTAGATTTTGCAATCATATCATCGACATATACCTCGATTTCTTTGTGTATCATGTCATGAAAAAGAGTAGTCATGGCCCGTTGATAGGTTGCCCCGACGTTCTTCAAACCGAACGACATTACCTTGTAACAAAAGGTACCCCATGGGGTAATGAACGAAGTTTTCTCCATGTCTTTTCGTGCCATTTTGATCTGGTTATAGCCCGAGAATCCATCCATGAAGGAGAAAACTTTGAACTTTGCTGTACTGTCAACCAGCATGTCAATGCGCGGTAAAGGAAAGTCGTCCTTTGGACTAGCCTTGTTTAAATCTCTGTAATCGACACACATTCTGACTTTTCCGTCCTTTTTTGGAACGGGTACGATGTTGGCTAACCATTGAGGATATTCTGATGTAGCGAGGAAACCTGCGTCAATCTGTTTCTGTATTTCCTCTTTGATTTTGATGGCCATGTCTGGATGAGTCCGTCTCAACCTTTGTTTTACTAGCGGACATTCCGATCTCAACGGTAAATGATGTTCCACGATGCTGGTATCCAACCCTGGCATATCCTGATAGGACCAAGCGAATACATCAGGGAATTCTTTGAGAAGCTTTAACAAACCTTCTCTGGCAGTTGGACTGAGCAGTGCCCCAATCCTGATTCCTTTTCTCTCTTTTTCCGAACCTAAGTTTACCATTTCCAACGGTTCTTTATGAGGTTCAATGGACCTTTCCTCTTGTCTGAGTAGTCGGGAGATCTCTTCTAGAATTTCTTTGTCAACTTCTTCTTCAGCCCCAAATACCAGGAACTCAAAGTTGGGAGAAGGCATCAGATCGTATGTTTCAACGGGGTTTAAGATAAGCAATCTGCATGACGTGATGATTCGTGTTTAGAAGAGATAGAGAAAATGCAAGTGTGTGCAGTGTATTTCTTTTACTGCTTGTTTTTATTATTTGAGATGTTTTTTAGGATTACCATTTTCTGAGAAAAGCAAAAAGAGAAAACAACAATTAACGCAGAAATTAAAGAACGACGTTATTTTATTAATGAACAAGTCGATTCTTGAAACTACAGCCCTATAAAACAAAACTCTGTCGCTTTGGGCAAAGCGAAGAGGGAAAATTTACAGAAAGCGAGCCCTATCAAAACATCCGTTTCACCTGGGCAGGGTGAAAGGCTAAAGATGGTAATTACTTTGACTTATGAACAATCTTCGGAACATCAACAGCAACCCATTGGCGGCGAACTCCTCGATGAATCACAAAGTCTGGTACTTTCCTTGATTTGTCTTCAGAAATAATGCTAATTTCTGGTGGAGCAAGATCATTGGAATCTGTCTCCCAGGCATAATTGTCGTAGGAGGATTCCTCTGTTGCCTTTTGCATAGCATTTGTGCTCTCAAGTAGATCTCCTCATCCAGTTGGCTGGATGTCTTCGAGCCTGATATGAGAACTTTTGGGAGCGGTGTACTTGACGAAGTAGTCGAACTTACCACTCGGTTGTCCCAAGGTGTCCCATGCTTCTTTGGAACTGGAGGATTCATCTCTCTCGATGACGTTGACCTCGGGAAAAGCACAGTTGATGAAGTCTAATCCTGCAAACGTTGCAAATTCATCGTTGTGCGGGGTATTTTCAGGATACCCTGGGTGTTGATCCCATGACATGGTAGGGACACAGGTATTCTGTTCAATGATGCTCAGCTGATTTTCATTGTTTGGCTGATTCTCTTGCCCCAAGTCTCCTGGATACGGCTGCCACATTGGCAGGCTATCCATCGGGCCATAATAGTTGTGGTCAAAGTTGTCTTTCATCGGAGTGTCTTCCTCTAATGAATTTGGTGGAGCACGGAATCCTTTCGGATCACAATCTCCTAATATCATTTCGACATCCGACCGGGGTATAAATCTCGGGCTCTGTGTAGGAAAGTAAAATGGAGTCTGTGTTTCGTCCTGAGACATATAACCGTCCTCGTTAAGATAGGATTTCCATTCCTCATTTGTGTCGGAGGAATCGTCTTTGAAATTCTGGTATCAGATGTGTGATGTTAAGTGTGATGTCACAACAACACAATCTGCTATATGAACAAGGTAATAACAACAGTAAATCAACACAATGAATTGTTCACCCAGTTCGGTCTAACTACCTACGTCTGGGGGCTACCAAGCCAGGGAGGAAATTCACTATAAGTAGTATTAAATTACAGACTCAACAATCCCAGTTGACATCTACTAATCTTAATCACTACCCATTGACACTTCTACCTAAGAGACCACTTAGATATGAGAAACCACTCACTCCCTAAATCACCTTAGTGATACAATTCAAAGATTACACTTTAAAACCCACCTTGATCCTGCTTAACAGCTTTGATCAAGAACAAGTCTCTCTTGCTTAATAGCTCTAGAGAAACCAATTACAACTCAAAATAGTAACACCAATTCAAACATGAATGGTTTACAAAACACACACGAAAACTCAAATTGACTCTCAGTCTATGCTCTCTGTCTTCATTATCTTCCAACATAGGGTTGAGGCTGCTTTAAATATAATTTTGACTTGGGCTTGGACCTCTTCCAAAAATCTGATTTGATTTGTTATTAAACAGAATTTAAAATAGATTTGATCTTCTAATCTTTTTAAATCTTTTCAAATCAGCCCTAATGTTAGTTACATGATCTGCTCCAAATCTGATTGAAAATATCTTCTCCAAGATATTCGCATCCAATCTCTCTAACAGATCTCCTCAAAATAAACTAACACGCGCAACCCTAAAACATCACAACCTGATGTTCTGATGTTCAGATAATTGATGTCAAGACATTAAGTTTAACATCAGCAAATAAAACTTCAACCCT
Source organism: Lathyrus tuberosus (assembly GCA_022829125.1). Taxonomy (NCBI): domain Eukaryota; kingdom Viridiplantae; phylum Streptophyta; class Magnoliopsida; order Fabales; family Fabaceae; genus Lathyrus; species Lathyrus tuberosus. The sequence goes on along the minus strand of JALAZF010000241.1, from coordinate 8,686,159 downwards.
GCAACAACTAATGTTAGAAACCAATGTTAAGACATCAGACATGTGACATCAACATTGTTCAACTTTGTTTTAGCAAAATTCCAGCCAATACAAGAACTAACAATCTCCCCCTTTGGATGATTTTGGCTAAAACAATCTCTGCCAACATAAGAGGTACCTGTAGCAGAAAAACTTCATACTCACAACAGCAGCAATCACAATTTATCACATCCAAAATCTGCACAAAGCAGCTCCCCCTCAAGCCTAGAACCACAACAGACAACTAGGCAACACATAGGCCCCCCTCAAGCCTAGAACCACAACAGACAACTAGGCAACACATAGGCTAACTATAGGCTAACTCTCCCCCTTTTTAGCCACAATTGGACAACTTCTACATCAAACACAAAGATCTGACATCCATTAAGACATGGTCAAATAACAAGCTTCCCAAGGAACACAATTTCCAAAAACTTTGACTGGTCAAGCGATACAACCAATGGATTCTTATAGAACTATAAAATCCAAGCCTTCTTCCTTTTAACAGCACCAGACAACAAACAAGTATGAGTCAGTCTAACAAAGATGCATGGAAGAAACACATGCAGGAGGTCAAGAAACCAGATCCACTGAAGAATAAGAAAAAAACAATGATAGCAGCTGGGACTTCTTCAGGAGCAACAAGAATAAGAAAAACATCAAAGACAAGGATGAAAAACATCAAAAAACCTCCAGTGTAACTTCATGCTTCTGATGATGAATGGGATGAAGATTGGAAAACTTTTCTTGATGCAGGGGGTTGGGATAATCTTTAGACCCTTTATATGTTGCTTTTGTTGTACTAAAATATAATCTTGTATGCTTTCAGCAGTTGAATAAAATTCTGTTTCCTAAACATATGCAATAAAGATCACAACTGCACAAACACTTCCCAGCACATTTAATCCTCATATATGCAAATTCCTAATTTGCTTCTTAATTTTTCAAATTGATTTGCGTCTACGGCCTTGGTAAAAATATCTGCTAACTGCTTTTCAGTAGCCACATGTTCCAAAGCAACTACTTTGTCTTCAACCAAATCTCTTATAAAATGATGACGTATATCAATATGCTTAGTTCTGCTATGTTGAATAGGGTTCTTAGAGATATTGATAGCACTCAGATTATCACAGTACAATGTCATGACATCTTGCTTGACATTGTATTATGTTAACATCCGCTTCATCCAAACAAGTTGAGAACAACTACTCCCTGCTGCTATGTACTCAGCTTCAGCAGTAGAAAGAGACACACAGTTCTGCTCTTTACTACACCATGATATCAAATTATTCCCTAAGAAGAAGCAACCTCATGAAGTACTTTTTCTATCATCAGCACTCCCTGCCCAATCAGCATCACAAAAACCACATAACTCAGTACCTGATCCATGACTGTAAAGCATTCCATAGTCACTAGTCCCATTCACATATTTCAGAATCCTCTTCACTTGATTCAAGTGACTAACTTTAGGCTCAGATTGATATCTGGCACACACTCCAACAGCAAAAGAAATATCAGGTCTGTTAGCTGTGAGATACAATAGGCTACCAATCATGCTTTTGTATAGACTTTGATCCACACTCACACCATGTTCATCTTTGGACAACTTTAAGTGAGTAGGAGCAGGTGTCCTCTTGTGATTAGCATTTTCCAGACCAAACTTCTTAACAATGTTCTTTGCATACTTGCTCTGGGATATGAATATGGAGTCTTCCATTTGTCTAACTTGTAGACCTAGAAAATAGCTAAGCTCTCCAACAAGACTCATTTCAAACTCAGACTACATCTGTTCCACAAAATGTTTCACCATTGCATCTGACATCCCACCAAATACTATGTCATCAACATATATTTGAGCTATCATTAGTTTTCCTCCTTCCTCTTTAACAAACAAAGTCTTATCAATCCCTCCTTTTCTGTAGCCATTTACAGCCATGAATTCAGTAAGCCTTTCATACCAAGCTCTTGGTGCTTGCTTCAAACCATAAAGAGCTTTCCTTAGTTTGTAAACATGGTCAGGAAATGTTAGATCAATAAATCCTTTTGGTTGATCAACATACACCTCTTCATTTAAGTAACCATTCAAGAAGGCACTCTTAACATCCATCTGAAAAAGCTTGAACTTGAAATTACACGCCACCCCTAAAAGTAATCTGATAGATTCCAGTCTTGCCACAAGAGCAAAGGTTTCATCATAATCAATTCCTTCAACCTGAGTGTATCCCTGAGCAACTAATCTGGCCTTGTTTCTGGTGACCACTCCTTGTTCATCAGATTTATTCTTGTAAATCCACTTGGTGCCTATCACATTAGCTCCATCAAGCATTGGAACAAGATCCCACACTTCATTCCTCTTGAATTGTTCCAGCTCTTCATGCATGGCATTAATCCAGAATTCATCAGTCAGAGCTTCTTTGACATTCTTGGGCTCAATTTTGGAAACAAAACAAGAATTTGACACAACCTCTCTTGATCTAGTGCTAACCCCTGATTTAGGATAACCTATGGTAAGCTCCTTTGGATGGTCCTTTTGCACTCTAATAGATGGTTCTTTATTAGATTGTTCAGGTTCAGGTTCAGCATCAACAGGACTGGGAGACCCACCTCTGTCTTCAGTTTCTGCTGTGACTTCTTCAACTGATGTTTCAACATCATCCAGGACATCAGCATCTTCCTGCTTATCAATGTCATCAATCACCACATTTATAGACTCCATCATAACCTTTGTTCTGGAGTTGAAAACCCTGTAAGCTCTGCTATTTGTAGAGTATCCTAGAAAGATTCCCTCATCACTTTTAGGATCCAATTTTCTCCTCTGTTCACGATCTGACAAAATGTAACATTTACTTCCAAAAACATGAAATTACTTCACAGTTGGCTTTCTCCCTTTCCACAGTTCATACAGAGTAGCTGAAGTGCCCCTTCTCAAAGTAACTCTGTTGTGAATATAGCAAGCAGTGTTCATGGCTTCAGCCCAGAAATGGTAAGGAAGCTTTTTGGCATGAATCATTGCTCTAGCAGATTCTTGGAGAGTTCTGTTCTTCCTTTCAACAACTCCATTTTACTGAGGAGTAATAGGAGAGGAAAACTCATGACTGATGCCTTCAGCAGAGCAGTAATCAGCAAACTTGCTATTTTCAAATTCCCTCCCATGATCACTCCTTATTCTGATGACATTGCTCTCTTTCTCTCTTTGGAGTCTTTGACATAAATCTTTAAATACATCAAACACCTCTGTTTTGTCTTTGATGAAGCTTACCCAGGTGTACCTAGAATAGTCATCTATAACAACATAAGCATACTTCTTCCCACCTAGACTTTCTACCTGCATAGGTCCCATCAAGTCCATATGAAGAAGTTCCAAAACTTTGGAGGTGGTGTTATGTTGAAGCTTCTGATGTGACATCTTGGTCTGCTTCCCTATTTGACAATCTCCACAAACTTTTCCTTCTTCAATATTGAGTTTAGGAATTCCCCTTACAGCTTCTGAAGATATGATTCTCTTCATTCCCTTCAGATGAAGATGTCCCAACTTCTGATGCCAGATTTTGACTTCATCATCTCTAGCAAACACACATGTTGAGGTACTTGAGTCTTGTTGCACCCATAGATAACAGTTGTCCTTAGACCTAACACCCTTCATGATGACTTCTCCTTTCTCATTTGTGGCATTGCACTCAGATTTTGTAAAGTCTACTTTGAATCCTTGATCACAAAGTTGACTAATACTGATCAAATTTGTTGTCAACCCTTTGACAAGTAGAACATCATCCAGTCTAGGAGCACCAGCACAATTCAGCTTTCCCATCCCCTTGATTTGTCCTTTGACACCATCACCAAAGGTTACATGACCTGAAGACTGAAGCTTAACATCTACCAACAAATTCTTAACTCCTGTCATGTGTCTTGAACACCCACTATCAAAGTACCAGTCTTCTTTGGTAGAAACCCTAAGAGAGGTGTGAGCTATTAAGCTGGTAACTTTACCTTTTGGAACCCATTGCTTCTTATAATTGAAGGCCTTATTACCTTTGTGAAACTTCTGTCTGGGAGTATACTGATGTGTCTTCTGAGGATACCCATGTAGCTTATAACAGTAAACCTTTATGTGTCCAAAACGCCCACAGTGATGACATCTCCAGCGCCTGAATTTCTTCCTAGAAGGTATCCTGTCAGGATGTTTAAACATCTGTTTTAACATCACTGGTTTGGAACTGGTAATAACATCATTAGAAGCTGCTCCATTGTTGAATCCCAAACCACTTTTGTCTCCAGCAGTTTTTCCAATACTAAGAATGTTGTTTAGAGCATCAGTACCATTGTTCAACATTCTGACAGTTTTGGTCATAGAGTCCAGTTTATAGTTAAGCATATTGACTTCATTTTCTAGTTCAGTTTTTTTAGCTTCTAACTGCACTATGATTTTCTTTAGCTTTTCTCCTTCAAGACAGACTTGTTCACTTCTCATGCACAGTTCTTTATAAGAGGCAGCAAGCTCTTCATAAGAAACCTCATCATCACATGAATCATCATCTGACTCACAAACCCCAATCATAGCTCTAACAAGCTTAGTTGATTCTTCTTCAGATTCACTCTCACTATCAGTATCAGACCAGGAAGCAGATAACCCCTTTTTCTGCTTTTTGAGATAAGTAGGACATTCTTTCTTGACATGACCATACCCTTTACACTCAAAGCATTGAACTTCTTTGTCATTATTGGTCTTTTCTTCATCTCTAGTTTTCTTCCCCTGATCTCCTGATCTGTTGGTGTCAGATGTGATGTTCTTGACATTAGGTTTGTAGCTCTTGTCTATCCTTTTTAGAACCTTGTTAAACTGTCTTCCCATCAGAACAATAGCTTTTGACAGTTCCTCCTGAGTTTCCTTCTTACCATCTTCAGTATTAGACACCAAAGCTATGCTTTTGGTATTCTTTTCAGGCTCCTCATTTAATCCCAACTCAAAAGTTTGAAGAGAACCAATCAACTCATCAACTCTCATCTTGCTGATGTCTTGAGCTTCTTCAATAGCAGTCACCTTCATTTTATATTTCTTGGGAAGGGATCTGAGAATCTTCCTTACCAGCTTCTCTTCAGTCATTCTTTCTCCTAAAGCACTAGAAGGATTAGAGAGCTCAAGAATATTCATGTGAAAATCATGAATGGTTTCATCCTCCTTCATCTTCAAATTTTCAAACTTAGTAGTCAACAGTTGAAGTCTTGACATCTTGACCTTGGAAGTTCCTTCATGAGTAGTTTTCAAGACATCCCAAGCTTCCTTAGCTACTTCATAAGTGTTTACCAGCCTAAAGATGTTCTTGTCAATACCATTAAAGATGGCATTCAAGGCTTTTGAATTTCCAAGTGCAAGCTCATCTTCTTCCTTGGTCCAATCTTCCTCAGGTTTCAACTTTGTTGTACCATCCTTTTCAACAATAACAGGTGCTTTCCATTCTTTTAAGACAGCCTTCCAAGCCCTGCTGTCTAATAACTTCAAGAAGGTAACCATCCGTGGTTTCCAATAGTCATAATTAGAGCCATCTAGAATAGGGGGTCTATTCACAAATCCACCACTCTCCTTGTCCATTGCACCAGAAAGTATCAGCCCTAGATCTCACCCAGATGCAGAGCAGGATGCCTGCTCTGATACCAATTGAAATTCTGGTATCAGATGTGTGATGTTAAGTGTGATGTCACAACAACACAATCTGCTATATGAACAAGGTAATAACAACAGTAAATCAACACAATGAATTGTTCACCCAGTTCGGTCTAACTACCTACGTCTGGGGAATTCACTATAAGTAGTATTAAATTACAGACTCAACAATCCCAGTTGACATCTACTAATCTTAATCACTACCAATTGACACTTCTACCTAAGAGACCACTTAGATATGAGAAACCACTCACTCCCTAAATCACCTCAGTGATACAATTCAAAGATTACACTTTAAAACCCACCTTGATCCTGCTTAACAGCTTTGATTAAGAACAACTCTCTCTTGCTTAACAGCTCTAGAGAAACCAATTACAACTTAAAATAGAAACACCAATTCAAACATGAATGGTTTACAAAACACACACGAAAACTCAAATTGACTCTCAGTCTATGCTCTCTGTCTTCGTTATCTTCCAACATAGGGTTGAGGCTGCTTTAAATATAATTCTGACTTGGGCTTGGACCTCTTCCAAAAATCTGATTTGATTTGTTATTAAACAGAATTTAAAATAGATTTGATCTTCTAATCTTTTTAAATCTTTTCAAATCAGCCCTAATGTTAGTTACATGATCTGCTCCAAATCTGATTGAAAATATCTTCTCCAAGATATTCGCATCCAATCTCTCTAACAGATCTCCTCAAAACAAACTAACACGCGCAGCCCTAAAACATCACAACCTGATGTTCTGATGTTCAGATAACTGATGTCAAGACATCAAGTTTAACATCAGCAAATAAAACTTCAACCCTGCAACAACTAATGTTAGAAACCAATGTTAAGACATCAGACATGTGACATCAACATTGTTCAACTTTGTTTTACCAAAATTCTAGCCAATACAAGAACTAACAATCTTTATTGATGGTATGCACTTCTTGAGGCACTAGGTGAAGGAAACCTCCACTGTGGAAGAAATCCTGTATGGGATGAAGACTTTCATTGCCGGTAGTAGCCGTCTGGGTACAGGTTGCAGAAAAACCGAGACTCTTCTTTGTTTTATTGTCAGTAGGAATGACTAGCTGTCCCTATCCTGTTGTATTGGTACTCTCGACTACTTTGATAGCATCTTTGTATGAGGAAATGGAAGTTCCCTCTTCGGATTGATTTTCCTTGCTCACAGAGAGTGCTTGGAACTGAGTTCCAATAACCTCCTCGGGTTCTACACAAGTAGATGATGATAAGTTACTCACGATCAAGGCTTGTTCTCCACAGATCGTGACGAGCTGGTTGTTCTGGACGAACTTTAACTTTTGGTGGAGGGTCGAGGGGACCGCCCCAGCCTGATGTATCCAAGGTCTTCATAATAAACAACTGTATGTTGCCCGAATATCCATGACCTGGAAAGTGACTTGGAAAACGTGAGGACCGATGGTTATGGGAAGGTCAACTTCGCCAATAACTGCTTTTCTGGACCCGTCAAATGCTTTGACAACGACCTCACTGGTTCTCATCGAGGGTCATTTGAAGGATAATTGCATCAAAGTAGACTTCGGCATGACATTCAGGGCTGACCCTGTGTCTACCAGTACGCTGGCTAAAGCATCGTCCTGGCAGTTGACTGTAATGTTGAGCGCCATGTTATGACGACGACCTTCTTCAGGTAATTCCTCATCACTAAATGCCAAGTTATTGCAGGAAGTGATGTTAGAGACAATGTTATTGAACTGTCTGATGGTTACATCCTGTTCTACAAAGGCTTGCTCCAAGACTTTCTGTAGAGCCTCCTTGTGCGCTTCTGAACTGAGTAAAAGTGACAGCACAGAGATCTTTGAAGGAGTTTGTAATAGTTGATCAACAATGTTGTACTCACTCCTTTGGATGAGCTTCAGCATCTCATCATTGTTTTTCAAAAGGTCAGGATTACTGGACTGACCGACCGGTGGATTGGGAACTTCTGTCTGAGGTTCCTTTTCTTTGTTAAATTCTCCAACTCCTCGGTTGAAGATTCTACCGCTCCGTGTTACACGACTGACGTCTGTGATATTCACGATGGAGGGTAATAGAATTTCCTTTCCATTTTCAATTATCGTCGCACCGTTTTTGTAAGGGATTGCCTTAGCTGATTCATACGGAAGTGGTCCCGGTAGATAGATGACTATGGGAGCCTTCTGATTTTTCTGACTGTCGTAAGCAATTTCGATCTGTTCCTGGTTGGGAACTTTCGATTCGTCAAGTAGAGGAATAATGGCACAAACATCCCTGTTTCTCTCATGATCGGAGATTACGACAACATCCTCAATTTGATCAGCGAGGTAGTCCGGCGCTCAGTTGATTGGTCCGGAACCCGGATATGGGCGAAACTCTCTACGATCCACCTGACCCTGAAGAGCTACTCGCACAAGGTAGCACCCTTGGTTACCTTCTGAACAGACTCTACAACGTTCGTAGTTGTGTGGCGGCACCTGGCCACGCCCGCTTTGAATGCAATGTAACCTCACTAGGTTAGCTTCCATAGACCGGACATCCTGACTTTGACGCCGACTAGGGTTCCTGTTATTGATACTAATTTGCTGAGTATCTTCATCCATATAGATTGGCATCCACCAGTGATTTAACAAGTGCTGAAGCGCCTCCTGGACAAGGGCACAACCTTGATTGTTTTCACTACCCGCCTTATAGCTTTGATAGTTATGTGAAATCAGGAACCTGAGTCGGACCTGCTCAGCATGTAATTCTACTAGGTTGGTATTCATTAAGCGAATATCGAAGATCTAAACCATGTTGATCTGATAGTGGTTCCTATCATGGTAGTCCTGGATCCATCCAAGATCCATCTGACGTTGGAGGGCCTCCTGTACAAAAGAGCATCCCTGTTCGTTTATCGAGCAAATCAGACAAGAACTGTAATCGTGTTGTGGCAGATTATGATACTTGCTTTGCCTTGAGTGCATTGCCACCAGGTTGACATTCATCGTACGGATGTCGTGGCTTTGAATGATGTTGGCATTCGTATAAACCATGTTAACTTCATGAACTCGGTGCTCTTGGATCCATCTGAGATCCATTTGTTCCTGTAGAGCTGATTGCACCACAGAACATCCCTGATTGTTTTTAGAGCAGATATCACACTGGTGATAATTATGAGGTGGCAAATGGCCATACCCACTTTGTCTACAATGCATCTTGACCAGATTGGTCCTTGACAAGAGTACATCGTGAATTTGATAGACATTGTTAGACTCTCCCTCTATCAGGTTCACTGCAGCTTTCTCATGTTGAGGCAGCGGGTTTGTGAGAACATTCAGATTCGTATCTTTGAAAGATAAGACCCCGCTTCTAACAAGCTTTTGCATGTCGGATTTGAAATTAAGACAATTCTCTATGTTATGCCCTGATCCTCCTTGATGATAAGGGCAAGTCTGGTCCACCTTAAACCAAAAAGGCAGATTTTCCAGTACTGCAAGAGGGGATTTAGTCTGGAACGGAAATAGTTATGCGTACGATACGGGGATAGGATCAAATCCTGGTGGCCGCGTTGTACGGTTGTTGTTGTATGGAGGACGAGCCTGCTGAAGAAGCTATTGATTAGGTTGGCTCTGCGTAACCTGAGGTTGATACGTAGGCGCGGGATTGATAGCAGGAGTCACAGCTGCTACTGGTTGATAACGTCGCCTTTGCTTTCCGAGAGAGATATTCCCAATATCTTGCTCTTTTTTCTTAGGGAGAGCACTACCATATCGTTTTGTACTACTTGATGATCCAACATCTTTTACTAGACGTCCTTCTCGAACAGATTCCTCGAGACGTACCCCCATACCGACCATTTCGGTGAAGTCACTGGGCGCACTGGCAACCATTCTGTCATAGTAAAATGAGCTTAAGGTCTGTAAGAAGATTTTTGTCATCTCTTTTTCCTCAAGAGGTGGACAAATTTGAGCAGCAATTTCACGCCATCTCTGAGCGTATTCCTTAAAGGTTTCTTTGTCCTTTTGCGACATTGATCTGAGTTGATCTCTGTCTGGTGCCATGTCCAGATTGTATTTATATTGTTGGACGAAGGCAGTGCCAAGATCTCTGAATGTGCTGATCGTAGCGCAGTTTAAACCCATGTACCATTTGAGTGCGGCACCGGTTAAACTATCTTGGAAGTAATCAATCAGTAGGTCCTGATTCTCTGTCTGAGCCGACATTCGCCGAGCATACATCACCAAGTGACTCTGAGGGCAAGAGTTACCCTTGTATTTTTCAAAGTCGGGCACTTGGAACTTATGCGGAACTTTTACATTGGGGACCAGGCAGAGGTCTGCGGCGTCCTTTACAAATAAATCTTGACCGCGGATGGCTTGCAGTTCCTTTTGCATCTCCAGGAACTGTTCCTGGAACTCGTCCATCATGTCGAACATAGTTTCCTTTCTACCAGAAGGTATCTATGGAATCTGTCCTTCTGGGACAGTGTGCACCACGGGGGGTGGTACCGTGACTACGGTCATGAATCTTGGCGTTTCTCGAAGTTTGTAACCTTCAGGAGTCCTCAATATGCCTCTGGCATCTTCGCTTTCCTGAAGTTTGTAACCTTCAGGCCCAGCGGCTTCTGCTGAAGTTTCCAGATCTCTAGTGATCGGCGGAACATATCCTTTCGGGATATAGTTAACAGGCATGCCCCAGGGACGATCTTTCGGCATTTTGTACCTAGGATCATACTTCTCCACTATGGGCGTTGAGGTGATCTCTGAGATCACAGTTCTTTGTAGCTGAGCTTCTGCCATGGCTTGCATGTCGTTACGAAGCTTTCTCAGATCCTCTTTCAGAGCGTCGATCTCTTCTTTCAACTTTTTGTTCTCTTCCTCAAGATCATCCATCTTTTTCTGACGATATGCCCGAGTATTGTATGAATGAGACAGTTTAACTCTAGAATCAAGACACAAACGTGAGATTCGTAAGTAAGAAGAATACGTTACGTGAGAATGATGAATGCAATGATTATATTAAGTGTTTTTTTGGTTTAATCAAAATAAACTTCGACAATCAGATTGCAAATATCAAACAGTGGGGAAACCCCGTTTTATTGAATTAAAAGGATTGCGAAAATAGAGATACAGTAGATTACAAGGTGCGGAAACAGAAACCTAAGCTAAGGGGTCCCGAGTCCTCTCTGAGGAGAAACCGGGTGCTGATTCTGGTACTTTCCTTTTCTTGGACCGGGGCTCTTGGGCCGTTGTCGGGTTGTCATTCCTTTGCCAGGTGAAAGGAGTGAGCAAATTCCTTTGGTCATCCTGATTATCCACAGCATGCTGCTCCAAAATTTCAATCAGGGCATCTTTATCCTTCAGTAGTTGCTGTATTTTGATACACTCTATATTGAGGGTGCGGTACTTGTTCTTCCAAGACATCCTCTCCCGCTGAACTTTGTTGAGAGTAACTTGGAGTTTTTCCGTTTCAGTCATGAAGTACATGACAGTCTCCCTTGGCGGAAGAACTCCGTGACGAGGATAAGGCATCTTTAGCTTGAGAGCTCTAGTTTGTACCCAGGGGAGATAAGGCTTCACCGAGATGCAGTCTAGATTTTCTAGAGACTCTCGTCCTTTCTTATAAACATATTTCCAAGCGTGCACTATTTCCATCTTTAGTGCTCTGTCATTTTCCCCTTCTTTGAAGAAAAGACCTTCCAGATGAGCATTCCGCGAGACATGCCTCATCGGGTATCCTAATTGACGAAGAACCAATACTGGATGGTAATTGATTCCTCCTTTAGTTCCTATGAGGGGTACGTTGGGGAAGTTTCCACAACGGTCAATGATCCTGATTCCCTCATAAATCCTATTGCACCAATCTATGTCAGAGTTGGTAAGAGACATGATTCTCTGCGACCAACGTAAAGTATTCTTTTGATCCCAAAAAGCAGCAGACTTAGGCAAATGGGAGATAAACCATTTGTATAGCAGAGGTACACAACATGTGATCTCCCCTCCGTTGTACAAATTCCCTAAGTGTACAGAATGATACGCGTCTGCGAGCAAAGTCGGCACAGGGTTTCCAATGAGAAAAACCTTAATGGAGTTGATATCGACGAAGTTATTGATGTTGGGAAACAGAAATAACCCGTAAGTGAGTAAGACAAATATGCTTTCAAAAGCAGTCACGTTCCCTATACTAGCGAAGTACAGGGCCTTCTTTGTCAAAAACTGGGCCAGCAAACCTTGTATGCCACCCTGAGTGGTCATGTGAGTCCTGACCTCTGACTCGTCCAAATATATTGCTCTTGCAATGGTCTGATCCTTTGGAATTTCTTCCAGTCCAGAAAAAGGAGCTCGATCAGTGATGTGTAAATCAATCAGATGAGAATATTCCTCCAGCGTTGGTGCAAGCTGATAATCCGGGAATGTGAAATAGTGATAGACCGGATCGTAAAATTGAACGAGTGCATCCATAATTCTTTCAATTATTTGGACCCTTAACAGAGGCAGCAGACCTCCGTACTTGGCTCTAAAAGCTTCAGGGTTAGTGACCATTCTCGCCAAACCTCTCAAATCCTCCAACTTTGGAACCTTGAAAGTGTACTTATGAGTTCTCCTTCTACCGAAATCCATGAGCGCAATCTTTTTCTCTGACATTTGCAATCATTGTCTTAGTTTAATTTGAAAAAAAGAGAGACTAGAAGAGAAGATTTTCTTTGATGTAATGTTTTTTAAATGAATGCATGAATGTAGCACACAAAAACATAGAAAAAACATGGGGTCAAAGGGTTGGTGTCATGGAGTCAAGGCTCTACCCGTCCCAAAGGTTTATACTAGTGATTTTTGTACCTGTCTCTCAACATCATCAACTCTTGTCGAGAAAAACACCAGCGGGCCGGGAACCGTGCTAGGTGGTGTTTTTTCGAAGAGTCTTCAGAAGAGGGTGGTATCGCGTGACAACTATTTCTGATAGCTTCCGCACCACTAAAGGGGTTTTTCCTAGGTGTATACTCAATCTTTCCACATGCGGCATCACACGCATTCCCATTAGCAGAAAAATAAACACAGATATCAATTAGGAAAAGCAGTATATATATTTGTCCTAACGTCCTAGACTTTTAAAAGCTATGAATCCTGTGTTCCTGACAGAAAATGGCTCCCCGGCGGAGGCGCCACTCTATGGTTCCTTCCCAATTTAAAGGTTTTGACCTAAGATCCTAGTGAAGGCCGGCGACATCCCCCGATGAAACCGTCATAAAATAACTTGCCAAAGGCTTTTGCTTTAAGTAAGAAAGAAAGAAAATAAAAAACACGGTCCCACGGTGGGCGCCACTTTTCTGTAGCGAGCGAAACTGGACGTGTTTCTTAAGCACTATCGCTCTTTTGGTGGTACTACATGTCGATTCATTTTTTATCCTATTGAAGCTGATGAAGGAAGGGAAATAGATGTCTCCAATTAACCCTGCTTGCATACCGAGTTTAAACAGCGGTCTGTTAGGTTACGAATGCGATATGGAAGTGGGGCCTCTTTCTTATTTCTTTGTTTAGAACGGAACACCGGGAATGTTCATGGGTAGGGGTTTAGGACTGATACTTTTTAATTGATGTATGGGATTGTGGGTTTTTGTTGAGTGTGCTCGCTAAGATTTATCTTTCAATCTTATGCCTACGTATTCCCGTTTACCGAAACAGGGAAATCAGAGCGATCGTAGTTCCTCCTATTCTATGGGAGGAAATGGTGTTTTGGTGTCTTGTTCAAAGCCCAAGACGTGAAGCTAAAGGTGGTTTATATCTTGTTCAAAGCCCAAGATGTGAAGCTGAAGGGTCTATTTGTATCTTGTTCGAAGCCCAAGATGTGAAGCTGAAAAGGTGTTGTCTTTAGAGAGAATTTGTCATCTCTAAAGAGGGTATGTTTGTCACAATTGTTGGGTGACTGGTTTATAAAGGAGGATTACTTTAACTGGGATATGTGAATCCAGCAATGCCATAATTTCCTTTATAAGGGTTTTTGACCTGAAGGAGAAGACTTTAACTCAGTGTAGAGCAATGCCATCTTTCCTTAGGAATTTCTCATGCTAAAAGAGGGACAGTGGCATGGATGTAGATGATCCAGAGGCTTGCCGCTTACAGCAGTTAGATGAAGGGAAATGAGTTGTTGATGATTGTATACTATGAACGAGGCACAACTTTGATGCTAAAAGGTTGATTGGTTCAACCGGGGTTTCCTTATACAAAGCCTAAGAGGAGGCTAGTGGCCCAACAAGAGGGTGTTTTTGTGTGTCTCGTACGAAGTCCGAGAGAGAGGCTAAAAAAGGGTTGTCTCAACAAGAGAGTGCTTTGTATCTCGCACAAAGCCCGAGAGAAAGGCTAAAGGGAGTTGACTCAATAAGAGAGTCTTTTATACTCAACAAGAGAGTGATTTTGTATCTCGTACGAAGCCCGAGATGGAGGCTAAAAGGTTTGACTCACTGGGGAGAATCATTGTACAAAGCCCAAGAGGAGGCTATGGTAACTGTTTCAGTTAAGTGACAGATCCAATATGCTGATTTAAAGAGAAAATCAGTTCTTATATGAGTACTGTTTGCACTCAGGGATTTGATTCGAGGATCAGGGTTATTTCCTGTTCTTTAAGGAAATGGGAAATCCAAAGGGTATTGAGACTGTTTGAGTCTACTGGTATTTTTCCCTATTTGAGAATGCCTTCGAGGCTCAAGGAGATTAGACTGTCCAAGTCTAGAGTTTCATCTTTTGTACTATGTTTAAGAAACAGCAGTAGTAGGATCTAGACTCTTTGAAAGACTGTTCTATTAAGATGACTAATTTCTGTTCCTATACCTCTAGGAGGTCATCGGGACAATTTGTACGAAGCCCAAGAGGAGGCTGGAAACTTTTAAGAAGCCGAGGGATAATTTGTACTAAGCCCAAGAGGAGGCTATCATTCCCGGAGGAAGAAATCATTTATACGAAGCCTAAGAGGAGGCTGTGAATACTTCTAAGAAGCCGACGGGTCCTTGTACAACGCCCAAGAGGAGGCAGGGATGCTTTTAAGAAGCCTATGGGTCCCCAAACCTCGAGAATTCAAGACAGGTTATTCACAGAGAATAGATCAAGCCAGGAAAGTTCGAGAATTTGGAAGAAACTCAAGAGATACCATTCACGAAGAAAATATCATCTCTGGGGAGTAGAGTTTCTTTGACGATTTCTAAAGGTGACAGTCTGTGAAAGGGTTCACCGAGAATGCTGCCTTTCACGTCTCCATATTGTTTAACCCCAAGAGGAGGGAAGACTGTATCTGGTAATCCTATGGGGATCTAATTTTGTCTATTTTAAGAGTAATCAACATGTCTTAGTGCTAGACGTAGTTGCCAGGGAAACTCTAAATATCTATACTAATATTACACAGTTGATATGAGTTTACAAAAGAAGACTTACAGTGAAACAGCCCCACAGTATAGTTATATGTATATGAAAGCGGTAAATGAATGCATATAAATACTTACTCGGTTGTAGAGCGTCCATGCTGTTTGGTTAGTTGCTCAACAAAGAAAGATTGAAAACAACAGTATATTCAAGATCAAAGGAGAAAGTGCTTTGAAACGAAAGATTGGGGCTTACAGCTCAAGGAGAGGCCCAGGTTTTTATCAGTGATCGCATTATTGTTTTGTACAGAGGGACTTATACAAGTGACTGAGGCCCAAAAAAGGTTTTATGTACCAAGGGGTGGGTCTTACACTCTCTCAAGAGGCCTAAAAGGTTTAAAGAAAAATAGTGGGGCTTATAACACGAGGGTAGGCCCAGATGATTTTTTCGTTAGAAATGGCGATCGCGCCGAGATTTTTGAAAACGCAGTGGGTCTTATACAATGACTAAGGCCCAAGATAATTTGGTTTTCAAAAGGGGTTGGGTCTTACACTCTAATAGAGGCCCAAAAGTTTTGAATGGGTCTTATAGCTCGAGGAGAGGCCCAGATGGTTTATTTTTAAACGGGCGACGATCGCGCCAAACTTTTCTTTTAACGCAGAGGGACTTATACAATATCTGAGGCCCAAAATTGTTTTGGTTAAAAGGGGATTGTGTCTTACACTCTATTAGAGGCCCATGAGTGTTTGAAAATGATTTATGAGGGTGAAAATAAAAAAAACCCTAATTTGTTTTCTTTTAAAAGTAAATATTAAAAGAAAATCAATGAAAAATACCAAATGAATTTGAATAAACCACTTGTGATTTTTGTTTAAGGTTTGAAAAATGAAGTTTTAATCACAAGAGATATTAAAACTCATTTGGTCTTGATTTTTCAAGATAAATGTTCATTTTAAAATGTTTAAAACAAATAAAAATGAAGTTATTCACAAAAATACTAATTATATTAAATAAATAATATAAACTTAATTTTTTTGTGGAATAAAATATTTCAATATTTTTGTGATTTTTTGCAAAAAGAACCAATAAAAAATAATTAAAATTGAGTGAGTTATTAATTTTCCAATTAATTAATAAAACATAAAAATATTGGAAAAAATGGCAAAATGTGAAAAAACACAAAATGGCATGGGTGTGGTTTGAACTCACGACCTCAAGGTCACAAGGCGCGCGCCTTACCACTGGGGTGGTGATACATCCATTTTTTGGTGTGAAAACACAAATATACAAGTCATGCCTTGGTTTTAGGCCTGGCCCAAGGCAAGGCAAGGCAAGTTTTGGTTCAGAAACGTGAAGGTCATAACTTTCTCAATTCTTAATGGTTTGAGACCAAATTTATATGCATCTGGACCAAAATTTCACAAGGAATCCAATGGTGGTGATAGTTTTTTCAGATCACACTCCCTCCTCAAAACCCGATAGTGGTTTTGAAAAAGACCTATAATTTCATTTTCTATGCTACACTTTGATACAGGCATGAATTACATGATCAATTGGTTCAAACACAACATATATAACATGTATGAGGTGTGCATGATCAGTGGACTTCAAAGCATTGCATATTTTGGAAAGTTCAAGTCATGAGGCTTATCTCTTTTTGAGCTTTTTGGAGTTTTTGTGCAATCTGTCAAGCCTCTTGTTCCAGAAATGATTTAATGCTTTAGACACACTCAAATGATCCCTTAGAAGCTTTTAGGATGATTGGAATCAGCTGGTACCTACAAAAACACAAACTGACCCTTTCTTGCAAAAGGGGTTAAAAGTGACCAAAATATCAATTCTCTCAAATGGTGTTCTAGATGGGGGGAACCATTTGGGACAGTTCAAGGATGGTATTTGGAGTGTGTTTGAGGTTTTATCTGGTTTGGAAAGTGACTGAATCAAGACATGGCTTGAAAAATGTATAAAAAGCCTATTTTGAGGTTTTGAGAGGTGACTTTGTGATTTTGTGATTACATGTCACTTGTGAGAGTTTGGATCACCTACATATGATGTTTATGAGGTGTGTGTGTGATTGGTTTGATTGAAAAAGCTCTCAAACTCAAAAACTCAGAGTTACCTTGCTAAAGAAGGCATTTTTGCCAAGAGAAAGGGATTTTGAGGAAAGCATCTGTTTGATGGCTTTGGTGTACTCAAACTGAGCACAAATGAGCTCTATTTATAGTAGAGCAAGTTTGTTTTGGGATCAATAGTGAATGGAAACTGCACCAGAGGTTTGGCCAATGTTGGCAAATAGAAATCCAAGTCTCCTCTAGCCATTGACTAGAGGTTAGAGCACAGAGCTTTGATTCCCTACTTGTTGGAGGAATCTTGACTGAATTCAGTTGCAAATGTGTCAGTCCATGCCACCTCTAAGCATCTATTAAATGCTCCAATCCAAAATTGGTGTCTTGTCCCTCTTTTAGGAAATTCTAGGTTTGGCATGCTACTTCTTGTTCCAAGGACTTTGGAGGCTTGGCTCAGTGATTGTCCCCTTTAGATTTGATCCTCAGATGTGTCCAAGATGATGACAAGGCTTGAAATTGGCTGATTTTGGCAAATCGACCAAAAATGCAAAATTCTGCCTTGCCTTGGCAGTTTTCAGCAAGGCATTTTGCCACTACCATAACTCTTAGCTCAAATTGAATTTGGTGATGTTCTTGGCCATTTTGGAAAGCCCTTATATGATACAACAACTGTTTGATCATGTTTGGTTTTGATACTTTTTGGATCCAAGTGAAAAATGTCCCTACATTTGGAAAAAAGTGAAGGCAGATTCTGACTTAGTGAAAATTTCACTAAGTGTTGGAAAAAAGTGACATTTTCACTTTTTGTGATTTTGATCAATCCATAACTCAAAATCCATGAAGAATTGTGAAATTCTGGTACATGTGCAGAATTCAGATGTCCTAGAACATGCCGTTCGACATCTGGTCTGACATGATCACAAAGGGCAAGGTATATTGTAGAAATCATGGTACTGAAAAGATAAGAGCAAGACACACAGAATTGTTAACCCAGTTCGGTTGAACACACCTACTCTGGGGGCTACCAAGCCAGGGATGAAGTCCACTATTAGTAGTATCAATTCAAAGCTAAACTACCCATTTACAGCTTATCACTCAATCACTACCCAATGACCCTTTTACCTAGATCCTCTCTAGATATGAGAAACCCTTCTCACTCCCAATCATCGCAATGATGTCTAGCAGTTGACATCTCAGCCACTGCATCAACAGCCCTTCACCTATACACTAGTTCAACAAGAACGACACCTTTCCAAGACACAACTTAGAGTTGCTTAAAAGCTTCCTCCAAGAACAATACTCCTCTTACTTAACAGTTTCGAGGATCACACTAACAAACTGTCCAACTCAGAGGTCGAGTGGTACAGGAACCAACCCTAATAATAGAACTTTACATCTTTGGTTGCGTTGCAAAACTAGGTTACAAAACATATGTATATATACCCTATTCCCAACTGGATTTGGGCCTACAAAAACCTAGCAAATGAGCTGCTACAAATCAGCAGAAACTTCTGCTACATAATAGGACTTCAATCTTTAACTTCCTAAAATATCTCCATATTTAGAAAGTGCATATTTTCCCATATTCTTCTCAAATTCAGACTTGAATCTTCAAACCTTTTAATTCAGCGCCACCTGGAATTTGCATATTATTTCCTGAAACTTCTGCATTTGTTAGGATATAACAGAATTCTACATTCTCTTCAGTTCTGGAGCGATGTCGAATGAACCTGCATGGGACATCTCGATACGACATGTTGTTCCAGATGTTAACACTACTTCAGCTCAACATGTTCCAATGCACCCTAGGACTTCTTGCTCAACCTGTTCTTCTTTAGCAAGATAAACAAGACTATCTAACATATTGCTGATATTTTTGTTTTACAAAATTAATGCCAACCCTTAAAATTAAAGAACTAACATTCTCCCCCTTTGGCAAATTTTGGCTAAAACAAATACACATAAACATTACAGTACATATTACAGCAGCAATCACACTACTATACTACTGTCAGTAGTCATCAGCAACTACTGAACCTAACAGTAACCATCAGTAGCTACTGTGAACAGCAATCCTAGAGAAACATCTTCTAGGGAATATTTGAATGATGTTAGGACATCATGTCTGACAACTCTTTTGGCAGCACATTTCTATGAACTCCATAACATCACCTTCGAGCATCCCACCACAATCACTTCAGGCAGCACATCAGGAGGTAAGAAGTAGAAAGTCCCGAAGTTATGCACATGAGGAAGAAGATATCTGGTGTACATGAGGAAGAAGATTTCTAACACTCCCCCTTAATACAACACATTTCTTTTTCCTTTAAACTCAGACCCGGATTCATTGTAGTAGACTCCTCCAGAAAAGAAGCGTCTGTCTTAACACAAAGGACCAAAGGTGGCATACGAGATTTCTGCACACCTTGCTTGATCAGACGCCCCCAGTCAACCTGTGGCATAAGATGAAACTTAGGAAGTATCAATCTATTAACCCAGGTAACTCAGAACACAAGTCACAACTGTGTTCATAACTCAGGACACAAGTCATAATTACAACTCAACACCAACTCAAGAATTTTAACACTCTCTTCGCAACCAATTGGAACTGCAGACTCAGTGCAGACTCAGAACAAGGCATCTGCATAACCCATTTCACACACCCTTTCTCCCCCTTTTTAGCCAAAACTTGGCAAAGAAGGCCCTCACAGAATCAGACCCAAGTGACACTTACCCAAATACGAACAAACGCCATAAGACTAGTGAAACAAGACACTCACTTAGCTGGAGGAGAAGAGAGCAGCCCCTATAAATAGCTGACCAGTAACTTAGGAATTAACGAGCCTTGAATATGACAAGGTTCTTGATCAAAGAAACGCTATTTTAGGTATCAAAAACTCCATTCAACATTCAATGCGTACCTTCCAAAAACTGCCTTGACTGCCTTAAATGTTTCTCAACTGAATCTTACCATAAATTAAGCCAATAACGTTCCATGCCTAGGCAGGGACACGTGTTTTGCCTTATCCTTATACCACCGTCCAGAGTAATTCCTTGTTTGGCCCAAGAAAAACATGTCCTGTACCATGTTCTGACATCTTATCAGACAATGTCTGCTTTTCAGATCTCCCCTACACAGCTATGATATGTCCCATCATGAAGTTTGACATCACACTGCACAGACTTAACCAGCGCACATGCTACAAGAAATCTACACCCTTGCAGTAATAGACCATAGACAACAACCTTAACTTCCCCTGACATGAACAACTAATGCTCCTTATGAAGATAAACACTTGACACCAGATGATATTGCCACATTCTCAACATTAAGAACTGCCACTTCTTGTATTTGTTGAGCATAATCTCACCAGGTTTATGCCAAGTCCAAAATAAAAGCCCGCTTGATTTATAATTTCTCACATATTCCTTAACAAATGTCTTTAGATTTCTTGCAACACAAGATAAGGATTGCCACCACCTTTCACTTGTATTGGAAGAGCCTTCAGCCATTCACCACTGACAACACCCTTCTGTCCTTACATTCACAAGCACCTAATGAAGTCTTCATCATGAAAGTAGTCATGCATTTCCAGAACAAACTACTTATCATCAAGATCAGAATCTGCCCATTCTAATCCACATTATGTCAGAACTGCCACTTCAGACACTAATGCAGCTTTTTCAACTCCACAAGCACTATCCCAGACCTTCATCCAGGATACACAACCAACAATGTCGTTGTAACATTATGTAGGACATCAGCATTGGATAGAAGATCACACCTTATGCATTTTATTCAGGTAATCACAACCACCTGATCACAACAGAGAGAAATAAACTCTCACACGATTCAGAAATCTGAATTGCATCCACACATCAGATAACTCCCAAGCTCCCAACAAGGTCTTTGTTATCCAAGAAAGATTCACAAACAAATAGCAGATGATGCTCACTTCTTCATTCACACACTTTTGATACAGTCAGCTGATAAGGCTACCTCAGGTTGTCATCAACCACAACCACTCATAAAGAATAAATTCCTGAACCATAATATCCAGACTGCAGACTTGCATAATTCTCTAGACAAATACTTAGTCTCCCGTCAAAGTATTTACCCTTATGCATACCATCAATAATAGACAAATACTAAGTCTCCCGTCAAAGTATCTACTATTAGTCAGAAAAAGATTACCTTCTCACACAAGGTATGACAATTTGTTTGACATCTTCTTCTGCACACGTCTGACAACTTCTGATTCTTCTTTATGACAAATTGTCATGACATTTATTCACAAGTTACTTTAACTTGGATCACTGGCTTGATCTTGGACTTCTTTCTACGCAAAACAATCTTGGCTGAACAAGCAACAACCACCTAAATTGATGTTCCAATATCAATCTCAGTCACACATCTTCACATAGCTTTTCTGAAGATATCATCTATAGTAAAGCTCTAGCAGGGGAACACACGAGGATCAACCATCAGTAGCTGATCAAGCTTCCAGGTCATATCACAACCACATTCAGTAGCAGGAACATCTCAAGAGTCTTCTCCTTAAATCACAACATCTTGTTTGACTCAACCAATCTACCTCCTCTAATCCTTCAGCCAAACTCATCCCATACAATTTGGATGATACTCCATGCACATGGTCACCAATCAACCCCACCAGTTGATTCAACTCCACAGTGCTTAGCCCTTGAAAGTTCTCCACTACACCAGAACAAGAGTTCCATGCTCTCATAGACTTGATAAATGTCGTCAAGTTTGAGTAAACAACCTCCATCCTGAATCAGAGAAACATCATCCAGACAGCTTGAGAAAATAAATTCTTAATACAATGATGTCAAGACATGTCTTCAAGGTCTTCTAAAAGATCAGGTATTCTCCCTCAGAATCTGCCAAGAGCACTTTAGAGAATCATACATTCTCCCTTTTAATAGCAGCACAGACTGTGATTAGATCATATCAATCCTAAGCACACACAGTCAATACATATCTAGCTTCACAAGATCATTCAGAACATGCCTCCAAATAACAGAGAAAAAACATGACCTTTTGCTCTTTGACCTTCATGTCCAAGAAGTCTGCTAGAGATAATACTTCTTAAATCTCAGGTTCTCCACTCCTGCAGCAAGGACCAGAAATAAACTGACCTCAGGAGTAAATAACATGTTGATCACACCTTGACCAACTCACACATCTAAGATAAGTTCCAGGATCATAAATTTCTTAGACATACCACCCAGATGCCTCCTCTTCCAGATCAGGAGTAGGTTTCAAACTCATGTGATCAAACCACATTAGTTTAGCACCCAGATCATCTGCTAAGCCTTTCCAGCAGAATTCAGCACAATTCTGACGTGATGTTCTAACACAAGATAGGACATCATTCCAAGGAACACATCAAGAGATCAAAGACTGGGTATCAGCCTTTTAAGAAGTAACAGTAAATTACTTCTCAGATCTCTTCCTTACAACATCACTTATCAATGCCTTTATGAGTGGACTTGAGCAATAAACTTCAAGTATCGTTGACAGAGTAAGTTGAAGCAGTCTTGCATACATCCCATTACCATAGGGTATACATTCAGAGAAGAACAACCTTCTCAGATACAACCTTAGGAGTTTTCAGATAGATTCGCAGCGGATCAAAAACAAACTCCTCAAAGCCTTCAAGTGTCACATATTAGCCCTAGCATCATAATTCAGGTGACACCACAATACCACAGGTTTGAAAATAAATCAAACCACGACACAACAGTTTTTCAACCACTCCTCCAAGCCTTCAGCACACGCCACTTCTATCACGAACAGTCCATCCTCCACTTCTAGGGACATTCTCACACCTATATGAACTACTCCAAGTTCAAAATAACTTTTCAGTAGAAAGCTTCTACCTTGACCACGAACTAGAAAGTATCTTCCCTCGGATCTCATCCAGATATAGAACAGAATGACCTGCTCTGATACCAATTGAAATTTTGGTACATGTGCAGAATTCAGATGTCCTAGAACATGCCGTTTGACATCTGGTCTGACATGATCACAAAGGGCAAGGTATATTGCAAAAATCATGGTACTGAAAAGATAAGAGCAAGACACACAGAATTGTTAACCCAGTTCGGTCGAACACACCTACTCTGGGGGCTACCAAGCCAGGGATGAAGTCCACTATTAGTAGTATCAATTCAAAGCTAAACTACCCGTTTACAGCTTATCACTCAATCACTACCCAATGACCCTTCTACCTAGATCCTCTCTAGATATGAGAAGCCCTTCTCACTCCCAATCATCGCAATGATGTCTAGCAGTTGACATCTCAACCACTGCATCAACAGCCCTTCACCTATACACTAGTTCAACAAGAACAACACCTTTCCAAGACACAACTTAGAGTTGCTTAAAAGCTTCCTCCAAGAACAATACTCCTCTTACTTAACAGTTTCGAGGATCACACTAACAAATTGTCCAACTCACAGGTCGAGTGGTACAGGAACCAACCCTAATAATATAACTTTACATCTTTGGTTACGTTACAAAACTAGGTTACAAGACATCTATATATATACCCTATTCCCAACTGGATTTGGGCCTACAAAAACCTAGAAAATGAGCTGCTACAAATCAGCAGAAACTTCTGCTACATAATAGGACTTCAATCTTTAACTTCCTAAAATATCTCCATATTTAGAAAGTGCATATTTTCCCATATTCTCCTCAAATTCAGACTTGAATCTTCAAACCTTTTAATTCAGCGCCACCTAGAATTTGCATATTATTTCCTGAAACTTCTGCATCTGTTAGGATATAACAGAATTCTACATTCTCTTCAGTTCTGGCGCGATGTCGAATGAACCTACATGGGACATCTCGATACGACATGTTGTTCCAGATGTTAACACTACTTCAGCTCAACATGTTCCAATGCACCCTAGGACTTCTTGCTCAACCTGTTCTTCTTTAGCCAGATAAACAAGACTATCTAACATATTGCTGCTATTATTTGTTTTACAAAATTAATGCCAACCCTTAAAATTAAAGAACTAACAAATTGGAATGAGGTCTAGTTGAAGTTTTTGTAGAGGGCCATGATATCTACAAATCAAGATTTGGATGGGGAGAAATGGCTTTGTGGTTTAGGAGTTATGATCCTCCAAAGTTGGTACCCTTGCCACTTTGTTCATAACTTAGAAAATTTTCTAAGTTTTTATGGTTACCCCTTTTACAAGTTATCCCACTTTCTTTGATTTTTCTTGATGAATGATGATTCAAATCATACATTAACTTCATTTTAGGGTTAAAAATCCATTTTTGTGAAAAATCTCAAAAAGTCAAAGTTGACTTTTGTGCACAGTTGACTTTTTATCCGATGAATTCCAAACTGTGCAATCCTTTAGGAAATCATGTCCTTGACCAAAATCAAACTTGATGGACATGTTCCATGGGTGTTATAGGGTATATTGAATCATGTCTTAGGGCTTGGGAGCATGTCCTGGTCAAAAGTCAAAGATACAGTTGACTTTTCTCGCGAAACCCTAACTGTGGTCCAGATGAAATTGAGACTTGTTGCTCAAGCTTCCTGGATTAATCCATTGTTGAAAATGGATCAATGTGGTGTATTAGAGAGCCTCAAATCCTCCCTTGAGGTCTTGGCTCATGATTTGTCCCAAAAGTCAACTTAGGGGTGAATTAGGTCAAGAAACCCTAATTCCTGATTTTTGATGTATGCATCCCCTGAGGCGAAATTGACTTGATGCTTGGGCCTATGAGGTTCCATGGAGTATATTAGGTTATGCTTTGAATCATTGGCTCATTCCCAAAGGAAAATTCCCAACTGGAGGCCCTGTTCGACCAAAACCCTAATTTGGTGACACTGGCGATCTTGAGTCTTGATCCACCTAGAAGGGAGCAACCTTGTGCTTAATCCTTGAAGTGGGAGTCCTTTTGATCCATTGTGGATGTTTGAGAGGTTAGACAAGTTGAAGATCATGTCCTTCCTTGATTGATCCTTTGTCTAAGAACTCTGAGAGGGCTTGAAACCCTAAGTTTGATTTGTAGTGGATGCTCACCCATCTTTGGGGAGACTAATGGTTCATCCATATTGTGATGATGATTTTCACAATGATGGGGAATCTTAGTGGTCAAAATTTGGGGTATGACAGTAAGTCTTCAACCGTAAGGTTATCTCTTACTTCCACATTATCCATCAGAATCACATGCGACGGATCCGGAACATACTTTCGAAGTTGTGACACATGGAACACATCATGCAGATTTGACAAATTGGGTGGCAACGCCACTCTATAGGCAACAGGTCCAATTCTTGCAGATATCTGATACGGACCAATAAACCGAGGAGTGAGCTTCCTCGACTTCAACGTACGGCCAACACTGGTCACTGGAGTGACTCTCAAAAACACATGGTCTCCTTCTTGAAACTCAAGATCTTTCCTTCTCTTATCATGGTAATTATTCTGCCTACTCTGTGAAGCTTTCATCTTTTCCCGAATCAACTTCACCATTTCGGTAGTTTGCTAAACAATCTCAGGTCCGAGCACTACACTTTCACCAGATTCGTGCCAACACAAAGGTGTCTGACATCTTCGACCATACAATGCTTCAAAAGGCGTCATCCCAATACTGGAATGATAACTGTTATTATAAGTGAACTCGATCAACGGCAAATGACTATCCCAAGCACCTCCTTGTTCAAGCACACAAGCCCTCAACAAATCTTCCAAAGACTGTATAGTTCTTTCCGTCTGACCATCCGTCTGCGGATGATAGGCCGAACTCAATCTCAGCTTCAATCCCAAAGCTTCTTGCAAACTCTCCCAAAATCTGGAAGTGAACCTTGGATCTCGATCCAACACAATGCTCAATGGAATTCCATGCAACTTCACAATCACCTGAATATAAATCTCTGCCAACTTCTGCAAAGGAAAACTGATACTAATTGGAATGAAATGTGCCGACTTCGTCAGTCTATCCACTATTACCCAAATGGAATCATGTCCTCTCGGCGTATTAGGCAACCCTGTCACAAAATCCATAGAAATATTGTCCCACTTCCACTCTGGAATATCTAACAGTTGCATCATACCAGCAGGTTTCTGATGTTCCACTTTCAACTTATAACAAGTCAAACAAGCATACACAAACTGAGCCACATCGCGTTTCAATCCAGGCCACCAAAATATCTTCTTCAAGTCTTGATACATCTTCGTAGCTCCTGGATGGACACTCAAACCACTTCTGTGACCTTCTTCTAAAATCATTCTTTTCAACTCAGGATTGTCAGGAATGCAAATCCTGTCGCGGAATCTCAACACACCTTGTTCATCCACTTTGTACTCATTACCTTCGGCTTGGTTACTCCCAATCATCAAATCCACTAATTTCACATCCAACTTTTCACTTTCTATGATATTATTAAGAAATTCATTATTGATCGTCAGCATACCCAACATCACACTATGCGGAGTTTGTTCGCAAACCAAACTCATATCTCTGAACTGTTCAATCAATTCTAACTCTTTAACCATTATAGCAGACACATGCAAAGATTTTCGACTCAGAGCATCAGCCACGACATTAGCTTTACCGGGATGATAGTTCAAGCTAAAATCATAGTCCTTTAAGAATTCTAACCATCTTCTTTGCCTCATATTCAATTCCTTCTGATCAAACAAATACCTTAACCTCTTATGATCACTATACACTTCAAATCTGGAACCATAGAGATAATACCTCCAATTCTTCAATACGAATACCACTGCAGCTAACTCCAAATCATGAGTCGGATAATTCCTCTCATGTACCCTCAACTGTCGTGAAGCATAAGCCACAACCTTACCATCCTGCATTAACACACCTCCCAAACCCAACAAAGAAGCATCGCAATACACTACAAACGGTTCATTCGGTTCAGGTAGAACCAACACTGGAGCGGTAGTCAACCTCTTCTTCGGCTCAATGAAACTTTTTTCACAATGAACATCCCATACAAATGCTTTACCTTTGCACGTCAACTGAGTCAAAGGAAGTGCCAACTTCGAAAACCCTTCAATAAATCTTCGGTAATAACCAGCCAAACCTAAGAAACTTCTAATCTCGGTCACCGAATTCGGAATCTCCCATTGTAGAACGGCGTCTACCTTGGATGGATCCACAACAATACCATCACCAGAAATAACATGACCAAGAAAACTTACCTCTTTCAACCAGAATTCACACTTAGACAACTTAGCATAGAGCTTCTTCTCTTTCAACACTTGCAGTACAATCCGCAAATGTTCAGCGTACTCCCTTTCTGAATTAGAATATATTAGAATGTCGTCAATAAAGATAACTACGAACTGATCCAAATACTCATGAAAGATATGATTCATATATTCCATGAAAACACCAGGCGCACTAGTAACTCCGAATGGCATCACCACATACTCATAATGTCCATATCGAGTTCTGAAAGCCGTCTTCTGAATATCTTCGTCTCTTACCCGTATCTGATGATACCCCGACCTCAAGTCAATCTTGCTAAACACACGGGTACCCACTAACTGATCCATCAAGTCATCTATTCTTGGAAGCGGATACTTATTCTTAATCGTCACTTTATTCAACTGTCTGTAATCAATACACAACCTCATACTACCATCCTTTTTCTTTACCAACAACACTGGAGCTCCCCAAGGCGACACACTTGGTCTCACAAATTTCTTCTCTAACAGGTCTTCCAGTTGCTTTTTCAGCTCTGACAATTCTGATGTCGACAACCTGTATGGTGCCATAGAAATAGGTATGGTACCAGGGACAAGATTAATAGTAAACTCTACTTCTGTCTCTGGTGGCACATCAGCAATGTCATCTGGAAACACTTCAGGAAATTCACACACCACTTGCAATTCATTAATCACTGAATTACTCTCCACTGACAAGGATGCAAACAATGCAAGCACCCGAGCTTCTTCTTCTAAGAGCTCTTTCAACTCTCTAGCAGATAGAAAACCCTCTTCTCCCTCTTCCTCGGGAGTAAGGAATCGAACCGACTTGTTAAAATAGTTAATGTGAACATGATTGAACTCCAACCAGTTCATACCCAAAATTACATCGAGACCTCCCAGCGGTAAACAAATCAGATCCACACCAAAGTCCTTACCAAAGATTGACAATGTACAATTCATACAGACTAAAGAAGTAGTCACCGATCCCTTAGCAGGAGTTTCGATAACCATCTCTCCCTTTATAGGAGAAACAACAAGACCTAGCCTTCTTACACAGTCAGCATCAATAAAGGAGTGAGTAGCACCAGTATCAATAATAGTAATCAAAGGCATATTATTAATATAACATGTACCTCTGATCAATCTGTCCTCACTGGAAGTCTGATTCCCTGTCAAAGCGAACACTTTCCCTCCAGTCGAAGCTTGCTTTAGTTTTTGACAACGAGTACTAATATGGCCCTGTTCCCCACAATTGTAACAAGTAACCATATTAGTTTTGCAGTCAGCAATCAGATGTCCTGCCTTTCCACACTTGAAGCACTTCTTCACATCGCTCGTGCACTCACTGACACGATGTCCCAACTCACCACACCTATAACACTTAAGAGGAGTAGAAGCACCTCCCCTACTTGGCTTCTTGCCATCAGCATGTTTCTGTTTACCTTTCTCAGCTGGAGCTGCATAAGGCTTTCCACGATTCATCGATTATTTTCCTCTTCTCTCGGCCAACCCCTTATAGTGAGCCGATCGAGCCTTGCTATCTTCCTCAAATATCCTACAACAATCCACTAAATCAGGAAATCTTCTGATCCACTGATACCCAATTGCCTGTTTGATCTCAGGCCTTAAACCATTCTCAAACTTGACACACTTCGAGAACTCAGCAGTTACTGCACTGTAGTGAGGATAAAACTTAGCCAGATCTGAAAATTTAGCAGCATATTCTGTAACCGTCATGTTACCCTGCTTCAGTTCCAAAAACTCAATCTCTTTCTTTCCTCGGACATCCTCAGGAAAATACTTCCTTAAGAACTGTCTACTGAACACAACCCAAGTAATTGCCTCACCTGCTGCTCCCAACACTTGACGAGTACTAACCCACCAATCATCAGCCTCCTCAGCCAGCATATGAGTACCTAACCGCACCTTCTGTGCTTTAGGACACTCCATAACCCGGAAGATTCTCTCAATCTCCTTGAGCCAAGCCTGTGCTCCATCCGGATCATATCTCCCTTTGAAAGTAGGCGGTTTGTTCTTCCAAAACTCATCATTCTCATCAGCATGCGGCGGGTTCTGCACTGTTTGAGCCATATCTTGCAAAGCAGTAGCAAGAGCATCATCATTCCTTCCAGCCATTATAAATCTATCACACACCAACAACAGAACACAATGGTTAAGGAAACGACGCTGACACTAACACTAAACAACTAACACACGACAATGACTCGACAACTTGGTCAGACGTACCGACCTGCTCTGATACCACTTTGTAACACCCCAAACCCCCGCGACAATTTACACATAATTTATCAGAGTAAAATAAAATACATGTATTCAGGATGCTACTTCTACTACTCAATTTATCATGCACATGATAACAATACTGTAATATTATAAATTAAACATAGTATTTTAACATTCACGCACAGCGGAAAAGTCAACGCAAGTAGAAACATGTTTAGTCACACATAACATTCTTAATTAAAATAGTAATAACATATAACGAAATTCAAAAGACTCTAGCATTCCGGCACCCCCGGTGTTACAAAACAGAGCAGACGCGACTCGATAACCCACACCAGAAGACCTCGTCTTCACTACTCCACCTGCGAACTACTCCTGCTTATCTGCACGTTACCCACGTAGAGGTAACATTCAAACAGAAGGGGTGGGATTCTCATATCAATATAAAGAATGCATAGCATAAGTATGAAAGCATAAAAACATACATAATCCACCCTATCAACACACATCAACACAACTGTATTTATCACACCACAGATGATCAACACACATAATTCAATGCAATGAGACCCACGACATGACTCAATGCATGTGGTACCAATCGACCCCTGTTTCATGGTCACAATCCCCGTCAGGACGTCATAATAGTCGCTCACACCCCACATGGGCACACGACATTCGTGATCGCTCACACCCCACATGGGCACACGATCACCCGTAATCGCTCACACCCCACATGGGCACAAGATTACCACAACAACGATTCTATTTTAAAGAATCTGGATAAAATGCTCACACCCCACATGGGCACAAGATTACCACAACAACGATTCTATTTTAAAGAATCCGGATAAAACGCTCACACCCCACATGGGCACACGGCATATCCCACAACTATGCAACATGTCATGCATGCAACGATAACACACCACAACAACATACCACAACGAATACGACAACAATCACATGCGTATAACAATCAACACGTCAATACATCATAATACAATAATACAACAGCAGTCTATACCTACCAACAACAGCAATATACAACGACAACATGCATTCATACCAACGAAACCATCATCTCCACTTACAACACACAACTGCATACAAAAAATCCAATTTAACGCATTAAAGGGTTGGAGTTCAGGTTTTTTAATTAATTTTAACAAAACATACATGAAACCAGCTCTCCAACAATTCGAACAGCGACTAAAACGGACACACGGGCTAAAAGATATGAATTTCTGAAGTTTTAGAAAATTCGGTTCGCCTCAGCCCAGTTCGCCTAATGCCCGCCTGGCGAAGCACCAGCGAAACCACTTTCGCCTGGCGAAATCCTCATTCGCCTGGCGAATTCTACTTTCGCCTCCTGCTCGCCTGGAGAAGCAGTGGCGAATCCCTTCCTCCCATACAAAATCCAGGAGCCCCTATTTTTCACCCTTCGCTCGCCTCTACATTCGCCTGGCGAACGTCTGGCGAATTCACTTTCGCCTGGCGAATTCCACTTTCGCCTGGCGAATCTGCGCGAATCAGCAATCTTGCGATTGCGATTCTGCACGACTCAGACCTCAAAAACCTCACAAATCTGGTACTATACACTCCAGAAAATGCACATACAATAGCAGCAATTCATATATGCACAAAATTAACACAAATCAATGATCAATTATACAATTTTCCCCTCCTATCAAACCCTCTGACACACAAACCCAATTCCCAATTCTCACAAACAACATCAAAGGCAGATCCTAATAATTTATCTACCGTCATACCAATTCTATGCAACCCTTAAGAGATAGAGAGCCCCACCCTTACCTTAGACTCTTGAAATCTTCCCTCAACAATAGAGCCCTTCTCTGACCTAGCTCTGCTCTGATTTTTCTCTTTCAAACACGTACCAAAACTCTTCCCTTCTCTTTATCCCTTCCTATTTATATTATTAATATTATTACCCAAATCTTATTATTATTAATATTATTTAAATATTATTATTATTATTATTATTTCACCACTTAAATAATAACAACAATATTCCTCAATAAATTAAAATAATAATAATAGCCACTAATCATTCCCTCCGATACCTTATTCTCAAATACTTCTAAGGGCACTAACCCTTCCTAAGGGTAACCCAACCTCAATCCAAAACACACCAATACACAACACATACAACAATATTCAATTTAATCAAGAAAATTAATTAAATTAAATCGGGGTGTTACACTATGCATGACCAGAGGATATTTTTAAGTGCAAATAATTCTTTCCTTCGTACCATAGGACTAAACCCATTGTTAGTACTAAGAAACCCTTAGACTTAGAATACCAAACCAATGACATGCGAATCTTTCGCTCTGCACCCCCAAATAACAATGAAGAATACATTTCTTTGTTAGGCAAAGTAGAGAACAAGATGAGTGACACTTGGAAGGAGATGGGAATCTTCAACCTGATACACCTTTCCAGAACTGGCCCGACATATTACCAAAATATGCTCGTCACCTCACTTTATTTCTAGGAGAGTACGGTCAATACTTTCCAACTCCCATGCGGAATGTTAACCCCCACTCTCTTCGACGTGGCCGCCATAACTGGCCTTCACCCAGATGGAGAGGATTTTGACCCTTCTAAACTTGACTCAGGCACCATCAACTTCGACGGTAACTGTGCTGGCTTCACAAAGTACATTGTAGATCATCATGTTAACAACAACCCTGAAGTAACTAAGGAAGAACATATAGCTTTCCTCACCCTATGGTTATCCAGGTGCATCTTTTGCTATAAATCCTTCAAAGGTAGCAAAGATGTACCTCCCTCTTACCAACCAACTTCACGAAAGGAAAAACGTCAACCTTGGCCAGTTGATCTTAGGATCCTTATACACTACTTTAGGCAAAGCAACTGAGACTCTGCAGAACATCCAGCCTCATGACAAGCTTTTACTTGCTAGACCCTTCTGGCTTCTCCAACTGTGGCTTAATGCCACCTCCGAGACTTCCTTAAAAGTGAAACGTCCTGATGACAACGACCCAAAGATTAAAAAACAAACATGTGAAGGCGTTTGACTGAGCCTTCTCACTCCAATTGAAAAAAGCAAAGCAGATCATGATGCATTTGCTCAGTATCTGCTAATGTTCTCAAAACGCCATAATTTTACTCCCAACAATGCTCCATTTGCTAAAAGGGCTCATGGTCCTGATTTGTTTACTCGACCACTCTTAGGCAATGGCGACAGAGACAAGAAAACCAAAAGGATATGGTCATCCTTCTTGACACCCTGACTCCTGTCCGTCCTCAAATGTGTCAACGAGCATGTGAGGATCATTGCTTATCAATCCAATTTAGTGTCACGCCAATTTGGTATCTTCCAAACCACCCCCTATCCTTTTTACAAGAAGAAAAATGAGCTTTGTCTAAGCACCATTGTACAATCTGAGGACAGTTGGCTGCAACGGCTCGCCCGCCATTGTGATAGCAGACCTCGCTTCAATCCCATAGACTTCGAGCCCATCTACTACTGTACTTCTGCTTTCGACACTTGGTGGAAAGAGTATTACAATAGAAAATTGCTAACTACTGATAACATTAGGCAATACCTTACTGGCGCCTTCGCTTCTTTGCAGGAGAAATTCAACAAAGGTAAATCAACCCATATTAAAGAGATTCAAGCTTTCCAGAAATACTTTGAAACTGTGTACGACCCAAATGATCTTACGTGGACGATCAGCGAGGCGACTAAGACTCTCAAGGATAAATTGATGGCAAAGATTCCAGATTTGAGGATTCCTTCTTATGTCAAAGATAGGTATACCTTCGCCCTCAATTATTATCCTCCAAAATTTTGCCCTCTGCCAACTAGCGATATGGCTCTTGCCTTCGCCCCTCTGTTTCCACGGTGGTTTATTTGTGGGAAATTCTTGAAAGTACACAAAAATGAAATTCTAAAACCTGCACAGCGTGTGACTCCGTCTAAGTTGGATCTGCACAATTTCAAAGGTCATCTTCATGTCGGCATACAACATGTCAGGGTCGAAACTCCCATACATGATGGTGAGGAAAACGTTAGATTTTTCTTCAGACTTACTCTCCATATTTGTTTCCTAACTTCTGAATTTTTTTCACATCAATAGCCATGGCTCTTAAAAAGAGGAGTAGAGAAAATGTGAGGGCTGAAGCACTTCTTCAACAAAGCACTGCTGAAGGGACTTCATCCAACCCTGCTGAGGTACATAGGTCACAACCATTGAAAACTTGGCACTTAGGTTATTTTGCTTCTAACATTTTCCTTTTCAGGCTAAAAATCAAACCGCAGAAGGTGAACCTGGCGCTACGACTGCTGATCTTGCTACTGTGGAAGATTCTTCTCCAGATCGTGCTCCTCGGAAGAAAAGCAGAGGTGATGGCGCCATAAAAATCCCTCCTAGTACAAAAGTGGCTCCCATCTTCAAAGCTAAGCAAGGGAAGAAGACTGCTGTAAGCGCTGTGGCAAAAGCTACCTCAGCTGCTAAAAAATTGGCGTCGAACGAGAGTGCTAACTCCAGTCCTGATGGCGAAGCCCTAAAGGTACTACTTTACTCCATCTTGCTCATTAATTTTTTTTTTCTTTTTATAACATATGCTAACTGAGTACTTTATTTTTCAGGAACAACCAGTGGTGCAAGCTGAAATGGCCTCGACTGCCAAACCAACACCAACCAGCAACTCCCCCAAGCAATAACCCATTCACACTGAAGTCGCTCTGGGTGAAGTCAATAAACCCATTACCATAAAAGACACTCATTCTCACGAGTCAACCAGCAAGAAGTCCCTGAGCGACCTATCTTCCTCGTCTTCTAGTGAAAAAGAAGAACGTGACCATATGGACTTAGTCCAAGAGTCTCCAGAACCCAAGTCTGCTGACGAACAACCCCTGTCCACCACTGATCCAATTCAACCAATACAAGAAGATGATATCATTTAAAACATAGCTGATTCAACTCAAGGTGTCAAAGACTCTGATTCCAAAACAACCCCTGATGTTGAAATGGAGATAATAGACGATTCTTCTGCCAAAAAGACTGCTCCAAATGTCACTCTTCCTTCAGAAGAAGAACTGGAAGAATTGAAGATGAAGGACCCCGGGGCTTACGTGAAGCTACTCTTGAAAATCCAAAGTAGTTATGCTGAAATGGGTTCAAGCTCCTCGACCACATCTGGTGGCACTTATGGCCCCGAGTCTCTTGACTCTATCCTTAAGCAGTTGAAGACCTTGGTTGGGGACGTCGTTCTCTTTGTAGATTTAGAGAAGGATTTCGTCTATAGATACAACATTAAGAAGCTCTTAAAGAAATTAGACGTACCAGATGACCCTACTGAAGCGGTTGATTTCTTGGTCACTTTTGGTCCTTTCTTCGACCAGGCGCACACTGATTACCAACGCCTTCATGATGCTAAAACAAAGAGGGCACCTAAAGCGACTGAGAGAAACCAAGCATGGAATCTGGCCAACGAGTCTGATCAACATGCTGAGGCTCTTTAAGCGAGTCTTCATTTTGAGGACAACACCGTCACAACTTTGGATGAAAAGATTGTTGGGTGGAGAAAGGAAATTGAGGAGCTACAATAGAAGATCCAGGACACTGAGGCTAAAAATACTAATCCGAGAAGGACTAGTCAAACACAACTAGATGATGAGACCAAGAAAAGCATCCAGTATCTGGAGACTATCGATGTTCTTAATAGTGAGCTTTCAAATTATAACTCAGCCATCTCACAAATCGAACGTCGAATCTGCTCAGCCAAAGCCCAATATGAGCGACTTAAGCCACAATTCCCTTTTTAAGATAACAATTTTATTTTTTCTATTTATCTTCTGCCGCCTATTGCGATGTTTCTACTTCGGTGTAATCTTTGACAATGCCTTTCCAGGCGCATTTTTAATTAATGCTAAAGGCCATCATTTTTTGGGGCCTCTTTATTTCTTATACTTTGTTTAATTTTCTATGTCTATATGAATTTCCTACAAAGTAGGTCGATATGGCTTCAAATACTTGCCATTTATTCGTAGGATTCGACCCTCCAAGGTCAATTCTTCAATTTCATACGCGTTATTTGAAAATGTTTGTAATATCTTGAAAGGTGCTTCCCACTTTAGGGACCATTTGCCTAACATTCTGTCCTTTTGGTCCATAGGCAGTATGACTTTCCAAACTAAATCACCTTCACCAAAGGCTTTAGGCTTAACTTTTTTTATTATAAGTCTTAGCGACCTTTATTTTTGTCGCCTCAGAACGTCAAGAGTGGTTAACCTATCTTCATCCAACTGATCCAACTCATCAAACATCATTCCCCAATAAAACTCAGTTGGGATCTCAGATTTCCTCTGAATCCTGACTGACTGCAGGTGAATTTCAAAAGGTAAAACTGCATCGTGTCCGTACACCAATCAAAACGGCGTAGAATTAGTCGATTTCTTTGGGGAATTTCGACAAGTCCACAAGACTTGGTTCAAAGTCTTGTGCCAATTTTTTTGGCTTTTGCCCTACATGCTTCTTAATTAGCCCAATCAATATTTTGTTGACCGCTTTGACTTGACCATTAGCTTGAGCATAATATGGTGTCGACGTTAAGAGCTTAAATCCCACTGTCGAAGCAAATTCCACCATTTTACTCCCAATAAACACTAAGCCTTGGTCAATTGTGATGGTTTCAGGAATTCCAAACCTATATATAATATGGTTTTGGATGATACTCATCACTTCCTCTTGGTCGACATCAGGTAAGGGAACGACCTCTATCCACTTAGTGAAATAATCTATTCCCACTAAGATATACCTATGTCCCTTTGACAAAAAAAGGTTTAATCTCGCCAATGATATCTAAAGCCCAACCTCTGAATGGCCATGGCTTTATTATTGAGTGTAACTCACTGGCAGACACATGTTGGATTCCTGAATGCTTTTGACATTCCTGACAGCCTTTGGTGAAGTCTATATAATCCTTCAACATAGACGGCCAATATACTCCTAGTCGACAAAGCAACCATTTCATTTTGTGGCCAGCTTGATGTGACCCCCATGACCCTTTGTGAACTTCTGAAATTGCCAAATAGGCTTCGCTTTCGCCCAGGAATATTAAAAGGAGTCCTTCAGGAGTCTTTTTCAACAACTCATTGCCCATTACGACATAACTCAAGGCTCTGTACTTAATCTTTCTATATGTCGTCCCTGTTGGATTCTGCAGATAATCTATTATGGGTCTTCGCCAGTCCCTTTCTGACATCGAGTCGATGGCTAAAACTTTGACATTCATTGCTCTATCGACTTCCAAATCATCCAAACTTTGTAATCCATTATACTCCTCTGCCCCCTGAAGTTTTAACATTGACGAGGCAGCACGGGCTTCATCCTTTGGGATTAGTTTTTCCTTAACTTCAACCAAATCCTTCAACCTTTCTTTGGAGATCTTATATCCTGAAGCTATCTGAGCCAAGTCGTTAGCCTCTTGATTCTCCAGACGAGGAATATGGTCGATCAAGACATAGTCAAATTGTCTCAACAGGTTGTTTGCTTGTATGAAATGCAACATCAAATTTTCTTTTACGCACTTGTACTCCTTCTTTGACTGCCAAACTACCAGCCATGAATCTCCTTTTATTTCTACTTCCCTTGCCCCCAAGTCTAGCAGAATATGGAGGCCTATTATTAAAGCCTCATATTCAACCTCATTATTAGAACATGCCCCCATGATCTTGTATTTGAACTTGGTGGGAATGTTCTCTGGTGACAGTATGGAGACACCTACTCCACAACCGTCTTTATGTGTGAATCCGTCGAAATATAGCTTTCAACATCCCGTCCGACATAGGCATTTTCTGGGTCGATCACTGAGTGATCGACAATAAAGTCTGCGATAATCTGCCCTTTTACTGATTTCAAAGGGCGATAAGTCAAGGAATATTCTGTGAACGTTAAAGCCCATTTTCCTATTCCACAATGTAAAATAGGCTTTGAAATCATATGCTTAATAACATCAAAATGCGAATAAACATAAACTGGCTTTATATAATGTTTTTATTTTATACAAGAGAAGTACAAGCATAAACATAACTTTTCAATCAAGTTATACTTAGTTTCTGCATCTTTAAGGATTCGACTGAGGTAATATATGGCTCTTTCGACGCCATTATCATTCTCTTGTGCTAACATGCTACCTATTGTCGAATCTGATGCAGCTATATACAGTTTCATGCTCCTATTTCTACTTGGAGGCAACAATATTTGAGGCTTAATCAGATATTGCTTTATGGCATCGAAGGCCTCCTACTGTTCAATTCCCCAAACAAAATTGCTATCCTTCTTGAGTCGAAGAAGCGGCGAAAATGATAATACTTTGCCACTTAAGTTTGAAATAAATCTTCTCAAGAAGTTGACTTTTCCCAACAAAGACTGGAGTTGCTTCTTTGTCGAAGGAGGCTTGAGATTGACCATTGCTTTTGCCTTGTTTTCGTTGATCTCTATGCCTTTTTTTGTGAACTACGAACCCCAAGAAGTCCCCTGCACCAACACAGAAAGGACATTTCAAAGGATTCATTTTCAAACCATGTTTCCTCATCCTTTGGAAGGATTGTCGAAGATGGTCTAAGTGACCATCATCAGAGGAGGATTTTATAACAATGTCGTCTGTATAGACCTCCATAAAGGTCTCAATAAAATCATGGAACATTGAGTTCATGGCAGGCTGGTAAGTCGCCCCAACGTTTTTTAAGCCGAATGTCATTACTATCCACTCGTATGTCTCTAACGCACCTGGGCATCGAAATGCCATTTTGGGTACATCCTCTTCAGCTATAAACATTTGATTGTATCTGGAGTACCCATTTAACATACTTAAGTACTCATTACCTACAGCTGAGTCGACCAGATTCTCTGCCACAGGCATGGGATATTCATCCTTAGGTGTCGCACTATTCAAATCTCTAAAATCTATGCACAACCTAAGGGTACCATTTTTGTTTATAACTGGGACTTTGTTTGCTATCCAATCGACGTACCTAGCTGTTCTTATGAACTTGCTTTTGAGCAGCCTCTCGATCTCTTCTTTGATCTTTGACATCACCTCTGGCACAAACCTCTTTGGTGACTGCTTCACTGGATTTATACCAGACTTTATTGGAAGCTTCAGTTTCACCATACTTCGAATCAGGCCTGGCATCTCGTTGTAATCCCATGCAAAGAAATTTTTATAATCTTTCAACAACTCGACCAAATTCTGCTTCAACTTTGGATCAATCTTTGCGGTGATGTACGTTGGTCGTTTTTCTGCTGCTTTGCCCATATCTATTTCCTCTAGAGGATCTTGGGCTTGCATTTTAATACTGGTTCCTAGCGGGTCTTTTTCGAACCCCAAAGGCTCACTGTCGTATATGCAGTCGAGCCTCCGACTTTCTGAAGCTGTTGTCTGGCCCATGGGCCTTCTCCATGATTTTCAAGAATTTTGACAGTGGCTTCGCAAGCCATGATTTGAGACAACTCAGCCTCTATGGCCAAATTTACTCTATTCTCAGTCATATAGGCTGAGATCCAAGCCAACGCTTGTGACTCAACAGCCATCTTCGTCTACTAGTGTCCACCTAGTGGGGATGGACTTCCCTCCTCGACAGGGGCAGTACACACCCGCTCTTTATCCCAAATGAACCCATAGTTAGGGTGAAGATTTAGAGCATAGGTTGAATCTCCTTCAGAGGTATATACCTCCTCTACAACATAACATGGCAGAATTTTTGCCAAGTTCCTGTCGATTTCCTTTCTGCCAACCTTTCCTATATCAGCCTTGTAGTAACTCTGGTCAGCCTCAATATTTTCCACAATACCATCCTCTCTCCAGATGGCGACCCTTTGGTGGAGGGTCGATGGCACAACTCCAATGCCATGTATCCATTCACGACTCAAGAGTAAATTGTAATTTGCATTGGATCTAATAACCATGAATAAGGTTTGCCTGGAGGTCGATCCTACAGACAGATCGATTTGGATTTCCCCTAAGATGTTGCTGGTTTTACCTTCGTAGTTAGATAATACCATGTTGTGGGATCTCAAATCTTTACCAGCCTTCCCCAGCTTCTTAAACACGGAGTGTGGCATTAGATTAACTATTGTGCCACCATCTATGAACACCTTATTAACAACTTTAGCATCCACCTTTTCCCTAATAAAGAGTGGTTTCAAATGGTACATCATACCAGGGTATGACCTTTCAAACACTGTTGGTTGCTCCTTGACTACTCTGTTGTTTATAACATAGTAGCATAGAGGCTTCTGATTGATAACCTCGTCCGGGGCAAAGTCTTCCTCAACCTCTGAGACCTTTGACACTCGGTCGTACTCGACTGGAAGCACTGATACAATACCACAGTTAATCTGGAGGTCTCCCTCCAACTCTTCGCTGAAATTGTCTTCAACCATCTCATCGTCCGAACCAGGGGTGTACTCTGGCTCTTTGTGCCTTGCTCGAGGCTCATGAAAAGGTACATATGCGTCTTCAGTCTCAAGAGAGTACTCAGGATCATCATGAAGAGGGTCTTCCTCATCTGGTTGAGGGGTGTAATCTACAGCCTCGTCCTCTAACCGAGGAGAGTACTCAGGAGTCTTCTCCCTCACCCTCAATCCTCCTTTGATAGGGGATTTGTGCACCATTTTTGGGATAGACTATGGTTTTGCATCTTTGTTAATTTTCTTAGAATAGGGCTTATGGTTTGACTTTTCCACAGTCGCCTTATGCTTCTCTGTTGGTGCACCATGCCCATTGGCTTGAGCCTCCCTTTCAGCTTTCTTCCTTCTTTGATAGCGCCTCCATTGAGTGCGTGTCATGGGATTTTTTCCCTTATAGGTTGGAGGCACATGAGTTATTTTGTTTGCCTCCTTCTGGGTTTTATCCTTTGGCATCCCAGGTTTTAGGTCAATCTCTTTCCACTTTGGGTTACTTGCCCCCTTGTGGTTAGTAGGCTTCACCAATTATTTTTATGGCGCACCTGCAGGTGGCTTGAAGGTCTTTTATCGAGGCTACTGAAACTGCCTCCAGTAGTCCTCATTTCGACGGGACCTTCCCCTATTGTTAGGAGCGAACCTTGTCGTTCGACCTCCACCACGTCCACGACCAAGATTGGTCCTTTGAGATATTTCTACTTTCTTCGTAGCCTCTTTGTCAAAGACCGCGCTGCAGCGTGGGCACATCATTGTTTTAGAGTCGTTCAGCTTGGAACGCTCCAGGAAGTCGATTAACCCCTCTTTAGCTTGGGGGTAAACTTCTTGGAAATCAGAGTCATCAACATCAGGGATCTGTTCTTCCTTGTCAACGTCCATGTTGGATCCATCAGTAGCATCCACCATCATGATTTCAAGAGGCTCAACATAGTGTGCTTCCTCCATTTGCATGGGGTCGACATCCACTTTCATTGTTGATTTTGGCTTTTCTCCAAATTGGAGTCTTCCATCGTTCAAATCTTTTTGAACCAAGTCCCTGAAAAGAAATCATTGAGAACTCTTATGACCCAGGAAATTATGATATTTGCAAAAACCTCTTTTCTTCCTTTGTTCTAAAAGAGGAATTTTCAAACCAGGAGGCACTAGTATTTGACCATCTTTAACAAACAGATCAAAGATTTCATCACATTTCGTGATATCGAAGGTATAAGTTTTAGTGGTGAACTTTTCATTCTTGTTAGTTTCAACAGGATTCTTCCCATTGGATGGTTTTTAAAAGTTTACAAGTGTATGGGGATCCTGGCTTCAACTCAGCCATATTGACTTCATTTTAATCTAGGCTATCTTTGTCTATGTCGGAGACGTGCTCATCTGCGTCTATGTAAGCGACTTCCTCTTTCTTATGATACTTACTAGTTATGGCTTTCTTAGCTTTCAAGCGTTCGACTTGACGAACCCTATCTGCAAGCTGCGCCATATCCCTTAGATATTGGGTATCCAATTTCTTTCTAATGGAATAGTCTAGGCCACCCGCGACCATTTCGACTAACTCATGCTCTGGTACTTGTGTAAAACATCTGGCTTTGAGAAGTCTAAACCTATTCAGATAGTCCTCTATTCACCTAGGGACCTTTTGCCTAACACTTGCTAATTCTTTCAAGCTAATCTTCGACCACCCCATATAAAATTGTTCATGGAATAACCTTTCTAATTGTCTCCATGTTTGTGCAAACTAGGGAGGAAGAGTTGTAAACAATGTAAAGGCGTTTTTGGTTAAGGAACTTAGGAAGTATTTCAGTTTTAAGTTCTCGTTATTAGCTAAGTCACCAGCCTCGGTTTGATACTTGGAGACATGTTCTACTGTCGTCTCATTGGTGTCTCCAGCGAACTTGGTGAATTTTGGGATCTTTAATCCCTTGGGAACCTTCGACTGTCGAATATATTTAGGCACTGAGGAAATGAAATTTGGTTGATGGAGTCCCACATTCAATCCATTTTGGGCCAAGATCTGCTCGACCACGTTTGTTATATTATTCTGCCCAACAAAATTATTTTTTTGGACTTGTCAAAGTACCTGATCAGCATTTTGATTTCTTTGAACTATCAGAGGAGTGGGGTTGTTTTGCACTATCTACTCCCCATTTAAAGGGGGATTTTGATGCAACCCTTGGCTTTGGTCCAATGTGGCCAATGTTGTCGTATTCTCAGGGGTTACGACCATTCCCACGTTAGCTATCTATGGAGTTGGTCGAATTGGTACTGGGGGTATGCCAAAGAAATTAGCAATACGCCCCATCTGGTTTGCCAATACTTCATAAGTTTGGTTTGTGTTAGCAATTAATGGATTGAAGATGGTCCCCATTTGTTGGGTGAGAATGTTTACCATTTCTAGGTTACTCTCGTGCATTTGTTGCCTCATAGCAATCATAGAAGTAGTGTTTAGTGATGGCAAATTCTGAGGGATATAATTTATCACTGTTAGTCGTGCCATATTATTGATGGTCGACATTGAGGCGTTGTAAGGGTTATGTAATGGCGATGTGGTCATTACATTGTCACTAAAAGTTGACATATTTGGTTGCAAGCCTGCCATCATGGATGTTGGCATTCCATAGGGGTAATCTCTGCCAGGGGTGGCATTGAGAATCCAAATAAAGGTCTCTCCAGCGTAGGATTGTTAAGGGAGTTTCCTGGCTGTGGAGGGGGTGTATTCCCCTGGGACGACACTGTTGCAACTGGTGTCGCTGATGCCGATGGAGCCGACGTTCTAACTGGCGTAGAAAGAACTAGCTCTTCATTGGTCGATACAACCGGCTGTGCACCATGTCTTGCAGGTTATTCTGGGAATTACTATTGTTTGGAGGAGGACGCGACATACTGGATAACGCTTTACCACTCCTTAAACGCATGCAAAAAATGCCCAGAAAAAGTTCCTAAGAGTATAACCTAATTCTTCTAAAGTGAGAAAAACAAGGGATGATATAAACAAAATACACTTAGCACAGGTCCCACCAGGTGTGCCAATTTGTTTACCCTGAAAAATGGTAAACAACCGCTGGTCTCCAAGTGTATGGTTTACTAGCAGGATCAACCAGTGAATCCTTAGGATGAAGTACTTAAGGGTTTATTTATTATTACTTTCTGTATGTTCTTAGGATTATAGACTTCAACTGTGTCGAAGGGGTGTATGAGGATAATGTAAATAGCGAGTTTGTAAACTTCTTGTAAAAGAAAGTAAGGTAAAAGTAAAAGATGTTGAAAATGTGTAAAAGAAAATAAAGGCTGGGAAAATATGAAAATGATGAAGACAATGTAAACTAAATGAATTAAGAAACTTTACATTGAATAGTAAACATGATGTTTCATTTGTGCTTACATTCTCTCAGCTATTCGCTCGTTTCTCTTAACACTTGATACTTTGAGTTTCTTTGTGAGATTTTTGTAGTACAAATGAACACACTAGTCTAATAAAATGAACCACTATATATAGAAATCTAAAATAACTACTCTAACATTCTTCTCCCATTGGTTCGCCATATGAACTTATGCATATAGTGTATTTTCCAATTTCCTCCACGCGTCCCTCTGGATAAGAACCAAACAGTTACCAATATTTGAACATGACAACAAATCGCGCCCAAACAACTGCTTCTTCGACCAGCTTTATTTCGACTTTGCCTGCCTGGTCGAAGCCGATGCTGTCGAACCACTTACTTCAACAACTAAAAATTTCTATAAGTCCGCAAAGCGCACTTGAACTGCTGCTCTTTTAAGAATTTTCCTTCTTTGTTGGGTTTTCCTTATTGGTAAAAAATCCCATCTAACAAGAGTTTGTACAAAAAATGAAGCCCATGCCCATGGGATTTGGCAAAATTCAGTGGTTTTAAATCGCAACGCTAAGCCACGCTTAATCACTCATTCATCCCATTGTCTATAGAGAGCATCAGGCATTTCTTGGGCCATGGCATCATTTATAACACGATGCTCATTTCTATAAGTTCTAAGAGCACAAACATGAGGGGTTGAAGATTTAAAATATATTCAATAGCACTAGCAGAGTAATCGATGTACTTACCTCGCACATATGAAGTATAAGAGCCCACATCACTAAAAGTCGCATTTGCATAAACTCGAGGCCTATGGTTTTATTGGTTTCTTGAATTAAATTATTGAAACTTGCCCAATGTTATTGTTGCAACAATTCCACCACTTCTTCGAAGCCTCTCAAGTCCTCGCATGCAAAAACTCTTTCTCTCACGATATGGTAGTCAACCCACTTTAAATAATTTTCCATATTAGCTTCAGAAAGAAACTTCAAATTTGGAAAAGTTGGAGCATTTGGTGTGGGA
The DNA here is from genome assembly GCA_022829125.1 of Lathyrus tuberosus. Classification (NCBI taxonomy): domain Eukaryota; kingdom Viridiplantae; phylum Streptophyta; class Magnoliopsida; order Fabales; family Fabaceae; genus Lathyrus; species Lathyrus tuberosus. Next base: position 8,641,808 of record JALAZF010000241.1, on the reverse strand, counting down.
GTAGCGCGTAAAGATGAACCTCTTGTAACTCTTCCTCTTTTTAAATCCATTATGCCTGCAACAACACAAAAATAACACTGTACAGAGAAAAAATTCAGCAAAAAATGATGATTATAAGGAATTTGTGATCAGGAAAGAGTAGGGAAAAGAGTTGTGAGAAGAAGATATTCAAAAATCTCTATTTATAGGCAATATTCCGTTGTCACTGCGCGCGTCATGTAGATATTGCAGGCGCGATGCTTACAGTTCTTCTAACGTCTCTCTGCCAACGTCTCTATCACGTGTGTTATGCATTCATCACGTGCACGATATATCTACGGATCCCTCTAACGTCTCTATCGCACGTGTTATGAAGCCATGGTGCGCACGTATAGCTCTGTCACGCGTGCGATAGGCACTGTGATTTTTCCAAGGGCTTCCTTCTTTTCTTCTTCACTTCTTCCTTTCACTTATTTCTTTTCTTGCTAGGTAACATACAAAATCGACATGTTTTGATAAACTAAAACAAAAGCAAAAAAATAAAAATAACAAAAACATACTTACTGATGGGTTTCCTCTCATCCAACACTTCTTTACCGTCATTAGCTTGACGATCCATACCTAAGGCACGTCAGGCGGAAAGGATACCCTCACGTCGGATAATTAGCCTTTATTCATTCCTTTGTCGAACTTGCTACCTTTTTCTTCAATCTGGTAGCATGTTTCCAGATCATCTGCATACAGTTTCCATTAGTACACATTAAACACCACTTTTTCAATATTGAACTTCAAGCTGAGTTCGCCTATTTCCAAGTCTATTAATGCTTTCCCGGTTGCTAAGAATGGGAGCCCGAGAATAACTGAACCACCTATGTCTCCCTTCACGTCGACTACCACAAAATCTGCAGGAAAAACTAGACCGTCGACATGCTCTAACATATCTTGTAAAACACCATGAGGATGAGTAACAGATAAATCAGCCAAGGTAAGAGTTATATTACTCAATATGATCTCTCCCAAATTTAATTATTTTGCCTTATTAAGGGGCATAACATTGATACTCGACCCTAAATCACATAGAGCGTGTAGGATTTCTACCCCACCAATAGTGCAAGAGATGGTAAACTTACATGGATCTTTCAGTTTTGTTGGCATTATTTAGAGAAATGTCGTATCGCATTTCCCAGTCATCTTTACCTTCTCTTTATCCATATTCTGCTTTGTACCATTTAATAATGCCTTCATAAATTTAGAAAATTTGGGCATTAGCTCTAAAACTTCATGAAAAGAAATACTTACCTGAAGCTTGGTCAACATCTCTTTAAACCTGACAAACAACCCGCATCATCTCCCTGTAGTGGTTTCTTCTTAATGAATGAATATGGTGATTTTATGTAATCGGGAAGTTCTGGGTTAGGGTCATTAAGAATTTATTTCTTAGTCCTTCTCTAAGGGGAGTTTTTGCCTATCAATTGCTCAATACTAACCCCCTTCCCAACTTGGTCACTATGGTTTTCACTCTCCTCTTTCTCGGACTCTACTCCGTCCTTTTCACTCAAAACCTCTTCAACAACTTTCATCCTCACCCATGTTGGTGATTACTTCACGACCTGCTTCTAAAGCTTTGCAGGTCTCATTTTTAATATTATCCACAGTGTTACATGTAAATCCTCCACTCGAACTAGGTAAAGCTACTATTTTGCTGAGATAGCTGACTAATTTGCATCTCCAAATTTTTTATAGATGCATCATGGTTCTTACTAATTATTTCGTGCTGTTTATTTACCTGTTCAAAACCGCTCTGAGTGGCCTGGATGAATTTGTTTAGGGTCTCTTCAAGGGATGAAGGTTCCCTTTGGGTCAGAGCTTGTTGATTTTTCCGAACACCCTGATTAGCACTTGTATTCTTATTATTGCTTGATCTAAAATTTGGGTGGTCCTTCCATCCGAGATTGTAGGTGTTAGAATAATGATTGTTTTTCTGGAAATTTGCAAATTGAGTTTCTTCACTCGATCCTTCCAAAGAGTACATTTCACTTGGATGTCCTTTTCCACATAGTTCACATCTCAGTGCTTGTACCTGACTCACGTTAGCTTGACTAAAGCTGATTTCAGTTAGATTTTTATTCAATAGTGCAGTTTGAGCTAAAAGTGCAGTATGAGTATCAATAGCTAACATACCTTTTGGTATGCCGACAGTTTTAGTTTTCATTGATCTTCCACTCTTTGAAGGATATTCAGTCAAGCACATATTTTCAATAAGGTCTTTAACCTGTGGTTCTGTCATGGTTCTGATCGTGCCTCCCACGGAGGCATCTAGAAGCAAGTGTGTTTGACTCTTGAGACCTTTAATAAAATTTTGCATTTGTTCTATGTTATTCATGTTATGATTTGGGCACCTACGTAATAAAAGTTTAAACCTTTCCCATGAGTCATACAACGATTCAGTTTCTTGCTGTTCAAAGTTTGTGATTTCAACTCTTTGTTCAGCAACTTGAGTGGTGGTGAAAAATCTCCCAAGATTTTGTTCTCCAACTCTTTCCATGTCTGTATCATTCCATTTGGAAGGCAAACAACCAATCTTTAGCATTTTCAATTAGCGAGAAACCAAACAACCTTAGCTTGACTTGGTCTTCAATGACCTTAGTTGTCCTGCACATTGAGGTTGTTTCGTAGAAGCGAGCAAGGTGCTCTTACGGGTCTCTAATTGTGTTTTCGTCTAACGGATTGTCTCTTAAACCTAAAAGCATAAAATTATTTATGTCAAAATTAGCAGGGTTTATCGGTACAACATCTAGAAATTTTTCCTTCGTCAATCCTTTTACAGTAGTCCCCCATAGTAGGTGGTGGTACGGATGTCATGATGATTTCCTCTTCTAAGTCTGAAGAAATCAGTGAATCATCTTCTACTAACTTCCTTTGAGTTAGAGTCTCTTCTTTAACTGCTCTCCTGATGGCATGTGTAGTCCTTTCAATTTTGGGGTCAAGCGGTATCAATATCGATCCTGAGATACACATACACAAACAAGAAATACCTCAGTAGTACGGTAATTAAACAATTCGTTAGAAAACTAAAAAAACTATATTTAAAAACGTTGCACAAGCGTTGTCTTGTTGAAATTATCAACAGTCCCTGACAACGGTGCCAAAAACTTGATGACTTCTCAGTAAGTGTACCGATAGTGTCGCAATAATAAAAAGATATCGAATCCACAGGGACTGCTATTTAACAAAGCAATAGTTTTGCAAGTATAAAAAGTAACAATTTTTTTGGGGGGGGGGGGGGGGGGTTCAAGTTTTAATGCAAAATAAAAGTTGTTATGAAATAATGTGAAATAAGTTAGGTTTTTTATAGAATCCCTTATTTATCCCCTTTTGATGTTTAATGCATTACATGAATTAGAAAGTCGTTATATTTTCACGGCAAATTAACAAAACCATTATACTCAATCCCTTGGAGTATAGCTCACTAATTTATACTCGGGGTCTCGTATCCCTATTGAATCAACATAAGTGAAATTAGGTAATTTAATTGGACTTTAATTCAAATGTCACTACTAGAGGTCTCTTATCCCTATTCAACCAGCGTAAGTATAATAACTGCCCTAGTTCCAATGCATAGACTAATGGTCAGTATTCCCTCTACGCCCATGATCGGATTAAAAGAGTATATCACATAAAAAACATCAAGCAAAAGAGGCAATTAAATAGAAATATAACATTGATGATTCATGCAATGACAAATTAAACATATGTACCAACAAGTTCAAAATAAGTTCATCAAACAAAACCTAACTTAGAGATGTTTAGCTACTCATAACGATATCAAATACCAAGCAATAAGATGAAGATTGCATCTAAAAATCCTTGAAAAACTAGCCTCCAATGGCTTCTAATGCTCTCAAAATTGCCTTCTTGGTGCTCTTTACCGTCACTTTCAGTCAAAATACACAGAACCCTTGAAAGGATGCCAAAAACTCCCTTTTATAGTTATCAAATCAGTCCATAATGCATCAGAATAGGCCAAGAAAATAACCTAACACACGCGTGATATGCTTTATTGCGTGCATGATGCTGATAATACATCCTTATCACTTGCGCGATGTTGTACGTGATTATTCCAGTAGCTACCTGTTTTTTCTCCTTTTTTCCGTTAGATTTTCACTAAGTCCTTATTTCTTGATACTTGGTCATTTTTACATATTTATTTGGTCTTTATTCCTCATTTTTGCTCATCTTTGACTTGTTTTGATCTGTTTCTTTGACATAAAACATGCAATCAGAGTGTCATTAACCCATTATCAAGTATTGGAAATGATGAAAGTAATATTAATTAGAGGGTAAAATTGGAAAAAGTACATTGGAAATTAAAATGGATAATTCATTTTGGGATAATTAATTTTTTATTCCAAATGTGTCACTCATTGTAGGACGGAGGAGTAATATATATCAGCATGCAATCATTCACATACTTAATCATGCACACAAAAATTAGTTAGTAGTTGATATCATTGAATACTTCTAACAAAGATAGATCTGTTTTCACAGATATAGGGACCAGGACCAGATGTCCTGCCCGATGCTCCAGCATGGAGCATAACATTATCACTTTCCCAGATAGGGTTAATACTAAACAAAAACTAACAAAACCATTACTCTCCCTTTTGCCATGATTTGGAAAAAGGTAAGGTCTTCAACCAAGTCAGTATGCATAGAGAATAACATACACAAGGCCAGTCATGCAAGGGTTATGTTATCACTTACACACCCAAAAACATGATAGAACAACTAAAATAGCATCAAAAAATGCACAAACATTATATTTGTCTTAAAATTACAAAGATGAACTATGTTATAATGCCGTTACAAATCCAAAAACAAACATGCCAAAAACAAGGACCACCAATCTGACTCGACAGGATCCCTGAAGGCCAGTCTTTAATCTTGAAGCCATTTAGATCTTAAGGTCTTCATCTGACTCAGAATCACTAACATCCAGATCCATTAAGTCCTTCACAATATCGTCTATCTTCTTTATCTTTTTAGGGTTAAGATTCTTGATAATAATCTTCTTATAGTCTGTTCCACTAGACGGTTCAACAACATACATGTGATCCCTAACAGCTTCAGCTTCCTTGGCTCTGTCCAACCATAACTCTGGCATATCAATAACATCATTTGAAGCAGTAATCTCATGGACAAGCTTTCTTCCACTAGCTTGATCTTGATTCATGTTGGAAGAAGGATCTGTAATCTGAGAGTTGGATAAGGTAATATATTTGGTTCTCTTGTTTGTAACGTCACTCTAGTTATACCACACCTGATATAACCAAGGAAAACTCCTTATTTAATGTGCCAAAGTGGTCTTAGGGGAGAGAAAATCCTTTTGTCTTTCGGCACAACTCCCCAACATTTATTTCTATGGACTCTGAAGAGCTCAAATACCAAGGGAACTCCTTAGTATTTCAAATTGATTTCTATCCACAACTTTAGTGAGAATGTCCCATGCCAATGTCATGACATTGGATTCAAAATTATACTTATTCAACATGTGATTTAGCTTGAGTAATTTCTTATCACAACTCCCTACTGTAGAGAGTTCCCCTTCATCATCAGATGAGATTACTCTTCTTTGCTCCCTGCTTACCCAAGATATTATGTTGTCAAAATAATTCTTCCAATCATCTGGATTGTCACTAGTGTAACTTAGCATGAGGTTCTCCTTGCTTGTTATACCAACTTTCTTCAATAGTTGTACCACTTCTTCAAATGTTAATGCCTCTATTGACATCTTCCTTATAAGTCTTGTTCTTTTGTGATACACACATATTCCCATCAGTGTGATTTTCACAATGTTCGATGAACACTTGTTATAATTTAGTCTTTTCTAAATATTGAACATAATTACCAAGGCATTTGCTTCAGAAGCCTGCTCGACCTTCTTCTGAGTAGAGCACTCAACTACCTTCATGTTTCTCATGATGTTTGGAACTTCTTTAAAAATATTTTCCTCATCAACATTGATGTCATCCTTGAGCAATGGTCCACTGCAACTTCTTTCTTGGGGATCACCTGAGTTTTGATTTATTTGCTTTGCTTGACACTCACGAAGGTATATCACCTTTCTCATTATGCCTTTTTCAAGTTTAATCAGCATTTGATCAACAAGTTGAATTGTCATGTTTATCCTCACATTCTCATAGTTATTTATTTAAAACCTTTTCATATCCTTACTACAAGAATCACATAGGCCTTTAGCTTGTTGAACATGTTTCTTGTCACCTTCAATTACTGATTTTTCATCATCCCCACTCATGAGACCAAGATCTTCATCATTCTGAAGAGACATACCATCCATAGCTTGTGTGTTCTTTGAGATCACTTTCATCTTCTTGCTAACACAATCCAGAAGGATGTTATCATTCTTACTTATCACTCCATTAACCAGAGTCTTCATATCTTTTAAGGAATGATCATTATCATCATCTATGTCATTATCATCCTCAACATATTCATATACATGACCATCAACTTCCTTATGCACTTAAGATTTATTTAACATCTTGGGCAGGGTGTCTGACATATTGATATCACCATCATGATTTTTTAAACTTGATTTCTAGGAATATTTAACTTGAAGAATGTTCACAGTTCCTATCATAATTCCCTCAACATCTAGACCAGACTTGTATGATACAAACTCTAGTGCTTCCAATTCATCACGCATCATGACATGTTGTTGATTTGTAATACTTTCAGATACATGAGAAGTAATTCTATCATAACCACTATTCTCCCTTATATGAACTCCATAAGGTTATCAAAAGTTGGGAGAACCTCCACCCTGACCATCAGTCTTCCTTTCAATGACACAATCCTTGTGAGTTACTTCAGACTCCTGAGACAGATGTTGGACCATCTGTTTTTACATCTTGGTAGACCTTTCTTCAAGTATAACAACTTTATCAATCCTGAGGTCTTGCAAACTCTTGATGTCTTCCTCCTTATGCATGAGAACTCCTTCACCTTTAACACTGTGGTGGATCACATTGGTAGATGACTCTCTTTTTAGTGGAATCTCTTCTAGCCCTGGAATAACAAATTTCCTCGAGCCTATGATTCTTCCCTTTGCACGATTCCCATGAGTTGTCTGATTTATAGCCATGTGACTGGTACCCTCACTATTAAAATTCTAGCTTTTACTTGATAAACCTCTGTACTTTATGGAGCTAATTGAAGTAGTATTGGGACTTCACTTATTCTTAACATGGAATTTCTTGCGTCCTCTTATGCTTAGCTTTAACCATTCGAATCAATAAAGCATTGTATGCCCATATTTTCCACATTGGTAACATATCGGAAGTTGTTTCTTATTTCTCCTGTGATGAGGTGACACATGTTGAGCACGATGCTGGGACATGTGGTCCAACTTTAGAACTTTAGTCTTCTACTTAGGAGGAACATTAAATCCTACAACTTTCATATTACCATTCAAGGTATCATTCATAACCTTTGAAATTTTGCTTACCAAGAGAGCAAACTCATGATTATTTTCACCATTGGATTTTAACACTCTAACCTCTTCTTCTATACTAGTGATGGCTAAACCTACATTTACCTTTTCTATGAGAAGATCATTGATAGTTTTCTTCTAATTTTCCATTTTCATGCAAGCTTCATCTTGTTCTTGATAAAGGTCACATATCTTTTACTTTAGTCTCTCTATTTCAAAGCAGACTTCTTCCATACTGGGATACATGATTGTAATACTCCGTGTTTCCTTAAATACTCAAATTCATATCAGTTGAGATCAATTGAGTTCCTATGTGCTATGAAAGTTATTATTTGGAATAAATAGAGTAACTAGTGAACTCATATTGATTAATTAATAATATTTGGAACTGACCTTTTATTAATTGGGACATTTTGATAACATTAATAATGGGTCAATTGCTCTGGTAGAACAAATATTAATTATTGCACCACTTAAATATATTTGTTACTACTTTTGTCATTACTTGTTAACCACACAATTTTCCAACCACTTTATGACCACATGTTTCTATCCTACTTTCCTACCAACCAAATACCACTTGCTTGCTATGTATCAATAAAAAAATTAAACATTGAGAAACATAGAAAGAGGAAAGAAGAACATAAAGGGAAAGAGAAGGAAACAAGCTCGTGGAAGGAAGAAGAAGGAGGAAAACTTGAATTCCATCATCTTCATTTCATCTCATCTTGCAACAACAATCATCTTCATCTCTTTGCTAAGGTGGGTTCTAGGTAGAACCTTATAATTGTAGAAGTTAGGGCTTATAGAAAAATAGAATAGAAATTTATGATTCTTGACATGTTGTTATGCTTTCTTCCATTAATCATGAGAAATTCTAATGATTGTTGTTGTTCAACATGTTTGAGTGACGTTGTTGTTAGAATGATGAATATTGGTGTGTTCTATCATGAGAAACCTATAATCTAAGATTGGTTGTTGTTAAGGATGTTTGGTTATGGCTAGGGATGGATAGAAACATGTTTCAGCAGGTATTTTTGACAAAATATACAGTGACAATCGATTGTAGCTGTCTAACAATCGATTGCACCATCACAAAAAGCTGAAAATCACAAATCTGATGAAGTGCAATCGACTGCACTGATATGACAATCGATTGTCATGAAGAGAAACATAAATAGAGTATTCTGGGATAGGGTGCAATCAATTATAGTCCTTGTGCAATCGATTGTAGCCTTTAGTTTTTGCAAAAAAATCATGTTTTCTATGGTTCCTAAGCTATCCTAAGGGTAATATAACTTATTCTATGATATGTGGGCATGGAATTATCATTGAATCAACAATATTTCTTATACGATAGTATGATGAATATGTTATATCTTAATTGATGTTTGAACATGATAATATGATTAGAAATTTATAAGGATTGGTGAGGAAACCCTAGGAGAAACTAGTTAAATGAATTAGTAAGATAACTAGGGTGTGATGAATGACTTAGATTGAAATTCTTGTATAGAATGATACCTAGGTGTGTGTCACAGACAAGTAGCTATTTAGCTAAGAATGCTAGACATTATATAGAACATGTGATGTTGTTATGAATGTTAAGGTGAATGTGATTGCCTTGTGGTTGACGAATATAATCACGTAGTCAGAAACAACTCCTTTATTGTGCCGCCCAAGTTATGATACTCTTATATAGAGTAATGATTGGGATGAATGCACTGATACTTCACATCAACCAAATGGGTTATAGTCCCATAGTTCAATCAAATGGGTTAGAGTCCCATAGTTCAACCAAATGGGTTAGAGTCCCATAGTGGAAAAAGGATCGAAATGGGTTTTTAGTCCCATAGGGAGCGACGATTCTTGAAGTGGATTTTTATCACTTGGAATCCGAGATCCACAAGAAAGTCAAAGTATGCTACAAGGATCCGTGACCCATGTCGAGAATCCTAGACGTAGGATTGACTGGGGAAAGATACCTTAATATGGTTTTCGATTAGTGATTGTTTGAGTTGGTGAACTCATGAGGCATGTTTCCATACAATGTGTTTTGTAAACTCAAGTCTTTTCCCCTTTGTGACTTGAGTTATGATGTTGATTAGAACCTTGTAGAGCCGAGTAGACCCATAAGATAGGGAACCCATTGGATTATTCTCTCACCCCATATTTGTTGATTATTTTCAGGTAGTTCAGAGTAGTCAAAGGGTAAGGACAAGTTGACTTGATGTCCTTACTTGTCTGATATTTTGGATGGCTTGCCGCTGTGCTTATGTATATTTTGAGATCATTCTATAATGATCTAGTTCCTAGTTTTATTTTGGGCACCCTTGTATATATATTGTGCCATAGTTGTATTTCTTTTTGGGCATGTATTATGTACAATGTTTCCACTAGGCACTTATGTATTTCAGTACCAACATTATAGCTATGTATAATATGTAAATTCCAGACATGTATTATATATGGGTGTTACAATTGGTATCATAGCAGGTCATATCCTTGACCTAGCCATGAAATATTATAAGTATTTCCTTCTGCCTCATATGTGTGTTGTCATCATTGTTCTTGATGACATATTTCTTGTATTGAGTCTGATTAACTTAATTCTATGTGTATAATGTTTAGGATCATGGCTAAAAGACATAGAGGTTGTGGTAGGCCCAAAACTCAGAATTCAAACACATAACCACGAAGTGGCAGTGAAGGTGTTCCATGGCCTCAGTTTGTGCAACAAATGCAGCAAGAACAAAACTAATTCATTCAGCAGATGATGAAACAATTGAACGATGGTCTTCATCCTTAAGTGGTTCCACAAGAAGCTACAGGTGATAGTTTCTGGGATTTCTTTTGCATGAACCCTTCAGGGTTCCAGTGGATTAGATCCCATGAAGGCTCATGAATGGGTAACCAGTATAAAAAGGATTTTTTAGATAGTGCATTGTAGTAAAGAGAATAAGGTTATGTTTGCCTCTCACATGATGAGGGGTCCTGCTGTGAGGTGATGGGAAAGTGCTTCGACTCTTATGACCAATCAAGGAGTGCCTAAGGATTGGGAACATTTTAAGACTACTTTTATGGACAAGTATTTTCCTAGAACTTTGAGGACTCAGAAAGAATTTGAATTCCAGCAACTTAGGCAGGGTACTATGTCAGTAGCTGCGTATGCTAAAAAGTTTGAAGATATGGCTTCTTATTCTAGACAGGCTGTGTATGCACCAGATGAGAAGTGGAAGATTGATCAGTTTCTTTTTGGTTTAAGGGGTGAAATCTCTCATAATGTTTCTCAGAGAGAATTCACTACTTATGCTGAATTACTAAGACAATGATATGTGGCTGAGAATAGTTTGAAGAAAGTTCAAGAAGAAAGGGATCAATATAAGGTTGGTCAGAAGGACCAGGGAAGACCAAGTCATCACTTTAGGCCTAGACCTCAACCTTTCAAAGGGAAGCAAGTGAAAAATGTAAGACCTACCCCTCCTCCTGTTTGCCGTAGGTGTAATAAGACTCATTATGGTAGATGTGCCATCGAAGGAATGAGATGTTATCAGTTACAGGGAGAAGTTCATATGGCTAGGAATTGTTCTTAGAATAAGAATCAGATGCAAGGAAAGAGTACTGGTCGGGTTTACACTTTGGATGCAAAGAAGGCTAAGGGTAATAATGCCTTGATTGCTGGTATGTGTCACGTGAATGATCATCCTTGTTTTGTATTGTTTGATTATGGAGCAACCCACTCTTTTGTGTAAATTCAATGCATGAAGCGTCTTGGTCTGAAAGCAATTCATTTGTCTCCCCCTAAGGTGGTTACTGTTAGACCAAGATTTGGTTCTGCATATGGCCTTTAGTTTTGATGATAACAATACATTGGTTGATAAATGTTGCGGTGAGAATCGGATATCAAGCTATTAATTAACTTGAATAAAAAATCTTTGAAATTCACCACCAAGCTTTGATTTATCCAAAGGAAAGGGTAAAGATCGAAGAAAACCCTAATTGCAATGTAAAAACAAAGCAAAGAGATCTAAGGTTCAGGGGTTGGTTATACCTAAGGAAGGTGTTTTCATCCTAAGCATCTGTAGTACTCTACAGGAACCTCTTGTTTGTATTTGTGTTATGTTATTTTTTGCTTGCTAAGGGTAATGTGCTAAGGTAAAAACCTAGAGGTTAGTTTCTAAGTATGCTCACCAAGACATCGCATCTCGTGCCTACGTATCCTGGCTAGGACGGAATCAGAACATTCATAGTACCCCTCAATGAGGGTGAGGAACTCTTGATTATGGTTAAGGTTCCAGGGGGAAGGTAAGTATCCATGGCAAGATACCTACATAGAGTACGGTGACTCTAAACCTAAGGCTAGGAAAAACGGGTAAGGGAGTAAATGTCCATGGCAGGAACTTACATAGAGTATGGCGACTCTAATCCTAAGGCTAGGATGAAAGAGAAAAGAAGTGTCCATGGCAGAATACTATATAGAGCACATCAACTCTAATCCTAAGGCTAGGATAAAAGGGAAGAACCTAAAGTTTTCCTAAATATGACATGGCAGTCAACAAGATGGGATCCTTTCCTTTGGAATTGAACACGAGCAATCATTCATATGTAATGACATATTACAAACTATCATTAGATAATGTATCAAAATCAGGGCAGGGATCAGTAAAGCAATTTGTAACACCCCCAACCTATACCCCAACAAATAAAGTTATTTAAAACATTCACGGCATAGACCGAGGGGTCACATCAATTGAAACAAATACACATAAACCTGCTCATTAAGATATGCAACATTCTCAGGTAGCAAATAACAAAGGAACTTAGTTCCTAACACCCACAATTCAGGTACAGAATAAAAGCGGAAAATCTGTACTGAATCTCATATATATATATATATATATATATATATATCACATAAAGAGTTTGCCTGTCATATACAACATCATACATGTACAATCCAAAAGATACATGTATACATAATACAAATAATCACACTCGATCTCCCCGACTACCCGGTGCTACATATCAGAGCCGACCGACAAAAGAATGAAGACCTAAGCTTCACAAAAAGACCTCCAGCCTCTAATCTGCAATGCCTCATAGAGCATTAAAAACAACAGAAGGGTGAGAAACACAACCATAATATAATTGCATATAATTATATAATAACACTAAAATACACATGTAAAAATATTCTCACCACAACTTACATCAGAATTCAAACACAAAACAACACAATGTATATTTCATATCTCCATCACCAAGGTATATCAACCATGCATAATACAAACATCACCAACATATACACATATATCAACTCATCAATTCACAATTCACACACATAATCAATCATATTCACGATTTATGCAAATCCACAGAGACCGACACAAAGACTCTATGCAATGCATATGCGGTACCATCCATCCATCATTCTCAACACTAGTTCACTCAGGAACTATTGGAACCATCGCTTGTTACTTAATGTAACTCCCCGTCGGGCACACGATGTTCCCCGCCGTTTTCGGTCCTCTTGGTATAAGGCGCACGACGTTTATGGATCGCTTTCAGTCCTCTTTGTATAAGGCGCACGATCCGATCGCTTTCGGTCCTCTTTGTATAAGGCGCACAATCGTCTATAATCATCGCTTTCAGTCCTCTTTGTATAAGGCGCACGATGTTATAGTGGATTCCCTCTAGAATCGATTCTTCGCTCACACCCCACAAGGGCACACAACATCACCAACATGCATATCATGATGCTTGGCATACAATGACTCATGACATTCAAATGCACACATATACACATCCATAATCATGCATATATCATCAAATACCACACATAGCATTTTCTTGCCCTTAGGCTACAAACCATCAACACAACATCTTATCACATGCATTTTCATCACACAACAGCACACAAGTCATATAATATCCATATCAACAGCACATTGTACATTACACATCAAATTCACACAATTAAAACGACAAAAGTCGACAAAACGACACTATTTCAAATTCCCGACATAATTTAATCGGCCAACAATCTCAAAACCATTTTAATAAGAAAGACCAACTCAAAATATTTCTAACGCACCTAACCGCGCCCCAATCCGACTTTCGGATCAAAAGTTATGAAGAAAACAAAATTGCACAAACTGCCATGTTCACTAGGCGAATCCTCTAGCAAGTATTCGCTACCACCTTCGCTAGGCGAATGTCCAGCGAATCCACTATCAGATAAAAACAGACACAAAGTTCACTAGGCAAACCCAGGCAGCAACAACCAGAACCAAAAAGATACAAAGTTCGCTAGGCGAACAACGTTAGCGAACATTCGCTGACCTTCGCTAACTGGCTCGCTAGGCGAACCCGCGAAAAATCATTCGCTACTGCTTCGCCCCAGGTTCGCTAGGCGAACCAAGGAAAACCCAAAAATTCTGCAGCGCTGTTTTGAGGTCCAAAATCACATTTTTCAACCAAAATCTCTTCCAAACCAAAACATAACAATCAGAACATAACCCAATCATGGTAACAAGTAATCTACAACATTTACATCACATTTCAACCGCGAAAACATCGATTTCCATCGTTCCGACCTAGAATTGAAAAGCTATGAAAACACAATAAACATTCCAACACACACATACATAGTCATACACAATCATAAGATAATCGAGTTTCGCACCCTTACCCGATTTAATCGTGTTTTAAAAGTCGGTTGATTGAGTTTCTTCCTTTCCAAGTTTTCTCTCTTTTCTTCTTTCTTTCTCTTTTCTTTCTTCCTTTTTTTCTTCTTTTCCTTTTCCTTCCATACTATTTTCTCTCTTTTCTTTTCTCGTATACTTTCTAACTTAAGAAATAAATGAAAAGACCAAAATACCCCTACACTCAAATATCTCGCAAACGTTCCCAAAACGCGATAAAATAACACGACAATGAAAAATAACATATTATCAAATAAAAGTCAAAAATAAAATAATATAATAATAAAATAATCAAAACAACTCGATTAAATAAAACAGACAAAATTGGGGTGTTACAACTCTCCCCCACTTAGAAATTTTCGTCCTCGAAAATATTACTTGAGACGAACAACTCCGGATACGCCTCCCGCATCCGACTCTCCAACTCCCAAGTCAAATTGCCCTTAGCAGCGCCTCCCCACGCTACCTTCACAAGTGCAATATCCTTGCCTCTTAACCGTTTCAACTCGCGATCCAAAATCCTCACTGGTAATGCCTCAACCGTAAGGTTCTCCCTTACCTCTACCTCATCCATCGGAATTACATGCGACGGATCCGGAACATACTTCCGAAGCTGTGAAACATGGAACACATCATGCAAATTCGAAAGATTCGGCGGCAACGCCACCCTATAAGCCACAGCACCCACTCTCGAGGATATCTAGTAAGGACCAATAAACCGAGAAGTAAGCTTCTTCGACTTCAATGCACGACCAACACCCGTTACCGGCGTAACTCTAAAAAATACATGATCGCCCTCTTGAAACTCAAGATCTTTCCTTCTTCGATCATGATAACTCTTTTGCCTACTCTGAGAAGCCTTCATTTTCTCGCGAATTAGCTTCACCTTTTCCGTAGTCTGTTGCACCAACTCCGGTCCAACCACCGAACTCTCACCAGATTCGTGCCAACACAACGGTGTTCGACATCTTCGTCCATATAACGCTTCAAACGGTGCCATTCCAATACTCGAATGGAAGCTATTGTTATACGTGAATTCAATCAATGCAAGATAACTATCCCACGCACCACCTTGTTCAAGAACACAAGCCCTCAACAAATCTTCCAACGACTGAATCGTTCTCTCTGTCTGTCCATCCGTCTGCGGATGATAAGCTAAACTCAATCTCAATTTAGAACCCAACGCCTTCTGCAAACTTTCCCAAAATCTCGAAGTAAACCTCGGATCTCGATCAGAAACAATACTTAACAAAACACCATGCAATTTCACAATCACACTGATGTAAATCTCAGCCAACCTCTCCAAAGAAAAACTGATGTCAATCGGAATGAAATGAGCCGATTTAGTCAGCCTATCTACAATCACCCAAATAGAATTATGTCCCCGCTGAGTGTTCGGCAACCCTGTCACAAAGTCCATAGAAATGCTATCCCATTTTCACTCAGGAATATCCAACGGTTGCAACAATCCACTAGGCCTCAGATGTTCTACCTTCGACTTCTGACACGTCAAACAGGAATACACAAACTGAGCCACATCTCTTTACAAACCCGACCACCAGAAAATCTTCTTCAAATCTTGGTACATTTTATTAGCTCCCGGATGTATACTCAAATTACTCAGGTGTCCTTCCTCCAAAATCACCCTTTTCAACTCCGAATCGTCCAGAATACAAATTCTTCCTCAGAACCTCAAAACACCTTTATCATCCACTTTAAAGTCCTCATTCACACTTTGATCACCAACCATCATCAAATCCACAAATTTCACATCCAATTTCTGTTTCTCACTAACCGTCAACAGAAAGTCATTAGTAACCTTCAACATTCCAAGCCTCACTATCCGACATCACTTCGCATACCAAACTCAAATCTCTAAACGATTCCAAAAGTTCCCACTCCTTAACCATTAAAGCCGACATATGCAACGATTTCCGAGTCAACGCATCGGCTACCACATTAGCTTTACCAGGATGATAATTCAAGCCAAAGTCGTAGTCTTTCAAAAATTCCAACCATCTCCGTTGCCTCATATTCAACTCTTTCTGATCAAACAAATATTTTAAACTCTTATGATCACTAAAGACTTCGAATCTTGCACCGTAGAGATAATGCCTCCAAATCTTCAACACAAAAACCACAGCCGCTAACTCAAGATCATGAGTAGGATAACTTTTATCATGAATACTCAATTGTCTCGAAGCATAAGCCACCACCTTACCTTCTTGCATCAATACTCCACCTAGCCCGATCGAAGACGCATCACAGTACACCACAAACGATTCATTAGGATCCGGTAAAATCAAAATCAAAGCTATCATCAATCTTCTCTTCAGCTCACTAAAACTTTCCTCACACTGAATATCCCAAATGAACGCTTTGCCTTTACAAGTCAACTGGGTCAAAGGAAGTGCTAGCTTAGAAAAACCTTCAATGAACCTCCGATAATATCTGGCCAAACCCAAAAAGCTTCGAATCTCAGTAACGGATCTAGGAGCCTCCCATTGTAGAACTGCATCTACTTTAGATGGATCCACAACAATACCATTACCTGAAATCACGTGCCCAAGAAAACTCACTTCTGACAACCAGAACTCACACTTGGACAATTTGGCAAAAAGTTTCCTCTCCTTCAAAACCTGCAAAACAATACGCAAATGCTCCTCGTGCTCCTCCCGAGACTTAGAATAAATTAAGATATCATCAATAAACACAACAACAAAACGATCCAATTGCTCATGGAAAATACGATTCATGTACTCCATAAACACACCTGGCGCATTAGAAACCCCGAACGGCATCACAGAATATTCATAATGACCGTATCGTGTCCTAAAAGCCGTCTTCTGAATATCTTCCTCTTTCACCCTAATCTGATGATACCCTGATCTTAAATCAATCTTACTAAACACACACGCACCAACCAACTAATCCATCAGATCATCAATTCTTGGAAGAGGATACTTATTCTTAATCGTCACCTTATTCAGCTGGCGATAATCAATACACAACCGCATACTTCCATCTTTCTTTTTCACCGATAAAACTGGAGCACCCCAAGGCGACACACTTGGCCTCACAAACCTCTTTTCCAACAATTCATTCAACTGCTTCTTTAACTTAACCAATTCAGATGCCGACATTCGATATGGTGCCATAGACACAGGTCTAGTACCAGGAACTAGATCTATAGAAAACTCCACCTCTCTCTCTCTGGCGGCAAGTCCGAAATATCCTCAGGAAACACTTCAGGAAACTCACACACAACAGGAAACACATCAAGTGAAACTTGACTATCCACAGTCAACGATGCAAACAACCCAAAAAACTGAGCTTCATCCACCAAAAGTTTCTTCAACTCTTTGGTAGATAAGAAACTCGAGTCTTCGTCTTCCTCAAGAGAAGGAAATCTCACCAACTTATGATAACAATCAATATGAATCCGATTAAACTATAACCAATTCATTCCCAAAACCACATCTAAACCCTCCAACGACAAACACACCAAATCCATCTCAAAATCTTTACCATAAATGGTCAAAGGACAACTTAAACAAACCAAAGAAGTAGTTACTGACCCCATTGCTGGAGTATCAATAACCATCTCTCCATCCATCGAAGACAACAAAAGATTCAAACGTTTCGCGCACTCAGACGAAATAAACGAATGAGTCGCTCCAGTATCAATAATAGCAACTAAAGACGTACTATTAATAAAACAAGTACCTCTGATTAGACGGTCTGCACTTCTAGTCTGAGTTCTCGCCAAGGCAAAAACTTTCCCACCAGCTGGAACTTGCTTCGGTTTCGGACACTTTGTACTAATATGACCAGGTTCACCACAATTGAAACACTTCGCCACATTCTTCCTCTTGCACTCAGCTGCAACATGCCCTAAACCTCCGCAATTAGAACACTTCCTCAAATCCTTCCTACATTCGAACTGACGATGTCCTACTTCACCACATCTGTAACATTTCAAAGAATTAGACATACCTCCTCCACTTGGCCTTCTCTCAAAATTCCCCCTTTGCTTACCCTTATCCGCTGGTGTCACATAAGGACCACCACATAACTGTTGCTTCCCTTTCCTCTCGCTCACACTCTTATAGTGAGTAGAACGAGCCTTACTATCTTCCTCAAAAATCCTACAACAATCCACCAAATCAAAAAACCTTCGAATCCTTTGATAACCGATTGCCTGCTTTATCTCAGGACGCAATCCATTCTCAAACTTCACACACTTAGAAAACTCCGCGGTCGCTTCAGCATAATGTGGATAAAATTGCACAAGCTCCACAAACTTAGCAGTATAATCAACAACAGACATACTACCTTGTTTCAATTCCAAGAACTCAATTTCCTTCTTTCCTCTTACATCTTCAGGAAAATACTTCCTTAGAAACTCAATGCTAAACACAGCCCAAGTGATTTCTTCCTCTGCAGCTTCCAACACATGACGTGTACTAACCCACCAATCATCAGCTTCTTCCAGTAACATGTGAGTACCCAGTCTCACCTTCTGATCCTCGGCACAATCCATCACTCGGAAGATCCTTTCAATCTCTTTCAGCCAAATCTGAGCACCATCAGGATCATATCTTCCTTTGAAGATAGGCGGTTTGTTCTTCCTGAACTCATCATTACCCGCAGCATTAGGTGCACCCTGCACAGCCCGAGCCATAGCTTGCATAGCAGCAGCCAAAGCAGCATCATTCCTACCAGCCATATTCTATTCATTTCCAATAACAGCAACTATGGTTAAACAAACAGCTCACCGAACCACAAAGGCCAACAAGGACTGACACAAACTGACACGGACTGGCTCTGATACCACTTAATGTAACACCCCCAATCTATACCCCCAACAAATAAAGCAGTAACAAAATTCAAAATTTCATCAGAGTATATTTAAAACATTCACGGCATAGACCGAGGGGTCACATCAATTGAAACAAATACACATAAACCTGCTCATTAAGATATGCAACATTCTCAGGTAGCAAATAACAAAGGAACTTAGTTCCTAACACCCACAATTCAGGTACAGAATAAAAGCAGAAAATCTGTATTGAATCTCATATATATATATATATATATATATATATATATATATATATATATATATATATATATATATATATATATATATATCACATAAAGAGTTTGTCTGTCATATACAACATCATACATGTACAATCCAAAAGATACATGTATACATAATACAAATAATCACACTCGATCTCCCCGACTACCCGGTGCTACATATCAGAGCCGACCGACAAAAGAATGAAGACCTAAGCTTCACAAAAAGACCTTCAGCCTCTAATCTGCAATGCCTCATAGAGCATTAAAAACAACAGAAGGGTGAGAAACACATCCATAATATAATTGCATACAATTATATAATAACACCAAAATACACATGTAAAAATATTCTCACCACAACTTACATCAGAATTCAAACACAAAACAACACAATGTATATTTCATATCTCCATCACCAAGGTATATCAACCATGCACAATACAAACATCACCAATATATACATATATATCAACTCATCAATTCACAATTCTCACACATAATCAATCATATTCATGATTTATGCAAATGCACAGAGACCGACACAACGACTATATGCAATGCATATGCGGTACCATCCATCCATCATTCTCAACACTAGTTCACTCAGGAACTATTGGAACCATCGCTTGTTACTTAATGTAACTCCCCGTCGGGCACACGATGTTCCCCATCGCTTTCGATCCTCTTGGTATAAGGCGCACGACGTTTATGGATCGCTTTCAGTCCTCTTTGTATAAGGCGCACGATCCGATCGCTTTCGGTCCTCTTTGTATAAGGCGCACGATCGTCTATAATCATCGCTTTCAGTCCTCTTTGTATAAGGCGCACGATGTTATAGCGGATTCCCTCTGGAATCGATTCGTCGCTCACACCCCACAAGGGCACACGACATCACAACATGCATATCATGATGCTTGGCATACAATGACTCATGACATTCAAATGCACACATATACGCATCCATAATCATGCATATATCATCAAATACCACACATAGCATTTTCTTGCCCTTAGGCCACAAACCATCAACACAACATCTTATCACATGCATTTTCATCACACAACAGCACACAAGTCATACAATATCCATATCAACAGCACATTGTACATTACACATCAAATTCACACAATTAAAACGACAAAAGTCGACAAAACGACACTATTTCAAATTCCCGACATAATTTAATTGGCCAACAATCTCAAAACCATTTTAATAAGCAAGAACAACTCAAAAGCTTTCTAACGCACCTAACCGCGCCCCAATCCGACTTACGGATCAAAAGTTATGAAGAAAACAAAATTGCACAAACTGTCATGTTCGCTAGGCGAACCCTCTAGCGAGTATTCGCTACCACCTTCGCTAGGCGAATGTCCAGCGAATCCACTATCAGATAAAAACAGACACAAAGTTCGCTAGGCGAACCCCTTGGCGAACCCAGGCAGCAACAACCAGAACCAAAAAGATACAAAGTTCGCTAGGCGAACAACGTTAGCAAACATTCGCTGACCTTCGGTAACTGGCTCGCTAGGCGAACCCGCGAAAAATAATTCGCTACTACTTCGCCCCAGGTTCTCTAGGCGAACCAAGGAAAACCCAAAAATTCTGCAGCACTGTTTTGAGGTCCAAAATCACATTTTTCAACCAAAATCTCTTCCAAACCAAAACATAATAATCAGAACATAACCCAATCATGGTAACAAGTAATCTACAACATTTACATCACATTTCAACCGTGAAAACATCGATTTCCATCGTTCTGACCTAGAATTGAAAAGCTATGAAAACACAATAAACATTCCAACACACACATACATAATCATACACAATCATAAGATAATCGAGTTTCGCACCCTTACCCGATTTAATCGTGTTTTAAAAGTTGGTTGATTGAGTTTCTTCCTTTCCAAGTTTTCTTTCTTTTCTTCTTTCTTTCTCTTTTCTTTCTTCCTCTTTTTCTTCTTTTCCTTTTCCTTCCTTACTATTTTCTCTCTTTTCTTTTCTCTTATACTTTCTAACTTAAGAAATAAATGAAAAGACCAAAATACCCCTTCACTCAAATATCTCGCAAACGTTCCCAAAACGCAATAAAATAACACGACAATGAAAAATAACATATTATCAAATAAAAGTCAAAAATAATATAATATAATAATAAAATAATCAAAACGACTCGATTAAATAAAACGGACAAAATTGGGGCGTTACACAATTCACCAGATTCGATCAGAAAAAAAAAACCTCAACTAAATATCAGATAAATTAATTAAGACCCATGATCAATCCACAAGAAACTCAATATTAATTTAAGAAATTTATCACAACTTTAAATTTGGAATTAATCAAGAGCTTAGGTCCAGAATCAGTCTTTATGTTAATCCCTCACGAATCTAATTAAAATTTACCACATATTTAATTAAAGAACTAAACACAAATTTTATCTAAAAATTAATCGTAAACTAATCAATTAATATTAATTTCACATTAAAAAAAAAGAAACTGCACAAAATCTAAGAGAATTAAAGAGAAATTAAATCAATTTTTTATTATTTTAATTTTGTAAACATAAACTAATAATTAAACATGGGCCGCATCAAGCCCAAAGGAAAGGTTGTTGTTTTTTCTAGAGAGGGTGTAAAAGAATTAAAAAGCACCTGGGCCCATGAATCGAAGCCCATACAAGTAATAAAAGAAGAAAAAGAAATCAGAAAGAATGGAAAAGAGAAAAACATTAAAACTCAATCCCTCTTCTCTCTCGTTGCGTACCCACCCTCGTTCTCACTGTTCGCTCTCTCATTCTCGGATTTAGATTCCCTGCAGTCACACATTGACTGCAGTGCAGGACCCTGCATTTAGTGCAAATTAATATAAATGATTAAAACATGATTTGGAGAGACATAAAATTAAATGGAGCAATGACTAAAATAACCTTAAAATTACACTAACTGCAGGTGAATGTGGGATATGTGAATGCAGGGGATTCAAATCCGTTGCTCACCCCTTGGAAAATCGATCCACTCAGGATGTCCGAATTCATTCCCATAACGTTCAAATACCCTTCACCATCAAGGCCTATAGTAATAAGCCTAATCATTTTGTGTAATGCTATACCACGATCTATTAGAGGAGTAGATGGCCTATCTAAAGCCATGAAGTCATACATATCCTTGTTCATCAACCAAAATGCTAGTGTCTTATCACCAACCAAGGCCTGGTCATGACTTTCAGCATAAACCACACATTTTTCCAGCCACCTTATGTTTGTCAGTGTGTGGACTATATCACTCATTCTCCAATCTTCATATTGTTTCTTAAGAAGCTCAATCCACTTGTCTGAAACAACCATATGCAAGCGGTAGTTAAAGCCAATCCCACCATCTTGCGTCGGAAGGCAGAATGTTGGCGTTCCACTCACATCTTCACCAATTCAAACAGCTGCAGTCCATGATGAGTGTACATCATTGATGTGACACCGTCAAATCGAAACCCATCGAACTTATATTCATCCAGTCACCATCTTCAATTGATGAGTATCAGCAAACCCACACCAAAGATAAGAAACCCTGAGCTCAATGAATAAGAAGACAGCTTAAGATGCTAAGAAGAAGAGAATAGCATTGTAGCTTGATGAAGAGAAAATCCTCAATAGCCATGAGTCAAAACCCTAATTCACAGCCTTCTCAGTCTGGCACTTGATGACATTGAGAAACCTTGGAGAAAATAAGCCTGATACTCTTGAGAAACTTTTGAATAAGAATATATACATGATGTTGGGAGCTCAGCCTTGCTTCAATTTGAATGCAATAAACTGATAAAATCACCTTTGAATAATAAGATTCAAATCATGAGAAAGTGCTTCGATCCCATGCCATAGGAGATCAATGCAAATGAATGGATATGAGTATGACCTAATGAAGATGCAGATGAATGCGAAACAAAAGCCAGTTATTGATGGTATAAATAGGAGGGCAAATTTTAGGGTGCTACACCCCTCACTACCCTCTCATGTTCAGATCACTTATATTGAACTCCATTCTCCCCCCCTTACCTGAATCTGAGCTTCAAATCCTTCAACAATGGTGGAATCTCCCTTCTTGCCCTAGTTCTCCCTTGTTCTTTCTCTTCTTTTCTCTTTTCAGGTAAACTACTCCCTTTCCAAACTTCCCACTAATTACTCTCTTAATTATTTTATTTTCATTAATTATCTCCTAATAATAATAATAATAATAATAATAATAATAATAATAATAATAATAATAATAGTAATAATAGGAATAATAATAATATTAATAATAATGGTAATAATAATAACAATAATGTTATTAATATTTCTCACTTATTATTAATTAATGATCATTATCCTAATATCCTGAGGTGTTATTTTTTTTATTCCGTTAAGACTAACTCTTCTCACAACCCCTTAATTAAATCGATGAAATCACAACAACACACAAAATAAATCATAAATGACTAAATAATTAAATGGGGTGTTACACCCCTTCCACTCCGAATTCCCCCAATTTGGTGGAACATAAAATGTGTTACACCCCTCTTCTCCCCTCCTAAAATTTGAACCAAACATATTTCATAAGTGATATTTCCTCCCCTCCCCTCCATCTACCTCAAACCAAACACACACTTAGGTTCAATAAATGTTGGATAGATCATAAAAGTTATGCTAAATTCATTGAGGAATAATGGAAGAACTTTGAAGTTTCAAGAGAGGTGATTTTGTTCTCAAAGAGAAGTTAAATAACTTGAAGAGAGGATTGAAGTGGTGGAATAGATCTATGTTTGGTTGGATAAATTTGAAAGTGGGGGATTCAGTGGTGTAATTGATTGATCTTGATAAAATGCTTGTGTCTAGCAATGGAGGGTCAATCTCTAAATTTGTGGAGGATAGAGCTCAAAACACTCAAGAGATTTGGAAAAACTTAGAGTACGAGGAAATAATTATTAGAAAAAAATCAAGAAAAATGTGGCTAAAGGAGTGAGACCAGAACACCGGATTTTTCCATAAAGTTATGATATAAAGAGTCAGAAAGAATAACTAAATCATCCTTAATATACAAAATGGTAGAGTAGAAGGAGTGAAGTAGGTCAAAGATGATGTAAGGAGACATTTTTAGAATTTCTTTAAAGAAGATAGCCTGAATAGACCTAGTCTATATGGCATAGTGTTTAAATCCTTATCTAAAAATGAAAGATGCTAGCTTGAAGAACCTTAATGTTGGCTGGGATTTTGCCATATATTAATGTTGGACATAAGTCATGAGATTCAAAGATATATTCACAAGAATATGTTGATTTCGACAAAACAAATTGAAGAACATTTTGACGTAGGATCTGTTTGTCAAGGAAGTTGTGGTTTAGGACTTAGAAATATATTGGCCTAGACTGGAGTTCGACTAAGCTTACTTGAAGAAGCGTTTGACAAGTGCAATTCAAATAAGGTTGATAACTGTCTTTTGGGCCTTATCCATTTCAAGATACGTGGAGAGCTTTGGGCAGTGAAACACATGCGGATTGAAGACGTGGCACTTTCTAGAAAAAATACCGTTAGATAGCGGTTATTTTTGAATTAGTATAAATAGAGTCTTAGCAGTTAGGATTCGGGGGTGTTCAACCTTGTACAAAAACTCTAAATTTACTCTAAGTACCTGAGTGTGAGAAAAGAGTGTTCTTGAGTGAAAATGGACGTATGAATACCACATTTTACATTTTTTACCAGATTATATAAGATTTTATTGTAATTTACATTTGTTGTAATCTACTTTAAATCCAGTTTCAATATTTAAGATCTTGTCATTTACCTTAAAGCCTTTACTTCGTAATCTTTACTTTTCTACATTTCCTTAAAAGAATTACAACATTTCATTAACAACTTCAAGAACATTGTCGAAATGTTCATAATTAACAAACCCAGAAACTAAATAACAACACATGTTCTAGGATCAATCTAGTTGATCCTGTAAGTAACCAAAGATTTAATAACTTTAGAAGACTAACGGTTGTTTACCAATTTCGACGGTAAACAAATTGGCATGCCCAGTGGGACCGGTGTTGCTAGTTAAAATTTGTAAAAAATATTTAGAAGTTCTTCATTTCTGGTTTCCTTTAAACTCTGTTGTATGAGATTAAGAATTGGTAAAATAACCAATAATAACTAAGCAAGACCAAGAAAGAGACGTGTAAGGATGGAGAATCCGCCAAATAATAATGGAGAACCACCCCCTCCTTCGACGGGGGAAACTACAGCCACAACTTCCCTTTCTTTGCTTACAGTGGACCGATTTTATCCCCTATGAGGACGCAGGGTCAACCATTGACCCCTCCCCCAGTGGGTACTAGTTCATTCAGGCCTTTTGTGTCTGGTCTTTCAATGCCTTTAAATGGTCGAGAACAGTCATATGGCATGCCAACTTCAATGATGGCTAATTTACATAATGCAACTACAGCATTCGATTACCCAGTGGTGAACACGTTTTTGCCTGTGCAAGGGTCAGGATCTGCTATTAATAATATGGGTCGAATTAAACCACCCCCAGGGGTGGGATTCTCTACCAGGTGCCTAATTTTACTACGAATTCTACAGCGGTTTTGAAGCAGAAAATGGAGGAAAGTAACCATGATATGGTCCATATGCTTGCCCAACCGATGGGCACCATATTTAATCCGTTGGTTCAAAATACCACCCATATGAATCACCAATTGGCGGCGCAAATGACTCGAATTGCATATTTCTTTGGATTTTCACAAGAACCTCGACAAATTCGAAAGGAGTTGATAGTCGAAAACCAGGGGGAAATCCTTGAAGAGGATCCAACAATTAACCAAGCCCAGCGAAACGTACCCAGTGTCGCGGTGGCTGATCAAGGAGTTAGAGTCGAACCTCCTAGGGTCGAACAACCAGTTCCAAGGGAACAGGAACCAAGGTTGGTGATAGTTAATAAGAATCAAGATGAGGAAGAATTCGTACATCAAGTTCGAAATGATGGTATGGCAGGTGATAACTGTAACACCCCAGTTCCTATCGCGAATAAATAATACATAAATAAATCAGAGTAGATAAAAATTTATTATTCTTAGACAGAAACAAGGATGCCACATTTAAAGAAAGAAAACACAATCCCTGCTCATAAATTTGATACATAACACAAAATGGAACAAACCTAAAAGGGAAACTTTTTCCAACAAAAGGAAAGTTTAATTATGGAATAAAGCGGAAAGATCCATAACTGACTTGTTTTACAAAATAAATCAATTTATAACATCAAAATATTCATACAAAGGTAATACAAAATAGATCCTACAATTGTATACATATATAACAAAAGCGTTCCCCGGCTCCCGTGTTACGTATCAGAGCAGACAGACCGACAAAAGGATGGAGAACTAATCTTCACAAAAGCCTCCAAGATACTAATCTGCAATTGCCTCATAGAGCAACAAACCACAGCAGAAGGGTGAGAAATAACAACTAAATCAAGATTGCATAATAATATGCAAACACATATAAATTCACATGCATAATTATTCTCACCACAATCATCACATACTAATACATATAGCATGCCACAGATACATACCATTTTTCTACTAATCCAACAACATAGCATATATCATTTATACCAACATAATCACATATTCACACTTAATGCATCCCAAAGTTATAACATATGGAAATACACCTCCACAAACATTGCATATGTCTATACATAAAACATATCATCCATAACCAACGCATTTATCACAAATGCATCTCAAATCACCAATGCTATCACGAGTTCAATACATAATTAATCAATTCACAATTCCCCACACTTAATCAATCCATTCACAATTTCCACACATAATCAATCCATTCATGATTTCCACACATAATCAATCCATTCATGATTTATGCAAATACAAAGAGACCGACACAACGACTCTATGCAAATGCAATGCGGTACCATTCCATCCACCATTCTCATCATTAATTCACTCAGGAATTATTGGAATCATTGCTCGTTACTTAGTGCAACTCCCCGTCGGGAAAACGATGTTCCCCGTCACTCACACCTCTTTGTATAAGGCACACGACGTTTATGGATCGCTCACACCTCTTTGTATAAGGCACACGACCCGATCGCTCACACCTCTTTGTATAAGGCACACGATCGTCTATAATCATCGCTCACACCTCTTTGTATAAGGCACACGATGTTATAGCGGATTCCCTCTGGAACCGTTTCGTCGCTCACACCCACTAGGGCACACGACATCACAAGATGCATATCATGATGCTTGGCATATAATGACTCATGACAATCAAATGCATACATATATACACCCATAATCATGCATATACAATCAAACACAACACAATGCATTTACTTGCCCTTAGGCCACAAACCATTATCACAACATTTCATCACATGCATTCACATCATACAACCGCACACAAGTCATACATTATATATCAAAAGCATATTGCATGATAACACATCAATTACATACAGTTAAGACGGTAAAAGTCAGCAAAATGACACATTTCCAAATTCCCGACACAATTAAATTGGCCACCAATCTCAAACTCATTTTTATAAGAAAGAACATTCCAATAGCTTTCCAACGGTACCAAGAACGTCTTAATCCGAGTTACGGGTCAAAAGTTACGGCATCGGACGCGGAATCGAGAAAATTCTGCACCCTCTCTGGTCATACGCGTATTGCCTTGGGCCATACGCGTACTGCCTAGCTCGCTCGCCCATCCATACGCGTATTTCCCAAAGTGCTACGCGTATGGGCAGTGACTAATTTCTCCCCAAAAATTCCACTAAAACCCTAGTACGTGTATTGCCTCCCTGTTTACGCGTATTGCCTTGCCAAGTACGCGTACCATTACGCATTTCAGCAGAGGGCCGTGCAAAATGGGTTCCATACGCGTAATGCCCACATTTTCCCTTGGCCATACGCGTATTGCCCTAACCAATACGCGTATTGCCTTGCCTGTTACGCGTATGGGCAGCGCAACCCAGAATTTTTCCTGCATAATTCCTGCTACGAATTTCACCCCAAATCCTCTCCAAATCTCATCTAAACACTTCCAAATCATAATATATCAACCAAGACATGTTCTAAACATAACAACAAATATTCTACACAGTTTATATCGAGTTTCGACCGTGAAAACATCGATTTCTATCAATTGTTCATCAATTTATTAATGAGAAAAATTGTGGAACAACCAAAACAATTACGACAAACATCACATATACATACACAAGCAAGATATAATCGAAACTTCTCACCCTTACCCGATTAATCGCGCTTGAACGGATGATTTATTTTATTCCAAGTTTTCCTCTTCTTTTCCCTCCTCTTCCTTTCTCTATTCTCTTTTTCTTTCTTTCTATTTTTCTCTCTATGTTTCTATTTTATGAAAAATAACCAAGCAAAAAGACCAAAATACCCCTACTCTCAAATATCTCGTAAACGCTCTCAAAACGCGATAAAACATAATAACGATGAAAAATAATATATTGCCAAATAAAAGTCAAGAATAAAATAATATAAAAATAAAAATAATTAAATCGACTCGATTAAATAAATCGGACAAAACGGGGCGTTACAATTCTCCCCCACTTAGGCATTTTCGTCCTCGAAAACATAACCGATACGAACAACTCCGGATATGATATCCGACTAACAAACTATCATGCCAACAAAAGGCACACCACGAATAACACAAACTGACAAACCACCTCGCTAACAACGACTACAACAACGACCCGACAACGACGACAACTACAACGACAAGATGCAATGCCCATACAATGCACTTGACGACCAACTCACAACTCAAAGAATACCCAAGTTATGACCACACAGGTAACACTCCCCTAATCTCCCACAAAGGGATTTGCTACTCGTACTCGAACTAGCACGATAGAAACGACACAACAACACAAACAAGAACATAAAGTTCCACGACACAACATCGTTTCAACAACCTCTACGTAACCACAATACCAGTATCCTTGTTACACAACAATATTGCAACAATGCTACGATTCACCAATCGAACATACAACCAAAACATCCATCTACATAGTAGCCCATGAATAATATTTAAACCTTTCACCTAACACTTCCATTCTGAAACGTCCAATAGTCTAACCATTCCTACATGTTCCCAATGTTCAACCTATGAACTCTTACCAGTCCCACACGCAAATACAAAATGTGCCACATCACGCTTCCGCTGCGCACTCTGATTACTCGTAACCATCAAAACTACCAATCTCACGTCCAAAGTCTAACTTTTTCTCATATTCACCAAAAATCACTGTTCACTTTTAATATACCCAACCTTCCACTCTACTGTGTTATCTCACACACCAAATAATTTTAATTCTCTGACCATCAAAACCACCATATGCAAAGGCTATCGACTTAACTCTTCAAGCACAACATTAGCTTTTCCCGAAGGATAATCCAAGCCAAATTCATAACTCATCACGAATTCTAACCATCCTCGTTGTCTCATACTCTATTCCTTTAGACCAAATAAGTACTCAATATTCTTGTGATTACTAAACACTTCGAACCTAGGACCATAAAGATAATACCCCCAAATATTCCAACACAATACAACCGCAACCAATTCCCAAATCCAGAATAGTATAGATCCTTCTATAAATCCCCAATAGTCGTAACGCATGAGCCACGACTTTACCCTCCTGCATTAACACCCTGACTAAACTCATCAAGACGCATCCTAATACTTCACAAATGGTTGATCAGGATCACGCAGTATCAAAACTGGAGCCGTAGACAACTTCTACTTTAGCTCTCTGAAACTTTCCTCACAATGAACATCCAAAGCAAATGACTTACCTTTTGCAAGTCAACTGGAGTAACGAAAATTCCAACTTGGAAAAGCCTTCCATAACCTTCGGTAATTACCAACTAAAGTCCAAAAAGATTCTAATCTCCTTAACCAACTTCGGAGCCTCTCAATGTAGAACTGCATCTACTTCCGATGGATCCATTAACCATACTCTCATTAGAAATAACATATCCAAGAAAACTAACCTCTTTCAATCAAAATTCTCACTTCGATAATTTAGTAGAAAACTCCCTCTCTTTCAGCCCTTGTAACTCAATCCTCAAATACTCTACATACTCCTCCTTTGATTTAAAACAAATCAGAATATCATCCAATAAACATCACTATAAACTTATCCAAACAAGTATGGAAGATACGATTCATATACTCCACAACCATAACATATATAACCTTCAAAATTCATTCTGAGCTCGAAACAATTTATCCAAAATAGCTGAACAATCTCTGGTTACCACATTCCATAACAATTCTTCTTACATGGTTCCAACTCACTCAAAATTTCTGCTGACACGAGATCTCAACCCATAAAAAAAGTAATACCATCAAGGAACTTCAAATCGTTCACGATTCGTCACAATTCAAAGCTCAAGTTATCCAGAACACAACCGCAAGTTTCCATACTACTCACTGATTAACACGCAACCTCATGCTATCATCCTTTTCCTTACCAATCATGCTGGACCTCGTCAAGTCAACACACTAATGTTCCATCCAAAAACACATCTGAAAACCATGCACAACTTACGGTCCATCACTGTGACTTTACTGCCAATTTCCAGAACACTATCATCACCAACATAACAAACATCTTAGTCCCATCTCCTAAGAGTTTTCTACTTACTTAGCAGATATAAACCTCAATTATTCACCTTCGTCCAATTTAAGTTCACTCTCTACTCTCTGAGAAGCAACCCTTAAATAAAACCCAATCATGTTCTCTCAATGACTTCCCAACTTGACCAACATACCAAAACCTCTAATCTACCTCATCTTCTGATATAAGAATCTTCATCGACTCACCAAAACAATCTGTAACCATTTTCTTAAATTCCAAACAATTCATTGCACACACTATCAAAGCCGGAAAGACACGTCTATTCCATCCAACATAATTCCGTCTACCATCAACAAAATATTAAGGGTGATCAGTTCCTTAATTTGTCAATAGACATCCGACAATCATGATGGGGCA
The DNA here is from genome assembly GCA_022829125.1 of Lathyrus tuberosus. NCBI lineage: Eukaryota > Viridiplantae > Streptophyta > Magnoliopsida > Fabales > Fabaceae > Lathyrus > Lathyrus tuberosus. The sequence goes on along the minus strand of JALAZF010000241.1, from coordinate 8,610,437 downwards.
TAAACTGTCTTTACCAAACTATAATAGCATTTCTTGCATCTTGTGCACACAACTACCTAAGGCACAAATCCTTAGTCAACATAAACCTTACATCCGCATTCCTTCTGGAATCGGGAACAACACTGTCCAAACAACACTTACACTCTTGCAAACAATGACACACTAAGCCAGCGCTCCACCACTGAAGCAACTTGGAGAAGCATAAGCTTCTCCCCCACTTATCTCATTCTCAATCCTGAAGACAAGGGATTAGAAAACCAGAAAGCACTGACAGTGTTTCACACACATATCACGTACTAAGGGACAAACAACATGGACAGTATTCAACTGTCACACCAACTGACTCAACAACTTGGCCGGACGGACCGACCTGCCCTGATACCACTAATGTAACACCCCAGTTCCCATCGCGAATAAATAATACATAAATAAATCAGAGTAGATAAAAATTTATTATTCTTAGACAGAAACAAGGATGCCACATTTAAAGAAAGAAAACACAATCCCTGCTCATAAATTTGATACATAACACAAAATGGAACAAACCTAAAAGGGAAACTTTTTCCAACAAAAGGAAAGTTCAATTATGGAATAAAGCGGAAAGATCCATAACTGACTTGTTTTACAAAATAAATCATTTTATAACATCAAAATATTCATACAAAGGTAATACAAAATAGATCCTACAATTGTATACATATATAACAAAAGCGTTCCCCGACTCCCGTGTTACGTATCAGAGCAGACAAACCGACAAAAGGATGGAGAACTAATCTTCATAAAAGCCTCCAAGATACTAATATGCAATTGCCTCATAGAGCAACAAACCACAGCATAAGGGTGAGAAATAACAACTAAATCAAGATTGCATAATAATATGCAAACACATATAAATTCACATGCATAATTATTCTCACCACAAGCATCACATACTAATACATATAGCATGCCACAGATACATAACATTTTTCTACTAATCCAACAACATAGCATATATCATTTATACCAACATAATCACATATTCACACCTAATGCATCCCAAAGTTATAACATATGGAAATACACCTCCACAAACATAGCATATGTCTATACATAAAACATATCATCCATAACCAACGCATTTATCACAAATGCATCTCAAATCACCAATGCTATCACGAGTTCAACACATAATCAATCAATTCACAATTCCCCACACTTAATCAATCCATTCACAATTTCCACACATAATCAATCCATTCACAATTTCCACACATAATCAATCCGTTCATGATTTATGCAAATGCAAAGAGACCGACACAATGACTCTATGCAAATGCAATACGGTACCATTCCATCCATCATTCTCATCATTAATTCACTCAGGAATTATTGGAATCATCGCTTGTTACTTAGTGTAACTCCCCGTCGGGCAAACGATGTTCCTCGTCGCTCACACCTCTTTGTATAAGGCACACGACATTTATGGATCGCTCACACCTCTTTGTATAAGGCACACGACCCGATCGCTCACACCTCTTTGTATAAGGCACACGGTCGTCTATAATCATCGCTCACACCTCTTTGTATAAGGCACACGATGTTATAGCGGATTCCCTCTGGAACCGTTTCGTCGCTCACACCCACTAGGGCACACGACATCACAAGATGTATATCATGATGCTTGGCATACAATGACTCATGACAATCAAATGCATACATATATACACCCATAATCATGCATATACAATCAAACACAACACAATGCATTTACTTGCCCTTAGGCTACAAACCATCATCACAACATTTCATCACATGCATTCACATCATACAACCGCATACAAGTCATACATTATATATCAAAAGCATATTGCATGATAACACATCAATTACATACAGTTAAGACGGTAAAAGTCAGCAAAACGACACATTTCCAAATTCCCAACACAATTAAATCGGCCACCAATCTCAAAACCATTTTTATAAGAAAGAACATTCTGATAGCTTTCCAACGGTACCAAGAACGTCTTAATCCGAGTTACGGGTCAAAAGTTACGGCATCGGACGCGGAATCGGGAAAATTTTGCACCCTCTCTGGTCATACGCGTATTGCCTTGGGCCATACGCGTACTGCCCAGCTCGCTCGCCCATCCATACGCGTATTGCCCAAAGTGCTACGCGTATGGGCAGAGACTAATTTCTCCCCAAAAATTCCACTAAAACCCTAGTACGTGTATTACCTCCCTATTTACGCGTATTGCCTTGCCAAGTACGCATACCATTACGCATTTCAGCAGAGGGTCGTGCAAAATGGGTTCCATACGCGTAATGCCCACATTTTCCCCTGGCCATACGCGTATTGCCCTAACCAATACGCGTATTGCCTTGCCTGTTACGTGTATGGGCAGCGCAACCCAGAATTTTTCCTGCATAATTCCTGCTATGAATTTCACCCCAAATCCTCTCCAAATCTCATCTAAACACTTCTAAATCACAATATATCAACCAAGACATGTTCTAAACATAACAACAAATATTCTACGCAGTTTATATCGAGTTTCGACCGTGAAAACATCAATTTCTATCAATTGTTCATCAATTTATTAATGAGAAAAAGTTGTGGAACAACCAAAACAATTACGACAAACATCACATATACATACACAAGCAAGATATAATCGAAACTTCTCACCCTTACCCGATTAATCGCGCTTGAACGGATGATTTCTTTTATTCCAAGTTTTCCTCTTCTTTTCCCTCCCCTTCCTTTCTCTCTTCTCTTTTTCTTTCTTTCTATTTTTCTCTCTATGTTTCTATTTTATGAAAAATAACCAAGTAAAAAGACCAAAATACCCCCTACTCTCAAATATCTCGCAAACGCTCTCAAAACGCGATAAAACATAATAACGATGAAAAATAATATATTGCCAAATAAAAGTTAAGATTAAAATAATATAAAAATAAAAATAATTAAATCGACTCGATTAAATAAATCAGACAAAATGGGGCGTTACAATAACAATTTGGCTGCCATGGTCGAAAGGATTATGGCACGAAAAGGGGTGAATGTTAGCCTCCATAGGCCAAATTATATTTCCCCATTGTCTGATTATATTTTGCAAACTCCATTTCCTAGGGGATTAAAAGTTCCAAAATTCACAAAGTTTTCAGAAGATACTAGTGATTCAACTGTCGAACATGTGGCGAGATATCTGACTCAAGTGGGGGATCTTGCGAATGACGAAAACTTAAGAATAAAATAATTCCCTAATTCACTTACTAAAAACGCCTTCACATGGTTCACTACACTCCTAACAAGTTCAATTCATGATTGGACTCGTTTATAAAGATTGTTCCATTAACAGTTTTACATGGGGAAGTCGAAGATCAGTCTGAAAGAATTGGCTAGTATTAAGCGTAAATTTTCTGAGCCAATAGACGACTATCTTAATAGGTTCCGTTTGTTAAAGGCAATGTGTTTCACACAAGTTCCTGAACATGAATTGGTCAAAATAGCCGCTGGTGGGTTAGACTATTCCGTCAGAAAGAAATTACACACCCAGTATTTGAGGGATATGGCCCAGTTGGCCGATAGGGTTCGACAAGTAGAACATTTGAAGGCTGAAAAGGCCAGAGCAACTAAGAATAATATGAGGGAAATGGTAGCATATGTCAACATAGATGATGATGATCAAGAGACGTATAATGAACCTTTAGACTTTGACAAAAACGAGATTGAATTGGTCGATTTAAAGCAAGGGCCACCTTATTCATGCAATGTTCTTGTACCTTCGAATGGGAAGAATCTCGTCGAACCAAAAAAGAATGATAAATTCCCTAAGAGAACGTATATGTTCGACATCACTAAATGTGACGAGATTTTCGACTTATTAGTCAAGGATGGCCAAATGATAGTGCCTCCTAGCACTAAAATTCCTCCGTTAGAACAACGAAAAAAACGAGGCTTTTGTAAATATCACAATTTTTTAGGCCACAAAACCCCACAATGTTTCCATTTTAGGATTTGGTCCAGAATGCTATCAAGGATGGAAGGATGAAATTTGGAGACAAGACGAAGTCTCAGATGAAGATCGACTCAGATCCCTTCCAGGTAGCGGGAGCCCAATATACTGAGCCGACCATCATCAACATGGTCGAAGCATCTGAAAGTTGTAAGAAAAATACCAAGATGGTCGAAACTACCAAAGGTTTCAAGCAAGAGAAGGACGTGACTAAGGCTACTGAGGGTATTAGGGTCAAAGACATGAATGAGGCTACTAAGGGACTTAGGTCAAGTTAGAGAAGCTGAATATCACTGATGGTGCCAATTTGGAAGTTAATATGGTCGAAATAAGCAAAGAAAGGGAAGCTGATGAAGAGAATGCTCGACGAAGTGAGGAGCAAATGAGGGTTGCTTACCCTAAGAGTGATGAAAGCTTAGTGGAATTCCTCCACCGCAACCAGAGGAAGAAATCTGAGGTCATGTTGTGCCCCAGGTGCAGTTCAGTGTTCGACAAGAAAGCTACTGAAAACCTCGAGAAAATTCAAATAGCCAGTCGTAGAGGGAACTGAAGAGACACTCCCAGTCACTTTACCTTTGACAAGAGGGGGGTCCCTCGAAGGATGGAGCAAGGAGGACCAAGTCTCCATCCAAATAGGCCAACTACCTTCAAACCAACTACTGATGCACCTCGAGGAAAATGGGTAAGACCTGCTGAAAAGAGAGATAGATAGATAGAGAGAGATAGAGAGAGAGAGAGAGAGAGAGAGAGAAGTGGCAAAGTTTTGAGGTAGGCCAAGGCTCTTCGATTGCTTATCAAAGGGAGTTTCAAGTTTCAAAGCAACAAGCCTATAGATCTGAGAACAACAAGGGGAAGAACCATATGTCGATGTCATAATGGCGAAGACAACAAAGGAGGAGAAAAGCTAAGAGGGAGGCCAACGAAAAGGTAATGGCTGAGTCAAGTACCAACCAGCCTCCAGAGAAAAACAGAGGCGAAGAAAAGAAACCTGTGGGAAGGAAGTTGTTCCCCACTCAAAAGGAGGAATTCGAGTATAAGTCAAAGTTACCAGCGGCTGATGATGACATGCTAACTGACAACTTCGAAGACACAGAATCAGAGCCTTTTTTGGACATAACTTGTAATGTGGTATCTGTGTTACCTAGGGAGTATGATTATATTACAGAGGTCGAAGAACCTAAGAATATGATGGAAGTTGAAATGGCCAGGCATAGGCCATTGTGATATTACATCATGAATAATGGCTTCGTCAAGGAGAAAAATGACTTCTTCGAAAGGCCAGACGAAGCCATGAAAAGCCATATGAAACATCAATTTATTAGAGGAAAAGTGGAAAATGTGACAATCAATAAGATCCTGGTGGATGGTGGAGCGGCAGTAAATTTGATGTTGTACTTTATGTTGCAGAAAGTGGAAAAGTTTGACACAGACCTTAAGCCCCATGATATGGTCTTGTCAAACTATGAAGGAAAGATTGGGCGCACCTTGGGTGTGATCCAGGTGGAGTTGATAGTTGGAACCATTACCAGACCAACCATGTTTATGGTTGTTGAATCAAAAGCTAACTGCAATTTGCTGTTAGGCCGTGAGTGGATCCACGACATTGGAGCGGTACCATCTTCGATGCATCAAAGGATTACTATATGGAGAAATGATGGCATACTAGAGAATATTGAGTCAGATCAAAGTTATTTCATGGCTGAAGTGAACCACGTGGATAGACGCAATTTTGACAAGAATCTGGAAAATATTGCCCCTTGTAGACCAGCTGATTTCACATTTGATCCTAATGATGTTGCATACTATTCCCTTCATTTACACCCAACTTATGGGTTTCAGTGGGATAGAGAGGTTGTAGGTGAAGACCTTGAGTTTGAAGGGACGTCATACATCCAGCCAACTGGATGGGGAGATGAATTTGGTGATTATGTCTGAATCTAAAACAATGGAAAAGATTTCGGCTTACGTAGCCGAAAATAGATTAAAAGTAGCCTTAGAGGCCAAAGTTTGATACATGGTTGTCGAAGCCAAAGAAGCTGATGTGCACCTTGAGGGGTCTGGTATAGACTTTGAACCAGAGCCGCCTGATAAGGATAAATAAGAGGTGCAAGGCCAGAGGCTCGATACAATCTATGAAGAAGAGCCTTTGGGATTGAGAGGGACCCGCTGGAACACAATATAAAAATGCTAGTGCAGGATCCTTTAGAAGAAATTGACTTAGGAGAAGGTACAGTAAAAAGGCCGACACACATAAGTGCTAACCTTGGCCAAGAACTCAAAGTCGAAGTAATCCAACTTCTGAAGGAGTATAAGGACTACTTTGCTTGGGACTACGACGAGATGCTGGGATTGAGCAGGGAGTTGGTCGAATTGAAGCTTCCCATCAAACCTGGAAGAAAAACAATCAAGCAGACTCCAAGAAGATTTGCACTGGAGATCTTGTCGAAGATCAAGCAGGAAGTCGAAAGACTTCTCAAATGTAAGTTTATTTGTACAAGTAGGTATGTTGAGTGAATTGCTAACATAGTCCCTGTTATTAAAAAGAATGGGGCTTTGAGGGTTTGCATTGACTTCAGGGATCTGAATGTCGCGACCCAAAAAAAATGAGTATCATATGCATGTGGCAGAGATGCTTGTCGACTCTGTTGTAGGCTACGAATATCTTAGTTTTCTCGACGGATACTCTAGTTATAATCAGATATTCATTATTGACGAAGATGTCCGAAGACGGCATTTCGATGTCCTAGGTGGGGCCTTAGGCACCTACGAATGGGTGATAATGCCTTTAGGCTTGAAAAATGTTGGGGCAACCTACCAAAGAGCAATGAATTCGATTTTCCATGATTTTATAGAAACGTTTATGCAGATTTATATTGACGATGTCATTGTTAAGTCTGTTTCAGGAGCAAATCATCTAGACCATCTTTGATAGTCATTCGGAAGGATGAGGAGGCATGGTCTGAAGCCACTAAAATGTGTGTTTTGTGTACAGGCTAGATATTTCTTAGGCTTTGTAGTTCACAAGAAAGGAATCGAAATAAATTAGAATAAGACAAAGGCCATTTTGGAGGCGAAACCACCATCAACGAAGAAGGAACTGCAGACGCTGCTAGGGGAGATTAACTTCTTAAGGAGGTTCATTTCGAATTTGAGTGACAAGACGCAAGCCTTCTCTCCTCTACTTCCACTAAATAATGAAGGCTTCGAATGGGGGCAAGCACGGCAAGACGCTTTTGACAAAATCAAGGAGTATCTTGTTCATCCTCCAATTCTATCACCACCTTGTAGGAGTAGAAGTATAAGATTATATATTTTTGCGTCTGATGTAACCACATGGAGCATGCTTGATCAAGAAGATGAAAATGGCGTCGAAAGAGCCATTTACTATCTTAGTAGAGTCTTTAATGACGCAGAAACTAGGTATAGCATGATTGAGAAGTCATGTCTTTGTCTGTATTTCTCATGTACAAAGTTGAAATATTATTTAAAACCAGTTGATGTTTATGTTTTGTCCTATTATGATATCATTAAACATATGCTTTCTAATCCAATTATTCATAGTCGAATTGGAAAATGGGCACTTGCTTTAATGGAGTACTCATTAACGTATGTGCCTTTAAAGGCCGTGAAGGGAGAAGTGGTTGCAGACTTTATAGTCGACCACTCTGTAGTCGAAAGTCCCCAAAATTATCTCAAACTTGAGCCTTGGAAATTATATTTCAATGATTTGAGTCATAAAGATGGAACAGGGATTGGGATATTAATTATCTCTCCTAATAAAATTCCAATGAGATTCAAATACAGAATTGAGGGGCCTTGTTCGAACAATGAGGCTGAATATGAGGCTTTATTAGTCGGTCTTGAAATTTTGTTGGAGTTGGGGGCAACTAGAGTCGAAATCATTGGTGATTCAGAATTGGTTGTGAAGCAGATAACGAGGGAGTATAAATGTGTCAAGAAGAATTTGATAATGTACTTTATAATAGCCAATTGACTATTACGAAAGTTCGACATGGTGAGTATTAGGCACATTCCTCGATTGAAGAACCAGGAGGCCAATGACTTGGCTCAAATTGCTTCTGGCTACAAAGTTTCAAAAGAGAAGTTAGAGGATGTGATCGAAGTTTGAGGGAAAGTAATGGCAACTAGATTGTCTCCAATAGATTTGGAAGTAACAAAGTTAGGTTACGCAGATGATCAGAACTTCGAAATCTTGGTGATCGACAACCTGATGTCGTAACCCGAAATTTGACCTCCTTTTTTCTTTTGCATAAGCATGTGCACTCGCATCGCCGGTATACGCATCCACAATTTTTCTCTGTGATTTTGTTGCAAGAATATTCAGGTTTTCCAAGCCCGATTAATCGCATATTCACAAAGTCATCACATCCTCAAAACAAGCACAAGATAAGGGTTTCCATGATTATTCATCAAAACAAAAGGTGGAAAATCGAAATCAGGACCTCAGCATTTGTTCCTGAGCAATCTGGTCAAATTTTGCCTAGAGTAACCGGTTACTCAATATAGGGTAACCGGTTACTCAGTACAGATTTGCAGATTTTACTGCATTTTTGGGACAGCAACCCTGCACTCTATTTATTCTTGGATTCTACATAGTTCTCGTAGTGTGTGGAACATTCTAGACATCTCTAGACATTTCAAGACTATTCAAGACACTCCACTTACATTTATTCAAATGCCTCACTTTAAATTAAGTGCACCATGTTCCTTGATTTCCAAGTATGTGAACCTTTTGATTTGAAGCTTATATTGGGATTGTTACCGAGTTAACTTCATAACTAAACGAGTTAACCGCTTGACTCGGTGAGTCAAGTGTAACTAACTCCTAGCCTAACTCCAAAGCTAACTCCTAGCCTAATTCCAAACCTCTCACACTCCAAACCAAAACTCTATATAAACAAACCTTCAATCATTTTTCAAGGGGGGAGGAACCATTTCACTCTCAATTCTCTCACATTCTCTCTGAATGTTTCTACAACTTCTTCATCTTCACCTACATTTTCTTCCCAAACCTCACCATAGCTCTTCACCATTGAAGAATAATCACTTCTACATTGGAAGTGAATACTTCTTGAGCTTTACTTTCATCATCTTGCAAGTATACTTGGTTTTCTGGAGTTTTATTAGCTTTTGGATTCATCTCAAGTGTTTACTTCAAGGTTCTATGGTTCGAATTCGTATTTTGGAGTTTCGACGCAATTTGCTCGGTTTCGGTACGGTTCGGCTATAATTGAAGATTCCCCTGGTTTTCTTTGATTATCTACATCAATATTAATTTGCAACAATCACCAGGCCAATCCTCCGGCCTGTAGGTTGGTAGCTCTCACTCATTTTTTCTGTTTCGGACGTTTTCGTATCATTTGCGATGTAGTTCGTTAGTTTTTGTGCGCGAATTGATTTTACATTTACATGATCCATGATCTTGATGTGTTAATTGATTCCATCACTGTTTATTTGCTGTTTTGGAATTTGATTTTCGTGCACAAATTCATACCCAAGCATGTGGTAATTTGAACAAGTGATTTGGGTGCTTTAAGTGCTTTTTCAAAAGCTTTTTTTGGCACTGTTATAGTGGTAACCGGTTACTCAATATAAGGTAACCGGTTACCCTTCACAATTTTCCCCAGATTTGCCTTTTTTCAAGCAAGTAACCGGTTACTCACTTTAGAGTAACCGGTTACCACTGTAACAGAGTGCCGTTTTTGGTGTTTTTCAAGCTAGTTAGCTATGCTCTCTCCCTCTAACTTCGATGGATTAATGTGATTGATTTGTATGGATGTTTTAGGTGTTGTTTCTCTTCAGTTTAAAGCATGATTGTGAACTTTCCGATGCTCGATCTTTTAATTTCATAATTGTGCTCATTCTCAACATGATCATTCTTGCACATTTCATCCACATAATGACATGATTTTTCTTGCATTTTGGATTATCATTTGGCACTGTTTTGCACTCTCTTTCATTAAGTTTGTTCTTCATGAACAAGCTTAATCTTGTATAATCAATAATGCACCTTTTGCTTTAATAATTTTTCAATTCATTTTGGAAAGTTACTAGCATATTCCTCCCTCTTGATTAGTTAATCGAAACTTCGTTTCGATTATTAATCTTCCCGTTGACGCTTCTCTTTAGGCTTCCTTTAGAGCTTTCTCTCTCTTTCCCCCCGCGGAGTCAGAGTTTCGCACGACACTGGAGCATTGTACAACTTGGAGCTGTTACGCTGTTTGTTTCAACTTCTGCACTACACTCTGTGTGTTAAAGAAGGGATGAGAATGGAGAATTCCTACTCTCATTCTGACCACTTAAGGTAGGGGACGAATGACCCTGTGCCTGGCTTAGTCACCTCTATCTCTAGGCGGTAGCGTATCTCTTTCCCCAGTTGAGTCGATCCTCGATCACTCTTATCTCTTTCAATCAATCTTTTGATCAATCACCGTTCCCTTGGTTCACGATCATTACCAATCTTCAGAGATTCAATCTCTTGCTCTTGTTTAATACCTTTCCTTCTTCTGTTCAAGAGAGTTTCAATTACCTTTTCTTGTGGCTAGTCATTTCTTTTGCTGATTCCCCATGAGAGTTGTAATCATTCTTCCTTTGGTTAATCACAGTCATACTGTTAAAACCAATGCTTTATTCCCCTGCAATCACACTCTTTCTTCGGTTAAACACAGTTTTCCTGTTAAACACTAAAACCCTTGCGGAGTTCGCAACCTTCTCTTGGTTCTTCTTCCTTTGATTGGTTAACCACTGTCTGTTAGTTAAAACACCAATTTGCGGTTCTTCTAAGTTAATCACAGTCTATCAATTAACATATTGAGTTTCCTCTTGGGTTAATCACATTCTCTTGGTTAATCACCCATTTTTTCAATTAACCACAGTTTATTTGTTAATGTTGAGCTCCTTTTGAGTTAATCATATTCTCTTGGTTAATCACTCATTCTTCTCGGTTAATCATAGACTTTCTATTAAAACTGAATCCCCAGCCGTTAGCAACCTTCTCTTGGTTCGAATACTTGCACCCTTGGGTTAGTAACCTTTCTTTGGTTCAAATACCCTTTCTTCGGTCAGGTACTGTTTGTTCAGTCAGTGTATCGAACGTCCTTTGGGTCACGACCTTCACTTGGTCCCACACCCGTCCTTTGGGTCACGACCTTTGCTTTGTCCTACACCCGTCCTTTGGGTCACGACCTTTGTTTGGTCCCACACCCGTCCATTGGGTCACGACCTTCGCTTGGTCCCACACCCGTCCTTTGGGTCACGACCTTCGCTTGGTCCCACACCCGTTCTTTTGGTCACAACCTTCGCTTGGTCCCACACCCGTTCTTTGGGTCACGACCTTCGCTTGGTCCCACACTCGTCCTTTGGGTCACGACCTTCGCTTGGTCCTACACCTTTCCTCCTGGTATATCACAATCTATCTGTTAACCTTTCCCCCTGCACGATTGCAATCTTTTCTTTCTTCAGTTAACCACTGTTTATCAGTTAATATACCAAAATCCCCTCATAGTCAAACATCTTCTCTTGGTTCAGTACTCTTTCCTCTTGGTTCATCACAGCCTCTCTATTGACACCAAACCCTTTTCCCCACAGAGTCTTGCTCTCTTTTTCTTTGCTTAACCACTGCCAGTCAGTTAATGTACCGAATTCTTATTATCCTGGTTTCAACACCATTCTTTTGTTCGTTTCCCCAGTAGGGTCGCTTATCCTCTGATTCCTAGCACGATTCTTTATTCTCTTACTCCCCAGTGGAGTCCTTCCTGTTCCTTTTGCTCCTTTATCTTCTTGGTTTCAACATTGTTTTTGCACTTTATCCTCATCTCAGTTACTACTTCTTTTCCTTTGCACTTCTTTCTTGGTTTTGACACCATTTCTTGGGAATCCCCAGCGGAGTTTCTTTCTTTTGTTCTTAGTTTTGACACCACTTTCCTTTTCCTTTCCGTCTTAGTTCCTCGAACTATGAAAGCTCTGATTCTGCATTCGTTCGAATGTCAGATACGTAGGCACGAGATCGCGATGATCTTGGCGAGCACACTTCCACCCTTCTTTCCTTTCCCCTTCTTTTCCCTGGTTCCATGAACTACGGAGCTCTGATTTCCTCATTGTACTATGAGGGTACGTAGGCACGAGGGCCCCAATCCTCTGCGAGCACTTTCTTCTTTCTTTCTTATCCTTTCTCTCTCCTCTTCTTTTATCTAGAAGTCTTTCGACAGATAACTCATCCAAGCCTAGAAGCAAGCGAAATGGTTCCCGTTGAGTACGACAAATGCGTTAGGTGCTAGTACCTTCCTTTTGTATAACCGACCCTGGTTCCTGTTTCTCTTCCCCTTGGGTTTTATCGATATTTTCCCTGTCCTTTGGGACTAAATAAAGTTCTGTGGTGACTCTGTTATATCTTTGAGTGTGCGATTCACTCAGGTATAAACCAGCCATCTTCAGGTGGCGACTCTGCTGGGGAGTCCTTGCTCTTGCAGGTTGGGGTCTCTCCTAGTTTTGTTTGCTTTCTTGCTTGCTTGGGTGTTTATTTTTTGCGCTTACTTGCTTTATCTTTATGCTTTAGCTTTATGTTTATTTACTACATTTCTTTACTGCTTTGAATATTCATATGCTGCATATTCTGGATATCTGCTATATTCTGCTGTTGTTGGGATGGGTAGATATTATTGGAGAGAAAAGTCCTAACACCGGGCTTAGCATACATATAGGCTAGAACGTGGATAGTCATGAGGCATGCGTTTTGCGCGTTGGGTTACCACGAGAGCCATATTCCAGATCGTGATTCCCTTGAGAATACTTCCGTCCGACGAGCATTCGCTACGGCAGGGGGTTTTTATTCTGAGTCCTATGGTTTGGGTAACCTTTCTAGGGATCACCTTGTTGTGTCTAGATCACACCTGTGAGTGGGATATGGGTTTTTGCAGGAAACCAAGCCTCTTCATACCTTTGTTCTCTCACGCACGCCAGATCCTTTGCACCAACACAGAGTTACATCAGCAGATTATCCAGAAGAAGTGGCATCCCTGACTTACATTATTGCCTAATATTATTGTATAATGTTATTGCATCATCATGTATGCCGAACTTTTGAACTTGAGTTATTGCATCACCATATGTATGCTGAACTTTTGCATCATTGGGTGTTGCATGTCTCATTTGCAATCCATCTGCATAAACAACATGTGCATACGTACATTTACATTTGCATACATCCAAACCAGAGAAAGCTCACTTTCTTCCCTTCATCAGCCCAAAAGACAACGATTCTCCGACGCCGAAAGCCAAAGGATCATGGAACAGGTTGGGTATGAGAACACAATACGCAAGGAAGGCAAGGTTGACATGGTTGTGGGACTACTTCTGGACAGTATGACAATGAACTCCTCAGATCAGATTGTGATTGATGAGCAAGCCCAGAATGGACCAAAGGTGGATAAGATCACGAATACGGATGCAAGAAATCTACCGGTCCACCCCTTGTCTAATCAGAAGACCACTAAAGGCAATCAGAAACAAAAGCGTAAGCAAATCAAGAAAAGGAACAACAATTAAGGGAAGAGACGTCCTCGTCTTGATCCTATTCCCATGACTTACACGCATCTATTGCCTGTTCTGGTTCGTGATGGGGCAATTGTTCCTAAAGAGATCAAGTCAGCCAAGTTACCTTATCATCCTAAGCATGATACTAATGCCACATGTGGATACCATGCTGGATATGTGGGGCATTCTATAGAAGCCTGTGTCATCTTTAAGAACAGAGTCCAAGAGCTCATTGATCAGAAGTTGCTTTGCTTTACAGAGAAACCTTGCCAGAATTTTGCACCTATGATTACCAAAGCATCTGCTGAGGCAAAGAATAGAGGTCCTCTTACTCATGTGCAGATTCCTCCAACCATTCAACCTGTTGGGCAATACCCCTACCAAGGTGTTCAGTCTGATAACTCTGGAATGCCTTTTGCCTATCCTGGGGCACCCTCTGTTGTTGAACCTCTAGTTGCTTATCTCGGGGCACCCTACACTCCGTATGGGATCCAATTTGGTCATATGGTTAATAAGGTGCCTAGTTTGATGCGCCCTGCTCAAGTGTTCCCGCAATACGCTACACGTCAGATTCATCCTCAAGCACCTCTGGCTCCTACGCCATACTATTCATTCTCGCATGTTGCTGCAAACCAACATCAACAGCCTCCTCAGGCTCATAATCAGCAAGCCCAAGGCCGGAAGCGTCAAAACCATCACAAGCCCCGAAACAATCTAGAACGAAGGAATACTCCTCTAGATCTGATTCCTGTGACATACAGTCAACTTCTCCCATATCTGGTTCAGAACTCGTTGGTGGTTCCCAAAGCTCTGAAGCCCCTGCCAGAACCATTCCCACATGGGTATGATCCCAATTTGCAATGCGGATATCATGCTGGGTCAGCTGGACATTCGACTGAGGGTTGTAACGCTTTCAAAGCTAAAGTCCAATAGTTGTTTGGCGAAGCACTTAATTGTTCAAGATGATAAACTGTGGGTGAACGGAAATCCCTTGTCCGTGTAAGGGCCAAGATCGCAAAAGAATCCCTTGAATAAGCCTGAACATCGGTAATCATCATGTCATTCCATCTTTTCCATTTGTAATCTTTTTATTGTCAAGCATTGTCCACTTGTAAAACTTGTGTGTTTTTGAATGATAATAATGATGAAATGAATATGCATGTTTTGAATAAATTCATCCGTGTTCACTCATATTTTTATCAATATCGCACATTTGATCAAGCAAAATCAAAAGGAGAATGATGAAATCAAAAAGACATGAGATCACTGTCTGTATGCGTTCGAATAAAACCTTGTTGGCAATGTAAGACATTTGTTCAAATCCCCAAACACTGGAGTTATAAGGAAGATAATCCCTAGTCAACCCCTTTGGGCCTTGAAGTAGGAGTTTCTTTCTGTACACATAAAACCCTCAATCTTAACCAGTGGCAGGGTAGTCTTCAACTAGTTTGACCATGCGTTCAAATTTCAAAAAAAGAGTACCCCATTCTGAGGATCAACCACATCCTATCCCTCGCAAGAGGTCGGAAAAATCACAAATCCACATTGGTTGTCCCTTACCGACCAAAGGAATGAGGCAATCACAACTCTCCCTTACAAATCAAACAAACACATGTCACACGATTTTGTAAAAAAAAAAAGCAAAATCACAAAAGCAAGAGAGAAAAAAAAAACCCGCTAAGTAAAAAAAACGACAGGCAAAAATTAGGGCATCCCGGTAGACTGCAAATTCAAAATAATTGGTCTACGCAAAAATTAGGGAAAACAAAAAGAACAAAACAAAGAATCAAAAGAGAAAAATCCTCAACAAGAACAAGTTTGTGTGATCACATGTGACAAAAGCAAAAGGTGAGTGATTGTCGCTCCAAAACCCTCGTCGGTTCCCATTCAAAATCCTTTTGAAAGGTGAACGCTTGTGTCAAACTAGCTAAATGTAGGACTGGAGAACATCAAGGAGAATGAGTGGGTTAAAATAATTTTTGAGCCTTATATCCTTTCTTTCTTAAACCATGAACCAGGCCATGATACAACCCTCAAAAGACCTAACTGAAGTAGGGTTTATTTCGAAAGCATACTACAGTGGGATCATGTCAAAACTGACTCCCAAAGATTTGCTTATCATTTGTGTCGATACTGACATGGCATTCTAAATGGTCATTCATTCACTATATGTCATAATCTTAGTGAACATACTTGGATTTCAAAACTGACATATGCATGGTATTAGCATTATCATTTTCAAAATAAACACTTTTTGCTTGAGAACAAGCACTGGACATCAGAAAGCTTCTACAATGGAAAGTTTGATCATCTCAAGGGGAAAAATGCTTGAAAACTCTGTTGAGCAAAACGGCTTAGCCACCTCAAGATTCAGTCAATCTGGGCCAGTCACGTCGAGATTCTCAAAGATCAGTTGGTTAGGGGCATTCCTCCAAAGATTGATCAGACAAGGGCAAAATCACTTCTGAGCTCACATTGGGGCAGGCCGCCTCAAGAGCACAATAAGTCAACCTCTCCAAGAGACGTTTAATCAAGGGCATACTGTTTCGATACACTGGGGCAAGCCGTCTCAAGATCATCATGTGACACAACTGTTTCCTACCTTGTGATAGGGGCAATCCATGCAGATACCCAACAGACTGGGGCAGAGACAGGCTACCAAAATACAAGTTCTCTCCCTATTTTGAAGCAAGAGCAATGGTGCATCACCAACTGCTGATCCTGAAGTAGGTGTCGGGGAATCATGTCTTTATGGCTTACACCCTAACCTCAACTCTTTCGCCTCCCACAACAAAAACACTAGAACCGTTGCACAGACCGCTCTCATGCATTAATCACGTCGCTTCACTCATGCATATCCTTCATCTGGCATAGCATAGAGCCTTGATATAAGTATGATCATACTTGACATCTCTTAAGAACCCTATCACTGACATTTTGCATGTAGTAATCATCATCGCATAGCATTACATCCTCAAACGCATATCATAATCTTCAACATGGAGCATTACGCCATACAGGTCCAAACATGCGTTCCAATCAAAATCCAGTTCTTGTCTGGTAGTCAGTCTCGTATAGCTTAATCAAACTCCAGTTCTCGTCTGGTGGTTAGTTCTCGCCTGACCTATCTTTTTCAAAGTCCAGTCCTCGTCTAACAAACCTTTCCGAAACCTTTTCAATTCTCTGGTCCATCCATAACCTTTTTAGTTCTATGGACCATCCAGAACCTGCCCAACTTGCGACACTGCATCTTAACCTGCACCGCTGCATAACATAATACCAAGCATCATGTAGATTGCACATACATAGCATATGCATCTAACATACTTCCTTATTCAGCCAACTTCCCATCTATCAAACTCTCTACACTTGCACCTCTCTTTTTGTCGCCGTCAGCCAAATTTTCGAGTTACTTTTTTATTTAATCCACTTCTACCTCGAATCATCGAAAAGCTAGCGCAGTTCGAACATTCAGGTCCAAGAGGATTAAATAGGGGCAGCTATCGTAACCCGAAATTTGACCTCCTTTTTTTCTTTTGCATAAGCATGTGCACTCGCATCGCCGACATACGCATCCGCACTTTTTCTCTGTGATTTTGTTATAGGAATATTCAGGTTTTCCAAGCTCGATTAATCGCATATTCACAAGGTCATCACATCCTGAAAACAAGCACAAGATAAGGGTTTCCATGATTATTCATCAAAACAAAAGGTGGAAAATTGAAATCGAGACCTCAGTATTTATTCCTGAGCAATCTGGGCAAATTTTGCCTAGAGTAACCGGTTACTCAATATAGGGTAACCGGTTACTCAGTACAGATTTGCAGATTTTGCTGCATTTTTGGGACAGCAACTCTGCACTCTATTTATTCTTGGATTCTACATAGTTCTCGCAATGTGTGGAACATTCTAGACATCTCAAGACATTTCAAGACTATTCAAGACACTCCACTTACATTTATTCCAATGCCTCACTTTAAATTAAGTGCACCATGTTCCTTGATTTCCAACTATGTGAACCTTTTGATTTGAAGCTTACATTGGGATTGTTACTGAGTTAACTTCATAACTAACTGAGTTAACCGTTTGACTCGGTGAGTCAAGTGTAACTAACTCCTAGCCTAACTCCAAAGCTAACTCCTAGCCTAATTCCAAACCTCTCACACTCCAAACCAAAACTCTATATAAATAAACCTTCAATCATTTTTCAAGGGGGGAGGAACCATTTCACTCTCAATTCTCTCACATTCTCTCTGAATTTTTCTACAACTTCTTCATCTTCACCTGCATTTTCTTCCCAAACCTCACCATAACTCTTCACCATTGAAGAATAATCACTTCTACATTGGAAGTGATTATTTCTTGAGCTTTACTTTCATCATCTTGCAAGTATACTTGGTTTTCTGGAGTTTTATTAGCTTTTGGATTCATCTTAAGTGTTTACTTCAAGGTTCTACGGTTCGAATTCGTATTTCGGAGTTTCGACGCAATTTGCTCGGTTTCAGTACGATTCGGCTATAATTGAAGATTCCTCTGGTTTTCTTTGATTATCTACATCAATATTAATTTGCAACAATCACCAGGCCAATCCTCTGGCCTATAGGTTGGTAGCTCTCACTCATTTTTCTATTTCGAAAGTTTTCGTATCATTTGCGATGTAGTTCGTTACTTTTTATGCGTGAATTGATTTTGCATTTACATGATCCATGATCTTGATGTGTTAATTGATTCCATCACTGTTTATTTGCTATTTTGGAATTTGATTTTCATGCACAAATTCATACCCAAGCATGTGGTAATTTGAACAAGTGATTTGGGTGCTTTAAGTGCTTTTTCAAAAGCTTTTTTTTTTTGCCACTGTTACAGTGGTAACCGGTTACTCAATATAAGGTAACTGGTTACCCTTCACAATTTTCCCCAGATTTGCCTTTTTTCAAGCAAGTAACCGGTTACTCACTTTAGAGTAACCGTTTACCACTGTAACAGAGTGCCATTTTTGGTGTTTTTCAAGCTTGTTAGCCATGATCTCTCCCTCTAACTTCCATGGATTAATGTGATTGATTTATATTGATGTTTTAGGTGTTGTTTCTCTTCAATTTAAAGCATGATTGTGAACTTTCCGATGCTCGATCTTTTAATTTCATAATTGTGCTCATTCTCAACATGATCATTCTTGCACATTTCATCCACATAATGACATGATTTGTTTTGCATTTTGGATTGTCATTTGGCGTTGTTTTGCACTCTCTTTTATTAAGTTTGTTCTTCATGAACAAGCTTAATCTTGTATAATCAATAATGCACCCTTTGCTTTAATAATTTTTCAATTCATTTTGGAAAGTTACTAGCATATTCCTCCCTCTTGATTAGTTAATCGAAACTTCGTTTCGATTATTAATCTTCCCGTTGACGCTTTTCTTTAGGCTTCCTTTAGATCTTTCTCTCTCTTTCCCTCCGCGGAGTTAGAGTTTCGCACGACATTGGAGCACTGTATAACTTGGAGCTGTTACGCTGTTTGTTTTAACTTCTGCACTACACCCTGTGTGTTAGAGAAGGCATGAGAATGGAGAATTCCTACTCTCATTCTGACCACTTCAGGTAGGGGACGAATGACCTTGTGCCTGGCTTAGTAACCTCTATCTCCAGGCGGTAGCATATCTCTTTCCCCAGTTGAGTCGATCCTCGATCACTCTTATCTCTTTCAATCAGTCTTTTGATCAATCATTGTTCGCTTGGTTCACGATCATTAGTAATCTTCAGAGATTCAATCTCTTGGTCTTGTTCAATACCTTTCCTTCTTCTCTTCAAGAGAGTTTCAATTACCTTTTCTTGTGGCTAGTCATTTCTTTTGCTGATTCCCCATGAGACTTGTAATCATTCTTCCTTTGGTTGATCACAGTCATACTGTTAAAACCAATGCTCTATTCCCCTGCAATCGCGCTCTTTCTTTGGTTAAACACAGTTTTCCTGTTAAACACCAAAACCCTTGCGGAGTTCGCAACCTTCTCTTGGTTCTTCTCCCTTTGATTAGTTAACCACTGTCTGTCAGTTAAAACACTAATTTGCACATCTTCTCAGTTAATCATAGTCTATCTGTTAACATATTGAGTTTCCTCTTGGGTTAATCACCTTCTCTTGGTTAATCACCCATTTTTTCAGTTAACCACGGTCTATCTGTTAATGTTGAGCTCCTTTTGAGTTAATCACCTTCTCTTGGTTAATCACTCATTCTTCTCGGTGAATCACAGTCTTTCTGTTAAAACCGAATCCCCATCAGTTAGCAACCTTCTCTTGGTTCGAATACTTGCACCCTTGGGTTAGTAAGCTTTCTTTGGTTCAAATACCCTTTCTTCGATCAGGTACTGTTTGTTTAGTCAGTGTATCGAACGTCCTTTAGTTCACGACCTTCGCTTGGTCTCACACCCGTTCTTTGGGTCACGACCCTCGCTTGGTCCTACACTCGTCCTTTAGGTCACGACCTTCGCTTGGTCCCACACCCGTCCTTTGAGTCATGACCTTAGCGTGGTCCCACACCCGTTCTTTGGGTCACGACCTTCACTTGATCCCATACTCGTCCTTTGGGTTACGACCTTCGCTTGGTCCCACACCCGTTCTTTGGGTCACGACCTTCGATTGGTCCCACACCCGTCCTTTGGGTCATGGCCTTCGCTTGGTCCTACACCTTACCTCCTGGTATATCACAATCTATCTGTTAACCTTTCTCCCCACACAATTGCAATCTTTTCTCTCTTCGGTTAACCACTGTTTATCAGTTAATATACCAAAATCCCCTCAGAGTCAAACACCTTCTCTTGGTTCAGTACTCTTTCCTCTTGGTTCATCACATCCTGTCTATTGACACCAATCCCTTTTCCCCACCGAGTCTTACTCTCTTTTTCTTTGGTTAACCACTACCAGTCAGTTAATGTACCGAATTCTTATTCTCTTGGTTTCAACACCATCCTTTTGTTTGTTTCCCCAGTAGGGTCGCTTACCCTCTGATTCCTAGCATGATTCTTTGTTCTCTTACTCCCCAGTGGAGTCCTTCCTATTCCTTTTGCTCCTTTAACTTCTTGGTTTCGACACCGCTCTTGCACTTTATCCCCAGCTCAGTTACTACTTCTTTTCCTTTGCACTTCTTTCTTGGTTTTGACACCATTTCTTGGGAATCCCCATCAGAGTTTCTTTCTTTCTTTTGTTCTTGGTTTTGACACCACTTTCCTTTTCCTTTTCTGTCTTAGTTACCCGAACTATGGAAGCTCTGATTCTGTATTCGTTCGAATGTCAGATACGTAGGCACGAGATCACGATGATCTTGGCGAGCACACTTCCACCCTTCTTTCCTTTCCCCTTCTTTTCCCTGGTTCCATGAACTACGGAGCTCTGATTTCCTCATTGCACTATGAGGGTACATAGGCACGAGGGCCCCAATCCTCCGTGAGCACGTTCTTCTTTCTTTCTTTTCCTTTCTCTCTCCTCTTCTTTTAGCTAGAAGCCTTTAGATAGATAACTCATCCAAGCCTAGAAGCAAGCGAAATGTTTCCCGTTGAGTATGACAGATGCGTTAGGTGCTAGTACCTTCCTTTCGCATAACCGACCCCCGTTCCCGTTTCTCTTCCCCTTGGGTTTTATCGATATTTTCCCTGTCCTTTGGGACTAAATAAAGTTCAGTGGCGACTTTGTTGTATCTTTGAGTGTGCGATTCACTCAGGTATAAACCATCCATATTCACCTGACATATGCAGATTGGAGAAAACATATTGTGGACTACTTGAAGAATTCAACAACATCTGTAGAGCGAAAGATCAAGTATAGATGTCTAAGTTATATTCTTATGGGGAATGAGCTATTCAAAAAGACGCCTGAGGGAGTCTTACTTAAGTGCCTTAGTGAGGCTGAGGCCTATTTGGCTTTGTCGAATGTCCATGGTGGGGCATGTGGCACTCACCAAGTAGGTCATAAAATGAAATGGCTTTTGTTTCGACAAGGAATTTATTGGCCTACCATGCTGAAAGATTGCATCGAGTTCGCCAAAGAGTGTCAAGAGTGCTAGAGGCATGCAGGTATACAACATGTTCCTACAAGCGAACTGCATTCTGTTGTGAAGCCTTGGCCTTTTAGAGGTTGGGCGTTGGATTTGGTAGGTGAAATTCGACCAGCATCTTCTAAAAGTCATAGGTATATCCTGGTGGGCCTCAATTACTTTACGAAGTGGATTAAAGCCATTCCTTTAGCGAATGTTGATCAAGAAGCCGTGATCGAATTCATTCAAAGGCACATAATTTATAGGTTTGGGATCCCAGAAATGATTACAACTGATCAAGGATCAGTATTTACTGTTCGAAAGGTTCAGGATTTTTCTAAAGAGGTAGGGATCAAGTTGTTGACGTCTATGCCTTATTATGCCCAGGCGAATGGTCAAGTCGAAGCAGTAAATAAAGTTGTAATTGGTTTAATAAAGAAGCATGTGGGGAAAAAGCCAAGAAATTGGAATAAGACATTAGACCAAATTTTGTGGGCTTGTCAAACATCCCCTAAGGAGGCAATAAATTCTACGCCTTTCCAACTGACTTATGGGCATGATACGGTGTTGCCGATAGAAATCTATCTTCAATTAACTAGGATTCAAAGACAGAATGAAATTCTGTCTGAAGATTATTGGAACATGATGTTAGATGAACTAGTCAATCTGGATGAAGAAAATTAATGCCTTAGAATTGTTAAAGAGGAAGAAAAAGAGGGTAGAAAAAGCATACAATAAAAGGGTTAAAGTCAAGTCATTTTCGACTGGAGACTTGGTGTGGAAGGTTATTCTACCCATGGATAAAAAGGATAGAACATTGGGTAAATGGTCCCTAAAACGGGAAGGTCCATTCAGAATTATCCAAGTATTTTCTAACAATGCATATGAAATCGAAGAGTTATCTGAGGATCGAAGACTCTGAAAAGTGAATGGGAAATATTTGAAAAGATATAGGCCTGCGCTTCAGGAATTCAAGATACTAACAGAATAGTTCATATGTAAAATTAAATCCAAAATGGTATTTAAATTCAGATGGAAAATAGCTTACTCATCATATTACAAAACTAGAGTTTGAAATAAATTCGAACAAATTACAACGCCAACGTTAACAAACAAAGTACTTAGAAAGGAAGAGAGGCATTCATGCGTTCATATTTTAACTTCGAAAGCAGCAAACGGCGGTCAATGATGGATTTGTTAGTAGTGAGAGTGTCAATTTCTGCTCCCAAAGCCTGAGCTCGTTTGACATGATACACTCCCACTTGAATCTCATTGTCGAGCTCTTGTAGGTCGAGCTTCTGAATTTTTTCTTGATGCTCTTTATCCTTTTGAATCTTGGCTTGTAACTCTTTCATTTGTTTTCCCAAGCCGAAATGTTGTTGACGCAAGTCTCAAGTTCTGCCTGATTTTGTTCAAAGCCTTTCTCTATTGATGCGACTTTATTGGTTGATTCAGTTGCAGCGTCCCATTCAGCCATTTGACTATCCACTTTATTTTGAATTTTGTTTGAGAGGTCTCTTCGACGGTTGAGGTCTGCAATAAAATGGTCGATAAGCAATCCAAGTTCCATGATTACGTCTGCAACTTCTGGAGGGGTAGTCAAAATTTTGACTTGCTTCAAGAGGTCTTTAATTGCAAAGCAGGCTGAAGAGTTATCTTCTAAAACTTTGAGCAGGTCAACATTAATGGTTGTCTCCTTAATTTTCTTGAGACGTTCGTCAATAGGCGCACTTGCAGACTGACCACCAGAGACAGTCGAAGACTAGAACACTTGTCAATCGAACTGCCCCTTGTACTTAGAATTGCCTTTAGGTACTCAGCTGGTTTATTTTTCTTCAAATTATCTAGTTCTTCCTAGGTGAAAGTAGTGTTTATTCCAGTCGAAGGGGCTTTAGATTCCTTCACAGTCTCTGAGGCCTGGTTAGTCTTAGGCATTTCGGTTGGTCCTGCATCATCATTATTTTCTTCTTCTTCTTCCTCAGGGTTGTGCACATAGTCGAACAGGGGTTGACCTTCTCCCTGGTATTCTTCCTCATCTGAAGCATTGTCACCTTGGTTGATTTCTGGCGAAAAGTCATCAGTTTTTTCTTGCATAACTTCTTTTGTGTTCTGGACAACTATTATTTCTTCGATGTCCATGGTGTGTTGTTCTTCGTCTTCCTCTTCATGATCAGACTCAGTGGTCAGAGATTGTTGTGTGGTATCCTTTAGGGTGAATTTTCTTGTGGTTCTTCGGTGGGTTTATTTACCTCGCCCATGGATCCTTTGGTCGAATCCTTGTTGGATGCGGGTTGGTACGAAGGAGAGCTGGTGCTCCCAGGGATAATTTGTTTGATGCTTGATTGTTCGACCCCATCCGCGCCACCCTGAAAAAGAATTCGAATCATGATGAGTCAAAAATAAAAGAAGAGGGAAAATGGTTAAGGACAATTGAGGTAAAATTATATTACCTTAGGACCTTCTGCACCAGGGTTGAAATTGTCACTTTCAAGATGTTCAGGAGTACTCTTGGGGGCAGGTTTAGCACTAACCTCCATCACTTTTGGGGTAATGGGTTTCTTGGCTTTGATTTTGATGGTGTTGATTTTTGGTTGGGAAGTGGCATTAGAAACCTTCGCTTTCTTCTTCTTCTTGGCAACTTTAGAAGTGTCTGGAGAAAGGTTTTCATCATCTGATTCGACTACCAGAACCTGAGGTTCTTTAGCCTTTCTTTTCTTGGGAGTTGGAGGATGTTTTCGATTTACCTAAAAATAACGAAAAACATTAGAATATGAAGATAATACATCAGGAGAAATAAGGAAAACCATAAAGTGTACCTTTTTTGTTGGTTTGGGGTTTTCTTCTTCTTGACCTTCTGCTTTGGTCGAACTGGCAGTTTTCTTTGTTGGGCCTTTTTCTAGTTGTTTTCTTTCGACAGCTAGAATAAGAAAAGGTCAAAACAAATGCCACAAGTAAAACGATGTTAAGAAACTGTTAGAAGTAAATGAATTAAATTAGAAGATTCCTCTTATTCCACGGACAAACTAGTTGGGAAACGGAGGGCTAAAATCCACGCCGAAATCAGTCGCTGGTTGTCGAGGGAATCTTGGTGGATGTAAGTTAAAAGCTAACTCATACATATGTTCAGGTTTTATATTCGACGGTAATTTTAAATCTAGGAGTTTCTTCATAAATTTCTCATTCAAAGTAACTACTGCTTCACGGATGGTTCGACTAATGTCATCAGGTCTGTAGGTAGTTTCAAAGTATTTTTGAAATTTTTGAATTTCCTTGATATGAGTCGAAATATCATTCTTGGTCTTATCCTGTATAAGAGCAAAAGCAGATGTTAAATGTTGATTGAAAGCATTGACATCGAACATTTTTGTAGAATAGTATTGTTTCCACCAAGTATCTTATTCTTGGGAACAAAAGTAGGATGGTGTGAAAGTAATAGGAGTGAGTTGAGTAGTGCTATTATACTAAGACATTCCATCCTTGCTTTGAAAGAAATGCCTCCCATATGGTGAAGGATTCTGCTTCTTGATCTTTTGACATAGGAGGAAATTTTCTGGTAAACCATTATGGGCCACGAGTTCTTTTAGCGAAGGGAGCCATATAAGGAGTACAATTGTAGCGCTTGGCATACATCATCAAATACTCAATGAAAGTCTGTTGAAGGTTTAGGCCTTCGTCACTAGGAGTCACGTGGACGAGGCGTGTCCCTTCGACTCGTATGTTCTTGATCTCACCAGCTTCTTCGTTAACTGTGTTACGAGTCGACAGTGAGGGTTTCAAGGTGGCATTAAGCCACAACTGGAGTATCCAGAATGGACAAGCTAGATTTAAGTTCGACCTAAGTTGAATCTGTTTAAGGAGTTTCACGCTTTGCACTAAAGATTCATATAGGCAACCTAGAATCAATCGACTAAGGAAAAGTTTACGTACAACATGTAGTTGGTTGGCCATGGCCAAAAATTTTTTTGCAACTTGTAGAGACCTCGAGCAAAAAATGCAGCGGGATAACCAAAGAGCAAGGAAAGCAATATGTTCTTTGTCAAATACTTCTTCAGTATCTTTCTTGTGATGGGCAGAGATGTATTGGGTGAAAGTGGCTCGATTGCCGTTGAAGCCAATAGTGTCTTCTGTCATTTGGTTTGGATCAAAGGATTCTCCAGTTGGTCGAAGACCAGTAATTGCAGCGATGTCGAAAAAAGTTAGGGTTAGCAGTCCACAAAGGAAGTGGAAGTTGTTGTGTGTGTTGTCCTAGAAATACAGGGAGGTTAACAACATGGTTTGACAATAACCAGGTCCTGATTTTGACACTTGAATCTGTTGTTGTAAGCCCTAGAGGCCAATACTTTTGGTACTTGTATCGAATTATTTATTAATAATAAAAGGCATTTCTTTATTATGTTTTCTTTTCCAAAGTGATAAAGTCCCTAGAATAGCTAGTTCGTTTAATGAAATATTAAGTGTGACTTAATCATGAGATTCCATTAAACATAAGGACATTATTCTTAAAGTATCTGTAGTCGAGCTTTAATGTGAAATGGGATAACCTTAAAGCATTAAGACTATTATATAGATAGACTGATGATCACATCTCATGGATCATGGATAAAGAGTTATCAAGTCTTAACATAGGTATGATTATTATGAGTAATATTTATACTGGATTGACCCACTATAAGAGTACTACATAGAATGTTATGCAAAGTGTCATAAGTTACTCTCATGGTGATAGTGGTGTATACCACCCTTCGGCCTGAAACCACTATGGACCCTAGATGTAGAGTCAAGTACTTTATTACTGATTAAACATTGTCCGTAATTGGATGACTATAAAGACAGTTGATGGGTACTTCATAAAGCATGCTGAGGGACATGAGTGGTCTAGATGGAATTTGTCCATCCTGCATAACAGGATAAATGTCTAAGGGCCCAATATTGAACTGAACAAGGATGACACGGTATATGCCTTGTTTTCAATATAGACATAAAGGCAAAAGAGTAATTGTACACACAAGCACTATCACAAAAGGTTTTGTTAGATCACATGACAATTTCATGACTTGGGTAGCAATGATGTGTTGCTAGATACCGCTCACTGTTTATTATGTTAAATGAATGATTTAATATAATTACCAACGTCGTGAAATCCTACAGGGTCAAACATATAAGGACAGTTTGATAAAAGGTAGAGTAAATAAGGCACACCGTAAGGTACGATATACTTAAGTAAATATGTAACACCGTAAGGTGAGGTGCACTTAAGTGGAATACGGATTGTGGTAAGGTACTGCGTGCTTAAGTGATATACGGTACATCATAAGATATGGTGTGTGTCACACCCTAATTTTTAACCCTAAGATCCCACCTCTTTAGGCTAAGCATTTCATGCATAACTACCCAAGTATCGTTGCTTTGTCTTGTTTATTTTGTTCATTTTTGAATTAAGGATTGCTCCAAGAGGCCTCAAGGAATTAGCCACTCAAGTCTTAAAGGCATCATCAGTCAAGCAAGTCTTCACACTCATAGGAAGCTCATTCCCATCAGATGGCAAGTACAAGATGCCCTCGCATTGAGCTCCTCAAAGGTTCAATAACACCTAATCAAGAATTAGGGTTTCTTCAAGTCAAAGCCAGTTGCACCTTTGGATATTGATCAAGAGTTTCCCTCCATCCATAATCAAGTTTAAGTGTGTATCAATTCACGTTTACCAGGATCTCATGACTTAGAACGTGATTCAAAGGTTTCAAATGCATTTTTATGGCCCATTCATATGATTTAAATGGCTCAAGAAGTTTGATCTATTGATAGTTGAAGAATTTGGTTCAATTGTTAAAAAGTCAACAGATGCTCAAAGTCAAAGTTTGACTTTTGACTTTTTTAGATCAACTACGGACATTTCGAGTCAATAATCGAGAAAGTGTGGGACTTAATTGAGTTTGGTCAAGTTAAGTTGAGAAAATCGAAGAAAGAAAATCATATGTTTGAAAGAAACACAAAGAGGATAAAAAAATAATGCAATGGCAAAGTTGTAATAATGCGTGAGGATCAAGAGGGAAGGCAATGGCATTTTTGTAATTATCAAAAAGCAGTTGAGGATCAGCATCACTCAATGGCAAAATGGTAATATTTGTACATGCTTGAGGATCAAGGAAGGAATATACCATACGTGGGCACTAAGTAATGGCAAAGTTGTAATTATCAAAAAGCAGTTGAGGATCAGCGTGAGGATCAGCATCACTCAATGGCAAAATGGTAATATTTCTATATGCTTGAGGATCAAGTAATGAATATACCATACGTGGGCACCAAGCAATGGCAAAGTTGTAATTATCAAAAAGCAGTTGAGGATCAGCGTGAGGATCAGCATGAGGATCAACATCGCTTAATGGCAATTTTGTTAATAGTGATCTTCTCATTTACACTACTAATGGCAGTTTTGTAATTATTGGTGGCAAACTTGTAATTAGAAGTTGATACTCAGGGCAGTCCTAGTACTCAAGAATGGAGAGGATCAAGAATCCTATATATAGTCCTTTTTGTTCTTCAATGAGGGATTTAGGGAGATTCAAGGATTCATGGAGGATTAATTCAAGAAAAATTCAAGGGAAATGGTCATGAAATTCTTCCAAACATCATATTCTCACTAAAATCCATTGTCACATAAGAGTCGAAAACTCGAATCTCCCGATTTTTTCCACTTCCCTTATATCAAATATAACTCATCCAATGCATTCAAACCAAACATTTCAACACACTCATGGGGGCTCAGTGAAGCTGTAGACATCATCATATTTCATCTGGAAATACTCTAGAAGGTGTATTGGACACACTCCAATAGGTAAACTTTCTTGATTTCAAACCCTCATTAAGGCTTCATTTTCATCTATTCAAGTTGCTATTGTGTTTGCCTTGATATGTTGAATGAAAACCCCATGAAAATGGGCATTGGTTGATCATATATGGTACTAAATTTTATTTATTTTCTTTTCAATTGTTTTAACTTTCGTCTTTATTTTAACAAAAATCAAAAAGAACATTTTATTCTTTCTTGCTATTTATTTCATTTTCATATTTAAAAACCCAAAAAAATAGTTTATTTTGGTTTAAGTTTACTTTGTATTATTTACTTTGTGTTCACATAACTTTTGATTTTGTTTAAATAATTTCTCATTGTTTATTTCATGTTAAAGTTCATGCTTAATCATCTCTTAACATGCCTCGTTGTTAAATATCATGTTGATATCATGTCGTGATTGAGGCTGTTGTCTTGTGAAGTTTTATTCTTGAGAGACTTATGCTTGCTGATTACATGATGTTTTTCCATGTGTCTATTGCTTTCTTTGATCCTTGTTGACCTTATTCCAAGGGAGGGGCTTGTTGTTGACAATCTTTGTCATTTGCATTTGCATCTTTATTTTCTTGTACATATATCTCTTAACTTATAATCCTAGAACTTGATATCCCTTAGGAAGTCTCCCTTAGGATTATCTTAAACTTAGACACTCAAATTAGTGTTTCCCCTCCTTCAAAACTCAAAACCTTTTTCAATAAAAACCTTGACCTTAGGTCATTGACTTTTTCAAACTCTTTTTTTCTTAATAAATGCTTCAAGACATCTTAAGCATATTCAAATCTTTTCATAAGACTAAAAAACACAAATCTCATTCAAAACTTTTTGCCACTTGGCTTTTTCAATTAAAAACCTTTTCTCAAAGAAAGATTAGACATGATTCATCCTTAGTTGAGATATGAATCTCCTACCCCATGACATTGCTGAGAAAGATGTTGATTCTTTTCCACTTAAGAGAGGTATACTTGTTGATTATACATCCAAGTTGGAGCCCTTCTCTCAATGTGAAGCAAAGATCCTTCTTCCACATTTTTATGGTGGTTTAGATGAGTATTCTCCTTAAGATGACAACTTGTCTCTTCTCTCAAAACCAACCAACAAACATGCTTTCACCCTAGTTGGCCGAACTACGATTGCTCTGACTTCCTATACAGGATTCGTAGGCATAGGATTGCGATGATCCTAGCGAGCCACCTTTTTCTTTTTCTACCCTTTTTTTTCTCTTTTTTCCGCCTTTTCTTTTTACTTACCCATCTTTTTACCTTTAGCAAACGACTTAACAAATAACACAATAAAATAAGAGGTTCCTGTAGAGTACTACAGATACTTAGGATGCTAGCACCTTCCCTAGGTATAACCAACCCCCGAACCTTAGATTCTCTTTTGCTTTGAATTGCATCGCATGCTTATAGGTTATTCGTTCTTTTTCCCTTCCCTTGGATAAATTAAAGATCGGTTGTGAACTATGATTTGTGATAAAGTTAATTAATAGCTTGATATCTGATTCTCACCGCGACAGAAAATTGCGACTTCACTCGGGAGGAGCTTCCCCCAAGAGGGTTGAATCTAACTTGTTTTATATGTGCTATTTGTTGTATATCTGTATACTTCTATATCTGTATATCTGTATATATTTGTTGCTATCTGCTTGGGTTTTTCTGTGTGCAGGATGTTACTTTGAGTGGTGAGGATAAGTCCTAACCCGAATTTGAGCGTACACTTACGATAGGATAGTGGATATAGTCAAGGAGACTTTGAGGGAGTAATCCCAAAAGAGTTGACTTGAGATTCCACACTCAATTGAGGCCCTCTTGAGGGTGGTATATGTTGAACGAGTTATCGTGAATACATTGCCACTTTTGACCTAGCAGCCCGTGACACTGATGACCTTTAGTTACCCTAATACCCCCACTTGGCCTTTTAGGATGTAGTGCGATGACTATGAGGGAGTAATCCTGAAATGGTTGATACGCGATACTACACTCAGACGAGACTCTCTTGAGAATATTATTGACTACCAAGTAATTGGGAAATTGATAATATTCGAAATATGAGTTTTTGACTCTGGGAACTCTTTAGAACCCTGTTCTGCAGATCATAAACCCATAATACACACATTTTGGGATAGGTAGACCATGGCTCCATGCTTGTGATCTTCAAACCTAGGCCATTGTTTGTTGTCTGTATATACCTGTATATATGTGAATATGTGAATATGTGAATATGTGTATACCTGTGTTTGTGCATTCATCCATCCATGCATTCATGCACCATTATTTCTAACTCTTCAAGGAACTTAGAGTTATCTTGCAAACATCATAGGTTTTACCGTGGATTTTGGAAGTTGTACTCCGTTTTGCAATCCTTCAAACTTTTCAATGAAACGATACTTTTTCAACCATTCAAAGTGTTATCTATTTTATGGAGTTTGCAAATATAACTTTTGAGTTCCTTGAAATTCGTTTGCATTTGTACAACATACATCATGTAGCATTGCATCATTTGCATGCTTCTTTTCCCTAAACAACTCATTCGGCCTTCTGTCCTTGTATCAATAGCTGATTTCCTGGTATTTGTATGAGCTTAAAGTAGTTACTGAAGGATAATGGAGAAGACAGAGAATGTGGATCCCATGTCAGCCTTCAGAGTTATGACTAACCCGATGTTTGATCTTCCTCCTAACGACAATGCTCCACAAGTGGATGTCCCTACACGATCTCAGCCTGTGCAAGATAACCTGGTTGTTCAAGTTGATGAAAGAGATTCCCTACTTCCGAGGTATATGTCAAATCCTCATAATGTCCTCCTTGTAACCAAAGTGAATGATCCTAGAGTTGTGGAAATTGAGGAAGGATTTCGTGATCTCGAGGAACAATTGAAGATGATGAAAGGACTCAATGCATCTGGTCTTAAGGCTCATGACTTGTGTCTAGTTTCGGGCATGGTTATTCCCCCAAAGTTCAAAATGTATGTCTTTGAAGTATACAAGTGTGTTAGCTGTCCAAGGTACCATTTGACGATGTTCTGTCGAAAGATGACCGCTTATATTGACAACGGCAAGCTGATGATTCACTGCTTTCAAGAAATTTTATGTGGTGCTTCCTTGATGTGGTATATGAAACTAGAAAGGAACCATATTCAGTCTTGGGAAGACCTAGCTGATGAGCATGAGTCAGAAGAACAACGAATCATTCAGGGAGTATGCACAACGGTGGAAAGAATTGGCAGCCCAAGTTCATCCACCACTCTAAGAAAAATAATTGGCCAAAATGTTTCTAAAAACGCTGTCAGGCTCCTATTATGTCAGGATGGTAGGCGTCGTACCATTAGAGTTCTCTAAAATTATGGAAGTTGGAGTCAACATCGAGGACGCATTCAAATGTGGAAGAATCCAAGATGACTCGAATAGCCAAGCTAGTGAAGAGAAATCTGTTAGTGGTTCCCAAGAGGAAGGAAATGTTGAGGTTGATGCAATTTTGGATTCTCCTCAAATCTTGCAAGCTCCAGTTCCGGTGCCTTATCACCAATATCAGTATGCAGCGCTTGTTCAGTGCCAGTAACCACTACTTCGTGAACTTCCATTCCAACAGCAAAGGTTGGTTCCTCAGAATCAACGTCAGAATCGACAAGCTCAGAATATGAATTATCAGGATCAACGCCAGAACCAGCGGATACCTCAGAATAGTCCAGAAGGAGAGGCTCGCCAGTTTGATTCAATCCCAATGACTTATAGTCAATTGTGGTCTTATTTTGCCCGGAACTCGATGATGACACCCATAAAGACTAAAGCCATGAAATCTCGCCCTCTTTGGTTTAATCCAAATACCAGTTGTGAGTTTCATGATGGAGCAGTGGGGCATCCGATTGAATAGTGCAAGGTTTTCCAAGAAAAGGTTCAAGAGATGATCGACGATGAGGTGCTGACCTTCAAGGGAGGAAGCCCAGTTATAAATGGAATGCCTTTATGCTGATGGATATGAAGACTCAAGAAAGTCCTTTCAAGCCAGTGAAATCAAGAGGAGAGCTCATTCCCAAGATCATTAGGCTTTTGTTTGTTTGCTTGCATTTGCTGTTATTCCTTTGATTGTGAAAGCATGATTTGCATGTAAGAACTTGTTTGTTTTGAATGATTAACGCAATGAATATGTTTGTCTTGAAGAAATCCATTTGTATTCACTCTTAAAATGCTTTTTTATGCTTTATAATGCCAATGCTACCCGATCTCTTGCTTAGGCAGAGAATTGGAGGGAGGATGATGAAATTAAAAATGCAAGATCTCTTCTCATATGCTTTTGAGTAAAACCCTGCTGATGATGTAAGACATTGTTTCAAATCCCCAAACACTGGAGATATAAGGGAGATAGACCCTCGCTAACCCCTTTGAGCCTTGAAGTAGGAGTTTTCTTGTCCAAATAACAAAAACCCTTAATTTTGAACCTGGGCCAGGGTAGTGGGTTCAGTTATTTTGACTATGCGTTCGATCTTCAAAAGGTCCATTCATCTGTACACTCTACGTAGAGGATCAACCATGTGTTATCCTTCAAATATCCCAAAAGGGACGAAGAAATTGAAGAAAGCCAGGAAATTTATTAAATCCTCATTCACCAATAATGTGGCAGTCACAGCCTGTTAGGCAAAAATTAGGGCATCCCGGTGGACCAAAAGTTTCAAAGAAGCGGTCCAGGCAAAAGTCAGGGATTAAAACAAAAGAGAAGAAGAGATCTCAAAACCTCAGCAAAGACAAGAAGAGGTCATCAAAACCTCAACAAAACAAAGACGAAGTAGCATGACTGTCATTGCAAGGAAATCTTGAATCCTCATCATTATTATCACACTATCAAAGTCTTTTGGGATATGAATGTGTGTTTCGAATTAACTGAGCGTAAGATTGGAAGTTCATCACGAAGAATGAGTGGGTACAAATAAACTTTGATCCTTATATCCTTTATTTCTTAAACCATGAACCAAGCCACATTACAACCCTAAAAATACCTAATTGAAGCAGGGTTTATTTCGAAAGTATACTCAACGAGATAACGTTTCCTGACTCCTATGAGCTATGCTCAAATTTGTGTTGGCTTTGTAAAATTTAATGTCATATCCTAACTAGTGATTCGGTCACAAGTTATTGCGATATCCTTTTCAATAAAAGCTTCAAGACTAACATGTGTGTTGCAATAGCAGTTTCAGAATTAACGTTTTTCCGCTTACTAACATTGCTTGATATCATAGAAGCTTGCATATGAGCATCAGTGATGAGTTTAATCTTTTGAGACTTGGAACTCGGATGAGTAAATGGTAAATCATTTCAAAAAGATGATCATATCTAGAGGCATGTTGCGTGAAGACTTTGCTAAACAGGGGCAAGTTGTTTCTCAGTTGTTGCTTCCACAGTCTGATCATCCCTAAAGGGCAAGTTTAAAAACTCAGTTATACAGAATACAGTCAATTTGGGGCAGTTATGTCAAGATTTGATGAATCTCTCTAAGAGTTTGAAGACTGGGGCATTTTGGATGCCATGTTTTTCTGTAAAATCCTCTTGAGATGATTTCTTCTCATGAAACATGTAATCTGGGTGAAGCTTATTTTCAAGAATTGATGTTTATTTGTGATGATCACCATGCAATTCATCAATGCAGAACTACTTCGTTCTCACAACATTTTTCACCCATGTCCCCAGTAAGTTTCTACTTCAGGTGGTCATGATCATTCCCCGATGGATCTTTTACTTCAAGTAGTTATGGCATGGTTGATGCAAGATTTCCCCAGTTGGTGATTTAAGAGTTCCCAGTGAATTTCCTTGGCTTCAACCCTCTCCATTGAAGTGGATGTTTAATTCCTTCCCCAGTGAAGTGAATGCCTAGTTTCACTCCTCAAGTGAATCTCCTTGGCTTCATTTTCCCCTAGTGAGGTAAATGTTATCTCTCTACTTGATGAGTTTCCTTGGCTTCAACCTTCCCCAGCAAAATGGATGTTTATTTTATCCCATTGAAGTTTTAACTCTGAGATCTACAACTACGTCTTTGGTCCGAGCTTCCCTAATGGAATGGATATTATTTTATCCCCTGTGAGGCCTCAGTTCTAGCTTCTCCATTTACAACTCTAATGAAGATCTCTCCAACGAAGTGGGTGTTTATTTCATCCCCATGAAGTCTCTCCAACTTTAGGTGATTCTTCCCCAATGGACCTTCCTCTTCCCCAACAGAGTCATTGAGTTCCACCTTGACAATCCCCTAAGTGAAGTCATGATGTTATATCCCCGAGTGGAGTGCTCTCTTTTCCCTAGAGAAGTTTGAAGCCTTGAAGTAGGATTGTGGTTCCATATGTGGCTTCCCTTTCATTGTCTGTGATGCTCCTATTTTATGAAGAGTGGTTGAGTATCTGTGTCGAGATGTTTATTTCATCTACAGTTTACTTCTCCTTGTTTGTTTCGTCATCATAAGCATAGCATGACATACATTTATTCATACAGATATTCATGGCATATGCGCTTTTGTACTTTTTGTGATACTTGTTTATTTGTTCACTTTGGTTGCGTTTATCCCCAAGTGATTTAGTTTGTCTTCTCCCTCCAAGTAGATTCGTCAACCCTAAGCAGAAAGTGCACATCCTTTTTAATTCCCCACTGAGATTAATCCTCGTGGAAGGTGGTTGCTTTAGTTTTCTTTTTCATTTCTGGATAAGATAAGCCCCAGTTGAGTTCATTCCTCACTGGATAGAGTCTTGCTTGACCGTTTCTCTTCAGTTATTTCCTGGTTAAAACTTTGGTCCCTAACAATCACAATTTTGAATCTCTCTAGGCTTGTGAACCTAGATCGAGTGTGCATTTATTTTGCACTTTGTCTCCCCAGGAAGAATCTACTTGAAGATCACCCTTGAAGACAAAATCTTTCTCCAGCAATTTATGCCCAGACAACAAGTGGCAGCTCTTTATTTGAGCAGTTTGTTTTGTCTTAAGTTTTCTAGTTGGATGACAAATGGCAGTCTCTTTTCAAGACAGTTTGTCTATCCCCTAGCCAGTTATCAAAATTATCAACTGTTCTCCATCAAATGGCATCTCTCTGGAAATCCCTCAGAGAAGTTTGTTGAAGACTTTACAAGTGCTTCTCTTTATTTGAGAATTCCTGATACGAGGACTTTATTTGCTTCAATGCAATTTCAAACTACAGCAATATTGCTCCTCATCGACGTTCTTCGAGTGAGTCCACTATCCATTTTGCTTCCATCGAATGGCATTTCTTCGAGAAGTTTAGTGAAGATTCAGATGATCTTTCTCTTTATTCGAGAAGATATGTTTACAAGTCAACCGGTTTGCATCTCCTTTGAAGATTCCCGGTGAAACTTTTAAATCTACAGTAAGTTATGGATTCTTGTTGAAGTCATAGATCTCCAGTGAAGTTCCAATTCCCTGTGAAAGATGCTCTCCCATAAGTATTCACCATTCCAGGAAGAAACTGAGACCAGTCCGCGGTCCAAGACCCGGTACGAGGGGAGGTTTGTTTACCCTTTTCAAGCTAAAGGAGCTTGATCAAAGAAGAAACTGAGACCAGTCCGCGGTCCAAGACCCAGTACAAGGGGAGTTTTGTTTACCCTTTTCAAGCTAAAGGAGCTTGATCAAAGAAGAAACTGAGACCAGTCTGCGGTTCAAGACCCGGTACAAGGGGAGGTTTATTTACCCTTTTCAAGCTAAAGGAGCTTGATCAAAGAAGAAACTGAGACCAGTCTGCGGTCCAAGACCCGGTACGATGGGAGGTTTGTTTACCCTTCTCAAGCTAAAGGAGCTTGATCAAAGAAAAAACTGAGACCAGTCCGCGGTCCAAGACCCGGTAGGATGGGAGGTTTGTTTACCCTTTTCAAGCTAAAGGAGCTTGATCAAAGAAGAAACTGAGACCAGTCTACGGTCCAAGGCCCGGTACGAGGGGAGGTTTATTTACCCTTTTCAAGCTAAAGGAGCTTGATCAAAGAAGAAACTGAGACCAGTCCGTGGTCCAAGACCCGATATGAGGGAAGGTTTGTTTACCCTTCTCAAGGAAGACCTTGATTGAAGAAGAAAATGAGACCAGTCCGTGGCTTACGACATGAGGCGATGGGAGGTTTATCATCCTTTTTAACATATCATTTGATTATTTGAAGTTTGCTCTATTTCAAATTCTTTGCTTAATCTCGGCAGTAGATTCTACGATGAATTTTATAATGGAATTCTCAGTAAAATAAAGGACCTCGGCAGAAGGTATTTTCTTTTATTTTCCTGGAAAATCTCGGCAGAATATTTCTAGTAGACCTCGGCAGAAGGTGTTTCATTTTGTAAATTCTCTGGTTATTCTCGGCAGTAGATCTCTAGCAGACTTCAACAGAAGATGTTTCTTTCTTTCCAGGATCTCGGCAGTAGATTCTCGGGTTAACTTTGATGCATCTCTAAACTTCAACAAATAGTTGTCTTCTTTTCAGATCCCCTGGTTAATCTCGGCAGCAGATTCCCCAGTGATTTTAATAGTTGACATCTCTTTCAATAAAAACCTTGGCAAAAATATATTCTCAAATGAGGTTCAAGTCTCAGCAGTAGACTTCTCCGGTTGATATCTCCTGGAATCCCCACAGTTGGCCTCGACAGTAGGTTCTCTGAGTGGAATTGGTTAAAATATTTCATCACAAGTTCATCACCCTGTGTTTAAGATACCTTGTGACTGTCAGTTGGTCGTCTCTTCCCCAGTTGAGTTAAGTCTTATCCCCAGTAGTAGTTGGTTGACTCTTCCCTGTGAAGTTGTCAACCTTTCCACAGTGGAGTTACAACTTTTTCTCCGTGCACCTATTCCCCTGTGGCTTCCTTTCCACCACAGATCCATGTTTTGCATTTCATATCATATCATATCATATGCATTTGGTGATATCTTAGGGCCAAAAATTATGCATGTTTGTATTTAAGTCCCTCCTATAGCGTCAAGACGAAGATTTCAATCCTCATATCTCCAGATAGAAGGAACTTAAATAGGGGCATCTGTCACACCCTAATTTTTAACCCTAAGATCCCACCTCTTTAGGTCAAGCATTTCATGCATAACTACCTAAGTATCATTGCTTTGTCTTGTTTGTTTTGTTCATTTTTGAATTAGGGATTACTCCAAGAGGCCTCAATAAATTAACCAGTCAAGTCTTGAAGGCATCATCAGTCAAGCAAGTCCTCACACTCCTAAGAAGCTCATTCCCATCAGATGGCAAGTATAAGATGCCCTCACATTGAGCTCCTCAAAGGTTCAATAGCACCTAATCAAGAATTAGGGTTTCTTCAAGTCAAAGCCAGTTGCACCTTTGGATATTGATCAAGAGTTTCCCTCCATCCATAATCAAGTTTAAGTGTGCATCAATTCATATTTACCAGGATCTCATGGCTTAGAACGTGATTCAAAGGTTCCAAATGCATTTTTATGGCCCATTCATATGATTTAAATGGCTCAAGAAGTTTGATCTATTGATAGTTGAAGAATTTGGTTCAATTGCTAAAAAGTCAACAGATGCTCAAAGTCAAAGTTTAACTTTTGACTTTTTTTGGTCAACTACGAACTTTTTGAGTCAATAATCGAGAAAATGTGGGACTTAATTGAGATTGGTCAAGTTAAGTTGAGAAAATCGAAGAAAGAAAATCATATGTTTGAAAGAAACACAAAGAGGATCAAAAAATAATGTAATGGCAAAGTTGTAATAATGCGTGAGGATCAAGAGGGAAGGCAATGGCATTTTTGTAATTATCAAAAAGTAATTTAGGATCAGCGTGAGGATCAGCGTGAGGATCAGCATCACTCAATGACAAAATGGTAATATTTGTGCATGTTTGGGGATCAAGGAAGGAATATACCATATGTGGGCACCAAGCAATGACAAAGTTGTAATTATCAAAAAACAGTTGAGGATTAGCGTAAGGATCACCATCACTCAATGGCAAAATGGTAATATTTGTACATGCTTGAGGATCGAGTAAGGAATATACCATACATGGGCAACAAGCTGTGACAAAGTTGTAATTATCAAAAAGTAGTTGAGGATCAGCGTGAGGATCAGCATCGCTTAATGGCAATTTTGTAAATAGTGATCTTCTCATTTACACAACTAATGGCAATTTTGTAATTATTGGTGGCAAACTTGTAATTAGAAGTTGATACTCAGGGCAGTCCTGGTACTCAAGAATGGAGAGGATCAAAAATCCTATATATAGTCCTTTTTGTTCTTCAATGAGGGATTCAGGGAGGTTCAAGGATTCATGGAGGATTAATTAAAGAAAATTCAAGGGAAATGGTCATGAAATTCTTCCAAACATCATATTTTCACTAAAATCTATTGTCACATAAGAGTCGAAAACTCGAATCTCCCAATTTTTTCCACTTCCCTTATATCAAGTATAACTCATCTAATGCATTGAAACGAAACATTTCAACACACTCATGGGGGCTCAGTGAAGCTGTAGACATCATCACATCTCATCTGGAAATACTCTTGAAGGTGCATTGGACACACTCCAATAAGTAAAATTTCTTGATTTCAAACCCTCATTAAGGCTTCATTTTCATCCATTCAAGTTGCTATTGTATTTGCCTTGATATGTTGAGTGAAAACCCCATGAAAATGGGCATTGGTTGATCATATATGGTACTAAATTTTATTTATTTTCTTTTCAATTGTTTAAACTTTCATCTTTATTTTAACAAAAATCAAAAAGAAAATTTTATTCTTTCTTGCTATTTATTTCATTTTCATATTTAAAAACCCAAAAAAATAGTTTATTTTAGTTTAAGTTTACTTTGTATTATTTACTTTGTGTTCACATAACTTTTGATTTTGTTTAAATAATTTCTCATTGTTTATTTCATGTTAAAGTTCATGCTTAATCATCTCTTAACATGCCTCGTTGTTAAATATCATGTTGATATCATGTCGTGATTAACGTTGTTGTCTTGTGAAGTTTTATTCTTGAGAGACTTCTGCTTGCTGATTACATTATGTTTTTCCATGTGTCTATTGCTTTCTTTGATCCTTGTTAACCTTAATCCAAGGGAGGGGATTGTTGTTGACAATCTTTGTCATTTGCATTTGCATCTTTATTTTCTTGTACATATATCTCTTAACTTATAATCCTGGAACTTGATATCCCTTAGGAAGTTTCCCTTAGGATTATCTTAAACTTAGACACTCAAAATAGTGTTTCCCCTCCTTCAAAACTCAAAACCTCTTTCAATAAAAACCTTGACCTTAGGTCATTGACTTTTTAAAACTCTTTTTTTCTTAATAAATGCTTCAAGACATCTTAAGCATATTCAAATCTTTTCATAAGACTAAAAAACACAAATCTCATTCAAAACTTTTTGCCACTTGGCTTTTTCAATTTAAAACCTTTTCTCAAAGAAAGATTAGACATGATTCATCCTTAGTTGAGATATAAATCTCCTACCCCATGACATTCTTGAGAAAGATGTTGATTCTTTTCCACTTGAGAGAGGTATGTGGCATACTTGTGGATTATACATCTAAGTTGGAGCCCTTCTCTCAATGTGAAGCAAAGATCCTTCTTCCACATTTTTGTTGTGGTTTAGATGAGTATTCTCCTTAAGATGACAACTTGTCTCTTCTCTTAAAACTAACCAACAAACATGCTTTCACCCGTAGTTGGCTGAACTACGATTGCTCTGACTTCCTATACAGGATATGTAGGCATAGGATTGTGATGATCCTAGCGAGCCACCTTTTTCTTTTTCTACCCTTTTTTTTTTTTTTTTTCACCTTTTCTTTTACTTACCCATCTTTTTACCTTTAGCAAACAACTTAACAAATAACACAATAAAACAAGATGTTCCTGTAGAGTACTACAGATACTTAGGATGCTAGCACCTTCCCTAGGTATAACCAACCCCCGAACCTTAGATTCTCTTTCGCTTTGCATTGCATCGCATGCTTATGGCTTATTCGTTCTTTTTCCCTTCCCATGGATAAATTAAAGGTCGGTGGTGAACTATGATTTGTGATTCAAGTTAATTAATAGCTTGATATCTGATTCTCACCGCGACAGTGTGCGTGCACTTAAGTGGGCTTTTTAGCTTGCAGCCCACACAAGTGGTTCTATAAATATAACCCTTGTGTAGAAGCATAAACTTTTGATGAAAATTCAGTTGTGAAACCCAAGCCGTATTTTCCTTCCTCTATCTCTCACTCAAAGCCTTCAATCGTAGCAGCTAGCACTGAGACTGAAGGAAGCTGTTCGTGTGGACTGAGTAGAGGCGTTGTTCATCGTACATCGCTCATGATCATTCCTTCGATTCAAAATCAAAGGTTTCATCGCCACAAGAGGTAACCATTATATCACTAATCATGATCTTTTGTAAGGATCGCTAAAGGAAAATTTTTATTTCTGCTGCATTTTGAATCGCGATTTCCCTTCAAAATCATGTCGAAAATTTCCATATCCTTCCAAAATTTAGTTTTCTTCTTCTCTATCTTCGCCAACCAAGACAGATAATTCTTAGGGTCCTTCGACAAGGGACAATAGCGAAATGCTCTAAGAGCGTTGCTCATGTAATATAGGTTAATGGGCCTTTCTACAAGCTCAGTCGAAGAAGTTTCCTGGGTATCAGCTACTTTAGATGGTTAAGTATTCACAATTTCAGTACTATCCTTAGATCTTTTCCTACTTGGTATAGGTTTAGTTATATGATAAGTTGTAAAATATTCTATAAGTTTCATAGCATTAGTGTTAACATCTGGTAAAGGACCAACAAGAACATGTATTTTTCCAGAAACTGAAATAGGAATAAGTACATAGGATTGATAAATTCGCCTCTTTTCTTCTTCAAGGGGAGGTTCTGGGAAATATTGTTGATTTCCCACAACTTGAGAGCCTAGAATTTTGTGAACAGGAGGAACAGTTGGTTGCTTCTTGGAGTCCTTAGGATTCTTGATATTAGACGCCATTGATGATTGAAGCTGAAGGAAATTTGAGTTTGTTTGAAGTTTGCTTAGAGAAGATGGAGAATCATTTTTGCACTTTAGAGAGAGAGATAAGAGTTCGGGAGAGTGAAAAAGTGAAAAAGAAGTGAAATGAAGTATTTATAGTGGAGTAAGGGAAATGTTTCATTTCAGCCATTATGAGCAGTTGTTAGGATCGTGGGACACGTGCTGACTGGTTATAGTTTGATGAGACGATTGCAGTTGGTATAACCCACTACCTCATAGGAAATAGGAGTGTGATGATTATCTTTTGTGTTTTTTCACGTCTTGGTGAGACCTCTGAAGCGGCGTGGTCATGATGACCATGACGTCACAACAGTAAATATGTTATCGTGTTGAAAAAGCTTCAAAAAATGTTTTTTTTCTCTTTATAATCGAAAATGATATTTTTGGGGAGCAATTTGTTGGCTGGGATTTTGACATATATTAATGTTGGACATAAGTCATGAGATTCAAAGATATATTCTGAAGAATATGTTGATTTCGATAAAACAAATTAAAGAACATTTCGACATAGGATTTGTTTGTCAAGGAAGACGTGGTCTAGGACTTAGAAATATTTTGGCCTAAACTGGAGTTCGACGAAGCTTACTTGAAGAAGCGTTCGACAGGTGCAATTCAATAAAAGTTGATAACTGTCTTTTGGGCCTTATCCGTTTTCAAGACACGTGGAGAGCTTTGGGCAGTGAAACACATGCGGATTGAAGATGTGGCGCTTTCTGGCAAAAAGACCGTTAGATAGCGGTTATTTTCGAATTAGTATAAATAGAGTCTTAGCAGTTAGGATTCGGGGGTGTTCAACCTTGTACAAAAACTCTAAATTTACTCTAAGTACCTGTGTGTGAGAAAAGAGTGTTCTTGAGTGAAAATGTACGTATAAATACCACATTTTACATTTTTTTACCAGATTATTTAAGATTTTCTTGTAATTTACATTTGTTGCAATCTACTTTAAATCCAGATTCAATATTTAAGATCTTGTCATTTACCTTAAAGCCTTTACTTTGTAATCTTTACTTTTCTGCATTTCCTTAAAAGAATTACAACATTTCATTAACAACTTCAAGAACATTGTCAAAATGTTCATAATTAACAAACCCATAAACTAAATAACAACACATGTTATAGGATCAATCTAGTCGATCCTGTAAGTAACCAAAGATTTAATAACTTTGGAAGACTAGCGTTTGTTTACCAATTTCGACGGTAAACACTTTCTCAAAGGCGAAAATCAAATAAGATGTGTGGAGTTGTGAAGGAAGCAAAAGCCTAAGTCTTGATGGCTTTAGTTTTTAGTTCTTGAAAATTAGTTAGCAGGTGATCAAAAAAGATGTGTTCAGATTTGTTAGACTTTCATTCAAATGAAAAGCTCTCCAAAGCATGTACAACATCTTTCATAGCCTTCATCTCCAAAATCAACAATCGACAAGCCTTATCTGACTATACGCCTATTTGTTTGGTGAGGTGCCTCTAGAAGATCTTGTCCAATATTTTGTATCTTAGGTTAAGGAAATTGGTAGCGAGGTTAGTTTCCAAAAATAAATCTCTTTTATTTCTGGGAGGAATGTTTTGGATGGTGTCCTAGTTGTTAATGAAGTTTTTAACATGGCTAAGAGAGAAAGAAGGAGTTGCATGGTGGTGAAGATAGATTATGAGAAGGCCTATGATAGTGTAAATTGGAACTATATTAGGCTTCTTCTCAAAAGAATGGGATTTTAGGCGAAGTGGAACAAATGGATGGAGGCACGCATTTTTAATAGTTCAATGTCCGTAATTGTTAATAGTAGTGCTACTAAGAACTTTAAAGTAGAGAGGGGTATGAGGCAGGGTGATTCTTTATTGCTATTCATGTTTGTCCTAGTTATTGAGGGTCTCTCTAAATTGATGAAATAAGCAGTGGAGGTAGGGGAGTTCAATGGTTATTTTATTAATGAGGAAGTGTCCTTTGACATTGTCCAATCTACTGATGATTTTGTGATCCTAGGGGAGGGTAGTTGGAAAAATCTTTGGTGTGTTAAATCAATTCTTAGGGGGTTTGAAATGGTTTCAAGTTTGAAAGTTAACTTTTGTAAAAGTCATATTAAGGA
Organism: Lathyrus tuberosus; assembly: GCA_022829125.1. NCBI lineage: Eukaryota > Viridiplantae > Streptophyta > Magnoliopsida > Fabales > Fabaceae > Lathyrus > Lathyrus tuberosus. The sequence goes on along the minus strand of JALAZF010000241.1, from coordinate 8,566,943 downwards.
TAGTGTGATGAATGCATCAACCACCTTCCTTTTTTGCAAAATAAGGTCTTTGCCTTTCAAGTTCCTTGGGGTGAAGGTGGTGGTGTTATTAACAACTTGAAAAGAATATTATCTACATGGAAGAATATACATCTCTATATGGGAGGAAGAACGATGTTGATAAAATTTGTGCTTAACTTTATACCTCTTTATAACATTTCTTTTTATAAGGCCCCTAGCAAGGTGATTAATTAGATCAAAAGCATTTAAGGTAGATTCCTTTGGGGTGGCTCTGAGAACATGAAGAAGGTACATTGGGTGAGTTGGGACATAGTTTGCATGGCCAAAGAGAAATGGGGGCTTGGTGTAAAGAATATTAAAACCTTTAATAAAGTTTTGCTTTTAAAGTGGAAGTGGAGGATTTTAAAGGAGAGAGATGCTTTGTGGTATGGAATCCTTGCTCATAGGAACAAAAATTGTAAAAAGGTTATGTTTATAAATGATAAAAGGTTTATTAAGAAAAATGATTCTATATGGTGGAGAAATCTAGCTATCATAGATGCTAAAGAAGGTTGTGAGAAAAACATTTTCTTTAATAACACTTTGTGCAAATTGGGAGAAGGGAGGAACATAACTTTTTGGTATAGTAGATGGTTAGGTGACCAAACATTGAAAGAGACTTTTCCTGAAGCTTTTGCAGCAACACATAACTCTTTTTCCATCATTGCAGAAGTGGGGGAGAGGAATGGACCGGACTGGATTTGGAAGTGTAAAGATAGTTTAGTAGATTGTGGTAGTGTTGTTACTGAACCAAATGTTGAGGACGGTTTCACTTGGATAGCCGATAGTTCCAAGGCTTTTTCTGTTAGTTCTTGTTATGTAGAATTTGATAAAAGAGACAATGCAGTGTCAATTAATGTAAAGGAGGCATCCAATTTGTTAAACTTGTGGCAGTGCAAAGCTCCATCTAAAGTGCTAATATTCGGGTGGATAGTGATCCTAAAAAAACTCCCACTTATAGATCAATCGGTGAAAAGAGGAATTATTGGCAGAGATAGTGCAAATAGAAAAAGTTGTGTTTTGTGTTTTCAAGCAGATGAAGATAAGCAAAATTTGTTTTATGACTGCCAAGTTTCTAGAAGATTGTGGGTTGTTGTTCAAAATTGGGCTGACAGGCATGATGGAGGACTCAAATGGAGTTTATCTACATTCATTCACCACAACCATCAGTGGAAGAGAGAGGATGGGCAAGATATTGTTGGATTGATATGGTTGGAAACAACATGGAATCTTTGCCTTGTAAGGACTACAATGATGTATTAAGATGACATTTTCAACTTTGAAGATGGTTTATTGTCTATTTAATTTCTATCGTGGGAATGGTTTGTTGTAGATTGCAAAAGTCATTTTCTTTGTAACTTTTTTGAGTGGCTTTCTTCTCATTTAAACTATATTAGGAGGTAGTGGAGAACTTGTAGTTTGTGGGTTCAAATACCCCTTATACTCGATTTGTGATTGAAATCATCACTTGTAAAAAATAGGGTTAATACACATTTTAGCCCCTGCCATTTGGGGCAAATTCGAAAAAGGAACTGTAAAAAAAACACACATTTCGTTCCTGCCATTTGAAGTTTCTTTCATTTTGGCCCCTCATTAGACATAGTCAGCAGAATCTATGATGTGGCGCTGCTTTGTTGGCTTTTATTTTATTATTTAATATGATGTGTCAGCTTTGTTGGAATTTTCATATTTATTTTCTTTTTATTGCAAATAGAAAAAGTTGTGTTTTGTGTTTTCAAACAGATGGAAGATAAGCAAAATTTGTTTTATGACTGCCAAGTTTCTAGAAGATTATGGGTTGTTGTTCAAAATTGGGCTGACAGGCAGGATGGTGGACTCAAATGGAGTTTGTCTACATTCATTCACCACAACCATCAGTGGAAGAGAGAGGATGGGCGAGATATTGTTGGATTGATATGGTTGGCAACAACATGGAATCTTTGGCTAGCAATGACTGCATTGATGTATTAAGATGACATTTTAACCTTTTAAAAAGGTTTATTGGATTAAATTTCTATCGTGGAAATGGTTTGTTGTAGATTGCAAAAGTTATATTCTTTGTAACTTTTTTGAGTGGCTTTCTTCTCATTTAAACTATATTAGGAGGTAGTGGAGAACTTGTTGTCTGTGGGTTCAAATACCCCTTATACTCGATTTGTGAATGAAATCATCACTTGTAAAAAATATGGTTAATACACATTTTAGCCCCTACCAATTGGGGCGAATTCGAAAATGGAACTGTAAAAAAACACACATTTCGTTCCTGCCATTTGAAGATTCTTTCATTTTGGCCCCTCATTAGACACAGTCAGCAGAATCTATGACGTGGCGCTGCTTTGTTGGCTTTTATTTTATTATTTAATATGACGTGTCAGCTTTGTTGGAATTTTTATATTTATTTTCTTTTTATTGCAAATAGAAAAGGTTGTGTTTGATGTTTTCAAGCAGATGGAAGATAAGCAAAATTTGTTTTATGACTGCCAAGTTTCTAGAAGATTGTGGGTTGTTGTTCAAAATTGGGCTGACAAGCAGGATGGAGGACTCAAATGGAGTTTGTCTACATTCATTCACCACAACCATCAGTGGAAGAGAGAGGATGGGCGAGATATTGTTGGATTGATATGGTTGGCAACAACATGGAATCTTTGGCTTGCAAGGACTGCAATGATGTATTAAGATGACATTTTCGACTTTGAAGATGGTTTATTGTCTATTAAATTTCTATCATGGAAATGGTTTGTTGTAGATTGCAAAAGTCATATTCTTTGTAACTTTTTTGAGTGGCTTTATTCTCATTTAAACTATATTAGGAGGTAGTGGAGAACTTGTTGTCTGTGGGTTCAAATACCCCTTATACTCGATTTTTGAATGAAATCATCACTTGTAAAAAATAGGGTTAATACACATTTTAGCCCCTGCCATTTGGGGCGAATTCGAAAAAGGAACTGTAAAAAAAACACAGATTTCGTTCCTGCCATTTGAAGATTATTTCATTTTGGCCCCTCATTAGACACAGTCAGCAGAATCTATAACGTGGCGCTGCTTTGTAGGCTTTTATTTTATTATTTAATATGACGTGTCAGCTTTGTTGGAATTTTTATATTTATTTTAATTTTATTGCAAATAGAAAAGTTGTGTTTTGTGTTTTCAAGCAGATGGAAGATAAGCAAAATTTGTTTTATGACTACCAAGTTTCTAGAAGATTGTGGGTTGGTGTTCAAAATTGGGCTGACAGGCAGGATGGAGGACTCAAATGGAGTTTGTCTACATTCATTCACCACAACCATCAGTGGAAGAGAGAGGATGGTCGAGATATTGTTGGATTGATATGGTTGACAACAACATGGAATCTTTGGCTTGCAATGACTGCAATGATGTATTAAGATGACATTTTCAACTTTGAAGATGGTTTATTGTCTATTAAATTTCTATCGTGGAAATGGTTTGTTGTAGATTGCAAAAGTCGTATTCTTTGTAACTTTTTTTAGTGGCTTTCTTCTCATTTAAACTATATTAGGAGGTAGTGGAGAACTTGTTGTCTGTGGGTTCAAATACCCCTTATACTCGATTTGTGAATGAAATCATCACTTGTAAAAAATAGGGTTAATACATATTTTAGCCCATGCCATTTGGGGCGAATTCGAAAAAGGAACTGTAAAAAAAACACACATTTCGTTCCTGCCATTTGAAGATTCTTTCATTTTGGCCCCTCATTAGACACAGTCAGCAGAATTTATGACGTGGCGCTGCTTTGTTGGCTTTTATTTTATTATTTAATATGATGTGTCAGCTTTGTTGGAATTTTCATATTTATTTTCTTTTTATTGCAAATAGAAAAACCTGTGTTTTGTGTTTTCAAGCAGATGGCAGATAAGCAAAATTTGTTTTAGGACTGCCAAGTTTCTAAAAGATTGTGGGTTGTTGTTCAAAATTGGGCTGACAGGCAGGATGGAGGACTCAAATGGAGTTTGTCTACATTCATTCACCACAACCATCAGTGGAAGAGAGAGGATGGGCGAGATATTGTTGGATTGATATGGTTGGCAACAACATGGAATCTTTGGCTTGCAATGACTGCAATGACGTATTAAGATGACATTTTCAACTTTGAAGATGGTTTATTGTCTATTTAATTTCTATCGTGGAAATGGTTTGTTGTAGATTGCAAAAGTCATATTCTTTGTAACTTTTTTGAGTGGCTTTCTTCTCATTTAAACTATATTAGGAGGTAGTGGAGAACTTGTTGTCTGTGGGTTCAAATACCCCTTATACTAGATTTGTGAATGAAATCATCACTTGTAAAAAATATGGTTAATACACATTTTATCCCCTGCCATTTGGGGCGAATTCGAAAAAGGAACTGTAAAAAAACACACATTTCGTTCCTGCCATTTGAAGATTCTTTCATTTTGGCCCCTCATTAGACACAGTCAGCAGAATCTATGACGTGGCGCTGCTTTGTTGGCTTTTATTTTATTATTTAATATGACGTGTCAGCTTTGTTGGAATTTTTATATTTATTTTCATTTTATTGCAAATAGAAAATGTTGTGTTTTGTGTTTTCAAGCAAATGGAAGATAAGCAAAATTTGTTTTATGAGTGCCAAGTTTCTAGAAGATTGTGGGTTGTTGTTCAAAATTGGGCTGACAGGCAGGATGGAGGACTCAAATGGAGTTTGTCTACATTCATTCACCACAACCATCAGTGGAAGAGAGAGGATGGGCGAGATATTGTTGGATTGATATGGTTGGCGACAACATGGAATCTTTGGCTTGCAAGGACTGCAATGATGTATTAAGATGACATTTTCAACTTTGAAGATGGTTTATTGTCTATTAAATTTCTATCGTGGAAATGGTTTGTTGTAGATTGCAAAAGTCATATTCTTTGTAACTTTTTTGAGTGGCTTTCTTCTCATTTAAACTATATTAGGAGGTAGTGGAGAACTTGTTGTCTGTGGGTTCAAATACCCCTTATACTCGATTTGTGAATGAAATCATCACTTGTAAAAAATAGGGTTAATACACATTTTAGCCCCTGCCATTTGGGGCAAATTCGAAAATGGAACTGTAAAAAAAACACAGATTTTGTTCCTGCCATTTGAAGATTCTTTCATTTTGGCCCCTCATTAGACACAGTCAGCAGAATCTATGACGTGGCGCTACTTTGTTGGCTTTTATTTTATTATTTAATATGACGTGTCAGCTTTGTTGGAATTTTTATATTTATTTTCTTTTTATTGCAAATAGAAAAAGTTGTGTTTTGTGTTTTCAAGCAGATGGAAGATAAGCAAAATTTGTTTTATGAGTGCCAAGTTTCTAGAAGATTGTGGGTTGTTGTTCAAAATTGGGCTGACAGGCAGGATGGAGGACTCAAATGGAGTTTGTCTACATTCATTCACCACAACCATCAGTGGAAGAGAGAGGATGGGTGTGATATTGTTGGATTGATATGGTTGGCAACAACTTGGAATCTTTGGCTTGCAAGGACTGCAATGATGTATTAAGATGACATTTTCAACTTTGAAGATGGTTTATTGTCTATTAAATTTCTATCGTGGAAATGGTTTGTTGTAGATTGCAAAAGTCATATTCTTTGTAACTTTTTTGAGTGGCTTTCTTCTCATTTAAACTATATTAGGAGGTAGTGGATAACTTGTTGTCTGTGGGTTCAAATACCCCTTATACTCGATTTGTGAATGAAATCATCACTTGTAAAAAATAGGGTTAATACACATTTTAGCCCCTGTCATTTTGGGCGAATTCGAAAAAGGAATTGTAAAAAAAACACACATTTCGTTCCTGCCATTTGAAGATTCTTTCATTTTGGCCCCTCATTAGACACAGTCAGCAGAATCTATGACGTGGCGCTGCTTTGTTGGCTTTTATTTTATTATTTAATATGATGTGTCAGCTTTGTTGGAATTTTCATATTTATTTTCTTTTTATTGCAAATAGAAAAACCTGTGTTTTGTGTTTTCAAGCAGATGGCAGATAAGCAAAATTTGTTTTAGGACTGCCAAGTTTCTAAAAGATTGTGGGTTGTTGTTCAAAATTGGGCTGACAGGCAGGATGGAGGACTCAAATGGAGTTTGTCTACATTCATTCACCACAACCATCAGTGGAAGAGAGAGGATGGGCGAGATATTGTTGGATTGATATGGTTGGCAACAACATGGAATCTTTGGCTTGCAATGACTGCAATGATGTATTAAGATGACATTTTCAACTTTGAAGATGGTTTATTGTCTATTTAATTTCTATCGTGGAAAAGGTTTGTTGTAGATTGCAAAAGTCATATTCTTTGTAACTTTTTTGAGTGGCTTTCTTCTCATTTAAACTATATTAGGAGGTAGTGGAGAACTTGTTGTCTGTGGGTTCAAATACCCCTTATACTCGATTTGTGAATGAAATCATCACTTGTAAAAAATATGGTTAATACACATTTTATCCCCTGCCATTTGGGGCGAATTCGAAAAAGGAACTGTAAAAAAACACACATTTCGTTCCTGCCATTTGAAGATTCTTTCATTTTGGCCCCTCATTAGACACAGTCAGCAGAATCTATGACGTGGCGCTGCTTTGTTGGCTTTTATTTTATTATTTAATATGACGTGTCAGCTTTGTTGGAATTTTTATATTTATTTTCATTTTATTGCAAATAGAAAATGTTGTGTTTTGTGTTTTCAAGCAAATGGAAGATAAGCAAAATTTGTTTTATGAGTGCCAAGTTTCTAGAAGATTGTGGGTTGTTGTTCAAAATTGGGCTGACAGGCAGGATGGAGGACTCAAATGGAGTTTGTCTACATTCATTCACCACAACCATCAGTGGAAGAGAGAGGATGGGCGAGATATTGTTGGATTGATATGGTTGGCGACAACATGGAATCTTTGGCTTGCAAGGACTGCAATGATGTATTAAGATGACATTTTCAACTTTGAAGATGGTTTATTGTCTATTAAATTTCTATCGTGGAAATGGTTTGTTGTAGATTGCAAAAGTCATATTCTTTGTGACTTTTTTGAGTGGCTTTCTTCTCATTTAAACTATATTAGGAGGTAGTGGAGAACTTGTTGTCTGTGGGTTCAAATACCCCTTATACTCGATTTGTGAATGAAATCATCACTTGTAAAAAATAGGGTTAATACACATTTTAGCCCCTGCCATTTGGGGCAAATTCGAAAATGGAACTGTAAAAAAAACACAGATTTTGTTCCTGCCATTTGAAGATTCTTTCATTTTGGCCCCTCATTAGACACAGTCAGCAGAATCTATGACGTGGCGCTACTTTGTTGGCTTTTATTTTATTATTTAATATGACGTGTCAGCTTTGTTGGAATTTTTATATTTATTTTCTTTTTATTGCAAATAGAAAAAGTTGTGTTTTGTGTTTTCAAGCAGATGGAAGATAAGCAAAATTTGTTTTATGAGTGCCAAGTTTCTAGAAGATTGTGGGTTGTTGTTCAAAATTGGGCTGACAGGCAGGATGGAGGACTCAAATGGAGTTTGTCTACATTCATTCACCACAACCATCAGTGGAAGAGAGAGGATGGGCGTGATATTGTTGGATTGATATGGTTGGCAACAACTTGGAATCTTTGGCTTGCAAGGACTGCAATGATGTATTAAGATGACATTTTCAACTTTGAAGATGGTTTATTGTCTATTAAATTTCTATCGTGGAAATGGTTTGTTGTAGATTGCAAAAGTCATATTCTTTGTAACTTTTTTGAGTGGCTTTCTTCTCATTTAAACTATATTAGGAGGTAGTGGATAACTTGTTGTCTGTGGGTTCAAATACCCCTTATACTCGATTTGTGAATGAAATCATCACTTGTAAAAAATAGGGTTAATACACATTTTAGCCCCTGTCATTTTGGGCGAATTCGAAAAAGGAATTGTAAAAAAAACACACATTTCGTTCCTGCCATTTGAAGATTCTTTCATTTTGGCCCCTCATTAGACACAGTCAGCAGAATCTATGACGTGGCGCTGCTTTGTTGGCTTTTATTTTATTATTTAATATGATGTGTCAGCTTTGTTGGAATTTTCATATTTATTTTCTTTTTATTGCAAATAGAAAAACCTGTGTTTTGTGTTTTCAAGCAGATGGCAGATAAGCAAAATTTGTTTTAGGACTGCCAAGTTTCTAAAAGATTGTGGGTTGTTGTTCAAAATTGGGCTGACAGGCAGGATGGAGGACTCAAATGGAGTTTGTCTACATTCATTCACCACAACCATCAGTGGAAGAGAGAGGATGGGCGAGATATTGTTGGATTGATATGGTTGGCAACAACATGGAATCTTTGGCTTGCAATGACTGCAATGATGTATTAAGATGACATTTTCAACTTTGAAGATGGTTTATTGTCTATTTAATTTCTATCGTGGAAATGGTTTGTTGTAGATTGCAAAAGTCATATTCTTTGTAACTTTTTTGAGTGGCTTTCTTCTCATTTAAACTATATTAGGAGGTAGTGGAGAACTTGTTGTCTGTGGGTTCAAATACCCCTTATACTCGATTTGTGAATGAAATCATCACTTGTAAAAAATATGGTTAATACAGATTTTATCCCCTGCCATTTGGGGCGAATTCGAAAAAGGAACTGTAAAAAAACACACATTTCGTTCCTGCCATTTGAAGATTCTTTCATTTTGGCCCCTCATTAGACACAGTCAGCAGAATCTATGACGTGGCGCTGCTTTGTTGGCTTTTATTTTATTATTTAATATGACGTGTCAGCTTTGTTGGAATTTTTATATTTATTTTCATTTTATTGCAAATAGAAAATGTTGTGTTTTGTGTTTTCAAGCAAATGGAAGATAAGCAAAATTTGTTTTATGAGTGCCAAGTTTCTAGAAGATTGTGGGTTGTTGTTCAAAATTGGGCTGACAGGCAGGATGGAGGACTCAAATGGAGTTTGTCTACATTCATTCACCACAACCATCAGTGGAAGAGAGAGGATGGGCGAGATATTGTTGGATTGATATGGTTGGCGACAACATGGAATCTTTGGCTTGCAAGGACTGCAATGATGTATTAAGATGACATTTTCAACTTTGAAGATGGTTTATTGTCTATTAAATTTCTATCGTGGAAATGGTTTGTTGTAGATTGCAAAAGTCATATTCTTTGTAACTTTTTTGAGTGGCTTTCTTCTCATTTAAACTATATTAGGAGGTAGTGGAGAACTTGTTGTCTGTGGGTTCAAATACCCCTTATACTCGATTTGTGAATGAAATCATCACTTGTAAAAAATAGGGTTAATACACATTTTAGCCCCTGCCATTTGGGGCAAATTCGAAAATGGAACTGTAAAAAAAACACAGATTTTGTTCCTGCCATTTGAAGATTATTTCATTTTGGCCCCTCATTAGACACAGTCAGCAGAATCTATGACGTGGCGCTGTTTTGTTGGCTTTTATTTTATTATTTAATATGACGTGTCAGCTTTGTTGGAATTTTTATATTTATTTTCTTTTAATTGCAAATAGAAAAAGGTGTGTTTTGTGTTTTCAAGCAGATGGAAGATAAGCAAAATTTGTTTTGTGACTGCCAAGTTTCTCGAAGATTGTGGGTTGTTGTTCAAAATTGGGCTGACAGGCAGGATGGAGGACTCAAATGGAGTTTGTCTACATTCATTCACCACAACCATCAATGGAAGAGAGAGGATGGTCGAGATATTGTTGGATTGATATGGTTGACAACAACATGGAATCTTTGGCTTGCAATGACTGCAATGATGTATTAAGATGACATTATCAACTTTGAAGATGGTTTATTGTCTATTAAATTTCTATCGTGGAAATGGTTTGTTGTAGATTGCAAAAGTTGTATTCTTTGTAACTTTTTTGAGTGGCTTTCTTCTCATTTAAACTATATTAGGAGGTAGTGGAGAACTTGTTGTCTGTGGGTTCAAATACCCCTTATACTCGATTTGTGAATGAAATCATCACTTGTAAAAAATAGGGTTAATACACATTTTAGCCCCTGTCATTTTGGGCGAATACAAAAAAGGAAATGTAAAAAAAACACACATTTTGTTCCTGCCATTTGAAGATTCTTTCATTTTGGCCCCTCATTAGACACAGTCAGCAGAATCTATGACGTGGCGCTGCTTTGTTGGCTTTTATTTTATTTAATATGATGTGTCAGCTTTGTTGGAATTTTCATATTTATTTTCTTTTTATTGCAAATAGAAAAACCTGTGTTTTGTGTTTTCAAGCAGATGGCAGATAAGCAAAATTTGTTTTAGGACTGTCAAGTTTCTAAAAGATTGTGGGTTGTTGTTCAAAATTGGGCTGACAGACAGGATGGAGGACTCAAATGGAGTTTGTCTACATTCATTCACCACAACAGTCAGTGGAAGAGAGAGGATGGGCGAGATATTGTTGGATTGATATGGTTGGCAATAACATGGAATCTTTGGCTTGCAATGACTGCAATGATGTATTAAGATGACATTTTCAACTTTGAAGATGGTTTATTGTCTATTTAATTTCTATCGTGGAAATGGTTTGTTGTAGATTGCAAAAGTCATATTCTTTGTAACTTTTTTGAGTGGCTTTCTTCTCATTTAAACTATATTAGGAGGTAGTGGAGAACTTGTTGTCTGTGGGTTCAAATACCCCTTATACTCGATTTGTGAATGAAATCATCACTTGTAAAAAATATGGTTGATACACATTTTATCCCCTGCCATTTGGGGCGAATTCGAAAAAGGAACTGTAAAAAAACACACATTTCGTTCCTGCCATTTGAAGATTCTTTCATTTTGGCCCCTCATTAGACACAGTCAGCAGAATCTATGATGTGGCGCTACTTTGTTGGCTTTTATTTTATTATTTAATATGACGTGTCAGCTTTGTTGGAATTTTTATATTTATTTTCTTTTTATTGCAAATAGAAAAAGTTGTGTTTTGTGTTTTCAAGCAGATGGAAGATAAGCAAAATTTGTTTTATGAGTGCCAAGTTTCTAGAAGATTGTGGGTTGTTGTTCAAAATTGGGCTGACAGGCAGGATGGAGGACTCAAATGGAGTTTGTCTACATTCATTCACCACAACCATCAGTGGAAGAGAGAGGATGGGCGTGATATTGTTGGATTGATATGGTTGGCAACAACTTGGAATCTTTGGCTTGCAAGGACTGCAATGATGTATTAAGATGACATTTTCAACTTTGAAGATGGTTTATTGTCTATTAAATTTCTATCGTGGAAATGGTTTGTTGTAGATTGCAAAAGTCATATTCTTTGTAACTTTTTTGAGTGGCTTTCTTCTCATTTAAACTATATTAGGAGGTAGTGGATAACTTGTTGTCTGTGGGTTCAAATACCCCTTATACTCGATTTGTGAATGAAATCATCACTTGTAAAAAATAGGGTTAATACACATTTTAGCCCCTGTCATTTTGGGCGAATTCGAAAAAGGAATTGTAAAAAAAACACACATTTCGTTCCTGCCATTTGAAGATTCTTTCATTTTGGCCCCTCATTAGACACAGTCAGCAGAATCTATGACGTGGCGCTGCTTTGTTGGCTTTTATTTTATTATTTAATATGATGTGTCAGCTTTGTTGGAATTTTCATATTTATTTTCTTTTTATTGCAAATAGAAAAAGTTGTGTTTTGTGTTTTCAAGCAGATGGAAGATAAGCAAAATTTGTTTCATGAGTGCCAAGTTTCTAGAAGATTGTGGGTTGTTGTTCAAAATTGGGCTGACAGGCAGGATGGAGGACTCAAATGGAGTTTGTCTACATTCATTCACCACAACCATCAGTGGAAGAGAGAGGATGGGCGTGATATTGTTGGATTGATATGGTTGGCAACAACTTGGAATCTTTGGCTTGCAAGGACTGCAATGATGTATTAAGATGACATTTTCAACTTTGAAGATGGTTTATTGTCTATTAAATTTCTATCGTGGAAATGGTTTGTTGTAGATTGCAAAAGTCATATTCTTTGTAACTTTTTTGAGTGGCTTTCTTCTCATTTAAACTATATTAGGAGGTAGTGGATAACTTGTTGTCTGTTGGGTTCAAATACCCCTTATACTCGATTTGTGAATGAAATCATCACTTGTAAAAAATAGGGTTAATACACATTTTAGCCCCTGTCATTTTGGGCGAATTCGAAAAAGGAATTGTAAAAAAAACACACATTTCGTTCCTGCCATTTGAAGATTCTTTCATTTTGGCCCCTCATTAGACACAGTCAGCAGAATCTATGACGTGGCGCTGCTTTGTTGGCTTTTATTTTATTATTTAATATGATGTGTCAGCTTTGTTGGAATTTTCATATTTATTTTCTTTTTATTGCAAATAGAAAAACCTGTGTTTTGTATTTTCAAGCAGATGGCAGATAAGCAAAATTTGTTTTAGGACTGCCAAGTTTCTAAAAGATTGTGGGTTGTTGTTCAAAATTGGGCTGACAGGCAGGATGGAGGACTCAAATGGAGTTTGTCTACATTCATTCACCACAACCATCAGTGGAAGAGAGAGGATGGGCGAGATATTGTTGGATTGATATGGTTGGCAACAACATGGAATCTTTGGCTTGCAATGACTGCAATGATGTATTAAGATGACATTTTCAACTTTGAAGATGGTTTATTGTCTATTTAATTTCTATCGTGGAAATGGTTTGTTGTAGATTGCAAAAGTCATATTCTTTGTAACTTTTTTGAGTGGCTTTCTTCTCATTTAAACTATATTAGGAGGTAGTGGAGAACTTGTTGTCTGTGGGTTCAAATACCCCTTATACTCGATTTGTGAATGAAATCATCACTTGTAAAAAATATGGTTAATACACATTTTATCCCCTGCCATTTGGGGCGAATTCGAAAAAGGAACTGTAAAAAAACACACATTTCGTTCCTGCCATTTGAAGATTCTTTCATTTTGGCCCCTCATTAGACACAGTCAGCAGAATCTATGACGTGGCGCTGCTTTGTTGGCTTTTATTTTATTATTTAATATGACGTGTCAGCTTTGTTGGAATTTTTATATTTATTTTCATTTTATTGCAAATAGAAAATGTTGTGTTTTGTGTTTTCAAGCAAATGGAAGATAAGCAAAATTTGTTTTATGAGTGCCAAGTTTCTAGAAGATTGTGGGTTGTTGTTCAAAATTGGGCTGACAGGCAGGATGGAGGACTCAAATGGAGTTTGTCTACATTCATTCACCACAACCATCAGTGGAAGAGAGAGGATGGGTGAGATATTGTTGGATTGATATGGTTGGCGACAACATGGAATCTTTGGCTTGCAAGGACTGCAATGATGTATTAAGATGACATTTTCAACTTTGAAGATGGTTTATTGTCTATTAAATTTCTATCGTGGAAATGGTTTGTTGTAGATTGCAAAAGTCATATTCTTTGTAACTTTTTTGAGTGGCTTTCTTCTCATTTAAACTATATTAGGAGGTAGTGGAGAACTTGTTGTCTGTGGGTTCAAATACCCCTTATACTCGATTTGTGAATGAAATCATCACTTGTAAAAAATAGGGTTAATACACATTTTAGCCCCTGCCATTTTGGGCAAATTCGAAAATGGAACTGTAAAAAAAAACACAGATTTTGTTCCTGCCATTTGAAGATTATTTCATTTTGGCCCCTCATTAGACACAGTCAGCAGAATCTATGACGTGGCGCTGTTTTGTTGGCTTTTATTTTATTATTTAATATGACGTGTCAGCTTTGTTGGAATTTTTATATTTATTTTCTTTTAATTGCAAATAGAAAAAGGTGTGTTTTGTGTTTTCAAGCAGATGGAAGATAAGCAAAATTTGTTTTGTGACTGCCAAGTTTCTCGAAGATTGTGGGTTGTTGTTCAAAATTGGGCTGACAGGCAGGATGGAGGACTCAAATGGAGTTTGTCTACATTCATTCACCACAACCATCAATGGAAGAGAGAGGATGGTCGAGATATTGTTGGATTGATATGGTTGACAACAACATGGAATCTTTGGCTTGCAATGACTGCAATGATGTATTAAGATGACATTTTCAACTTTGAAGATGGTTTATTGTCTATTAAATTTCTATCGTGGAAATGGTTTGTTGTAGATTGTAAAAGTTGTATTCTTTGTAACTTTTTTGAGTGGCTTTCTTCTCATTTAAACTATATTAGGAGGTAGTGGAGAACTTGTTGTCTGTGGGTTCAAATACCCCTTATACTCGATTTGTGAATGAAATCATCACTTGTAAAAAATAGGGTTAATACACATTTTAGCCCCTGTCATTTTGGGCGAATACAAAAAAGGAAATGTAAAAAAAACACACATTTTGTTCCTGCCATTTGAAGATTCTTTCATTTTGGCCCCTCATTAGACACAGTCAGCAGAATCTATGACGTGGCGCTGCTTTGTTGGCTTTTATTTTATTTAATATGATGTGTCAGCTTTGTTGGAATTTTCATATTTATTTTCTTTTTATTGCAAATAGAAAAACCTGTGTTTTGTGTTTTCAAGCAGATGGCAGATAAGCAAAATTTGTTTTAGGACTGTCAAGTTTCTAAAAGATTGTGGGTTGTTGTTCAAAATTGGGCTGACAGGCAGGATGGAGGACTCAAATGGAGTTTGTCTACATTCATTCACCACAACCATCAGTGGAAGAGAGAGGATGGGCGAGATATTGTTGGATTGATATGGTTGGCAATAACATGGAATCTTTGGCTTGCAATGACTGCAATGATGTATTAAGATGACATTTTCAACTTTGAAGATGGTTTATTGTCTATTTAATTTCTATCGTGGAAATGGTTTGTTGTAGATTGCAAAAGTCATATTCTTTGTAACTTTTTTGAGTGGCTTTCTTCTCATTTAAACTATATTAGGAGGTAGTGGAGAACTTGTTGTCTGTGGGTTCAAATACCCCTTATACTCGATTTGTGAATGAAATCATCACTTGTAAAAAATATGGTTGATACACATTTTATCCCCTGCCATTTGGGGCAAATTCGAAAAAGGAACTGTAAAAAAACACACATTTCGTTCCTGCCATTTGAAGATTCTTTCATTTTGGCCCCTCATTAGACACAGTCAGCAGAATCTATGACGTGGCGCTACTTTGTTGGCTTTTATTTTATTATTTAATATGACGTGTCAGCTTTGTTGGAATTTTTATATTTATTTTCTTTTTATTGCAAATAGAAAAAGTTGTGTTTTGTGTTTTCAAGCAGATGGAAGATAAGCAAAATTTGTTTTATGAGTGGCAAGTTTCTAGAAGATTGTGGGTTGTTGTTCAAAATTGGGCTGACAGGCAGGATGGAGGACTCAAATGGAGTTTGTCTACATTCATTCACCACAACCATCAGTGGAAGAGAGAGGATGGGCGAGATATTGTTGGATTGATATGGTTGGCAACAACTTGGAATCTTTGGCTTGCAAGGACTGCAATGATGTATTAAGATGACATTTTCAACTTTGAAGATGGTTTATTGTCTATTAAATTTCTATCGTGGAAATGGTTTGTTGTAGATTGCAAAAGTCATATTCTTTGTAACTTTTTTGAGTGGCTTTCTTCTCATTTAAACTATATTAGGAGGTAGTGGATAACTTGTTGTCTGTGGGTTCAAATACCCCTTATACTCGA
Organism: Lathyrus tuberosus; assembly: GCA_022829125.1. Taxonomy (NCBI): domain Eukaryota; kingdom Viridiplantae; phylum Streptophyta; class Magnoliopsida; order Fabales; family Fabaceae; genus Lathyrus; species Lathyrus tuberosus. Next base: position 8,551,310 of record JALAZF010000241.1, on the reverse strand, counting down.
TTTGTGAATGAAATCATCACTTGTAAAAAATAGGGTTAATACACATTTTAGCCCCTGTCATTTTGGGCGAATTCGAAAAAGGAATTGTAAAAAAAACACACATTTTGTTCCTGCCATTTGAAGATTCTTTCATTTTGGCCCCTCATTAGACACAGTCAGCAGAATCTATGACGTGGCGCTGCTTTGTTGGCTTTTATTTTATTATTTAATATGATGTGTCAGCTTTGTTGTAATTTTCATATTTATTTTCTTTTTATTGCAAATAGAAAAACCTGTGTTTTGTGTTTTCAAGCAGATGGCAGATAAGCAAAATTTGTTTTAGGACTGCCAAGTTTCTAAAAGATTGTGGGTTGTTGTTCAAAATTGGGCTGACAGGCAGGATGGAGGACTCAAATGGAGTTTGTCTACATTCATTCACCACAACCATCAGTGGAAGAGAGAGGATGGGCGAGATATTGTTGGATTGATATGGTTGGCAACAACATGGAATCTTTGGCTTGCAATGATTGCAATGATGTATTAAGATGACATTTTCAACTTTGAAGATGGTTTATTGTCTATTTAATTTCTATCGTGGAAATGGTTTGTTGTAGATTGCAAAAGTCATATTCTTTGTAACTTTTTTGAGTGACTTTCTTCTCATTTAAACTATATTAGGAGGTAGTGGAGAACTTGTTGTCTGTGGGTTCAAATACCCCTTATACTCGATTTGTGAATGAAATCATCACTTGTAAAAAATATGGTTAATACACATTTTAGCCCCTGCCATTTGGGGCGAATTCGAAAATGGAACAGTAAAAAATAACACAGATTTTGTTCCTGCCATTTGAAGATTATTTCATTTTGGCCCCTCATTAGACACAGTCAGCAGAATCTATGACGTGGCGCTGTTTTGTTGGCTTTTATTTTATTATTTAATATGACGTGTCAGCTTTGTTGGAATTTTTATATTTATTTTCTTTTAATTGTAAATAGAAAAAGTTGTGTTTTGTGTTTTCAAGCAGATGGAAGATAAGCAAAATTTGTTTTGTGACTGCCAAGTTTCTCGAAGATTGTGGGTTATTGTTCAAAATTGGGCTGACATGCAAGATGGAGGACTCAAATGGAGTTTGTCTACATTCATTCACCACAACCATCAGTGGAAGAGAGAGGATGGTCGAGATATTGTTGGATTGATATGGTTGACAACAACATGGAATCTTTGGCTTGCAATGACTGCAATTATGTATTAAGATGACATTTTCAACTTTGAAGATGGTTTATTGTCTATTAAATTTCTATCATGGAAATGGTTTGCTGTAGATTGCAAAAGTCGTATTCTTTGTAACTTTTTTGAGTGGCTTTCTTCTCATTTAAACTATATTAGGAGGTAGTGGAGAACTTGTTGTCTGTGGGTTCAAATACCCCTTATACTCGATTTGTGAATGAAATCATCACTTGTAAAAAACTATGGTTAATACACATTTTATCCCCTGCCATTTGGGGCAAATTTGAAAAAGGAACTGTAAAAAAACACACATTTCGTTCCTGCCATTTGAAGATTCTTTCATTTTGGCCCCTCATTAGACACAGTCAGCAGAATCTATGACGTGGCGCTGCTTTGTTGGCTTTTATTTTATTATTTAATATGACGTGTCAGCTTTGTTGGAATTTTTATATTTATTTTCTTTTAATTGCAAATAGAAAAGTTGTGTTTTGTGTTTTCAAGCAGATGGAAGATAAGCAAAATTTGTTTTATGAGTGCCAAGTTTCTAGAAGATTGTGGGTTGTTGTTTAAAATTGGGCTGACAGGCAGGATGGAGGACTCAAATGGAGTTTGTCTACATTCATTCACCACAACCATCAGTGGAAGAGAGAGGATGGGCGAGATATTGTTGGATTGATATGGTTGGCAACAACTTGGAATCTTTGGCTTACAAGGACAGCAATGATGTATTAAGATGACATTTTCAACTTTGAAGATGGTTTATTGTCTATTAAATTTCTATCGTGGAAATGGTTTGTTGTAGATTGCAAAAGTCATATTCTTTGTAACTTTTTTTAGTGGCTTTCTTCTCATTTAAACTATATTAGGAGGTAGTGGAGAACTTGTTGTCTGTGGGTTCAAATACCCCTTATACTCGATTTGTGAATGAAATCATCACTTGTAAAAAATAGGGTTAATACACATTTTAGCCCCTGCCATTTGGGGCGAATTCGAAAATGGAACTGTAAAAAAAACACAGATTTTGTTCCTTCCATTTGAAGATTATTTCATTTTGGCCCCTCATTAGACACAGTCAGCAGAATCTATGACGTGGCACTGTTTTGTTGGCTTTTATTTTATTATTTAATATGACGTGTCAGCTTTGTTGGAATTTTTATATTTATTTTCTTTTAATTGTAAATAGAAAAAGTTGTGTTTTGTGTTTTCAAGCAGATGGAAGATAAGCAAAATTTGTTTTGTGACTGCCAAGTTTCTCGAAGATTGTGGGTTGTTGTTCAAAATTGGGCTGACAGGCAGGATGGAGGACTCAAATGGAGTTTGTCTACATTCATTCACCACAACCATCAGTGGAAGAGAGAGGATGGTCGAGATATTGTTGGATTGATATGGTTGACAACAACATGGAATCTTTGGCTTGCAATGACTGCAATGATGTATTAAGATGACATTTTCAACTTTGAAGATGGTTTATTGTCTATTAAATTTCTATCGTGGAAATGGTTTGTTGTAGATTGCAAAAGTCGTATTCTTTGTAACTTTTTTGAGTGGCTTTCTTCTCATTTAAACTATATTAGGAGGTAGTGGAGAACTTGTTGTCTGTGGGTTCAAATACCCCTTATACTCGATTTGTGAATGAAATCATCACTTGTAAAAAATATGGTTAATACACATTTTATCCCTTGCCATTTGGGGGGAATTCGAAAAAGGAACTGTAAAAAAACACACATTTCGTTCCTGCCATTTGAAGATTCTTTCATTTTGTCCCCTCATTAGACACAGTCAGCAGAATCTATGACGTGACGCTGCTTTGTTGGCTTTTATTTTATTATTTAATATGACGTGTCAGCTTTGTTGGAATTTTTATATTTATTTTCTTTTTATTGCAAATAGAAAAAGTTGTGTTTTGTGTTTTCAAGCAGATGGAAGATAAGCAAAATTTGTTTTATGAGTGCCAAGTTTCTAGAAGATTGTGGGTTGTTGTTCAAAATTGGGCTGACAGGCAGGATGGAGGACTCAAATGGAGTTTGTCTACATTCATTCACCACAACCATCAGTGGAAGAGAGAGGATGAGCGAGATATTGTTGGATTGATATGGTTGGCAACAACATGGAATCTTTGGCTTGCAAGGACTGCAATGATGTATTAAGATGACATTTTCAACTTTGAAGATGGTTTATTGTCTATTAAATTTCTATCATGGAAATGGTTTGTTGTAGATTGCAAAAGTCATATTCTTTGTAACTTTTTTGAGTGGCTTTCTTCTCATTTAAACTATATTAGGAGGTAGTGGAGAATTTGTTGTCTGTGGGTTCAAATACCCCTTATACTCGATTTGTGAATGAAATCATCACTTGTAAAAAATAGGGTTAATACACATTTCAGCCCCTACCATTTGGGGCGAATTCGAAAATGGAACTGTAAAAAAAAACACAGATTTTTTTCCTGCCATTTGAAGATTATTTCATTTTGGCCCCTCATTAAACACAGTCAGCAGAATCTATGACGTGGCGCTGTTTTGTTGGCTTTTATTTTATTATTTAATATGACGTGTCAGCTTTGTTGGAATTTTTATATTTATTTTCTTTTAATTGTAAATAGAAAAAGTTGTGTTTTGTGTTTTCAAGCAGATGGAAGATAAGCAAAATTTGTTTTGTGACTGCCAAGTTTCTCGAAGATTGTGGGTTGTTGTTCAAAATTGGGCTGACAGGCAGGATGGAGGACTCAAATGGAGTTTGTATACATTCATTCACCACAACCATCAGTGGAAGAGAGAGGATGGTCGAGATATTGTTGGATTGATATGGTTGACAACAACATGGAATCTTTGGCTTGCAATGACTGCAATGATGTATTAAGATGACATTTTCAACTTTGAAGATGGTTTATTGTCTATTAAATTTCTATCGTGGAAATGGTTTGTTGTAGATTGCAAAAGTCGTATTCTTTGTAACTTTTTTGAGTGGCTTTCTTCTCATTTAAACTATATTAGGAGGTAGTGGAGAACTTGTTGTCTGTGGGTTCAAATACCCCTTATACTCGATTTGTGAATGAAATCATCACTTGTAAAAAATAGGGGTAATACACATTTTAGCCCCTGTCATTTTGGGCGAATTCGAAAAGGGAGTTCATTTTGGCCCCTCATTAGACACAGTCAGCAAAATCTATGACGTGACGCAGCTTGTTGGCTTTTATTTTATTATTTACTTATTGGAATTTTTATATTTATTTTCTTTTTATTTTAATTATACGTGGCATTGTTATTATTATTTTATTATTTATATGTTGAAATGCTAAAATATCAAAATTGTGTCCCCCACAAGTGTTGAACCCATGACCTTTTGGTTGCAAAGAAACACATTTCCACTAATCTAGCATGTCTTTCTTGTCTAATATTTTGCTTTAAATATATATATATTACAATATGTAATGAATATGTTACATATAATATATAATGAGTATGTAATATATTTATTTGTTTGCTTCAATTTAAATTATATATTTATAACATAAAAATGTAATGAATATGTACCTGGGGTCCCTTTCAGGGATAATGACTCGTTTCTTTTTCTGTCTTTTTGCTCAGTAGTCGTAAAGTCTACAGTGCCGATGGGGCCCAGTGCGCACCCGGCTGTCTCTTTTTGACTTTTTGGGTTTCTCTTTTCCTTTTTACCGGCTTAGCGGGTCTTCCGGTTAAGGCGAATGAGCCTATAAATATATGGATCTGAATCCATTTGTATTCAGAGTTTGTTTTCTCAGTTTATAAAATTATAAGGTTTTGTATATTTTCAGGTCTTGTGCTGATATTTGTGATACTTGCTTGTTTAATAATATATTTAAATATATGTTATTATTTAACATATTTATTTAATTAAATATATTTATTTGAATATATTATTTACATATTGTTTAACATATTTATTTAATTAAATATATTTATTTAAATATATATTTCATTTTATTTCATAAAAAAAAAATTAATATTAATTTATTATAGTTTAGTTAAAATGTTAATATTAATTTAGTTTAATTTTTTATTAATATTAATTTAGTTAAAACATTAAAAAAATAGTTTAGTTTAATTTAGTTTATATTAATATTAGTTTAAATGTTGTAAATGTTGTAATTAAATAAAATTTTGTAAATGTTATTAAAAAGTTTGAAATGTTGTAATTAAATAAAATTTAGTTTAGTTTATATTAAATATTAAATATTAAATATTAAATAATAAACATAAATTTTGTTTGGTTTATACATAATTAATAAATAAAAATAAACATTTCAACATGCCCCTAAATTTAGTTTAGTTTATAAATAATTGATATAAATCATAAACAAGAAATGCATAACAGCCTAGTGGTAAAGGAAGCTTCTTACATTCACTAAGACATGGGTTCAATATTTGGTGTTGTTATGTTTGATCTTCTAACATTTTAACATATGTTTAATATTAAATATTTGAATTCACACATATGTTAAATATTAGTATATGAAAGGATCAAAATGAAAGAATTTTTACATAACATATGTGTATTAATTCTAAAAAATAATAATAATCATTAAAAATTCACACATATGTTAAATATTAGTATTTGAATTCTAATGTTGTCGTTCAAATATAAAAATATTGACATTTTTATTAGTTGAGTTAAAATTTGCGGAAAAAAAGTGATAATATGAATTTTTACATATAAAAAAAATAGAGTTTTAAAATTTCCTTTTGAATTGAAAAAAAAGTTTTGTTTGTTTAAATTGATGTAGGAGTGTGAAAAGGCAAATGATTGTGTTCGATGGCTGTGTACAATTTTGGAACAGTTTTGAGTTGTTTGTCTTCCTCAAATCGCCAACCTAATCTTTCCATTCGTTTCAACCCTGATTTCATTTCTATTAACACCAATCCGTCCCTCCGTTTCATTACTAGTAACAGTAATGAGCAACCAAAACGTCCTTGTTTCTGGTCAATATTCTGTGTTGCCGCACTCATACCTCAAAGGCTTCCCACCCGACTACATGGATTGCCCGCCGGTGATGATTCTGTAACCGCCCCTCCACCCCAAGAATCACACAATTCTGAACCGGTTAATCTCTCTCTTTCTCTTTTGCTTTAGGGTTTCCTGTTTTTTCTGATTATTCGGACAATTTCAGTAATCTCTTATGCTTGGCATACGCAGGATGCTAGTATTGACTTAAATCTTCCTAGAAGAAGTTTGCTCGTACAATTTACATGTGACTTGTGCGGTGAAAGAACTAAGAGGCTTGTTAACCGATTAGCTTATGAAAGGGGTGCCATTTTTGTTCAGGTATACATTACTTCTTCATTCCTCTCATCAACCTCTATGTTTTTACTCACTTCTACTTGTATTTATTTCTCCTTCTAAACATAACATGTACATTTCACAAGATTATTGACGAGCTTGTTTGGACATCTCCTTTACTTGTTATAGTTATAAGGGTACCATATGTTGTGGATATTTTTGTTGTTGTTAGGAAAGGTGAATAAATGGAAAAGTATGTGGGTAAGGGTGTCATGTCGACAGTGGCTCCAAAATCAAGTATCCAATATCGGATATAGAGTTTATCTGAAGCATTAAATTAAAAAAAAAAAATAGAGAATTACCAAAGGGATGTGAAAATGCATTTTGGTTTCTCTAATTTACTAAGGAGTGATCTCAACCTTTCTACTTCATCTTGAGTTGAAACATTAATCTCTCTGATATATTGATTGATGTCATGCTACTCTATCTTACTCAATAAAATAAAATAGGACCAACAAACAATAGTAAGGAGAATCCCAAGCTTCTGTTTTATTTTTTTGCATAAAAAAAACGGATAAATTGTATTGACATGTGAACAGTGTCGTTGGAAAAAATAGTGTGACCAGTATGAACAATGTTTTTTGCTGAATAGTGTTTTGGATCTCAAAGATGCCACAATGAAGGCGAGCAACACAACAAACAAAAAGGAACCACAATGTAGGTGGACAAACAAATGAAACTGCAATGAAGGCGGAAAAACAAAAATAAACTGCTATAACAACGCCTAGGGTTTAAGTGGAAGCAAGATTCCCCAAGATCATGAGCTCTGTCTTAAAATTTGGGTTGGGTCTAACTCAATCTTACAAAACCGGCTTGTAAAGTGAAGGTTGCCCAAACTTTATAAACAATACACAAGCAATATTTATCAGTAATGTGAGATTAAATCCACCCGGTCACACCCCACATGTTGAAAGTGTTAGAGGCTGCAATTAAGTGATCCCAAATGCCGCAGTTAGGTAGGGGCAGACCGCATTATAAGCGAAATTGCCATCATTTACTTTAACGTGCTAGATATAACATTGCTTATGCTGTTGTACTTAATATATTACTAACATTTTTCTATTCAGTAATTTTCATTTTGTCTTCTCATTTTCTCCTGATGTTCAATAATGCATGGAATGACTGAATTTTTGGATTAAGTACGAAAGTGTATTTGTGTCGTTTATATTGCAGCCAGTTCAATAGCTAAGTGCTTTTTAGATACCTTATTCATTCCACTGTTCATTAAAAACATATATGCAGAATTGCTGTTATTATATCACTTATTCTATTGTAAGTAATTAGAAACTCCTCTTATTAGTGTGCAGGCTGTCAGCGGCATCATAAATTAGTTGACAATCTTGGACTAATCACGGAGTATGATTTTCGGGAGAAAATAAACACAGACTCAGAAGTTGATCAAATTTGATGTGTGGTCATAACTAGACATTTTTATTTGACATTTTCTGATTATTTTGATAATTCAAAAATTCATATTCATTAATGTCCCCGAGCAAAAATCGTGACAAATAAAAAGAAAGAATAGTAAGTATTGACACTCATTATTCAGATCTCTACACCTGAAATGGTTTTAAATTCTGCAAACCAAGTATCTGCTTAGAATAAATCCATAGAGTACAATGTGCCTGCTAGCTGCTGTAGACAGTTATTGCTAGAAAAACAGTGATAGCAAATCCAGCTGTTGCCCATATATTTTTCCCTTGATGATGGTTTAATGGTGCGCCATTCTGTGAAGTAAAAAACATAGGATGTGATCAAAACAATGTGATGTTGATGATATGTGTTGGTAAAAGATATGGGTTATATTTAATCTAACTTGCAATATCACCGGTTAATATAATTATATAATTGTAATTTGATATTATAATGGTTTGAGATATTACCAAATTAAGACTAGGTGCTGGTGCCGGTGTTGTGTCGTCATCTGCTTTAGTATCAGTTGGTGGTGCAGGGGGACTCTTTTGAATAATTGTTGGTGCTGGCGCTGGTGCATGATGTCTCCTGTGCTTGTGTTTGTGTCTTCCTTTATTGTGCTTGGGGGACTCAGGTGCTGGTGCAGGGGCGTTTACTGCAGGTGTTGGTGCGGGTAATGGTGGGGAAGTAATCGGTGTAGGAGCTGGGCTTTGCTTTGTGGGTGCAGGTGCTGGCGTTGGTGTTGCCTTTACTGGTGCGGGGGCAGGTGGTGTTTGAACTGGTACTGGCGATATATTTTGTGGTGGTAATGTTGTTGATGGTGGTAATGGGGGTGGCAACGTGGGAGTTGAGACAGGTGAAGTTTTTGGTGGTTGGAGTGGAGGGACTTTTTGACTTGATGGTGGTGAAACCTTTGGAGCTGGTGATGTCACTGGAGCAGATTTGGGTGCTACATTTGCTGGTGGTTGGGTTGAGATGGGGGGAGATGCCACCACAGTAGGTGGTTGTGTAATGACAGGTGGTGTTGCTGTTGGGGTTGTAGGTGGCAACTTTGATGGTGCAGTTGCTGGTGCTTGGGCGTTGAATCCTAGCAGGCAGCTGAGGCTTAGTAAAGTAAGAAGCCAGAAAATTGTTGCCATTGTTGTTTGTGAATAGAAGAGATACTTTGTTTCTTATTTATTGGCCAAGATCAAGAAGATAGGGAGAAACGTAAGGAGTCAGCCATCTGTGGAAGGAGGAATGTAGCCTTCATGTGATTGTGACATCATTCATTGATCTACTACTAAGGAACGCTAACAATGCAAAACATGTAGGTTCGTAAAATTAGTGGAGTTTAGATTCAACTCACCCATTCAAATTTAATGTGATGGTTATGGTCTAACTTTCAAGCACGTTTATTGTCATATTTTTTTATTTTATTTAGGGAGATAAAATTCATAACATAGTTCATAAAATTTTAAAAAATTGGATTGTTTGATTCATAAAATAAACAAATTTTAACTAGCTTCTAAAATAAAATTATAGATTACATTAATTATATGTTATAAAGAATTAAGGTGATCATTGTACACAAAAAAAAAAAAAACTAATGTTATCTTGAATTTTTGATTAAAAAAATTATAATTTTTTAAATATATTCACATGTTTTTCTTTTTCTCAAAAAAGCAATTACAATTCATCTACAGAAAAGTAATCGATTCAAGGGATATTGGAAATTAAATGTAGATTCTTGTTGGAATTTAAATTTGGCTTCTTCTACTTCCTAGACCCAATCGGGATGAGAATAAGGGAGCTCGACTTAATATATTAGGGAATTTTTTAATCCATCCTTTATGTTTTTTTAAGCCACGACGCAAAAATATTTAAATGATTTTAGATTTTAGAGATGTATCTTCAGATGCATCCAATTAATATTTTACGTTAAAATATTCTGGAGTTGCATCTTCGAACATATTTTAAAGATGCATTTTTGAAATATTTTGGAGCTTAAATCACGCCTGAACCATTCTCTTTTCTCATTTCTCATATTTCTCAAAACCTCTTCAAACTCCCTTTTTTTCTTCATCACTAAGTCCAAAATCAAGCAACCAAGGTCAAAGGAACTTCAATCAACATCAGAAACATCATCCAACACTGAAGCAAAGTGAAAAAGTTGTATGTTTTTTGATGTTTTGAATAGTTTTTTAGTTTTTGTGTAAATGAGTAGAAATTGATGATAAGGTAGAAAATGAGTACAATTTGGATGATTGATAGTGTAGACATAGTGTAAAACATGATAGCTGACTGAAAATGATGATCAATGCAATATTTGTGTTTCCTTGTCTGCATTGCCGCCATTGACATAACTGTTGAGTTGTAAAAAATTTCAGAGATACATCTCCGAAATTTTTCAACGTTTTAGTTTCCCAGCAACCGGAGATGCATCTCCGAAATTTTCTCAGTATTTTTTTATTTTCTTGCTTGTGGTGTTGTTTGCTTGCATTAATTGTCTGCTTTACTTTAACTTACAAGCATAATGGCTGATAGACTGAGGCACAGAAGGGTTGCACAACACCCATCAGTGCGCGCGGGATAAAAGTCAGCAAGTTTCAGAGGCTCCTGGTCCTTGTGGCCACGCAAAGCCATCTACTTATGGGGCTCATGCTTCTCCATCTCCTTCTTCCCATATGAGACGAAGTTCACCTACTAACGCATCACTCCCCTAATCCTCCCGCAGGCGTCATGTTTCCCTTATTCAGGCGCCTTAGGTACTTGAGTCACCACTGTCACCTCCAACTACTGATACTGTAAGTGCTTTTGAGCCAGTACCACCTCATATTGTCAATGTTGCTGATCCAATGCCACCTCCAGAGAGTGACATTACTGTGGATGCTGAGCTAGAGACATTTGGAGGAGACCCTGTAGATTTGTCACTATTGCCTTTGTACCCAGACCATAATGCTAGACATATCTGCGATAGAGAGGTAACATTAGTTTGATTCATTATTTTTTATTTACGTTAATTTTAACTGACAAATTTCTGACATTGGTTTTTATTTTTCTACATGAACGTGATCTGCAGAAGTTTATTAACCACGAGCAGAAGATTACTAGCTTGCCTTATCCGAATGAGGATTGGTTTCAGACAGTTTTATCTTTATTTGGCCTGAAGGACTTGTGCATGACCGGTTATACTACGGTCAACCACATGATTCTTAATGCATTCGTGGAGAGATGACACTCAGAGACCTCGTCATTTCATCCCTCGCTTGGTGAGATATCTATCACACTCGACGATGTTTTGTGTTTGCTACATCTTCTGATCAGAAGGAGACTTCTAGATCATGGAAGGATTACCAAAGACGAGGCACTCGAGATGATAGTGGACTATCTGGGGGTTGATCCAGCGAAGGTGAAGGAGGAGTTGGATAGAACCAGGGGTACGCATGCTAGATTTGAATACCTGAAAAAGGTATATAAAGATGAGATCCTGAGAGCACAACAGACTACAGGTGATGATAAGCAGGTGGCATTCCACATATCGCATGTTATGAGAGCATACCTGCTATATTTGGTTGGCACTGTGATTTTTATGGACAAGAGTGTCACTTATACAGATGTCGTCTACCAACGGTACTTCGAAGATTTTAAACGGATTCATGAGTACAACTGGGAGCCGCTTGTTTGATCTACATGTACTCGAAGTTATCAGAGGGCTGTGTGTATGTGGAAGACGAAGTAGGTCACAGGCATCATCACACTACTAACGGTAATATTTATTGGTCTTTTAATGTTTCTTTGTCATTTTTATTTCATCTTTGCAAAGCCATTACTGATGATTCGTGTGTTCCAAACTTTTCATTTCAGGCTTGGATCCTCTAGCACTTCCTGCGCATCTTCGGTTGGGCGAGTGTACCGACTTACTCTGAGGATATGTCTCGTGCTACTGCTTTTTCCTCGCTCAGAGGGAACCATGCGGCTGAGCTTTTCAGAGTGTATCTTAACCGTTTGGTTGCCAAGGACATGCATTTCAACAACTATGTTGATCACCGTGAGACGGGGTTATTTGATGAGATTGTGTTATACTCTTGATGGTTGGCTCGCATCTCACTGCTCCTCATTTGTCCGAGCGCGTTATGCGGTAGTTCGACAACACTCAGACCATTCCCATACACCCTGTTATCTCTGCTCCTCCTACTTTGACATGTAGATAGATAGATGACATTTTTTATGATTATGATAGTTATCTGGTACCGGAGAAGGCACAGAGTACCATAGTTGTGAGAGACTATAGCTACGTTGACGGATATATCAGATGGTTCTTCAGGGTGTCACATCCGTACTTGGTGCGTGCTGCTCTAGGAGATCCGTCGAGGCCAACTTATCAGGAGATACTAGAGGAGAAGCAGACACAGTTAAATCATGTTGAGAATGTCTTGTCTAGATGTCGTCGCATATGTTAGACGATGGCAATGATCTAGAAGGCGGGGTTGAATAGATCGCGAATTTTTAACAAAAATCGACGCTTAAAAATGTTTTCAAAAATGTGCGAATGCGGCCGTGGATTTTAAATCGTCTAAACGAACCGTTATTGGTAAGATCGGATATGCGAAACCGAATGGAATAAAAACAATGAGAAAACAAATCAATACGTTGCCAAACAAATCAATACAAATAATTATCACTTTGTATTAACCGGTTTTCAATGAATTGTAAAATGTAAAATTAACTTGACAATTTTTCGAACAGTTTGTATGCGATCAATACGTCGAACACTTGGTGTGCACAACACCCCAAGTTGAATTTCCTATGAAATGATAGTGTATAATTTTTCACAATTACAATCCAAGTGATTGTAATGAGTTTTCAAACAAATTTTCAGCACTACAAATTCAGCAGAAATTTATCGAACAGTTGATATCACACAAACGTTAACAACAAAAAGTAAAGAGACAGGGAAAGAGAGAACGACACCCGATTTGTTTAGGCAGTTCCCCTTTCATCCTCGCTTCGGGTACGTCTGCCCCCAATTCTAAAACTAGAATTGAGATATGTATAATATCAAGTTGAAAAGTTTTGTACAAGAGAAGTTATAGTCACCACACACTCAAGCCTAAATGTTGATGTTAATTCTATCCACTTCTCTCCCCTTGATTCATGCCGAATCAAGTGCATCAAACACTTCGAACAAACCTCTGGTTACCGATACTCACTTGAATCTTCAAGTCTTTCGCTCGGATGATTTCGATTGCAGGACGTTCGAACCCAAATCTTTCGACACAATCCTCCGGTTACCGCTACTTGCTTGAACAAACCCACCGTTCTTCAAGCCTTTCACTCGGTTGAATCTGTGAGGCAAAGATTTGTGCAAAAAACCTCAAATCCCTCAAGATCTTAGAGGACAAAACCCTAATTGTTTTATTCAAGAAAATCCCACTGAAATCTCAATCCCAACTAGATACACAAATCCTGCGTTTGGACGTTATCACCTCGACAATGCACAGCTCAACAAAAATGATTATGTGTAATTGTTAAAGAATGCAAGCGTGAGAATGAAGATGATGAGCAAATTCAATGTATATTTTCAATTTTCTTGTTGGTTTATTTACAAAGTATGATGCATATAAATATATATGACTAAGACCACAGAACAGAATTAACAGCTTTTTGAAACACAAAGAATCAGAAAAATATGCTTAAGTGAGCGAGAGGTCGACCTCAATAATTTATGAGTCGACCTGAACACTCTAGAAAGCAAATCTGCGCAGAAATCCAAGCCATGCGTCGACTTGAACCAAGCCATGCATCGATGCAAGGGCACCTGAGAGCAGAAAATTTGTTCATCCAATAGTATGTGTCGACCTCCACTCATCTGTGAGTCGACGCAAGGGCACCCGAGAGCACTAAATTGTTTTTCCTTCAGTATGCGTCGACCTCCACACATTTGTGAGGCGACACAAGGGTACCAGAATGCTAAAAACACATTTTTATAAATTTTTGAGTTGACCTAAAGCCCTGTATGGGTTGACCTAAGGTATTCAAAATGATCCAATGCACAATTTTCACATATGGGATGCTCCTATATGCATAGACACGTGTATGTGGATTATTATATGCATATTAAAGGATGAATGCAAGTTAAGACGCGATGATATCGTCCAAAGTACACAAGTACGAGATATTACTAGTTTTGACATCATTAAAACAAAGCACTAAGGAACCTTGCCCTCACATACTCCCCCTTTTTGATGATGGCAAAACCTTCCACACATTGAGTACTTTGTGAAGCATTCTCCCCCTGACTGTATGTATTTCTCTTTGTAAAATTCTGAGCTTTCTTTGTGAAGCACTTGCTTTTGTATTCTCCTCTTTTGACAACATCAAAAAGAGTGAAGCACGAGGCCATTCGTAATCAAATCATATTCATATGCACGCAATCATACTCTTTGCAATAGATAAAATATCAATAAACATTCACATATAATGTTGTTAATGCAAGAGATATAGAATTAAATAAGGCATGAAACATAAAGAAGTAAACTTAATGCATTACACATCAAAAGTAGTTCATTACAAGTTTCAAGTCAAACAAAATAGCAAAAAAAATAACAAACGAAACACACAACAAAATGCTAAATGACATGCACGAAACCAACACAACTCAAACAATCTACGGTCTTCTCCCCTAATATGGGTTACCTCTCCCCCTAAAGGAATAATCCTGATTTGGCGCTCTTTGCTCATCTAGTCGTTCACTGAAGTAAAGCACAATCCTATTGAGCGTATTGAAGCAAACGGAAAGAGACCGATGTTGATTTTCCGCTGTTTCAGCCATAACATCAAACCTGCTTAAAACTGTGGAAGTAAACAAATCAAAATGATCACTTTGGGCTTGAATCTGACCCGGCATAGTTGTACACCTTTATTCTTGAAGAGTTGCAAAATTATGTTGCTGAATCTGTATATTCCACAACACCTCAAGGACTTCAGAATTATCGGGTTGATATTGAGGTGGAGATGGAGGCATATAAGAGGTATCTTGGTTAGTCCAACCAGTGTGTTGCCATTCTCCCCGGCCTTGGTTAGCATAAAGATCCTACACAGGTGAATCACCTAACCAACCACCATCATCATGACCGTCAAAAGGAGGGTCAGTCTCCATATGATGAGCTTCCTCATCGTTCTCTTGGTCTTTCTCCTCATCCTTATCTAGATTCTGAATCCTTGCACCCGAGCCTTTTGTCTTGACCACATACCTTTGCTCTTGACGATCCCAAAGGTAACCCATTAAAGTCATGGTCTTCTGGCTAAATTCTTGATCACTCGAAATGGAGATGTATGGAATATTTTGAACAACAATCCCAGCATGATCCAATATGCTTTGGATAAATGAACCATAGCATAAAGATGTTCCTCTACCTGATTCCTTCACAACAAAAATTCTATTAGCAATGTAGTATGGCCAGTTAACTTTCTTCTTATTCTTGAGCACATAGACCAAGTGCACTTCGCCTTGGTAAACTCTTGAATATCCTCCCTTCTTTGGTCGGATAATGTGAGACACAATCCACTGTAGGATTCTATCTTGTAGCTTTAACTGACCTGTAGTGACAGATTTTTGGAACAAATCACTAGCAACAAATTCCTCTGGGCATGGGTCTTTCAACATAGAGTTTATAGCAGATTTAAATTCAAAACCCGGAGCCAATTTGGTGTCAATTATGTTAAGATCAGGAGATAGAATTGGACATATACCAAACAGATCTCTCCAAACAGCACTATCAACCTGTAGACTCTTACCACCTATTTTGTAACCATAGTCATAATAAATAAACTTTCCATGTATACCAGTTTAAAACAATCTGACCATGTCCTCATTATAATTTGTACCACATTCTAGGAAATTATTGAACTTTTGATGATTAAGCATATCAATAATTTATGGAATGTGCATTCATTCAGCAACTTTCGGATAGTAAACAAACTACTTAAAAACTGACATTTTCTTAAAATCCTTTTCACAAGTCTCAGCAAGTTCATCAGAAAGTAAAGACATAGCGTTTACCGGAATATCAGACTGAGGTTGTGACTGAGATTGTGAAGTGGAGGCTCGAGAAGTAGAAGCTCGAGTGGACCTCTTTCCTGTTACTCTTGAAGATTCCATGGAAACTCTGTTTTTGGGGATGATGAACAGTACCCACAGTAGAAATTAGTGGAGAAAGACCAAATTGTTCACTAATTTGGACTTGAAATGTTTAATTTGTGAGAGTTCTTGAAATGGGTTTTAGGGTTTGTAGAGAAATTGAGAGAGTTATTGGTGAAGAGGAATGAAATGATAAGATGCAAATGAGAATGATAATGAGAAGATGAAATGAAAAGACACAATGAATATCATGTAGTTCCCAAGGCCAACTGTTACGCTTCAATTTTCAAAAAAAAAGTTCTGACTCACGAAGCGATGCGTTGACCTCAAGCATGGGATGCGTCGACGCATGCATGTTAAAATTTCAAAATTTAGAAGCGTTCAGTATGAGTCGACGCATGAGGATCCCTCAGGTCGACGCATACAAGGTAAAATCATTTATTGTTGAATTGGGAAGAGCATGAGTCGACCTATACCCTGTTCAGGTCGACGCATGCAGTACAAACATGAAAAAAAATGAAAAATCATGATGTGAATGCATCACACAAAGATAAATAGCAAGCCTAACTTATTTAAAACATCAAAATGGACTATAAAGAGGATCTAAACCATCAATTAAACATCAAGATAACACACCAAACATAGTACAAACATGTATATATATATATATATAGTCAAGATAATTCAAATAGATAGGAACGATATTACCTCCAATGATGATGAACGATGAATGCCCTCACATAGCTTGAGATTTTCAATATTGTTAATAAAAGTATAGACAAACATAGATAGAGAGCATACAACCATTTCATTTAAACACGATCTGAGATATCGAGAACGCCAAGTTCCCTACGAATGGTAAAGAAGGGTTCTGTCACAAGTGGTTTTGTAAAAATGTCAGCAAGTTGATTCTTGCTATCAACATGCTCGAATACGACATTACCTTTCTCTACATGATCCCTAAGGAAATGATGGCAAATTTCAATATGTTTCGTGTGTGAATGTAGTACTGGATTTTTGGTTAAGTTAATGGCACTCGTGTTGTCACACAAAATAGAAATACAATCAAGTTTAACATTGAAGTCAAGTAATTGTTGCTTGAGCCGCAAGATTTGGGTACAACAACTACCGGGTGCGACGTATTCCGCCTCGACTGTTGACAAAGCAACATAAACTTTCTTTTTGCTATGCCAACTCACTAAGGAATTTGAGAAGAAATGACAAGTGCCACTAGTGCTCTTCCTATCCGATTTGCAACCGGCAAAGTCGGGATCAGAATAGCCAACCAAAGTACAATCACTTCCCTTGGAAAACCAAAGCCCATACTTTGGAGTACCACATAGGTATCTAAGTATGCGCTTGACCACTTTTAAGTGTGATTCCTTGGGACACGATTGATATCTAGCACACATACATACACTAAACATGATATCCGGTCGAGATGCCATAAGATAGAGAAGAGAACCTATCATACCTCTATACTTCTTTACATCAACGACCTTACCATTTTCATCTCGATCCAAGTTTACACATGTAGGAATTAGAGTATCAATTGCTTTTGAGTTAGCCATATCAAAGCGCTTGAGTAGCTCATAGCAATACTTCGTTTGGATCACAAACGTTCCTTCTTCGAGATGTTTGATTTGGAGTTCAAGGAAGTAGGTTAGCTCCTCCATCATGCTCATTTCAAACACACCCTGCATCAACTTATAAAATTCCTTGACCAAATGCATGTTAGTAGATCTAAATATAATGTTATCTACATAAACTTGTACTAAAATGGAGTGTTTTCCTTGACGCTTAATAAAGAGGCTAGTATCAACCTTCCCTCTTAAGTATCCTTGGTCTAGTAAAAATTTGATAACACACTCATATAAAGCCCTAGGGGCTTGTTTGAGACCGTACACAACACGTTTAAGCTTATAAACATAGTTAGGATACTCATGACTTTCAAAACCGGGGGTTGAGATATATAGACCTCTTAATTAATGTATCCATTTAGGAAAGCACTCCTAACATCCATTTGAAATAATTTGAAATTCTTAGAACAAGCATAGGCTAGCAAAAGGCATATAGCCTCAAGTCGGGCAACGGGAGCATAAGTTTCCCATAGTCTATGCCATCCTCTTGGTTATAGCCTTGCACCACAAGACGCACCTTGTTCCTTGTTATAACTCTGTTTTCGTCAAGTTTGTTCCTAAACACCCATTTGGTGCCAATTACTCAATGGCCTCATGGAGGGGGGACAAGGTCCCAAACCTTATTTCTTTTGAATTAATTTAATTCCTCTAGCATTGATAAAAACCAATGCTCATCGAGTATGGCCTCTTTAAAGTTTTTAGGCTCAATTTGAGAGACGAAAGCAAAGTGATAACAAAAGTTACTTAGCTTGGATCTCGTAGTTACTCCTTTTGATATGTCTCCGAGTATGTTGTCGATGGGATGATCCTTAGAGGATTTCCAAGCTATAGGAAGGTCATCGTTGCTATTTGGATGATCCTCCTCAATCTTTTCAGAGTTGTGATCTTCCTCCTTCTCAACTTTCACCGATTCAGGTTAATCAGTCCCTTTTTCAGTGTCTTTGAGTATGTCTTCTGAAGATACACCTGCACCATGAAAAGAAATACCCATTCCGACATTTTTCGGATAAGATTCATTAAAATTAACATGTACGGATTCTTCTATAGTAAGTAACCTTTTATTGTATATTCTATATGCCTTACTAGTTTGAGAGTATCCAAGAAAGATACCTTCATCGGCCTTTGAATCAAATTTACTAAGGTTCTCCTTACCATTATTCAACACAAAGCATTTACAACCAAAAACATGAAGATGTGATACGTTAGGCTTCCTTCCTTTCAAAAGCTCATATGGAGTTTTGTTGAGAATAGGACGGATAAGCACCCTATTCAAAACATAACCCGCCATACTAATAGCATCGGTCCAAAAGTATTTAGGAAGGCCACTCTCATTGATCATAGTTCTTCCTAATTCTTCCAAAATGCGATTTTTACGTTCCACTACTCCATTTTGTTGAGGAGTGCGTGGTGCGGAAAAATTATGATCAATGCCATGCTTATCACAAAATTCTTCAAAGAGGTGGTTTTCAAATTCACCTCCATGATCGCTTCGGATTGTGACAATGCTTGTATTTAATTTGTTTTGAGAGAGCTTGGAAAATTTCTCAAATGCTGAAAAAGTATCACTCTTGCTTGCTAAGAAAATAGTCCAACAAAATCTAGAGTAATCGTCTAAAATCACAAAACCATAGTAATTACCACCTAAGCTTTTGATGTTAGATGGTCCAAAAAGGTCCATATGGAGGAGTTCAAGAGGTCTCGTTGTAGAAACAACATTTTTAGATTTAAACGAGATCCTTGTTTGCTTCCCCATTTGCCACGCATCACATAAGTGATCTTTTGAAAATTTGATTTTGGGTAGGCCGACAACTAGATCCTTAGAGACTACTTTATTTAGCAAATCGAAGTTGACATGCGTTAAACGCCTATGCCATAGCCACAAGTCTTCACTCATGGTGACAAGACATTTAGTGCTAGTCAATGATACCTAACTTAAGTCAAGCATATAGACATTGTTAACCCTCAGGCCTTTAAACACATCACCCTTCTTATCATTATGCTCAATCATGCAACAATCTTTTGAAAATGAAACTTTATAACCTTTGTCGCATAATTGACTAATGCTAATGAAATTGTGTTTAAGACCATCAACTAATAGGACGTCTGAGATAGTAGTAGTAGAGGGATTACCTACACTACCTTTTCCGAGTATAGCTCCCTTGTTATTGTCACTGTGGGTCACAAATCCTTTCTTCTTTGCCACAAAGTCAATGAATAAGGAAATGTTTCCCATCATGTGTCTTGAGCATCCGCTATCGATAACCCATCTTCTCTCCGTAGACTCAAGACATTGTACCTACACAATCAAACAAGGGAAATAGGTACCCAATTTTTATTGGGTCCTTGGGTGTGAGTGAATCTTTGGTTGCATTTGGGAAACCATTGAAAAATTCCCTTAGGAACTAAGAATCTCCTAAAACGGCATTTGGCAATGGTGTGACCCTTCTTGCAACAATATAGACAAGTAAGGTTAATATTGGTGTTACTTTTGCTGTCTTGATCTCTAATCACATATGTATATTTTTTATAAGGATTATTCATGCTTTTCCTAAAATGTGATTAATCGATAGCAAAGGCGACTTTTGGTTCTAAAGCCTTGTCTAGTTTGGCTTTAAGAGTTCTCACCTCTTTTTACCAAATGTGACAAGTTTCACAACCTGTCCAATTTAACCAAGTACACTTGTCATCCTCAACTTTAGCTTTTGTTGCTTCCACCATTGAGTTCTTAAGAGCTTCTAATTCCTTTTCGGAATCGAAAATATTTTTCTCTAAATGTGAGAAAATTTGTTTGTTTGATGCTAAGCGTTTAAAAGCTTCTTTAGCCTCATGGTGTAAAGTATCAAAAGCATTTTACAATTCGGAATGAGACATTTTATTAGAGTGTTCATACTTAGAATGTCTTACCTTCTTCTTCTTCTTTTGATGAGCCGAGAGACAAAGGTTGACGGATTCGTCTTCATCACTTGAGCTATCTTCACTAGACGACTCACTATCACTTTCCCAAGCAATGTATGCCCTTTTAGGTTTGCTCGTTTTCTTTTGTTGACGATTCTTTTCTTTTCCCTTGTCTTTCTTCATCAATGGACAATCCAGCTTGTAATGACCGACCTTTCCACAATTCTAGCAAGAACCTTTTGATTTACCATTCTTATTTCCTTCATTCTTAGAGGACTTTGTTTGTCGTCGAAAGTTGATGAAATTCTTGTTCGAATGTTGAATTCTGTTTTTCTTTATATATCGATTATATCGTCTCATGAACAACCCCATATCTTCATTCGTATCTTCATCATCATCACTTGACTCACCATCACTTAGCTCTTTTGCGGAGGACTTTGAGCTAGAAGCCTTTAGAGCTATAGACTTCTTGTTCGTGTCTTTTGACTTCTCTTTTTTTTCCTTTTTCTCGTGTTGGTCGAGACTTATGAGCACTTGCTCATGCTCCTCAAGCTTACCAAACAAAGTTGTGATGTCCAAAGTCATAAGATCATTAACTTCCTTTATGACCATGACCTTAGGTTGTCATTCCCTAGTAAGACATCTCAGAATTTTGTTAGTAGCAACATCATTAGAAATAGGTCTACCAAGTGAGTTTAATCGATTGATTAGATGAGTAAATCTCTTTTGCATTTCAGCAATGGTTTCACCATGCTTAATGTGAAAAAGATCAAACTCTTATGTCAAAGTGTTGATTCGAGCTAGTTTGACATCATTAGTTCCCTCATAGGCAACTTGTAATGCGTCCCACATAGCCTTAGCAGTAGTACAATGGGAAACTCTATAATATTCATCAACTCCTAAAGAGGATATGCGAATATTTTTAGCTTTTCAATCGTAATTATACTTTTTCTCATCTTCTTCATTCCATTTTGCTTCCGGCTTAGGCACAACAACGTTATCCGCATTGGTCATAGTTATTTCAATAGGACCATTTTATATAACGTTCCATATCTTTCTATTAATAGAATTGATATGCACGCGTATACAATCTTTCCAATAACTGTAGTTTTCACCATTAAAAACTGGTGCTCTATTGTACGCCCATTTTGGTTCGTTATCCATTTTCTAAAAAGTTATATGCGAAGCACTAGATGAACCAGTGCTCGTGATATCACTTGTTAGACGATGGCAATGATCTAGAAGGGGGGTTGAATAGATCACTAATTTTTAACAAAAATTGGCGCTTAAAAATGTTTTCAAAAATGTGCGGAAGCGGCCGTGGATTTTAAATCGTCTAAACAAACAGTTATTGGTAAGATCGGATATGCGAAACCGAATGGAATAAAATCAATGAGAAACTGAATCAATACATTGCCAATTAACCAATACAAATAATGATCACTTTGTATTAACCGGTTTCCAATGAATTGTAAAATGTAAAATTAACTTGACAATTTTACGAACAGTTTGTGTGCGATTAATACGTCGAACACTTGGTGTGCACAACACCCCAAGTTGAATTTCCTATGAAATGATAGTGCAGAAATTTTCACAATTACAATCCAAGTGATTGTAATGAGTTTTCAAAACAGATTTTAAGCACTACAAATTCAGTAGAAATTTATCGAGCAGTTGATATCACACAAACGTTAACAACACAAAGTAAAGAGATAGGGAAAGAGAGAACGACATCCGATTTGTTTAGGCAGTTCCCCTTTCGTCCTCGCTTCGGGTACGTCTGCCCCCAATTCTAAAACTAGAATTTAGATATGTATAATATCAAGTTGCAAAGTTTTGTACAAGAAAAGTTATAGTCACCACACACTCAAGCCTAAATGTTGATGTTGATTCTATCCACTTCTCTCCCCTTGATTCAAGCCGAATCAAGTGCATCAAACGCTTCGAAAAAACCTCCAGTTACCGCTACTCACTTGAATCTTCAAGTCTTTCGCTCGGCTGATCTCGATCGCAAGATGTTGGAACCCAAATATTTCGACACAATCCTCCGGTTACAGCTACTTGCTTGAACGAACCCACCGTTCTTCAAGCCTTTCACTCGGCTGAATCTGTGAAGCAAAGATTTGTGCAAAAACCCTAAAATCCATCAAGATCTTGGAGGATAAAACCCTAACGGTTTTATTGAAGAAAACCCCACTGAAATCTCAACCCAAACTAGATACACAAATCCTACGTTTGGAAGTTATCACTTCGACAATGCACAGCTAAACAAAAATGATTATGTGTAATTGTTGAAGAATGCAAGTGTGAGAATGAAGATAATGAGCAAATTCAATGTATATTTTCAATTTTCTTGTTGGTCCCTTTACAAAAGATGATGCATATGAATATATATATGACTAAGACCACATAATAGAACAGCTTTTTGAAACACAAAGAATCAGAAAAATATGCTTAAATGAGCGAGAGGTCAACCTCAACAATTTATGAGTCGACCTGAACACTCCAGAAAGCAAATTTGCGTAGAAATCCAAGTCATGTGTCGACCTGAACCAAGCCATGCATCGACGCAAGGGCACCCGAGAGCAAAAAATTTGTTCATCCAACAGTATGTGTCGACCTTCACTCATCTGTGAGTCGACACAAGGGCACCCGAGAGTAGTAAATTATTTTTCCTTCAGTATGCGTCGACCTCCACACATATGTGAGTCGACGCAAGGGTCCCAGAATGCTAAAATCACATTTTTATAAGTTTTTGAGTCAACCTAAAGCCCTGTATGGGTTGACCGAAGGTATTCAAAATGATCCAATGCACAATTTTCACATATGGGATGATCCTATATGCATAGACACATGTATGTGGATTATTATATGCATATTAAAGGATGAATGCAAGCTAAGACACGATAATACCGTCCAAAGTACACAAGTACGAGATATTACTAGTTTTGACATCATTAAAAGAAAACACTAAGGAACCTTGCCCTCACTGCATAGTGGAGATTGCACAGGCAGGCATTGACAAATGTATCTTTCCTAACGGGTTTGATGTGAGGCAGGTCCTAGATGCCATCATGACGGGGGTATGGGAGCATTGATGTATCGGAGACATCGCCAAAGGACGGGGAGGATTAATGATCGAGAAGCACGAGGAGGTAGATAAGGCAGATGAGATGTAGTCAGACATACACAGTAGTGCATTAATATATAGAAGTGTACTATGGATTGTATTTTATTTTGACAAAATGGTACTTTGTCATTGTTCACGATTTTTTTAATATTTATTAGTCTTTTATTTATATATGACATTTTTGGACCATCTGAATTTATGTACGTCATTTTTTATATTTCAATTGTATGGTTTAAATCTTCATCTGAATACACGTAAACAAAACATAACATGAGGAGTTCTGTTCTGACAGGTTACAGAGATACATCTCCATAAAATAAACAAAGATGTATCTCTGGTACAATACACTTGTATAATGGCTTCTGAATGTGATGCATGGTATGTGTTAAATTATTACAGAGATACACCTCAGGAATATTCTAACGTTCAATCAGAATTTGGTGCGTCTAGAGATTCATCTCCAGAACATTTAAGTATTTTCGCGTGGTGGCTAAGAAACATATACAGTGCATTAAGAAATGGCCATATATTATGGGGTTTATTTAAGTCTAACATACTTAAGTTTTGTCTGGTTTAATCTATTAATAAAATATGTTAGGTTTAGATTTTTTTTAAAGGCTATTTAATTAAATAAATCAGACTTCGATTGTTAAAATTTTTTATGAAATTTTATAGGTTGACTTATATATGCATATGTGACATTATAAAACCATTGAATGTAATTGAATACCGCACTTCATGGTTGAGGAGCTCGCATACGATGCACATGCGCTGGGACCATATGATCATAAAACACCTCAAATATAACATCAACATCTCTGCGGATGACAATGGGAGGAGTAGACATAGTAGATGCTCTAGGATACCATACATATACTCGAACTGACACATGACTCACTTAGGTAAATGTGGATACATCAGTCGTGACCCACAAGCCAACCAGCTGGAGTAAAAGTCTATCACATCCAAGGGGTGTTCCTGATGATGATCGACATATGGCCTGAAACATATATCATTTGCCGCGATGTGGTCAAGATAATCTTGAAACAACTCGATTTCCTGATTTCCTCTGAGCAAAATGTAGGAAATGCCTAGTCAGAGAGACGTTGAAAGTGTTGGTGAATCCATCCTTGAAAATGGTTCAAATGAAATATTAGTAACAGAGTAACACAAGTATTATAAAATATCAGTAACACTAAAGGTGAAAAAAATATTATCGTAAATAGACAGTTGTTTTCTGTCAACTGTCTAGTCTTCCATAAACAATTTTATATCACTTTAGAGGAATAACTAAATATTTATGTTACCTCTCCATCTTACACATGCCTAGCAGCATGGTCTGGATAGAGAGAGGAAAAATTGACAGGCTTGATGAGCCTTGTAACACCCCAATTCCCATCGCGAATAAATAATACTTAAATAAAATCAGAGTAACTAAAAATTTATTTTTCAGACAGGAAACAGGGATGTCACATCTCAAAGTAAGAAAAACATCATCCCTGCTCATAAATTTGATACATAGCATAAGATAGAATACCCTCACAGGGGAAACTTTTTCCACAATAAAGGAAACGTCAATTATGGAATAAAGCGGAAAGATCCATAACCGACTTATTTTACAAAATAAACTGTTTTATACATCAAATATTCATACAAAATGTATTCAACAATTATATACGTATATGACATAATCGTTCCCCGACTCCCGTGCTACGTATCAGAGCAGACAGACGACAAAGGACGGAGGACTAATCTCCACAAAAGCCTCCAAGACTACAAATCTGCAATGCCTCATAGAGCATTATAAAACAGCAGAAGGGTGAGAAATAACAACTAAACCAAGATTGCATAATAATATGCAAAAACATAACAATTCACGTGCATAGTTATTCTCACCACAACTATCACACACCAATACATATAGAATGTCACAAATACCTAACCTGTATCAATTATCCAACATAATCACGTATTTGCACCTAAGGCATAATCAGTCATCACATATAGAAACACATCACACATCGCATAGCTTATGTATATGCATAAAACATATTATCCACAACCAATGCATTTATCACATATGCACACCAAATTACCAATACTATCACAATCTCAACACATAACAAATCGATGCACAATTCCCACACATAATCCATCAAATCATTATTTTCCACACGTAATGCATCCATTCACAATCACATATGTCAAGCAAACATATACCATTCAATACAAGTGCACATATTTCGTCTCATCAATCACAATCACATTTCCATACACAATAAATTCATGATTTATGCAAATGCACATAGATCAACACGACGACTCTATGCACATGCCATGCGGTACCGACTTCCATTGTCACGTCATTTTGTCACGTCATTAGTCCACTCAGGGACTCCCATTGTCACGTCATTTTGTCACGTCATTAGTCCACTCAGGGACTTCCATTGTCACGTCATTTTGTCACGTCATTAGTCCACTCAGGGACTTCCATTGTCACGTCATTTTGTCACGTCATTAGTCCACTCAGGACGTTCTCACAATGCATATCATGATGCTTGGCATACAATGACTCATGACATTCACATTGCACCCACATACACACCCATAATCATGCATAAATCAACAATTACCACATATCACATTTTCTTGCCCTTAGGCCACCAATCAACAACCACAACAATTACAACAACTTGTCACATGCTTCAACATCATCACATTCATGCATTGCAAAACAATTCAAACAATGCATTTCAAACCATAAATGTCACCACACAACATACATTGAATTTCACCTCAAACCATGTATTTCATCACAAGCCATAAACTACCACAATCACACAATCACAATTACTTTCACAAGGGATTCACACCACAAAGGCTACCCACAACACATCATAACAACATACATTGATATTCAGTCAAACAATGTATTTACCGCACAACAACAACATTATCACAACCTCGCATCACAACACCTTATCCCAACATCTCATTACATGTATTCACATCATATAACAACACACAAGCTACACGTTATATAACAAAGCACATAGCATAACAACACATCAATCGCACACAGTTAACGCGATAAAAACCCAACAACCCTACTATTTTCCAAAAACACGGATTAATTAAATCATCTTCTACCCTCCAAACCATTTTTAAAAGAAAGAACTTTTCATTAGCTTTCCAACGCTTCAAACGGGGGTCAAAACGGACTTACGGTTCAAAAGTTATGAAGAAAACAAAATCTGACATTTTGGAAAATTTGCGTCACGCGCGGGTATGCTCAGGTCGACCCATGAGTCGACGCAAGCGTTCTTTAGGTCGACGCAAAGATGCTTTAGGTCGACGCACACTGCGCAGAAGTTGATAAAAACTCAGTTTTCGATCGTTAAATGACTTCCGGACCTCCGATTTCGATTCCGTAAAAAGCTGTGATCTCAGAATTCAATATACTACAATATTTCCATCATTAAAAAGCCATCTAACACATTTTCCATTTTTGAAATATTTTGGAACAAAATTTTATCATTGAATTCTAATTTCGAACTCGATCGAAACCGCGATAAAACACGCAAACAACCACCCCCGATTAAACCCAAGCCTTACCCGACTACACTACACAACTTATTCCAAATTCTAACCGTGAAAACATCGATTTCTATTCATTTTTCTCATTCGACCTAAAATTGGAAAACTATGGAAAAAAAGAAAAACATTCACACAATCACACACATATACATATACAAGCAAGATATAATTGAAACTTCTCACCCTTACCCGATTAATCGCGCTTTAAACGGATGAATCTTCACTTTTTCCTCTTTCTCCTCTTCTCCCTTTCTTTCTTCTCCTTTCTCTTCTCTTCTCTTTCTTTTCTTTTTCTTTTCTCTCTTTTTCTCTCTCCACTTCTATTTATAACAAAATATCTAACTACCCAAATGACCAAAATACCCCTCAGCTCAAATATCTCCCAAACGCTCTCAAAATGCGATAAAACATAAACAATGATGAAAAATAACATTTTGTCAAATAAAATTCAAGAATAAAATAATATAATAATCAAATAATCAAATATACTTGATTAAATAAAACTGACAAAAACTGGGGCGTTACAATTCTCCCCCACTTAGACATTTTCGTCCTCGAAAATATACCGAGACGAACAACTCCGGACGCGACTCTCGCATCCGACCAACAAACCAACATGCCAACAAAAGCACAACACGAATAACGCAAACTGACAAACCACCATGACAACAGCAGATACAACAACGACACAGCAACGACGCCAACAACAACGACAAGATGCAAAGCCCATACAATGCACTTGACGACCAACTCACAACTCAAGGAAACCCACGATACCAACACACAGGTTCACTCTAGAACCGAAACAACACTCCCCTAATTCCCCATCATAGGAATTAGCTACACACACTCGAACCATCACCATGGAAACGAGACAACAACAAAACAAGAACATAAAGTTCCACAACACCACAAGGTCTCAACAACATCAACAAAACCAGAACACCAACAACCTTGTCACACAACCATACTACAACAATGCTACGATTCACCAATCGAACATATAACTAAAACATCTATCTACATGGTAGTCCATGTATAATATTCAAACCTTTCACTTATCACTTCCATTTTGAAACGTCCAATGGTCTCATCAGTCCTACATATTCCCAATGTTCAACCTACGAAATCTTACAAGTCACACACTTATATATGAATTGTGCCACTTCACGCTTCCGTCGCACACTCTGATTACCCGACACCATCAAAACTACCAATCTCACGTCCAAAGTCTAACTCTTTCTCATATTCACCAAAAATCACTGTTCACTTTAATATTTCCAACCTCACACTCTCCTGTGTTATCTCACACACCAGACACAAACCTCGGAACTGCTCAAATAATTCTAATTCTCGGACCATAAAAACAGACATACATAGAAACTTTTGACTTAACTCATCCGGCACAACCTCGGCTTTTCCCAAAGGATAATCCAAGCCAAATTCATAACTCATCACAAATTCTAACCATCCTCATTGTCTCATACTCTATTCCTTCAAACCAACCAAGTACTCTAAACTCTTGCGATTACCAAACACTTCGAACCCAGGATCATAAAGATAATACCTCCAAATTTCCCAACACAATACAACCGCCACCAATTCCAAATCCAGAGTAGTATAGATCCTTTTATAAATCCTCACTTATCGTAAAGCATAAGATAGGACTTTACCCTCTCAACTTTCCTCACAATGAACATCCAAAACAAACGACTTACCCTTTGCAAGTCAACTGAAGTAACGATAATGCTAACTTGGAAAAACCTTCCATAACCTCCGAGAATAACCAACTAAAGTCCAAAAAGATTCTAATCACCTTAACCAACTTCGGAGCCTCTCATTGTAGAACTGCATCTACTTCCGATGAATCCATAAAAATACCATCATCAAAAATAACATATCCAAGAAAACTAACCTTTTTCAACCAAAATTCTCACTTGAATAACTTAGCATAACACTTTGTCTCTTTTCAACACTTGTGATTCAATTCTCAAACACTCTACCTGTTCTTCCTCCGAGTTTATAACAGATCCGAATATCCTCAATTAAAACCACTACGAACTTATCCAAATAAATATGGAAGATACGATTAGTCTACTCCACAAACATTACAAACGCATTACTATCACCGAACAACATCACTGCACGTTGTAATGTCCAAACAAACCAAACCTCATCCAAACTTGTCCAAACTCACATACAACCTTAACCAGTCACATTAAATCGATCAAAGCCTCAACTCACGCAATTCGCCACTCTTATCAAACATTTCAAACAATTACAATTTCACTTAAACTCAACCAAACCATTCCAAATTCCATAAATCCCAACATGTAGCAACAACCAACCAAGAAGAACCCTTAAATATTACCTCCACACCTAAGGTTTTCTTAAAATTTCCATTAATGTTCTAAAATTCCAAAATCTCCAAACCTCACCAGAACTCTAAGTTTCTCTTTCCATAGTCTCAATTCCTTCATACACATCATGCTTGTTATTCCATCCGGGAATACATCTGAAAATCA
This sequence comes from Lathyrus tuberosus, assembly GCA_022829125.1. NCBI lineage: Eukaryota > Viridiplantae > Streptophyta > Magnoliopsida > Fabales > Fabaceae > Lathyrus > Lathyrus tuberosus. The sequence continues at coordinate 8,521,468 of JALAZF010000241.1, read as the reverse complement.
CACACAACTGGCAGCCCATCACTATAGCCTTTCTGCCAATCTCTAGAAAACTATCATCACAAACATAACAACCTCTGAGTTTCACGTCCTAAAAGTTCTTCTACTTACTTAGCAGATCCAAACCTCAAATCCTTACCTTCGTCAAATTTGAGTCCACACTTTACTCTCTGAGAACAACCATTAACGATATCCAATCGTTCTCTCTCAATGACTTCCCAACTGGACCAACATACCAAAACCTCTAATCCATTTCATCTTCCGATATTAGCATCTTCATCGACTCATCAAAACAATTTGTACTTGTTTTCTTCAATCCAAACAATCCATTGCACACACTATCAAAGCCGAAAAGACACGTCTATTCCATCCAACATAATTCCCGTCTGCTATCAACAAGAGATTAAGGGTGATCAGTTCCTCAATTTGTCAATAGACAGCCGACAATCATGATGGGGCATAAACCATCTTTACCAAACTATCATAGCATTTCTTACATCTCAGGCACAAAACTACCTAAGGCACAAATCCTTAGTTGACATAAACCTTACCTCCGCATTCCCTTCGGAACCGGGAACAACACTGTCCAAACCACACTTACAATCTTGCAATTCTCAACACACTGAGCCAACGCTCCACACCTGAAGCAACTTGGAGAAGTTCCAGCTTCTCCCCCACTTATCTCAATCTAAATCCTGCAGACAAAGGACTAGAAAAACATAAAGTATTGACAGTGTTCCACACACCTATCACGTACTAAGGGACAAACAACATCGACCGTATTCAACGGTCACACCAACTGACTCAACAACTTGGCCGGACGGACCGACCTGCTCTGATACCACTAATGTAACACCCCAATTCCCATCGCGAATAAATAATACTTAAATAAAATCAGAGTAACTAAAAATTTATTTTTCAGACAGGAAACAGGGATGTCACATCTCAAAGTAAGAAAAACATCATCCCTGCTCATAAATTTGATACATAGCATAAGATAGAATACCCTCACAGGGGAAACTTTTTCCACAATAAAGGAAATGTCAATTATGGAATAAAGCGGAAAGATCCATAACCGACTTATTTTACAAAATAAACTGTTTTATACATCAAATATTCATACAAAATGTATTCAACAATTATATACGTATATGACATAATCGTTCCCCGACTCCCGTGCTACGTATCAGAGCAGACAGACGACAAAGGACGGAGGACTAATCTCCACAAAAGCCTCCAAGACTACAAATCTGCAATGCCTCATAGAGCATTATAAAACAGCAGAAGGGTGAGAAATAACAACTAAACCAAGATTGCATAATAATATGCAAAAACATAACAATTCACGTGCATAGTTATTCTCACCACAACTATCACACACCAATACATATAGAATGTCACAAATACCTAACCTGTATCAATTATCCAACATAATCACGTATTTGCACCTAAGGCATAATCAGTCATCACATATAGAAACACATCACACATCGCATAGCTTATGTATATGCATAAAACATATTATCCACAACCAATGCATTTATCACATATGCACACCAAATTACCAATACTATCACAATCTCAACACATAACAAATCGATGCACAATTCCCACACATAATCCATCAAATCATTATTTTCCACACGTAATGCATCCATTCACAATCACATATATCAAGCAAACATATACCATTCAATACAAGTGCACATATTTCGTCTCATCAATCACAATCACATTTCCATACACAATTAATTCATGATTTATGCAAATGCACATAGATCAACACGACGACTCTATGCACATGCCATGCGGTACCGACTTCCATTGTCACGTCATTTTGTCACGTCATTAGTCCACTCAGGGACTCCCATTGTCACGTCATTTTGTCACGTCATTAGTCCACTCAGGGACTTCCATTGTCACGTCATTTTGTCACGTCATTAGTCCACTCAGGGACTTCCATTGTCACGTCATTTTGTCACGTCATTAGTCCACTCAGGACGTTCTCACAATGCATATCATGATGCTTGGCATACAATGACTCATGACATTCACATTGCACCCACATACACACCCATAATCATGCATAAATCAACAATTACCACATATCACATTTTCTTGCCCTTAGGCCACCAATCAACAACCACAACAATTACAACAACTTGTCACATGCTTCAACATCATCACATTCATGCATTGCAAAACAATTCAAACAATGCATTTCAAACCATAAATGTCACCACACAACATACATTGAATTTCACCTCAAACCATGTATTTCATCACAAGCCATAAACTACCACAATCACACAATCACAATTACTTTCACAAGGGATTCACACCACAAAGGCTACCCACAACACATCATAACAACATACATTAATATTCAGTCAAACAATGTATTTACCGCACAACAACAACATTATCACAACCTCGCATCACAACACCTTATCCCAACATCTCATTACATGTATTCACATCATATAACAACACACAAGCTACACGTTATATAACAAAGCACATAGCATAACAACACATCAATCGCACACAGTTAACGCGATAAAAACCCAACAACCCGACTATTTTCCAAAAACACGAATTAATTAAATCATCTTCTACCCTCCAAACCATTTTTAAAAGAAAGAACTTTTCATTAGCTTTCCAACGCTTCAAACGGGGGTCAAAACGGACTTACGGTTCAAAAGTTATGAAGAAAACAAAATCTGACATTTTGGAAAATTTGTGTCACGCGCGGGTATGCTCAGGTCGACCCATGAGTCGACGCAAGCGTTCTTTAGGTCGACGCAAAGATGCTTTAGGTCGACGCACACTGCGCAGAAGTTGATAAAAACTCAGTTTTCGATCGTTAAATGACTTCCGTACCTCCGATTTCGATTCCGTAAAAAGCTGTGATCTCAGAATTCAATATACTACAATATTTCCATCATTAAAAAGCCATCTAACACATTTTCCATTTTTGAAATATTTTGGAACAAAATTTTATCATTGAATTCTAATTTCGAACTCGATCGAAACCGCGATAAAACACGCAAACAACCACCCCCGATTAAACCCAAGCCTTACCCGACTACACTACACAACTTATTCCAAATTCTAACCGTGAAAACATCGATTTCTATTCATTTTTCTCATTCGACCTAAAATTGGAAAACTATGGAAAAACAAGAAAAACATTCACACAATCACACACATATACATATACAAGCAAGATATAATTGAAACTTCTCACCCTTACCCGATTAATCGCGCTTTAAACGGATGAATCTTCACTTTTTCCTCTTTCTCCTCTTCTCCCTTTCTTTCTTCTCCTTTCTCTTCTCTTCTCTTTCTTTTCTTTTTCTTTTCTCTCTTTTTCTCTCTCCACTTCTATTTATAACAAAATATCTAACTACCCAAATGACCAAAATACCCCTCAGCTCAAATATCTCCCAAACGCTCTCAAAATGCGATAAAACATAAACAATGATGAAAAATAACATTTTGTCAAATAAAATTCAAGAATAAAATAATATAATAATAAAATAATCAAATATACTTGATTAAATAAAACTGACAAAAACTGGGGCGTTACAAGCCTCTTGAAAAAACATCATGAATGACATCAGAAGGTTCAGCAACATGGACTTCTGGGGCTCTTGGGGGCTTCATGACAATAGGGGACTCATGTCTCTGATTGGACGATGTTAGAGACACGTAAACTCTGGAAGACAATGCTTCTGCATCAAATGAAGTGACACCAACGGCTGAACGAGAGGGTCTAGCTTTTTCCCTATAAACTAAAGTATGTCGGGTCACTCTACCACGTCTTAATTTGTCTTGGTTTTCAGATATTTTACTTGTATTTACACTAGACAATTCACATCATAATCAAACACGACAAACCAAGAGGCTAAAACAGACAAAATAAAAAGCAATGTAGAATAGAAAAATCTGATTTTTTTTTCTCCAGACTCAAGACCTAGATTCCAATCTCTGGACGAAACCAGAGAGGCAAAAACACGAACAGACAAAACATAACATGCCCTAAGCTCTAAATTTGAAAAATTTTAAATGCAAGCATCACTAATCAATCTATTATGCTTTTAACTACAACCTAATGTATCATAAACAACTTATTGGTAATGCATTAATCACAAATAAAAAAATAAAGAAAATGAAAAACTTACCAAATTGAGATAAAGCTTGAAAAGTGAAAAACCTCGATTAAATGGGGTGGAGTAAAGATTGAGGGATGTCTTGGACTTAAATGCAATGTAGTAGTAGTGATAAAGCTTGAAAATGATGAAAATGAAGTTTGCTCACAAATTATGTTTTGAGTTCAGAGAAACTTTTTGAAATGAAGAGAGAAAGGTATGACGTGGGATTTGAATCAAATGCATCCGAAGATTGATTTCCATAAAAATTTTGAAGTCTGAATTTCTGTCTTTACATCTTTCATTTAGCTTATTTTTCTCATTTTAGGTGCATCCGAAAAATAATATTCGGATTTCAAAAACATTATTAAAATTTCACTATTGTGGGTGAGCAACACATTGGATAAAAAAAAAGAATTCATAGGTCAGACTCAAACCTTCTAACACGGCACGACCTATTCTCATCAACTTGTTGGGAGTAAATAGGGATTTTGGAAAGAAAGAATAAAAGCTACCATTTACATTTTTAATGATTTAGCAACTATTTTCTGTAAAAAGAACCTATATGTAAGTACGAGGTCTCTTTCCCTTTCTGTTAGTATTTGATGGTTCAACTTCAATGTACAGAGGTGACTCCGATGTTCTATCTTATATTCAATCTGATTTCTCGATTAAGTCCTCTTGTTAAGGTGGCGTTCAAAGTAATTTCTTGAAATGAAAGTTGCAATCAGTGGTTGAAATTGCATTCCACGTCACCTTATAGGTGATTGAAAATGACAGAGAATACGAATAGTGTATTATTGACCAAGTTTGACAAAACTTGCTACAACAAAATTGAGAATTTAATTCATACGGTCATTTAAAACATAGTAGAAAGTATGATGTCAACCTAGTCTCTTACAGACAAAACATTACATGAAATATGTCATGTATCTTATTAAGTAACTTGGCAGGATGGTGGTGAGTAACAGGAAGGCAAGAGGGTTCCTTTGGTACCTCTTCCTTCTTATTTTTCCTTCTCAGTTGAAAGAATTGCTGCATTACATCCGCACACTCTGTCGCCAATACTCCTCTTCTTATTTTTATTTTCGGATGGAATGGGTGAACTGGTGCAGGAGATATATCTCTTGCTTCTGAAACATTTTCTCCTCCGTCCGGGAAAAGCCTGCAAACCAATTTTTATCATTATCATCATCATTGTTTATTTCTAAAGGTATATACAATGAACAAAATTAAAGACTCTATGCCATTGCATACAAACAAGTATTTGACTGCATACCTAATCCAGCTACCATCAGCTCCAAGAAGCTTATTGGGAGCTCCCCACACAACAGTGTCTACTCTGGCCTGAAGAATGGCACCAGCGCACATTGGACAGGGTTCAAGCGTTACATAAAGTGTAGTTTCCTGACAAGGGGAAATTTTTGTCCAATTAAGCCATCATACTAATTTATTGGAAGAGTGTGATTTAATAGATCCCACAACAATTTCACCTAATAACAATGTATTATGAAAAATAGCTTTGACTTTGGTCAAATAGGTAAATGGACAAAGTTTGTTGTAGTTAAGCCACCAGACAAGATAGAACAATGGGTTTGACTATAGTTTATTGTAGTTAATACACACTGAACATGATCCCAAAAGTTTAACGTGTAAAGAACAAAGAGATCCAAGACGTGTCCCAAAGAAAGAAAAATTTTCTAACCCAACTATGAGTAGTAGACTCACTGATGTCAAACTGCGCAAAACTAAAAACTGCAACTTGTACATTTAAAACTATTAAACTGTTCCAATATGAACTTCTAAATGCTCAATAGAAACTATCACCATATCAAACTCCAAAAATTTAAGAATTCAGTCTAGATTACTCCCTCTGTCCATGGTTGTCAGGATCTCGCTTTAACTCCCAAGATCGTACGATCTTACGATCCGGCAATCATCCACCACTTTAAGTTCCACAAAGATCGTGGGTTTGGCTGGAGCGTTGAAATCGCAGAGGAAGAACGTTAAATCGTGAGATCCCAATGATCTATTTTTTATATTGATCCGTTTCAGACCCATTTTGACCCGGTCATTAATAATAGGATTTAGCGCAAAAACTGACCCCCGGTAATTAAACCCTGATGGCTGCTCTAACGTATTTTAGGGTTTTGAGAAGTACAAAAATACTGATCGTGAAAGCTGCGCAGCCATAAAAGCCATTGGAACTCTGAGAATGAATTATGTCTCGATAAATTACAACATGAAAGAACCTTCATCTATCTTTTCTATAAATTCAAATCAGATCCTTCTAATCCTCTAATCTTTTCCATCCCTTCACTCCAAAACCTCTTCCTTCCTTACAAAAGAGTTCTTCGATTATGTTTGTAGTTGCTGTTGAGAATATTATATTTGAGGAAATTATGTTTTTTTTTAATTGAATATTTGCTATTGATGATTAAGTAAATGAGAATTTTAAGTTATGGTTATTTTTCCTAGTTCTCTCTATAATTGTCTATTTGTTGGGATCTTACGGTCCGAGTTACGATCCTACAATTTAGGCTTTTTCCATACCCTAACGATCTTTATCACAATGAGTGATTCATTTGCAAAAAAAGTGTTCCAAAATGAATGACCCATTTTAATTTACAATGCAAATTAATTTCTTTTTCCAATTCTACCATTTAATCATTACTACTTTCATCACTCTCAATACTTGATAATGGGTACTTTGGTAAAAACATTCTTCTCTCTCTTTCATTTATACATTTTTTTAATATGTGTGAAATGGTCAACTGAATCACTCATTGTGGGGCGGAGAGAATATCATGTTTATCGGATGGCCGGGTGGCAGCCAGATACACAACAACATTTTCCGTAAGATTGCATGGCCGTTATGCAACACAGCATCACTATTGTGGCCTATAAACTATAGTGTATCCCACTGCCAACATCACAAATGCTCCCAACACATTTCTACTTGGCATTGGGGTTCATGTTTGGGTTTGAAGTTGAGAAACTGCAAATCTTAGTTTGGACTCAAAGTAACTCTAGAGCTCCTTGGGGAAAAGGTTCATCAGTAAATATATACTAAACATGCCCTTAGAGGCATTCTTATTATTTATCCTTCAAATCTATTAAGCAACTATCGTTAGTTTGTAAGTTAACGAGTTCAAAATAATATAAGAGAAACATATCAAATGAATATTAAACTTTGGTTATAACATCAAAATACACTTGAACTTAAAACCAGGAAAACTTACTGACAGTCTCCATGAGTGGAGAAATTTTGAAGCTTCTCGTATACAGATCATCTCAGCATGGGCTGTGGAGTCCCGCAACTCTTCTACTCTGAAACATATATTTTGGCATAAATTCAAAAATTAAGGTAACGGGATAGAATGAACTAATGCAAAAACATTGAACCTTACAAGTTGCATCCTCTGGCAATAATTTTTCCATGCTGCACAAGAACAGCACCAACAGGAACTTCCCAAGTATCAGCAGCCTTCCTGGCTTCCAAAAGTGCTTCTTTCATGAACAATTCATCAATTCTTCGCTGCTCAAGTTCAACTTTATAGGCTTCTTCCCAGTCATCGAATCTATCTCTTAAAACCTGCCCTTTCCGCTGAAATTTCCTTTGTTTCAACTCTCCATCCTTTTTTTCTGAGCCAGACATTTCAGTCTTCGCAGGAGCAACGGGTTCTTTTATTGGCACCCCTGATTCAGCTCTGGAAATGTTGGATCCACCAATATTTATAATTTCTCCTGCAATGGGTTTTCCTCTAACAGATAATGGAATTGGTGAGTCCATTTTTTTAAAGCTAGAAGCAGTGACTTTCAAATCTTTTTCATTTTCAGTAGAAATAGAAAACTCCTCTCCATCAGCATACGAGGTACCTATTGATGTTGATCCACTTTCCAATTTATTTGGAAAAGATGACCCAACTTCAATAAGTTTTCCTTTGTCCTTCAACATTTTAGTCTCAGACACCTCTCCCTCACTTTGGGTATAACGAGCACTTGCTTTTGATTTATCAGAAGTCATGGATTGTGGTAGGACACTTGTTTCTTTCATCACATTACTTTTACCGGTTTCCTCATGCTCTTGCCCAGAAAACCATGTCTCGCTGTCAGATTTGTTTGGTGATTTTCTCTCACCTGATCTTCCAGTAGAAGAGGAGGAACCAGCAAGTGAAATCCAACGTAATCGAACAATATCAGAAATCATTCTCCATGGGGACCTTCCAATTCTATTTACAATTGGTTTTGCAGTTTCATTGTTGATCTCTGGTTTTGCAGCTAATAAACCATGCCCAACAGATGGTTCTTTTACATCCCACATTTCATCGGAAATTCCTTTGGCACCAAAAAGCACGGTGGAATGACTAGAATTGTGAATTTTTAACTGAGAGTCACTTTGAGTGCCTTGTTGCCTTTGATTATCCACTAAATCAAAGGGCGACTCTGTTCTAGCAACTTCCATCTCTTGTATTTCAGAAGTTGTGACTTCGTGCCTGACCCTGTCCACAAAGTCAGCAACTATCTGTTTCGATGATTCCTCAAAACAATTAGCTGAACCAAGCACATCATCTGGAGTCGTGATAATAGAAGGCCCGCTATATGGTGGTCCTGAAAGCATAGCAGGACTTATTCCCAAATTGTCATACAAAGCAGAAGAGCTGCTTTCTGAAGTTTCAAGGTAGATATCAGGGCTGGCAAACCCAGCAGTGTGTTCAACATGAGCTGAAACTCTGCCCATTTGGGAAGAAGGGATCAAATTTATTTCAGAACTCCTTTCATTACCTTCTGCTAACAACACTTGTTTTCCAGTCTCGGAAACTGAATTTAATGATCCCTGGAAGCTGGATTTCTCTCTTGAGGCAGTTTCATTAGTTTGGGAAGAACTTTCTGTAGTTTTAACAGCTGATGCCAATTTACTTTTTGGAATAAATCTCATTTTCTCGGAAGTTATTTGAGAACTTGAAACATGTTTTTCATCATTGGCACAGCCTTCCGATAAAGTGCTGACATGTTCATATCCTTTTCTATGTTGAACCCTCTGAGTTTTCCTTCTATCAGTTTGGAGCCACGAATCCCTTGCATGTGAGCTTATGTATGAACTTTCTTCTTTGTTCTTCACACTAGCTTTAGACTTCATGACAGATATATCTTCAACATGACTCCCATGAGCTTGTGATACTTCAGAAAATTGTTGGGATTTTCTTTTTCTGGCATCATCATGTGTAATGGTCTTCTCTCCTTCGTGTTGCAACCCCACTCGCTGAGAAGAACTCAGAACTGAATTCTTTTTTTCTCCCATGCTCTTCGTACCTGCATCAGAGGTCCTCTCAGTGTTATCAATATTTAAATTTTCTATATATTTTTGGGAACTTTTCTCTATTACATCCAATGTTTTGGTAGAAGAAGAACCAATGAAGTTTTTATTTTTATCACTTGTTTCCTGTAAATGTGTTTCTGATATCTCCAGTTTCCCTTCCTTGCCACCAAATGTCTTTGATTTAAAACTTTCCTTTCCGGTGGTAGAAGTAGAACCAACAAACTTTTCATGTCTCTCACTTGTTTGTTTACACAGTGTGTTGGACATTTCAAGGTTCCCTTCACTGCCACTGAGTCTATTTCCTGATAATAAAGTTGACTCGTTTTCATCACAACCAGACTCATGTGTATATGCAGATTGATGATTTCTTCTGTTTCCTATTTGAATGTACGCCTTGTTTGGTTTCTTATCCAAATGCTTTACAAAAGATGCATTATCTTCATCACAGTGGACTTTCTTATGTGAAATAGAAGCTTTTCTATAACCAGATTCATGTATTGTAGATTCTCTTGGATGCAAATTTTGGTTCTCTCTAGTGAATTCAATCTCTGGAACGATACCGTCGGTCAACTTTTTTTCGGACTTCTTTCTTATGTTCCAATCAATATCCGCACCAAATACAAGTCTTTCTTTATTTGAAACGTTGTGCACCTTCTTTGAGTCATCATTTTGTCTGTTGAATTCTTCCTTTACCTTTCCCTCCATATGGTTTACTTCATTCTTCTCATATCCCAGGGAAAATTCTTCCAAACCCATATTATGTTGCACTTCCAAGTCACTCTCAAAATCTCCTGACGAAAGCGTGTAATAAGATGAACAACTAGACATATCTCTTTGTTTCCTACAATTTTCACCTTTTGTAAGGGGTTCCCATTCAGTGTCAGGTTTTTTACACTCTATTGTCAAGTCAATGGAGGATGCTTCATGTTGCTTTAGATTTTCTTTTTCCTTTGTTTTTATTTTCTCACTCAAATTCAAATGTCTCGCTCTACTCACATTGTTTCTCTTGTTAATTTCATTTCTTTTGGATGAAGATACATTCTTCAATTTGAAACCTGAAGCATCTTTATCTGCTTCCTCACTCAAAAAACAGAGAATTATTTCAGAATCATCATGAGAAGAAAATGAAGGGAAATTTTCTTTCCCTTTCTGTGAAGCTGAGCAAGAACATTGTTCCTTTATTCTGCTTCTTCTAGTTCTATTGTAAACATTCCTGTGATTAGTAGGGCACTTAAGCTCGTAAGAGCTTCTAACACGACCATAAGGAACCTGAGAAAAATAAAGGTCATCACCTCTAAAAATAAACCTCCTAGATGCTGAGAATTGAAGGAGAGTAGACTGACTCAACCCATTGAGAAGAGAAGGCTTTAAGTGTACTCTACGGGTGGAGAGAGCACAACAACAGTCGCAACAAGCATGACATGACGAGGTTTTGTCAAATCTTTCATACCATAGGTTTGAGTAGCCATTGAAAGATAAAGGGAATGATTCTTTGCAGCTAACACCATATATGGTTGAGGAAAAATATGTGGTGTGCATAGTTGCATGTGCTTTCCCACTCGACCAAGTGATGAGAGACCAGGTTTCTTCTATTACAACTGAGCTGTAGTTGTTTGTTTTGAGAAGCATGCTATAGTTTTGCCTTTCATCCCTGTAGCGATAGCAAAATTGGAATAACTAAATGAACTGAACAATGCATCATAAAATAATTAAACATGAGAACAATCATGAGGCCCATTTGTAAATAATGGTATACCAAGTTAGTATCCTATGAAACAAAGATAATAAGGTAAATGTATCAAAACAAACAAAGTAATTAGCAATATGCTGAATGAGACAAACACAGTCGCAATAAGAGAACACTTAATCTCTAATCTTTACCTATTTTGCTCAGCTAATAAAAATGTGAAATTTCGAATAAATTTGTGGTGATTGAGACAAGAGATGAGTGATAAATAATAGTTTGAAGAGAGAGAGAGAGAGATTGAGTAATAATACCTGAGATGATGGATGAGAGTTGAGAATTTAGGGTTGGATTTGGTTTGGAAAATTTGTGTATCAAGCTTTTTGGGTTTGTGTTGTTGAAGCTACAAAGAGAGTTGTGATTTGCATTACGGATCTCCCGGATTGGCCCGACAGCGATGAGATTCACAAGTGGTCAGCCTGGTGATTTATTTTGTACTGTATCAAAAAGATATATGGTGTTATTATGAAATAAAATACACTTTTAATATAAAAACATTTTGATTTCACAATAGACATGGCAAGAAAACTCGGACCTGCCTCAAAATTAACGAGAAAAATCTGGTTTAACTGAATACGGGTTCGGATAAAACTCGATTTTTATTACGGGGACGGAGGTGGGAGATGTTACTACCCACCCAACATTCGAACCCAGCCTCGCCCCTATCTACTTTAGTTTACTTTAATATCTCATTTTAATTATTTTATTATACATGCATTAGAGTTATTTTAATTTTTAGAAATAGTTTTATTAGAGTTATTTTACTTTTTAAAAACATGTTTATTAGTAGAGGTGTTCATTAGTTCGGGCAAATTCGAACCTGTCGCTACTCGAAAAATAGTCGACCGGAGGCGAAAGAGGAAGAAACAGAAGAGTCGCCATCGAACTTTATTTATCCCATGAGGGGAAGGGAGAACATCGAGAAAACCCAAAGAAGAAAGGATAAGATGGTCTCGCAACCAAATTACGGGTTCGGAAGCCGGTTATGCGAGGGGAAAGTATTAGCACCCCTCACATCCATCGTACTCGATGGGAACCATTTGCTTGTCTATGTGTAAGGATGTTTGCTAAGGAAATTGCTTTCTAAGAGTGTTCCAAAGAGGGAGAGAGAAGGGTATGAACAAAGAATGTGAAAAATAAAATGAAAGAGAATGGGGAAAAGAAAAGGAGACTCGATAGGACTTCGCGGTCCTATGCCTACGTATTCCCTTGTGCAATGGGAAAGTCAGAGTCAACGTAGTTCGGAGGACTACGGGTGAAGAAAATGGAAGGGGGCTCGCCAAGATCGTTGCGATCTTGTGCCTACGTATCTTACATTCGGCCGAGAATGAAGAATCAGAGCGATCATAGTTCGACTTACGATTTGTTGGTGTTTTTTATGGACGATGTTAACGTGCGGGTTCTAGCAGTTAGGTGTTTTGAGGCTCGCTCGTGGAGTCTTATGCGTTACCTGTTTGCGGTAGAACGGACGTAACATGTCCTTTTTGAAAAGGTTGATTTCACCATCAAGGCAAGATGTCACATTTGATTTGTTGAGATTGTTTTTAAGGGCGAAATAAGTCCTCGGATAGGAACCCCTTCGGGTAGTACCCAATTCTTTATCTCAAAAGATTTATTATGAAAGATGTGTGGCGAATATAGTCGCGTCTTCGTATTGAAGGGCGAGTATCGAGACCACACACTCTAAAGTGGGCATCCTAATACTCGAAGAGGAAGAGGTCTTCACCTAATCCTCTTTCTTTTTAATTCAATACAAAGAGAACTTTATTCTCTTATTAAAAGTGTTTTTGGTTTTAGATGGTAAGTGCTTCATGACAGTGAACCCTAAAGGTAATGTCAAGCACTCGGGATAGGAGAAGGCCTTCGCCTAACCACTCCACGACCATCTAAGTTTATTGAGAAGAGGTTTGAAAATGCACTTGGTACAAGACCAAGGTTTTTAGACACAAGGAGATGAAATAAAGAAAGAAAAAGGTTTTTGAAAGAATGGGTGGTGAATATAGTCAGGTCTACGTATTGAAAGACGAGTATCGAGACCACACACTCTAAAGTGAGCATCTTAATACTTGAAGAGGAATAGGTCTTCACCCAATCCTCTCTTTTTAGTTCAATGCAAAGAGAAATTTTGAAAATGAGCACTTGGTACTAGACCAAGGTTTTTTGACTTTGGAAGAGAATGAAAATGAGAAATGAAATAGAAACCGAAATGAAATCGAAATGGAAATAATAAAAAAAAAAAGAAAATGGCCTCATATGGATCAAGATTTTGAATCGATTGAAGGAAATCAACTAATCATGATTTTTGTTATTTCATTGGCCCCAAAATAATGGAAGATGGAATTGAAGTGAAAATAAAGGTGGTCTCGTATTTAATCAAGATTTATATCGGTAAATCGGTAATCTCGATATTTAACTTTCATTGACCACCAAAAATAAAAAAGAAAATGGCCTCATATTTATCAAGACTTTTAGGTGATCTAAAATAAATCAACAAGTCATGATTTTTTGTATGTCATTGGCCCAAAATTGAAGAAAATTGATTATGAGATAAAACACGGATGGATGGAATGTGAATAAAACTCCAAAAAAACAAAACAACAAAAAAAAATACAAATAAATAAATAAAGGGTTAAAACTCCTTAAAATCAATAAAGATATATTAAAACCATTATCTAAAAAAAAAGGTGAAATAAAAAAAAAACAAAAGTTAAGAACATAAGAATCTGAGGGGGGCGCATGAAGTCAATGGTGGCATAAAATATCAAGGAATCACATGGGCTTAGACAAGCCCATCATCCTTTTTCAGAAGGCAAGGCCCGGGTGACAAAAACAAGAGCTTGGCCTTATGATCCCACGATCCAGCCAACATGAAAACTATCAGAAAAAAAAAACAACAAAAGTCCAACAATAACATTATGTAGTAGCACGCATCAAGCACAACGCCACTGTCACCATAACATCGTCATCAGCGAGTTCAAAAGGGAAAAAATTGAAAAGAATTGAAGGCAATATTATCTCGTTCCAACCTCGATCCGTCTCAATCTTAATTTCTCACTTCGAATCGTTTTCGCTCGAGTTCACTGAATCTTGGCTCCCAGTTTCAATTCGTTCAACAGGTTTGTATCAAACTGGGTTTGTTTCAGATTTGATATCTTCTCTACTTCATCTCCTTCTTGGTTTCACGATTTGGTCTTGAAATGGGTTGTTTGGGTTTGTGGTTGTTAATGTTGATGAAGAATGGTTCGCTTCGGGTGAGAAGAGGGTTGAGTGAGGTTCGAAGAAGAGTTTGTGGGATTGATGGAAAGGTGGAAGGAATTTTGGAGCAGAGTTGTTTTGTTGTTCGGTTGTTTCCGTCGCCGGAGGCAAACCGAAGATGGTTGATGATGGCGGCAAGGTCGTAAAAGATGAGTGGAGGGATGGAGGTCCGAAGGTGGGTTCGATGTTGCGGAAAGGATGTTGCAGAAAGGGAGTCTGAAGGAGGATGGTTTCGGTTGTGAACAAATGAGGCGGTAAGTAGTTGTTGTTGTGATTCCCAGTATTGGTTTGTGTTGTGTTGGCTTGTTGTTGTTGTCATGAGAAGATGATGGAGGAATAGAAAGTGTTTCACAATTTGGAGTTTGCTTCTTCGGTGTCGGAGAGAAATAACGACGGCGAGGGAGAGGGTGACAACCGCGAAGAATTAACGATTCCGCAAGTTCGGAATTGGAAGGACAAAGAGAGAAGGGTGTGTAGGTCATGTACTTGTGAAGAAGATCAGGGTGGTTGTGACAGGACGAAGCTATTGGAGAGAGGTGTGAGTATAGCAATAGATCTGAAGGGATTGAGGATTTGGTGTTTTGGAGGCGCGTGAGGTGGTTGATGGTTTCTGCAATATGAAAAAAATGAACAAGGAACTTGTCTCGTGTTCTCTATTGAACTGAGGGAGAGAGATCGATGTGAAGAAGGTTAGGTTTTTTCTTTTTATGTTATTGCTCTCAAAAAATTTCTCTGTTGCTGTGAAATCATTCCCTCTCCAATTTCTCTACCGTCCTCTCTTTTAAGTCATTTTTTCGAATTTTCCATTGTACAGGTTGTGGGATAATGTGTTGTTGTTGGGTCGCAGAATGCCTTGTCATTTTCATGTGCAGGAGGTACAGTCATATGTTGGACGGTTTGTCGCAGAATGTTGTGTTTGGTCATTGTCTTGTTAGTGTGGTCTTTGCAGCAAGGTTGTTTGTCTGGAGTGTATGAAGCAGAGTTTTGCTATTATATTGATTCGTGCAGGGAGGGACGCAGGAGTGCAGATCTGCACTTTTCACATTTTTAGCATTGCTTGTAATAAAGAAATTTGGAAGGTTGTGGACTGTTAGAAAATGATTTTTTTTTAATGATTTTTTTTATTGAATTATGAATTTATTTATAAAAATGGTTAGAAAGAAAGTGGATATGGATAAGTGGGTTAGAAATGTGGATTGGATGTGGGTAATTGAATTTGAAATGGATTTAGAAAAAATGAGATTGGATGAAATGGATTTAGAAAAATGGTAAAATGGTTTATGGATAATGGATGGATTTTTGTATCATGATTTGGGATTTAATGATAAAAGATGAAATGAAAAATAAAAATGAATTTGACAAATGTTGTTAATTTGCAAAGAAAATATATTGGATTAAAATGAATAACATGAATGGATCTTGAAATTGAAAATGAAAATAAAAATTGAATGGATCCCAAAATTAGTTAAAATGGATATTGACCTATAGAAATGGCTTATGGACAACGGATAGTCAAAAATGGAAAAGGAAAGTGAAATAATGGGTAAGGAATGAGTTTTGCCATATGCTTCCACCACACTTACAACCTTGACAACTAAATTTAAACGCCACTCATCAAATCAAGGAGGATCTGCCTTGAATTGAATTGATTAGTCATAACAAACGAATCCACTTGATCCTGGCCACTTGAGTACCAATAAGTCGAAATCTTCCTTTTGAACCAACTGAACAAGAATATGCTTTTAAAATCAGAAGATTATGAATTGAACCGTGAATCTCGATACGCTGCATCAAACCCTGATTGGAAAGCAAATCTGATCCTTTGGTAATCGTTAACCATGAAGCACTTGACTTACACACAACCTGATAACTTGGTCCACACACAGACAACCTACATTGAATCTTCAGACACAACCACTAGAATGAAACACACCCTGGCCTTGATCTTGAAACAAAACTCGTCCGACCAAGATTAGGTCAAGACCAGTGAACCTCTATCAGTGCTGCATACGTGCACCTGCCCTGACAAGCCTGATGAATCCTTGATGAGGAGTTAAAACAATGAGAACTCAACCCTTGCTTCAAACTTAAATGAAAGAATCTCAAAGAAGATAGGAAACCCTGATTCAAAGAGTCGTTGTGATCCCATGTCTTAGAAGACCAATGCGAATAAATGATTATGAGCTAAGACCTAATGGAGATGCATAGATGATATGATATGCAAGGCTAGGGTTAGGGTGAAAACGAGGGTGTGACAGATGCCCCTATTTAATCTTCTTGGGCTTGAAGGTGGGAGTGGCAAAGGCTTTCTTACGGTCAAGGTACAAGAGGATTAAATATAAGAATACCCGGAATTTTCGGCCAGAAAAGAAGTGGAATGAAAGTGATGAATCAGTGGGATGACTTGAAAAGGCATCTGTCAAGGAAGAGGTAATTGGTTATAAGGGATATGATGATATGTTTGAGATGCAATGCGGAATGAACATGAGTGCTTGCCATTCTTGAAAGGGGATGCATCCCTGTAGCATCCTAAGGATGTATAAAAGGTTGAGATATTCCTTCTACGAAAGGTAGATAGGACTCTAGAAATAAAGGATGGTGAGATATTCCTCCTACGAAAGGTAAAGAGGACTCAAGAATAAAGGATAGAAATTGGTTCTCCTCTTGCAAAAGGCGAAGAGGACCCCTGAACGAAAGGTTAGGAGAAAAAATAAATTCTAGCTACAACAAGTAGAGGAGACTCCCTTGGGAGAGGACGATCGTATTATTTTTTACTGAAGCAGAAACGACTCCAGAACACAAGGTTTGGAGAATAATTCCTCCTACAAAAGGTATAGAGGACTCCAGAACAAAAGGCTTTGAGACAATTTCCTTCTACGAAAGGTAGGAAGGAGACCTGCAAAAGGTAAGCTGGGAAGAAATTATGCAAAAGGCACGGGAAGGCTCTTACTAAAGGTAAGTTGGACACATTGCAAAAGGCAAGGAGGAGATACATTGTGAAAAATGGCACGAAAGACTCACGAAAGGTAAGGAAACACTCATGCGAAAGGCACGAAAGGAGTTGGAAGTAGCAATCGATGAGGGAGATAATGTCCACAGGAATGCCCCTATCCTGTACAAGAACTGGCTAAACAAGTGTGCAAACGATGTAGAAATGTATGCAAAATGTTGGGGGTATGAAAGTCTGGAGTGACAGTCGTGCCAAGTAAGGTTGGGCTTTTGGTTAAGGTGCCAAGGAATGGTTGGGCTTTGGTTAAGGTGCCAAGGAATAGTTGGGCTTTTGTTGAAATGCTTGTTGGGGAAAAGGAGATGGGTAAGGTGAAGGATACCAACCGAAGATTGCTTTTAAAGGGGTTACCAGACGAGAACTGGTTTTTAAGGGGTAGACTACCAGACGAGAACTGGTGGCAAAAGGTTAAGTTGTCAGACGAGAACTGACTTTATGGTTGGCTAGACGGGAACTAGACTTTGAAACGGTGCTTACCAGACAAGAACTGGTTTTAAAATTTGGCTAAAGAATAGGTGATCAGACGAGAACTGGCATAGAAGTTGTTTACCAGACGAGAACTGGTGTTTTGTTTTGGTTTTCCAGACGGGAACTGGTCTTTAAAGTTGTGCAAGCAAGGTGGATTTTGTATTTGGTTAAGGGTGCCGAGTATGTTTGGGCTTATGGTGGGAGGTGCCAAGATGGTTGAGCTTTGGTTGGTGTGCCAAGTATGATTGGGCTTTGGGTTGGATGGGGAATGAGCTTAACTTCCCGACACTCGAAACCTGACGATGCTACGATCGGATGATAGATGTGGATGCTTCTGGTGCTCCAAGTTTGGTCATTTGTAGAAGTTGCGCTTGCTCCTTAGAGAATCTCACTTCTAGCTGAGATGCCATGATGACTTTGCAACTGAAAATATGAGCATAGCGACTTGACTTATGCATGTTAGTTGCGTTTCTGCTCTGCCCCAGGGCTTTCTGACACTTGTTGTGAACTCAATATTTACTAGTGCCTGACAAGGTCTGCTCGATCAATCTTGAAATTGTAGAGGAAATCTGCCCCTTTGCAATTCATATGCCCTAGTCTGTAGGGTTTTTGAATGAATCCTCCTAGAATAGAAACTTTGGGGATGGTTATACCATGACATAGTCGGAGATAATTTGCCTTTGCTTGAGTCTCTTGAATGACTTGCCCCAGAATGAGCGTTGAAGCGACTTAACTTGTGTTGATTGAGCCTTGGAGGGATTTACCCTTAATCATAAGAATCTCTGGGTGGCCTACCCTTGGCTGGTGGAGTCTTGGGATGATTCTTTGCACAATTGACTCTTGAATGCTCTTCCTCCAATTCCCAAGGTTAATGAGAAGGTCTTGACTCGAGTCAGCACCAACGAATGATCAAGTTTCTCTCTTATTGCACTTTGTTGGAATCTTTTTGATGTCAAGTACTTTCTTGCAGTTAAAATTGTTTACTTAGAAATGGTAATTTTAATGCGATATTCATGCAGGTTTTGAAGGAAATCATTTATTGGAATGATGTGAAAGTGTGTGACGAATGGACCATTAGTCCAAACACATTGTTAATTTACTGGTGTGCGAAAGATATAGCAAGAATATGACACCAATTTTGAAGATTAGTAAATATGCGGGGAGTCAGTTTACACAACCTTGCTTTAGTACGCTCTCAGAATAAACCCCACCTCAATTAGGTCTTTCGAGGGTTGTAACATGGTCTGGTTCACGGTTATTTGAAACAAAGGATATTAGGCTCAAATTTTGATTTGTACCCACCCTTCTTCGTGATGAACTCCAGTCCTAAGTTCAGTTATACTACACACATCTTAAAGTTTAGCGGTGTAAGAGTGAAGATGAAGATTCAATATTTTTTTGAAATGGCAGTCACCCTTTTATTTTGGCCATGGATGTCAGTGACCTTTCTAATTTTTGACATAATGGTCACTGAATCTTATTTTGTTTTTGTTGAGGATTTGAGGGCCTTTTTTCCTTTATTTATTTTTTGATCCCTAACTTTTGCATGGACCGACTTCACTTTTCGAGTCCATCGGGATTGCCCTAATTTTGCCTAAGTTTCCTCTTTGGGGTGGCGGACTTAGCGGGCTCTCTTCTTTTTTTTTTTGAAGGGTCGTGACTGCGAAGTCTTTGGTCTTTGAAGAATAACCGCCATAACAAGAGGTTTTATCTTGAAATTCGAATATGTAATCAAGATAACTGAACACTACCCATGCCCCAGGTTAAGCGTAAGGGTTTAGAAATCCGAAGGAAACTCTTACTTCTAGGCTCGAAGGGGTTGACTAGGGACTAACTCCTTATCTCTCCAGTGTTTAGGGGATTTGAAACAATGCCTGTACATCATCAGCAGGATTTTATTCGAAAGCATACAGATTGCAATTATGGGTATTTCGTTTTCAACATCCTCCCTCAAATCTTTACTAAGACAGCAACTGATAAAGGGAGTGAAATGTGGAAAATTTTTTGTGATTTTTTGCAATATATGAGAAAAAATGAGTGGATACGAATGGACTTGTTCAAAAAAGCACGTTCATTAACAAAACCATTAGTAAACAACAATGTCTAAAAGCAAATAGAACTTAACAGGGAAGAAAGTACAAATGCAAAGAATAACAAGATCTAAGAATTGCCAATCTAGGGGATGTCTTCTGTTTGACCCACTGGCTCGAGGAGATGAGACGAGAGGTTGACGTGCATAACCAGGCTTCCTTCTAGAAAGGATATGTAACTTTTGTCAATCCGTTGTTGCACTTTGGCTTGGTAGGCTTTGCAATCTTCAGTCGAATGCCCCATTGATCCAGCATGATATCCACATTGCATTTTGGGATCGTACCCCGGAGGGTATGGCTCTGGCAACGGCTTGAGAGACTTGGGAACCACCAGTGAGCTTTGAATCAGATGCGGCAAGAGTTAACTGTATGACATAGGGACTGTATGAAGAGGAGGATTCCTTCTTTCTAGATTGTTGTGAGGCCTATGCTGACTCTGGCGCTGATTCTGATATCCTCGGCCATGGGCTCGTTGATTTACATGAGGAGCAATCCACGGTTTCTGGGACAAAGCTATAGGCATTACTGGTTGCTCATAAGGATAGCATGGCGTTGGATATGATGATTGCTGAGAAAATGAGAGACCATAAGGTATTGATGGCACACCATGAGAATACTCAACATTTGCTATAACTGCACTGGTTTCATCCTCTTCCTCTTGGGAATTGCTGAAGGATTCAGTCTCACCGGCTTGGCTATTCGAGACGTTCTGGATTAGTCCACTCTTGAGGTAGCTCTCGATGCGTTCCCCTACCATTACAAGGTCAGAGAAGCTTGATGGCGTACTGCCAGCCATTCTTTTAAGATAAGAGCCATGCAGACTGTTTATGAACATGTCAATCAATTCCCTGTCCAAGAGCGGTGGTTGCACCCTAGCTGCTAATTCTCTCCATCATTGTGCGTATTCCTTGAAGGATTCATCGCCATTCTGAGATAGGCTTTGCAACTGCATGCGACTAGGAGCCACGTCTAGATTGTACTGATATCGCTTTAGAAAAGCGCTGGATAAGTCCTTCCATGATTGGATATGGCTTCTTTCTAAGTCCATGTACCAACTTAAAGATGCCCCACTCAAACTATCTTGAAAACAGTGAATCATCAACTTATCATCATAGGTATATATGGTCATTTTTCGGCAGAACAACACAACAAGATATCCCTCACCTCGAGTAGGTTATCTATTGGTTTAAAACAGGGCATTCCAAGGGTTTTCAAACAAGTTCCCATGCACTAACCCTCAAAAGTTTTCCATCACAACGATGATTCGTAAGACGGTAATCCCTTTAAAGGATGAGCACAGAGTTATGCCTTAGTAACCTTTGGAATAAGGTTCTAAAAGTCCTCAGAATCACGGACTCCCAGGTCGGAAACAAAGACGTCGTTACGACTAATCGTAAGACATAATCATTCCCAAAGGGGCCTCATCTGAGCGGTGGAAGTCAAACCGACTCGACGAGTCCTAAGTCTCGCAAATCAGTAAGCAACCACCTCCTAGCTTAGTGTATACTCGAAAAGCTCGGGTAGAAAGCTTTTCTCCTCACAAACCATCCCCAATAAACCCAACAGATAAGATAAACACAAGATAATAAAGCAAACAAAGATACACATATGATAAACAAACTAGGCTTGGCTTGCTTAGGGAGAACCTCTCCCCAGCAAAGTCGCCAGCTGTCGCTACTAAAAAAATAGTCGACCGGAGGCAAAAGAGGAAGAAACAGAAGAGTCGCCATTGAACTTTATTTATCCCATGAGGGGAAGGGAAAACATCGAGAAAACCCAAAGAAGAAAGGATAAGATGGTCTCGCAACCAAATTACGGGTTCGGAAGTCGGTTATGCGAGGGGAAGGTATTAGCACCCCTCACATCCATTGTACTCGATGGGAACCATTTGCTTGTCTATGTGTAAGGATGTTTGCTAAGGAAATTGCTTTCTAAGAGTGTTCCAAAGAGGGAGAGAGAAGGGTATGAACAAAGAATGTGAAAAATAAAATGAAAGAGAATGGGGAAAAGAAAAGGAGACTCGATAGGACTTCGCGGTCCTATGCCTACATATTCCCTTGTGCAATGGGAAAGTCAGAGTCAACGTAGTTCGGAGGACTACGGGTGAAGAAAATGGAAGGGGGCTCGCCAAGATCGTTGCGATCTTGTGCCTACGTATCTTACATTCGGACGAGAATGAAGAATCAGAGCGATCATAGTTCGACCTATGATTTATTGGTGTTTTTTATGGACGATGTTAACGTGCGGGTTCTAGCAGATAGGTGTTTTGAGGCTCGCTCGTGGAGTCTTATGCGTTACCTATTTGCGGTAGAACGGACGTAACATGTCCTTTTTGAAAAGGTTGATTTTCGCCATCAAGGCAAGATGTCACATTTGATTTGTTGAGATTGTTTTTAAGGGCGAAATAAGTCCTCGGATAGGAACCCCTTCGGGTAGTACCCAATTCTTTATCTCAAAAGATTTATTATGAAAGATGTGTGGCGAATATAGTCACGTCTTCGTATTGAAGGGCGAGTATCGAGACCACACACTCTAAAGTGAGCATCCTAATACTCGAAGAGGAATATGTCTTCACCTAATCCTCTTTCTTTTTAATTCAATACAAAGAGAACTTTATTCTCTTATTAAAAGTGTTTTTGGTTTTAGATGGTAAGTGCTTCATGACAGTGAACCCTAAAGGTAATGTCAAGCACTCGGGATAGGAGAAGGCCTTCGCCTAACCACTCCACGACCATCTAAGTTTATTGAGAAGAGGTTTGAAAATGCACTTGGTACAAGACCAAGGTTTTTAGACACAAGGAGATGAAATAAAGAAAGAAAAAGGTTTTTGAAAGAATGGGTGGTGAATATAGTCACGTCTACGTATTGAAAGACGAGTATCGAGACCACACACTCTAAAGTGAGCATCTTAATACTTGAAGAGGAATAGGTCTTCACCCAATCCTCTCTTTTTAGTTCAATACAAAGAGAAATTTTGAAAATGAGCACTTGGTACTAGACCAAGGTTTTTTTTACTTTGGAAGAGAATGAAAATGAGAAATGAAATAGAAACCGAAATGAAATCGAAATGGAAATAATAAAAAAAAAAAGAAAATGGCCTCATATGGATCAAGATTTTGAATCGATTGAAGGAAATCAACTAATCATGATTTTTGTTATTTCATTGGCCCTAAAATAATGGAAGATGGAATTGAAGTGAAAATAAAGGTGGTCTCGTATTTAATCAAGATTTATATCGGTAAATCGATAATCTCGATATTTAACTTTCATTGACCACCAAAAATAAAAAAGAAAATGGCCTCATATTTATCAAGACTTTTAGGTGATCTAAAATAAATCAACAAGTCATGATTTTTTGTATGTCATTGGCCCAAAATTGAAGAAAATTGATTATGAGATAAAACACGGATGGATGGAATGTGAATAAAACTCCAAAAAAACAAAACAACAAAAAAAATACAAATAAATAAATAAAGGGTTAAAACTCCTTAAAATCAATAAAGATATATTAAAACCATTATCTAAAAAAAAAGGTGAAATAAAAAAAAACAAAAGTTAAGAACATAAGAATCTGAGGGGGGCGCATGAAGTCAATGGTGGCATAAAATATCAAGGAATCACATGGGCTTAGACAAACCCATCATCCTTTTTCAGAAGGCAAGGCCCGGGTGACAAAAACAAGAGCTTGGGCTTATGATCCCACAATCCAGCCAACATGAAAACTATCAGAAAAAAAAAACAACAAAAGTCCAACAATAACATTATGTAGTAGCACGCATCAAGCACAACGCCACCGTCACCATAACATCGTCATCAACGAGTTCAAAAGGGAAAAAATTGAAAAGAATTGAAGGCAATATTATCTCGTTCCAACCTCGATCCGTCTCAATCTTAATTTCTCACTTCGAATCGTTTTCGCTCGAGTTCACTGGATCTTGGCTCCCGGTTTCAATTCGTTCAACAGGTTTGTATCAAATTGGGTTTGTTTCAGATTTGATATCTTCTCTACTTCATCTCCTTCTTGGTTTCACGATTTGGTCTTGAAATGGGTTGTTTGGGTTTGTGGTTGTTAATGTTGATGAAGAATGGTTCGTTTCGGGTGAGAAGAGGGTTGAGTGAGGTTCGAAGAAGAGTTTGTGGGATTGATGGAAAGGTGGAAGGAATTTTGGAGCAGAGTTGTTTTGTTGTTCGGTTGTTTCCGTCGCCGGAGGCAAACCTAAGATGGTTGATGATGGCGGCAAGGTCGTAAAAGATGAGTGGAGGGATGGAGGTCCGAAGGTGGGTTCGATGTTGCGGAAAGGATGTTGCAGAAAGGGAGTCTGAAGGAGGATGGTTTCGGTTGTGAACAAATGAGGCGGTAAGTAGTTGTTGTTGTGATTCCCGGTATTGGTTTGTGTTGTGTTGGCTTGTTGTTGTTGTCACGAGAAGATGATGGAGGAATAGAAAGTGTTTCACAATTTGGAGTTTGCTTCTTCGGCGTCAGAGAGAAACAACGACGGCGAGGGAGAGGGTGACAACTGCGAAGAATTAACGATTCCGCAAGTTCGGAATCGGAAGGACAAAGAGAGAAGGGTGTGTAGGTCATGTACTTGTGAAGAAGATCAGGGTGGTTGTGACAGGACGAAGCTATTGGAGAGAGGTGTGAGTATAGCAATAGATCTAAAGGGATTGAGGATTTGGTGTTTTGGAGGCGCGTGAGGTGGTTGATGGTTTCTGCAATATGAAAAAAAATGAACAAGGAACTTGTCTCGTGTTCTCTATTGAACTGAGGGAGAGAGATCGATGTGAAGAAGGTTAGGTTTTTTATTTTTATGTTATTGCTCTCAAAATTTTTCTCTGTTGCTGTGAAATCATTCCCTCTCCAATTTCTCTACCGTCCTCTCTTTTAAGTCATTTTTTCGAATTTTCCATTGTACAGGTTGTGGGATAATGTGTTGTTGTTGGGTCGCAGAATGCCTTGTCATTTTCATGTGCAGGAGGTACAGTCATATGTTGGACGGTTTGTCGCAGAATGTTGTGTTTGGTCATTGTCTTGTTAGTGTGGTCTTTGCAGCAAGGTTGTTTGTCTGGAGTGTATGAAGCAGAGTTTTGCTATTATATTGATTCGTGCAGGGAGGGACGCAGGAGTGCAGATCTGCACTTTTCACATTTTTAGCATTGCTTGTAATAAAGAAATTTGGAAGGTTGTGGACTGTTAGAAAATGAATTCATTATTATTTTTTTAATGATTTTTTTTTATTGAATTATGAATTTATTTATAAAAATGGTTAGAAAGAAAGTGGATATGGATAGGTGGGTTGGAAATGTGGATTAGATGTGGGTAATTGAATTTGAAATGGATTTAGAAAAAATGAAATTGGATGAAATGGATTTAGAAAAATGATAAAATGGTTTATGGATAATGGATGGATTTTTGTATCATGATTTGGGATTTAATGATAAAAGATGAAATGAAAAATAAAAATGAATTTGACAAATGTTGTTAATTTGCAAAGAAAAGATATTGGATTAAAATGAATAACATGAATGGATCTTGAAATTGAAAATGAAAATGAAAATTGAATGGATCCCAAAATTAGTTAAAATGGATATTGACCTATAGAAATGGCTTATGGACAACGGATAGTTAAAAATGGAAAAGGAAAGTGAAATAATGGGTAAGGAATGAGTTTTGCATATGCTTCCACCACACTTACAACCTTGACAACTAAATTTGAACGCCACTCATCAAATCAAGGAGGATCTGCCTTGAATTGAACTGATTAGTCATAACAAACGAATCCACTTGATCCTGGCCACTTGAGTACCAATAAGTCGAAATCTTCCTTTTGAACCAACTTAACAAGAATATGCTTTTAAAATCAGAAGATTATGAATTGAACCGTGAATCTCGATACGCTGCACCAAACCCTGATTGGAAAGAAAATCTGATCCTTTGGTAATCGTTAACCATGAAGCACTTGACTTACACACAACCTGATAACTTGGTCCACACACAGACAACCTACATTGAATCTTCAGACACAACCACTGGAATGAAACACACCCTGGCCTTGATCTTGAAACAAAACTCGTCCAACCAAGATTAGGTCAAGACCAGTGAACCTCTATCAGTGCTGCATACGTGCACTTGCCCTGACAAGCCTGATGAATCCTTGATGAGGAGTTAAGACAATGAGAACTCAACCCTTGCTTCAAACTTAAATGAAAGAATCTCAAAGAAGATAGGAAACCCTGATTCAAAGAGTCGTTGTGATCCCATGTCTTAGAAGACCAATGCGAATGAATGATTATGAGCTAAGACCTAATGGAGATGCATAGATGATATGATATGCAAGGCTAGGGTTAGGGTGAAAATGAGGGTGTGACAGAACCAAATCGGAATCCAAACCAAACCAATGTGTTTAGGTTGGACATTTTTTTAGTTCGGGCAAAAACCGAACCAAACCAATTAAAACCGATGTTAATTGGTTCAGACAACGGATTTCTAATTTGCTATCCGTAAACCTGAACCAATCCAATAACAATCAACATAATTAATTTATATAATAAATTAATTTTAATTAAGTTATTACTTATTTATTGAATGAAGAGAAAAATTGTTATAGCAGTTACCAAGTACAAACCATAATGAAAGAAATAAAAAGGTATAGTCTCTTGACATTTCCAATGAAAAACGGAACGACATCTTTCAAATGATCACAAGCATATCAATCAATGATGAAATATAGAGAAACAAAAAATTACAACCATTATAAATCAAACTCACAAATTGCAAACTACAAGTATCCGCAAACCACAACCTTCTTCCCAAATCATAAAACCTCAAATCACAAGTATCTACAAATTGCAAACCTTTAATTTTATACTATGGAATGGAGTATGAGTATGCAATATAATTGTTTTAAGTTATTGAATATTTAAGTGAAATACAACAACTGTATGACTTAGGTGGTCATAAGTTGTTTAAAAATATGTGTGTCATGTATTCAATATTTATTTTTCATAGTGTGTAAACAAATAATTTTTAAAAAATATTTTTGTATATTTATGTTTAATTTATCCAATCAATCCAATCCAAACCAATCCATTGTTTTTTGGATCGGTTTCATTTGAGTTTTATTGCAAAAATATAGAAATCCAATCCAAACCAATCCATTTATTTTTCATTGGTTCGGGTATCGGATTCTCTCAAAACTGAACCAAATCGGCCCACGAACACCCCTATTTATTAGAGTTATTTTACTCTTTAGAAACATGTTTATTATTAAAATGATTAAGTGATAAGTCCAAGCCCTTGAGGTTAGCATTAATTTTGGTAAAACTAACTTAGCAGAAAGATGTTGGACAAGATGTCCTGACATGATGAACTAACTGCACGTTGAGATGTTAGACAAGATGTCCTATCATGTGGATTTGACATCTTTGTCTGTTACAGTTTTGGGATGACTGTATAACTGTTTTTTGTTCCAGGTGTGAATGGAATAGGACTTGATCCCAGGTGGCATCTGAGATTGTGGAATCAGAGATTCTGATTCTAAAAAGGAATATGCGGTTTCCTTGTAAGGAGACATTTTTGGAAACTTGGGATTGAAGAAGATATTAGGCCGTAGATTCTGAGGAGTAGAATTGCTGCGCTTTTGAAGCCTAAATCCAGTTCTGTTTTGCAATATAAATAGGATGGTTTTAACCTAGTTTAGGTGTTGAATATTGCAGCTGTTTTAGAAGTACTAGGGTTTGTACTTTTGTGAGCCTTTCGTGTATTGTATGAATACCAGAGAAGGACAGTTTATTGAGTTGTAATATTTTCAGTCACTGCTGTGATTGGAAGGGAATTGAGAAGGGTCTCATACCTAGGAGTGTCTTAGGTAGAAATCTAGGAAGGGTAGTTTCTAGGTGCTAAGTTGTAAACGTTGGAGTTTAGCTTAGAACCAATTCTACTTAGTGATTTCATTCCTGGCTTGGTATCCCCCAGATGTAGGTGTTGTTGATCACCGAACTGGGTTAACAATTTTTGTGTGTTGTTTTCTTTCTGCAGTTTAATTATGTTCTTCCTTAATCCTTGTGAGAAGCAGATATCAAGTGTCACGACATCCTGTCTGACATCTTAGTGATCTGCTTAACCAGAATTTCAATTGGTATCAGAGCAGGCATCCTGCTTTATATCTGGGTGAGATTCAGGGATGATACTTTCTGGTTCGATGGATAAAGAAGGAGGAGTTTTAAATAGACCACCAATACTTGATGGTTCCAATTATGAATATTGGATAGTGTGCATGGTGGCGTTTATCAAGTCAATGGATGGTAAAGCTTGGAAGTCTGTGGTTAAAGGGTGGGATCCACCAAAGACCAAAGACAAGGATGGGAAGCTCACTGATGAGCTGAAACCTAAGGAAGATTGGGATGATGAGGATGATAAGCTCGCTCAAGGTAATTCTAAAGCCTTGAATGCCTTGTTCAATGGTGTGGACAAGAACATCTTCAGACTGATCAAGAATTGTATTGTAGCTAAGAATGCTTGGGAAATCTTGAAGACTGCTCATGAAGGTACCTCTCGAGTCAAATCCTCAAGACTTCAGCTTCTCACTTCTAAGTTTGAGAACTTGAGGATGAGAGAAGATGAAAGTATACACGACTTTCACATGAATATTATTGATATTGCCAACACATCCAGTGATCTTGGAGAAAAAATTCCTGAAGCCAAGTTGGTTCAGAAAATTCTGAGGTCCCTTCCTAAGAGATTTGATATAAAGGTGACTGCTATAGAGGAAGCCCAGGACATAACTACTATGAAAGTTGATGAGCTTCTGGGATCTCTTTAAACTTTTGAGATGACACTAAATGAAAGGTCTGAGAAGAAGAAAATCTTAGCCTTGGTATCTGATGAAGGAAAGACAAACTCCACAAAAGAGATGTCTAAAGCTGTTGTACTTCTCAGAAAACAATACAGTCAATTACAAAAAAAAATTGAGGGAAAGGCAAAAGAGAGTACTAAGACTCAGCAGCTCAGCAATTTCAAACGAAACAACTTTGGAAGGAATTCAAATTGCAAAGATAGAATTGGCAAGAAAAAGGGGACAAAATGTCTTGAATGTGAAGGTTTGGACACACTAAATGGGAGTGCCCTACATTCCTCAAGAAAGAAAAGAAAGGTCTCCATACATCCTGGTCAGAAGATGATTATGCTAGTGATAAGGAATCACCAAAGCGGGTGTCTGTACTCACATGAGTGTTTGACACTCATGTAGGATCAGACATTGGAGATCTATCCCATGATGCTTTAGTCAATTCTTACAGGGAGTTATACACAAGAAGTGCAGAAATCTGCCATTTATGAGAAGATCAACATAAGATTATCATGCTTCTTGAGATTGAAAGATTGAAGCATCTTGGCATCATATCTGATCTTCAAGAGGAAATTGCTCTGCTAGAATCCAAACTCGACAATGTTGGAATGCTCAACAACAGATCTGATAAGATACTACAGGCTGGGAGGAATACTGAAGACGTCAGAGATCTTGACTACACTAATAAAGAATTGTCAAGCAAGAAGAAAGATCCTGAAAGAAAATAGAAGATGTCTAACCGAGGGTCTCAACATCATTACAGACATCAGAGGAGACAAGACTGGAAATGTCATTATTGTGGCAAATATGGCCACATCAAACGCTACTGCTACAAGCTACGTGGATACCTTAAGGGTAGGATTGTTGGAAAGAAAAGGAGCTCCGAGAATGAGTCTGTGGCTCTTATAGCTCATTCCTCACAAAAGGAGTACACTGGAGAAAAGTGGTACTTCGACAGTGGATGTTCAAGACACATGACTGGTGTCAAGAACTATCTGGTGGATATAAAGGCTCATTCTTCCAACTATGTCACTTTTGGAGATGGATCCAAAGGAAAGATTAAAGGAGTTGGGAGAATGGTTCAAGCTGGAAATCCTAGACTTGATAATGTTATGTATGTCAAAGGACTAACTGTAAATCTAATTAGTATCAATCAACTCTGTGATCAAGGCCTGAAGGTTAACTTTACAAAATCTGAATGCTTGGTTGTAAATGTTAAAAATAAAGTTCTCATGAAGGGTGTCAGATCAACAGATAACTGCTATGTATGGACTCCCTTACTGACAGAGCTCTCCTCAATGACAATCAGGAAACATCAGCAATGCCTCTCAGAACTAAACATTGATAAATGGGAAATTGGTAGGTTAACCAAAACGACATACAGAAAGACAATCTCAAGGATTCAAGACCTACTTTATAAGGCCTCTATGAGAGATGATCTGGAGGAAAAAAGATGTGCTTTTGTGGCCACCATTGACTCAGCTACAGACAATGATTACCCTGCTACCACATTCTGCAGTGTTCAGTGCACAGGAGTGATGCAGGTGCCAACAAGGGAAAATGTCACACAGGATGTTGTGACATTTTCTCACGATGACCTGAGTACTCTTGATATCCTTAAAAATAAGTTTGGAAAACTGAAGGGTAAATTAGGGCTTTACATAACTTGGGGTCTGAAGAAATTAACTTGTAAAGATAGTGGTCAGGAATGTGCTTGTTTTCAACAAATTAAAGGCGGATCTCAAAAGGGATCAATTCAAATTAACCTAAACTGCGCTCAACCTACTCTTGTCTCCTCAATAACCACGTTCTCCCAGTGCGAAGAAAAATCCAATCTTGTTCCTCCTATGATGTCTCAACAACAATCGTTAATAGAAGGAGGAGTAAAGGAGGCCTCTACATCTCCCACTGCTAGGGCAAAAGCGGGGAAGGTGTCAACTGAAGATGCGATCAATGCTGTTCCTCTGTCTATGATGTCATGCAAGCCTGAGAAATTTCCTGCACGAAGAGCTAAAAATCCCCTTGCAGGTAATACTTCTTAACCTATTAATCCTCCTCTTGATCCTAGAAGTAAGAACGAAATTGTTGAGATGGATAAGAGAATAAGGAAACAAGTTGATGAGCAACTGAATATTAGAAATGTGCCAATCACATCGGCTTCTGGTAAGGAACAAGAGGGTGGTAAAAATACTAATGAAGGGGTTGGGTCTAGTAAGGAAAATGGTGGACCTGAAAAGGGAACACCTTTATATCTAAAGGAATCATTAGAACATGCACT
Source organism: Lathyrus tuberosus (assembly GCA_022829125.1). Classification (NCBI taxonomy): domain Eukaryota; kingdom Viridiplantae; phylum Streptophyta; class Magnoliopsida; order Fabales; family Fabaceae; genus Lathyrus; species Lathyrus tuberosus. Next base: position 8,490,309 of record JALAZF010000241.1, on the reverse strand, counting down.
AGAGAACATTGCTGAAGAGAGAACCAACAAGGAAATCAACCTTGATGATTCAATGGCTGATGATGAAGTCATTGCTAGTGTAGTCAAGAGGCTGAATGTAACACCCTTTTCTACCCCACGAATAAACACGGCAAAATGCACAAATTATCAGAGTAAAAATCACCTCAAAGGGTGCACATTTCTCAATAAACTCAAAATAAACATTTGCTCCGTAAACAACGGGGTTTTCCTCAAAATAATCAAAAAGCCATCAAATAGCAGCAGAACCACCATAACCACAATAATCCAAAATCAAAAGGGTTTTCTGTAACACCCCACTTTCCCCATTTTGAAAATAACAAAAATATTAAAGATAAATCAGAGTTTGCACCAAAAAGTGGAATGCCACATCGTCAAAACAAACATAAACTCTTTATTGTATTAAATTGAATAAAGAATCAGCGGAAATAATCATTTGGTTTCAAATTCACGGCCATCTGCCCAATTACATCAATAGTTCCTTAAAACAAGGTCCTCCATAAAATAATTCAACAAAATGGAATACGTAACAAAGAATGTAATAAAATCAAAGCAACTACAAAAATATCCCGACATCCCGTGTTACGTATCAGAGCATTCCTATAGACTCGAACAGGCAACACGAACATCCAAGCAACCTAAGTACCTGAGTTATCTGTACTTCCGAAGAAGCATAGACACAACAACAACAAAGGGGTGAGAAATCACATTCAATATATAACGGTGAATAAATACATGATAAGGAGGTAGCATTTATATATAAATCAACAACACACCAACACGACCTACTGTCCAATATCATTAACAACATCTAATAATAATGTAATGCGACACGACACCATACATGCGGTACCGACTCATTGGTTCATTCAATCGAACCCCGGATAGATCACATACACCTCTACTTGGCAATGATCTATCCCCCACCATTCTCCACATAGGAGTACGGATGAATCGCATACACTCCTCCTGAGCAACGATCCATCCCACCAATCACCATGAAAATGCATGACATATGATGCACACTAACACATGTATAATATCAGAAACACATGTACACGATCCTCCTGATCACACCTTAACATAACATCAACACCATCATTACATAATTGTTTCATGCACACCAAACATCTGAATTATTAATTAATCCCTTAAAATTATTAAAATTATTATTTCCATCACCAATGTTTTAGTTCTCAGCACCCGGCACCTATTCCCAACCTCTCAAACCAAAAGAAACCGAATCGGACGCGAAAACGAGAAAGGAATCGCGAAACGGAAAAGTCCTGCAACTTCGCTGGCCATACGCGTATTGCCCCATGCCATACGCGTATTGCCAGCTCGCTCGCCCAACCCACACGCGTATTGACTCCATTTGTACGCGTATCTCCTCACAATGCTCAAGTCCTTACGCGTATTGCCTTATGCCGTACGCGTACGGACAGAGACGTCTCTGTCGTACCTCGAAAAATATGATCCTCGCGATGGACGCGGAAAAAACTGTTCGAAACAGAGTCGCCACCGAACTTTATTTATCCCAAAGAGGGAAAGGAAAATATCGATAAAACCTTTGAAAGGGATAAGAAAATGGTCATCGGAACCAAATTCGGGTTCGAGAGTCGGTTACGCAAAGGGAAGGTATTAGCACCCTCTACGTCCGTTGTACTCAACGGGAACCTCTTGATTCGATTCGTGAGAAAGTTAGCTAGGTTTGTTTGTTATCTTCTAAAGTGTATATTATTTTCTAAGGGGAAAATGGGTGGTTTTTTATTAGTGTGCTCGGCAAGGATTATAACCCTTGGGCCTACGTATTCCCTCGTGCAATGGGAAAGTCAAAGCATTCGTAGTTCGTGGGACTACGATTGGTTTGTGTTTTTTAAGCGAACGAGTGTTTAATTCGCATTCTAACTGCTAAACGTTGGCTTGTCGGCTCGTCATAGGAAGCTGAAGCACTAGTTCATATGCACGGAAGAATGGACTAAACAATGTTCTTTTTGTGAAAAGTTGTTTGAGTATGGATTAAGTATGTTAGAGATTTGATTGAGAAAAAGGTTTGATTTGGACGTGTTTTAGGCGAACGAGAGTTTAGGTCGTATTCTAAGTGCTAAACGTTGGCTTGTCGGCTCGTCATGGGAGGCTGAAGCACTAGTTCATATGCGCGAGAGAATGACTTAAACAATGTTCTTTGGGAAAGGTGTTTGAGTTGTAGATTAAGTGTGTTAAAGAGTTTGATTAAGAAAAGAATTCGATTTACGTGTGTAATAGGGTTTCGATCGCATGAGGCGAGAAAAGGAGTTTTATACGTATTGGATGTTTTAGAGGCGACAATTGCCCACACACGATTAAGAGAACTCGCACCCAAGTAATTGAGAAGTTAAGGTTTAGGTTTTTAGAGGCGTCAATTGTCTACACACGAGTAAGAAAACTCGCACCTAAATAATCAAGGAGAAAGACCAAAGACTTGATCCCCCTCATTTTCACCTTTTAATAAATGATCTTTAAGTATGATTAAATGTATTGATGATTGATTAAGAAAAGGAATTTGAATGTTATCGGATTATATGTATTTTAAAGGCGTCAATTGCCCACACACGAGTAAGGAAACTCGCACCCAAGCAATTGAAGAGAAAGACCAAAGACTTAGTCCCCCTCTTTTTCACCTTTATGAAAATGTTTAAGTATTATTACGTATGTTGGTTTGATTTGAGAAAAGCACTCGACGTTGGATCGAGGTTTTAATTTACGTATGAGGAGGTTAAGAAATGGAAGGAAAGGAAGTTATGGTGTGAAGTGAAAGTTGGAAATACTTGATATATGGATCAAGTAAATGCTTAGGATTGAATTGATTGAATTTATTTGGAAAATACTTGATGTCGGGTCAAGTTTGTTTTACTCTTATAAAAAGAGTTGATTTTAATCTTATGGAATTACTTAAGCCATGATTAAACATAAACCAATCACATACATGCATACAAATCAAAATAAAATGGATAATCGTTGCATAAGGCCCAAGAGGAGGCAAAGGGGAGGTCGGTTGCGATCGTGAAAACGATCGACGTATCAGGTATGAAAATGATTGACACGAAGTCTAAATATTTGTTGAAAATATTTTGATTTGAATAAACACGCAATGACATAGCATAATATAATCAAGGCATAAAAAAAAATTCATAAGGGAAGATCATACACCTCATATAAAAATCATGAATAAAATGGGGGAAGAAATATGCTTCTAATATGGATACAATCCTAGAATGAGGCATGAAAGATAAAATCGAGATTCTAGTGGTACCTAATGGAGAAGGTCCGTTGCCTCTTCAAAGTGTGCGAAAAGGCTCAAGAATTAATAGAAGCTTCACCGTTGTCAATCCGATTAATCCTCAAGTGTCCAACGTCACAAATCAAAATCCAAGATCAACTAAGCCAAAAATCAAAAGTGCTAACAAGAGAATCCAAAAGTTAGTAAGAACTTAAAAAAAGAAAGTCAATTAAAACTCTAACCAAGATTCACTAAGAAATTATTCGAAATCATTAACAAAATTTGATTGACAAAATTTTAATCAAAGCTCTAGTTATTCAATTAATCACGAATTCAAAATAAAAAAAAAATTATCTAGACTCAAATTATCCACTTCAATTAGCAAAAAAATTAAATAAACCAAAATCACCATGATCTCCATAAAGTTGACAATTGATTAAATCTAAATCTAATACTAACAATCAACATCTAATTAGCACCATATTAACAATAAACAAACTAATAGAATTAATATTAAAAGAAGAACTATATTAAGATGAAAAGCAGGTGGTATGGAGAAAAATACACGGGCCAGAAAGCCCACTTCATGGCATAACAAAACCTGACTAGCACCAAAAACCGGGGTGGCAATTAGAAAATGAAACGGGCCAAATGGCCCATTAGCCCACATCACCATTGCAAATAACACGGTCAAGTCATCTTTAAAGAAAAGGGTAAGTAAAAGGAAAATAGGGGATGACGATACAACAAACTCAATTGCATACGAGTAACCACATTGAAGCAGGGTCGGCAACATCATCATCATCATCATCGCTACATTTCCATCATGCACGAAAGTTCCTCGAAACAGACAAACCCACCATCAACTCAATCGATCCGCCCTTCCTTGTGCGACGAGCTTCAGAATCGCGATTTCGCTCGTGGTTCTCTCTGCATCTGCTTCATCGGTCGAACGGTTTCGTCTCGTATCAACCTTACCTCACGTTTGTCCTTTGTTTTCGGTTACCCTCCGTTTCGATTACTTGATTCCAGTGTCAGGTCAGTTGTTCAAAAATCATGTTTGGATCTGTTTTCAAAGTCTCTTCTTCTACTTAATTCGTTCTGAGATGATGTTGTGTTGTTGGTTGATTTGGGTTTATGGAAAGATGAAGGTTCTACGGTTTTGGTTGAAGATGGAAGGCTTAAGGATTTAGGTTGAGGTTTGGTTGTTGTCGGCAGCAAGTGAGGGGTATAGGTATGTCGTTGATGGTGGAAGAGGTGAGTTTGACGTGATGTTGAGGTTGAAGTTATGGTGGTTGTAGAAGTTATACGGTGGAGGGCGGTATTGTATATTCGAATGAAACAGGGCACTGTATGTTCAGTCGTGGTTTATATAAAAAAATGATATTTGTTGTAGAGGCTTGTTGTGGGTTGTTGTTGTTTTCACGATGAAGTAGGAGGGTCTTTGTGGAGGTGACGAGATGATGAAGGTCTGATGGATGATGTTGTGCGTAGAAGGAGGGTGTGCAGTTTGAAGATGAAGGGAGGTTCGGTGGTGAGTTGTTGGTTTGATTGAGAAAGATGATTGAAGGATTTTTTTCTCTGATCTTTTTTCTTTTCACCGCTACCCCCCCCCCCCCCCCTCAATGTTTTTTCTTCCTTCTCTTTTTAAAACAAGATAAACTTGTTGATGAAGTTTTTTCGTACAAATAATGCAGGTATTGTTGTGGTAATCCTTTGGCAAGATTGTACGAGCTGCAACCTTATGGTCTGGTGTGCTTGGTGGACAGGTTTTGTTGCTTGTACGTGTTGTAGAATTTATAGTGTGGCTCGGGTGGGGACCTCATGGCACTGTAATTGTGTGGTGAGTTATTAGTATGGCTTGAACCGTCTGTATTTGGCTGAAGAATCAAGGAGTCATGGTTTGTAATGTACGGGCAGCATGGCCATGAATTGTATTTTGGCTTGTGTTGGCTTTTGTAATGGTAGATGTATCTTGTATAAAGAAGCAATGGTTTAGTGTGTGAATTATACCGTGCACTATTCCATGAGCTTAATTATGATCTTTTTGTTCTTTTGTAATTCACCTTGTAATAATGGCCTTGGACTTTGGAGAATTCCATGAACTTTTCCTCTTATTATTTTTTCAAAACTTGGGCTTTTATGAAACAAAAGGATAATGAGCTTTGATTGTATGGTTCTTTTTTGTGCTTTGAATTTTGGATGAGGTTTATGATAAAATGGATATGGTTTAAGAATGGGAAATTAATTAGAAAAAAAAGGAATATGATAAAAAAAGAATTAGAAAAGTGGATGTAATCTAAAAGATTATTAAAGGTTATTTATGGAATTTGGACAACGGATAATGATTATGGATAGGTGGACACGGAAATGAATGAATTGCCCTTGAGAAGTTTATGTATTAGTCTCAGCCTCCGAAGTTTGAATAAATGAACCTTAAAGCATGAAAACCTTGGTTGAGGATGGACCAGTCATTGATGGTCTTTAGCCCTGAAATACTCTGCATAGCATGATACCTTGACCCATACACAGACGGATTGCCCAAACACCAAACCCTAACTGCATCTTTAGCCACACATACCATCTGAATTATCACACTCTTATCTGATGGTCTTGAAATTGACTTACCACAACTTGAATAAGAAACGATGAAAATAACAACATATTTTTGGTTTTTTCTGAATAATGGTTAGTGTATGGATGGTACAGATGAAAATATACAGGTAGGACAAATTTGGGGTATGACAGATACCCCTATCTAATTGTCTTGGACCCGAGAGAGTGAACGGCGACATGGCGTTCATTTTTAGGGTAAAAGGAAATTAGATATAAGAAGACCCCAAAATTTGTCTGACAAAAGGTAAAGTGTAAGAGCTAATAGAATGAGGTAGCGAGGTTCCAAACTGAACAAAATAACTTGTGATTCTCTGGGTGGTCGAAGCAGCACCTTATTCATTAAGGTTCCTCGATGATACCAAAGCAGTATCTCTGAAGGTAGAAGATTCTCTGGGTCGTCGAAGCAGTCCCTTATCCATTAAGGTTCCTCGATGATACCAAAGCAGTATCTCTGAAAGCAGACGATTCTCTGGGTTGTCGAAGCAGTCCCTTATCCATTAAGGTTCCTCGATGATACCAAAATCTCTGAAGGTAGAAGATTCTCTGGGTCGTCGAAGCAGTCCCATATCCATTAAGGTTCCTCGATGATACCAAAGCAGTATCTCTGAAGGCAGACAATTCTCTGGGTTGTCGAAGCAGTCCCTTGTCCTTTAAGGTTCCCCGATGATACCAAAGCAGTATCTCTGAAGGCAGATGATTCTCTAGGTCATCGAAGCAGTCCCTTATCCATTAAGGTTCCTCGATGACACCAAAGCAGTATCTCTGAAAGCAGACGATTCTCTGGGTTGTCGAAGCAGTCCCTTATCCATTAAGGTTCCTCGATGATACCAAAGCAGTATCTCTGTAGGCAGACGATTCTCTGGGTCGTCGAAGCAGTTCCTTATCCATTAAGGTTCCTCGATGATACCAAAGCAGTATCTCTGAAAGGCAGACGATTCTCTGGGTCATCGAAGCAGTCCCTTATCCATTAAGGTTCCTCAACGATAGCAAAGCAGTATCTTTGGAAGCAGAAGATTCTCTTATCCGTTAAGGTTCCTCAACGATACCAAAGCAGTATCTTTGGAAGCAGAAGATTCTCTGGAACATTGAAGCAGCACCTTATCCGTTAAGGTTCCTCAACGATACCAAAGCAGTATCTTTGATGCAAATTTGCTGGAGAATAGTTGAGCAAGATTCCTGTCGAAGGAGGTGCGTCGGCTTTGCAGGGGAAAACTCACAAGAAGCTTTCTAGGATATCCTCTGCTTGGGGAGTACTGACAACATTTGCTGGGGATTGTCATTATCAATTACATGGCTAAAGAATGACTTGCTGGGGAATAAAATTCTTTGAGTACGTGCGGGGTATCTACTTCTCTTTTAGAAGCATACTGCCGACTTTGATAGAGGACTGGCCAAGATGCTTGCGAATTGATCCTGGACCCTGCCATGATATGATGCTGGGGATGGAAATGCCATGCATTGCAAAATGCACTGACATGCACACTAAGATGCAACTGCTGAGGAATCTAATGCACGTATGATATGATAGTGCTCAATATGATTATGTAATATTATGCTAGCATGTTATGCACATGACGATGCAAATGATCGGGCGCGCTGGGGATAAGTTTCCTTGTCGAGGGTATCACCAGGGATTGGATTTGGAAATCGCCAAATGAAATTGGACTTTGGTTATTTTGGTGTTATGAAGATGCCAACGAGTGTAGACTTTTGAGTAGTTGCCCATAAAGGATTGGACTTTGGGTTTTACTTCCAGACTAAAACTAGATTAGAGGATAGATTACCAGACAAGAACTGGTGTGAAAAGGATATTCGCCAGATGGGAACTGGACCTTGAATTGGTTTGCCAGACAGGAACTGGACCTTAAAATGATTTGCCAGACGAGAACTGGGCCTTGAAATGGATTGCCAGACGAGAACTGGACTTTAAAATGTTTTGCCAGATGAGAACTGGACCTTGAAATGATTTGCCAGACGAGAACTGGGCCTTAAAATGCTTTGCCAGACGAGAACTGGACCTTGAAATGATTTGCCAGACGGGAACTCGGCCTTAAAATGATTTGCCAGACGAGAACTGGGCCTTAAAAAGCTTCGCCAGACGGGAACTGGACTTTTGGATTGCCAAGCTAAGTTGGACTTTTGGGTGATTTGCCAAACGAATTGGACTTTTGGTTGCCAAGCTAAGTTGGACTTTTGGGTGATTTACCAAATGAAATTGGACTTTTGGTTGCCAAGCTAAGTTGGACTTTGGGTCAAGTCTTGCGGTATCGGGCTTTTTGAGATGTCAAATCTTGTTGGAAGGTTAGGCTTGAGGTATGATACACATGTCTATGCAATGAGCGAAGCGACATGACCAAAACATATGAGTGATTTATGTAATGATATGAAGGTTTCTAAAGATGCCCCAGTAGAGGATAATGGATGGATAGGTTCCTATGCAGCAAGGCTTCTTGTCAGAAGGAAGGCAAAAGGTTATTTAGTGGGGTGATAGCATGATTCCCCGACACTCATCTTGAACTCAAAGGTCACTTGACGGTGTTTGCTTGAGCATATTGAAAGGAACAGAGAGATTTGCCCCTGTTTAGCTCATCCTTCCCCAGTCTGGGTCTATGAAGAATTTCTCCTTAACAGGAAATTTGAAACAACTGTACCATGAGATGATCTCGAGGTGGCTTGCCCCAGAATTCCAAGTCGTAAAAGGCTTTGTCCCTGACAGGAAGTTGTAAGCAGTTGTACCATGAGATAAACTCGAGATGGCTTCCCCCAGAATTCCAAGTCATGAAAGGATTCTTCCTTCATTGAATGACTCTTGAAGTATTTGGTTTTGAAGTACTCTTGAGGCAGCTTGCCCCAGAATGAGCGTTGGAGCGACTTAACTTGTGCTGATTGAACATTGGAGGAATTTTCCTTTAATCAAAAGAACCTCTGTGTGGCTTGCCCCTGGTTGGCAGAATCTTGAGATGATTTACCTTGATCAACATGTTCTTGAATGATTTGCCCCATAATCAACTAATGCTTCGGGGACTTGCTTGAAACTGACTGATTCCATAATCATCGGATGTCAATGCCCCTGTTCCATAGGGTTATGAGGTGTTGTTAATTCAAATAAACTCTGTTGAATGATCTAACTCTCTTTGATTACTCCTTGTTGGAATTTCCTTGATGTCAAACACTGACTTGTAGTCAAAATTGTTCGTTCACAAATGGTAATTTTAATGCGATGCTCATGCAAGTTTTTTTTTTAAAAATCAATCATTATTAGAATGATGTGATAGTGTGTGACGGATGAACCATTAGTCCAAACGTGGTGCTGATTTAGCTGGTGTGAAAGATATAGCAAGAATATGACACCAAAACAAGTGATTAGCAAATTCGTAGGAGTCAGTTTACGCAACCTTGCTGTAGTATGCTTTCAGAATAAACCACGCCTCAATTAGGTCTTTTGAGGGTTATAACGTGGTCTGGTTCACGGTTTATGAAACAAAGGATATAATGCTCAAAATGTGTTTTGTACCCACCCTTTCTTCGTGATGTTCTCCAGTCCTACATTCAGTTGACTCTGCACATGTTTGTCCTCCAAAAGGGGTGACGGTGTAAGCGATGAATGATTCAAGGTTTGCTCGAAATGGCAGTCACCTTATTTTGTTTTGATGGGTATCAGTGACCCTTTGATTTGGCATGGTGGCCACTGGATCTTATTTTGTTTTTGTTGAGGATTCGAGGAACTCTTTTGTTTTTTTATCCCTATCTTTTGCATGGACTGACTTTGCTTTTCGAGTCCATCAGGGTTGCCTTGATTTTTGCCTAAGTCTCCTTTGAGGTGCTTGACTTAGCAGGCTTTTATTTTTTTTTCGACTTTGTCAAAGAATTGTGGCTGCCAAGTCATGGGTAATTGATGAATAACCATCATATTTTTGGATTTTGCTTTTGTGAACTGAGTGCGCAATCAGGTTAACTGAACACTACCCTGCCCCAGGTTGAGTGTAAGGGTTTGAATATCCGAAGGAAACTGCTACTTCTAGGCTCGAAGTGGTTTACTAGGGATTAACTCCTTGTCTCTCCAGGGTTTGGGAATTTGAAACAATGCCTGTACATCCTTGGCAGGATTCCATCCGAAAGCATACCATCAACAATTATGGGTATCTCGTTTTCATCATCCTCCCTCCAATCTTTGCTAAACAAAAGTTTGATAAAGAGAGTGGACAAGAAGTATATGGAAGAATTTTGTCGTTTTTGTTTTTTTTTGTATATGTAAGTAAAGAAAAACGAGCGAATGCGACATGATTAATTCAGAAAATGCATGATCACATCATTAATATTACCATTCAAGACAACAATGTTCAAAAACAAGTAGCATTTAATTATAAAGAAATTACAAATGCAAATGATAAATGTCCCATGGTTGCCAGTATTTGAGGAAGTCTTCCTGTCTGAACCACTGGCTTTAGGGGATGCCTCTTGAAGTCTTGGAACTCATTTGGGCGAGAAGCTGACGTGCACAACCAAATTTCCTTCTGGAAATGATATATACTTTTTGTCAATCAACTGTTGCACCTTGGCTTGAAAAGCTTTGCAATCTTCAGTCGAATGCCCCATTGATCCAGCATGATATCCACAATGTGCATTGGGGTCATATCCATGAGGGTATGGTTTTGGCAATGGCTTGATAGCTTTGGGCTCTACCAGTGAGTTTTGGACCAGATGCGGCAAAAGCTGACTGTACGACATGGGAACTGGGTGAAGAGGAGCAGTCCTTCTTTCCAAGTTGTTTCGAGGCCTATGCTGATTCCGATGATGATTCTGATATCCTCGACCACGGGCTCGTTGATTTGTAGGAGGAGAAATCATGGGTTTCTGGTATGACGCCCTAGGATTGACAGATCGCCCATAAGGATGATATGGCGCTGACAATGATAACTGCCTAGAAGTTGAAGGTCCATAAAGTTTTGCTGGTGCACCCTGAGAATACTCAACATTTGCTATGACTGCATCGATTTCATTATCCTCTTCCCCTTGGGGATTGCTGAAGGATTCAGTCTCACCAGCTTGATTACTCGAGACGTCTCGAACTCGTTTAGCTTTGAGGTAACTCTCGATGCGTTCTCCCACTATTATAAGGTCAAAGAAGCTTGAGAATGAACTGCCAGCCATCCTTTCAAGATAGGTGTCATGCAGACTATTCAAGAACATGTCAATCAGTTCTTTGTCTAAGAGTGATGGTTGTACCCTGGCTGCGAAATCTCTCCACCGTTGTGCATAGGTCTTAATGGATTCACCACTCTTCTGAGATAAGCTTTGCAACTGCGTGCGACTGGGAGCCATGTCTAAATTGTACTCGTATCACTTTAGGAAAACATTGGATAAGTCTTTCCATGATTGGATACAACTTCTTTCTAAATCCATGTACCAATTCAAAGATGCACCACTTAAACTGTCTTGGAAACAGTAAATCATCAACTTGTCGTCGCAGACATGAGGAGTCATTTTTCGGCAGAACATCACCAAATGACACTTTGGGCAAGTGAGACCAGCGTACTTCTCGAAGTTGGGTACTTCGAATTTCGGAGGAATTACCAGGTCTGGCACTAGGCACATATCAACAGCATCGAGCCCAAAAATATCGCGCGCTTTCATAGCTTGAACTTTCTCTTCGAGGGCACAAAACCTTTTCTCCATGGAATCAGTCAACGACATCATCTGAGACTGAGCAGGGATGTTCACTCGTGGAGGATGATCACCAGGTAGACGATCATACAGTGGGTTAGTCGTCACAGCAAAACCTGAAGAGGGGGTAAAATCCTCCATCCCAACATGTTGAAAGCTATCCTCTGACATAGCTATCACAACTTTCAAATTGTCTACTTTTATCTCTGCTTGAACTTGCTTCAAATGCTTTGCGGCTACCACAGGTTCAATATGAGCGTCGAGAAATCAATTGGCAGGAAATGGACAGAGGATCAGATGAGTTTGTTGGAAAATGATATGCTAATGTCATGAGTATACAATGCAGGGTTCCAGGATCAAAACAACATCTGATTCTGAGGAAGGAGCTAGACACAAGGGATATTTCTGATCACAAGACCCCCCATAGGTAGGCGCTAATCGGGTAGGTGCCTATAGTTATGGATATCTTTCAAAGACATTATAGCCATGACGAAGGAACATCAGACGATAATATCCTTGAAAGGATCTCGTCTAGGTGAGGTCTTCGTTTCTTCCCCACGAGAAAGACTCCTCGGAGGCGCCCACTACACAACCATCGACACGCGGGTTCTAAGTAGGGTTCTTAGAATCCTTGATCTAGGTCGAAAATATTACTATCAGGAAGTAATATGTTCGAGGGATCTCATCTGATTGTGGCATTCACATTAACTCACAAAGTGTTAACACTACCAACCACTATGGATAAACGGGTTAATGGTCCTTGGGATCGACGATTCAGGCTCGAAAACATTATCATCGTGACGAAGTAACGTCGAAACGATAACATTTCCAGGGGAATCTACTCCAAGCGGGGTCTTTGCTTTGGCTCACGCGGAAGAGACCACGCAAGCCTCCACTACATAACCACCATCCTAATCCTAGGGTTTTTCTCGGACTCGGGTATAGAGCCATCTCACAAAGCACCAATGATCAGAGAATCCCAACAGTGTCGAAAGAGATAATAATAGGATATAATAACAAATAAGGAAGCAAGTAGATAACAGATAGTTAAACAAGCAAGCAAACAAGCAAGAGAAGATGAACAAACAAGCGGATCTAACACTCAAGAATCAAGTCAAGTTAGGCTTGACTCCCTCTAGCATAGGGCTATGCATTTCCCCAGCAGAGTCGTCATCTGTCGTACCTCGAAAAATACGATCCTCGCGATGGACGCGGAAAAAACTGTTCGAAACAGAGTCACCACCGAAATTTATTTATCCCAAAGAGGGAAAGGAAAATATCGATAAAACCTTTGAAAGGGATAAGAAAATGGTCATCGCAACCAAATTCGGGTTCGGAAGTCGGTTATGCAAAGGGAAGGTATTAGCACCCTCTACGTCCGTTGTACTCAACGGGAACCTCTTGATTCGATTCATGAGAAAGTTAGCTAGGTTTGTTTGTTATCTTCTAAAGTGTATATTATTTTCTAAGGGGAAAATGGGTGGTTTTTTATTAGTGTGCTCGACAAGGATTAGAACCCTTGTGCCTACGTATTCCCTCGTACAATGGGAAAGTCAGAGCATTCGCAGTTCGTGGGACTACGGTTGGTTTGTGTTTTTTAAGCGAACGAGTGTTTAATTCGCATTCTAACTACTAAACGTTGGCTTGTCGGCTCGTCATGGGAGGCTGAAGCACTAGTTCATATGCGCGGAAGAATGGACTGAACAATGTTCTTTTTGTGAAAAGTTGTTTGAGTATGGATTAAGTATGTTAGAGATTTGATTGAGAAAAAGGTTTGATTTGGACGTGTTTTAGGCGAACGAGAGTTTAGGTCGTATTCTAACTGCTAAACGTTGGCTTGTCGGCTCGTCATGGGAGGCTAAAGCACTAGTTCATATGCGCGAGAGAATGACTTAAACAATGTTCTTTGGGAAAGGTGTTTGAGTTGTAGATTAAGTGTGTTAAAGAGTTTGATTAAGAAAAGAATTTGATTTGCGTGTGTATTAGGGTTTCGATAGCATGAGGCGAGAAAAGGAGTTTTATTCGTATTGGATGTTTTAGAGGTGACAATTGCCCACACACGAGTAAGAGAACTCGCACCCAAGCAATTGAGAAGTTAAGGTTTAGGTTTTTAGAGGCGTCAATTGTCTACACACGAGTAAGAAAACTCGCACCTAAACAATCGAGGAGAAAGACCAAAGACTTGATCCCCCTCATTTTCACCTTTTAATAAATGATCTTTAAGTATGATTAAATGTATTGATGATTGATTAAGAAAAGGAATTTGAATGTTATAGGATTATATGTATTTTAAAGGCGTCAATTGCCCACACACGAGTAAGGAAACTCGCACCCAAGTAATTGAAGAGAAAGACCAAAGACTTAGTCCCCCTCTTTTTCACCTTTATGAAAATGTTTAAGTATTATTACGTATGTTGGTTTGATTTGAGAAAAGCACTCGACGTTGGATCGAGGTTTTAATTTACGTATGAGGAGGTTAAGAAATGGAAGGAAAGGAAGTTATGGTGTGAAGTGAAAGTTGGAAATACTTGATATATGGATCAAGTAAATGCTTAGGATTGAATTAATTGAATTTATTTGGAAAATACTTGATGCCGGTTCAAGTTTGTTTTACTCTTATAAAAAGAGTTGATTTTAATCTTATGGAATTAATTAAGCCATGATTAAACATAAACCAATCACATACATGCATACAAATCAAAATAAAATGGATAATCGTTGCATAAGGCCCAAGAGGAGGCAAAGGGGAGGTCGGTTGCGATCGTGAAAATGATCGACTTATCAGGTATGAAAATGATTGACACGAAGTCCAAATATTAGTTGAAAAATATTTTGATTTGAATAAACACGCAATGACATAACATAATATAATCAAGGCATAAAAAAAATTCACAAGGGAAGATCATAAACCTCATATAAAAATCATGAATAAAATGGGGGAAGAAATATGCTTCTAATATGGATACAATCCTAGAATGAGGCAAGAAAGATAAAATCGAGATTCTAGGGGTACCTAACGGAGAAGGTCCGTTGCCTCTTCAAAGTGTGCGAAAAGGCTCAAGAATTGTTAGAAGCTTCACCGTTGTCAATCCGATTAATCCTCAAGTGTCCAACGTCACAAATCAAAATCCAAGATCAACTAAGCCAAAAAATCAAAAGTGCTAACAAGAGAAACCAAAAGTTAGTAAGAACTTAAAAAAAGAAAGTCAATTAAAACTCTAACCAAGATTCACTAAGAAATTATTCGAAATCATTAACAAAATTTGATTGACAAAATTTTAATCAAAGCTCTAGTTATTCAATTAATCACGAATTCAAAATAAAAAAAACAAATTATCTAGACTCAAATTATCCATTTCAATTAGCAAAAAAATTAAATAAACCAAAATCACCATGATCTCCATAAAGTTGACAATTGATTAAATCTAAATCTAATACTAACAATCAACATCTAATTAGCACCATATTAACAATAAACAAACTAATAGAATTAATATTAAAAGAAGAACTATATTAAGATGAAAAGCAGGTGGTATGGAGAAAAATACACGGGCCAGAAAGCCCACTTCATGGCATAACAAAACCTGACTAGCACCAAAAAACGGGTGGCAATTAGAAAATGAAACGGGCCAAATGGCCCATTAGCCCACATCACCATTGCAAATAACACGGTCAACTCATCTTTAAAGAAAAGGGTAAGAAAAAGGAAAACAGGGGATGACGATACAACAAACTCAATTGCATACGAGTAACCACATCGAAGCAGGGTCGGCAACATCATCATCATCATCGCTACATTTCCATCATTCACGAAAGCTCCTCGAAACAGACAAACTCACCATCAACTCAATCGATCCGCCCTTCCCTGTGCGACTAGCTTCAGAATCGCGATTTCGCTCGTGGTTCTCTCTGCATCTGCTTCATCGGTTGAACGGTTTCGTCTCGTATCAACCTTACCTCGCGTTTGTCCTTTGTTTCTGGTTACGCTCCGTTTCGATTACTTGATTCCGGTGTCAGGTCAGTTGTTCAAAAATCATGTTTGGATCTGTTTTCAAACTCTCTTCTTCTACTTAATTCATTCTGAGATGATGTTGTGTTGTTGGTTGATTTGGGTTTATGGAAAGATGAAGGTTCTACAGTTTTGGTTGAAGATGGAAGGCTTGAGGATTTAGGTTGAGGTTTGGTTGTTGTCGGCAGCAAGTGAGGGGTACGGGTATGTCGTTGATGGTTGAAGAGGTGAGTTTGACGTGATGTTGAGGTTGAAGTTATGGTGGTTGTAGAAGTTATACGGTGGAGGGCGATATTGTATATTCGAATGAAACAGGGCACTGTATGTTCAGTCGTGGTTTATATAAAAAAATGATATTGTTGTAGAGGCTTGTTGTGGGTTGTTGTTGTTTTCACGATGAAGTAGGAGGGTCTTTATGGAGGTGACGAGATGATGAAGGTCTGATGGATGATGTTGTGCGTAGAAGGAGGGTGTGCAGTTTGAAGATGAAGGGAGGTTCGGTGGTGAGTTGTTGGTTTGATTGAGAAAGATGATTGAAGGTTTTTTTTTTCTCTGATCTTTTTTCTTTTCACCGCTACCCCCCCCCCCCCCCCCCCTCAATGTTTTTTCTTCCTTCTCTTTTTAAAACAAGATAAACTTGTTGATGAAGTTTTTTCGTACAAATTATGAAGGTATTGTTGTGGTAATCCTTTGGCAAGATTGTACGAGCTGCAGCCTTATGGTCTGGTGTGCTTGGTGGACAGGTTTTGTTGCTTGTGCGTGTTACAGAATTTGTAGTGTGGCTCGGGTGGGGACCTCATGGCATTGTAATTGTGTGGTGAGTTATTAGTATGGCTTGAACCGTCTGTATTTGCCTGAAGAATCAAGGAGTCATGGTTTGTAATGTACGGGCAGCATGGCCATGAATTGTATTTTGGCTTGTGTTGGCTTTTGTAATGGTAGATGTATCTTGTATAAAGAAGCAATGGTTTAGTGTGTGAATTGTACCGTGCACTATTCCATGAGCTTAATTATGATCTTTTTGTTCTTTTGTAATTCACCTTGTAATAATGGCCTTGGACTTTGGAGAATTCCATGAACTTTTCCTCTTATTATTTTTTCAAAACTTAGGATTTTATGAAACAAAAGGATAATGAGCTTTGATTGTATGGTTCTTTTTTGTGCTTTGAATTTTGGATGAGGTTTATGATAAAATGGATATGGTTTAAGAATGGGAAATTAATTAGAAAAAAAAGGAATATGATAAAAAAAGAATTAGAAAAGTGGATGTAATCTAAAAGATTATTAAAGGTTATTTATGGAATTTGGACAACGGATAATGATTATGGATAGGTGGACACAGAAATGAATGAATTGCCCTTGAGAAGTTTATGTATCAGTCTCAGCCTCTGAAGTTTGAATAAATGAACCTTAAAGCATGAAAACCTTGGTTGAGGACGGACCAGTCATTGATGGTCTTTAGCCCTGAAATACTCTGCATAGCATGATACCTTGACCCATACACAGATGGATTGCCCAGACACCAAACCCTAACTGCATCTTTAGCCACACATACCATCTGAATTATCACACTCTTATCTGATGGTCTTGAAATTGACTTACCACAACTTGAATAAAAAGCGATGAAAATAACAACATATTTTTGGTTTTTTCTGAATAATGGTTAGTGTATGGATGGTATAGATGAAAATATACAGGTAGGACAAATTTGGGGTATGACAGTCTCCTCACTGAATTTCCCAAATTCCAACACCATACGCGTATTGCCCTCCTATTACACGTACTACCTAGCCCTCATACGCGTATTGCTGCGTATCATGCCACTCCATACGCGTATCGGCCCACCTGATACGCGTATCGCCAGATCTGTTACGCAATTCACCAGAAGCCTCACTATTCTGCATTCTGCTATGATTTCCACACTTCTTCACTTCCAACCAGTCCTATAATCATTTCTACATTGATTTTAGGTTCAATTTTCATCTTCACACTTGTATCTAGAATTACTACAGGCATTATAAGTCTATAATCTCAAAATCGTTCTCCTAACTCGAGTCAAAATCAACAGGTCTGCAACATATGTTCATACAACAGCAACAACCACAACAATTCATGAAAATACATACCAATTCATGCACGATTTTCAAAATCACAACAGACATATACAACAATCATCAATTCAACATTTTTGCATCAAATGCCTACGGGGTTAAGGACTCCCCACTACCCTATCATGAATATATCACCAATATTAAACCCGTTTCTCCCCCTTACCTCGAATCCTTGATTAATTTCCTGCGAAATTGGTGAAGATCCTTGCCCTAGCACACCTTTGTTCTTCCTCTCCATAGCTTTTTCCTCTTTCTATCTCTAAAATTCTGATTATTCTAAACTTTTACCAATTTCCACTAATTAATCTCCAATTACCGAATTACCCTTACTAATTCCATTAACCCAATATTCACTCAATTATATCCAGTCTTATTTTACTAAATAATATTACTAATAATAATAACCATAATAATAATAATACTAATACTAATAATATGAAATATGCTATTAAAATAATAATAATAATAATAATAATAATAATAATAATAATGGCATTTCCATATTACTAACATTACCCCCTACGCACTCAACACACACCCTAAACGAGGCTAACAATTAAAATAAAACTAGACGATTAAATAATTAAAAATGGGGTGTTACAACTCTCCCCCACTTAAATTATTTTCGTCCTTGAAAATTACCTGATGGAAACAAATCTGGATACGACTCTCGCATCCTGCTTTCCAATTCCCAGGTCACACTGCCTCCTGCAGCACCTCCCCAAGCTACTCTCACTAGAGGTATCTCCTTTCCTCTGAGTTGTTTCATCTTACGATCCTCGATCCTCAACGGCATCGTCTCTATGGTAAGATTCTCCCTGATCTGAACTTCGTCTCTCTGAATCACATGAGACGGATCTGAAACATACTTCCGAAGTTGCGACACATGAAACACATCATGCAAGTTCGAAAGCTCCGGTGGCAATGCCACTCTATAAGCAACTGCACCAACTCTCTGCAAGATTTGATACGGTCCAATAAACTTAGGATCCAACTTCTTAGATTTCAAAGCACGACCCACATCGGTCACTGGGTTAACTCTTAGGAATACGTGATCACCTTCACTGAATTCCAACTCCTTCCTTCGATTATCGTGATAACTTTTCTGCCTACTCTGAGACGCTTTCATCTTCTCACAAATCATTTGAATTGTCTTAGTAGTCTGCTGCACAATCTCTGGTCCAAGCACCACATTCTCACCTGTCTCATACCAACACAGAGGTGTCCTACACTTCCGTCCATACAAAGCCTCAAAAGGTGCCATTCCGATGCTAGAATGGTGACTGTTATTATACGTGAACTCGATCAATGGCAAATGAGTATCCCACGCACCACCTTTTTCCAATACACAGGCTCTCAGCAAATCCTCCAACGACTGAATGGTCCTCTCTGACTGACCATCGGTCTGTGGATGATAAGCCGAGCTCAACTTCAACTTAGAACCCAAGGCTTCCTGCAGACTCCTCCAAAATTCTGAAGTAAACCTCGGATCTCTATCTGACACTATGCTCGACGGAACACCATGCAACTTCACAATTATCCTAATATAAATTTCCGCTAGCTTCGACAACGGGAAGCTGATGTTAATTGGTATAAAATATGCAGATTTCGTAAGTCGATCCACCACTACCCAAATAGCATCAAAGCCTCTCGCCGTATTTGGTAAACCAGTCACCAAATCCATCGCAATACTGTCCCATTTCCACTCAGGGATTTCTGACAGTTGCATTAATCCCGAAGGCTTCTGATGTTCCACTTTTGACTTCTGACATGTCAAACAAGCATAGACAAACTGAGCTATGTCCCTCTTAATGCCGGACCACCAAAACAACTTCTTCAAATCATGGTACATCTTTGTAGCTCCCGGATGAATACTCAAGCTACTCCGATGACTTTCCTCTAAGATTGCCTTTTTTAATTCCTCATTATCCGGTACACAAATTCTGCCCCGGAATCTCAACACACCCGCATTATCCACTTTAAAGTCACTATCAGGATCATCTCCTTCTGTAGGCATCAAGTCTACTAATTTCACATCCAGTTTCTGATTTTCCTTAATCACATCCAAAAAGTCATTATTCACTTTCAGCATACCCAATCTGATACTTCCTGGTGTAGTTTCACAAACCATGCTCAAATCTCTGAACTGTTCAATCAATTCCATTTCCTTCACCATTAACGCAGACATATGGATTGTCTTCCGACTCAGAGCATCTGCCACAACATTAGCTTTTCCCGGATGGTAACTCAAATTAAAGTCATAGTCTTTCAAGAATTCCAACCATCTTCTCTGCCTCATATTCAATTCCTTCTGATCGAACAAATATTTCAAACTCTTGTGATCACTAAACACTTCAAATCTCGATCCATACAAATAATGCCTCCAAATTTTTAACACGAACACCACTGCAGCTAATTCAAGATCATGAGTAGGATAGTTCCTCTCATGCACCCTTAACTGTCTTGAAGCATAAGCCACTACCTTGCCACCTTGCATCAGCACACCGCCTAATCCCATCTTAGACGCATCACAATACACTACAAAAGAATCATTTGGACTTGGTAAAATCAACACTGGTGCTGTCGTCAACTTCTTCTTCAGTTCTTCGAAACTCTCCTCACAGGCAGCATCCCAGACAAAAGCTTGTTTCTTTCTGGTTAACTGAGTCAACGGCAATGCCAATTTAGAAAACCCTTCAATGAACCTTCTATAGTAACCTGCCAAACCCAAAAAGCTTCTAATCTCCGTTGCGGTCTTCGGAGTTTCCCACTGAAGTACTGCACTTACTTTAGAGGGGTCCACCGCTATACCATCACCAGAAATCACATGGCCCAAGAAACTCACGGTCTTCAACCAAAATTCACACTTCGAGAACTTTGCAAACAATTTATTATCTTTCAACACCTGCAATGCAATTCTCAAGTGACCTGCATGCTCTTCGTCAGACTTAGAATAGATCAGTATATCATCAATAAGTACCACAATAAACTGATCCAAATAAGAATGGAAAATACGATTCATATATTCCATAAATACACCCGGCGCATTAGACACTCCGAAAGGCATCACTCTATATTCGTAATGTCCGTAGCGAGTTCTGAAAGCAGTCTTCTGAATATCACCTTCCTTTACTCTAATCTGATGGTAACCCGACCTCAGATCAATTTTGCTGAAAACACGAGCTCCTACCAGCTGATCCATTAAGTCATCAATCCTAGGAAGTGGATACTTATTCTTAATGGTTACTTTATTCAACTAACGATAGTCAATGCACAGACGCATACTACCATCCTTCTTCTTCACCAACAACACTGGAGCTCCCCACGGCGACACACTTGGTCTGATAAATTTCTTATCGAGCAACTCCTCGACCTGAGATTTCAACTCTGCCAACTCTGATGCAGACATCCTGTACGGTGCCATAGAGATAGGTCTGGTACCCGGTACAAGATCAATAGCGAACTCAACTTCTCTTGTCGGAGGCAATTTTGTGATGTCCTCTGGAAACACTTCAGGAAATTCATTAACTACGGGCAATTCATTCACTGAAGTCTTGCTTTCAACAGATAACGAGGCAAATACTGCAAATAGCTTCGCTTCATCTTCCAACAATGCCCTCAACTCCTTGCTAGATAGCGAATCTGCTAATGCTTCATCTTCAGGAGTAAGAAACAGTAACGTCTTCCTGAAGCAATAAATATAAACCCGGTTGAATTCCAACCAGTTCATCCCCAAAATAACGTCAAGATTACCGAGTGGCAAACAAATCAAGTCCACTCTGAAATCTCTACCAAACACGGTCAGCGGACACTTCAAACACACCAAAGAAGTAACCACGGAACCAAGAGATGGAGTTTCAATCGTCATACTCTGCTCTAGAGTAGATGGCACAATCCCTAATCTCTTCACACAGTCAACAAAAATAAACGAGTGCGTTGCACCCGTGTCAATGATAGCAATCAAAGGAATATCATTAATAAAGCAAATACTTTTGACGAAACGCTCCTCCTCAGTGGATTGGGCTCCCACCAAGGCAAACACCTTCCCACTAGTTTGAGACGCCTGAGACTTCTTCGGCTTCTCACAGTGAGTGCTGATGTGACCCTTCTCTCCACAATTATAACAAGTAGGCATAGTGGCTCTGTAATCAGCTATAACATGACCTTCTTTGCCACACTTGAAACACTTCTTCACCTCAGTCTGATAGTTGTTAGCATAGTGACCCGTGCCACCACATCTGAAGCACTTGAGAGTATCAGCACCTGCTCCCTTCTCCTTTGGCTTCTTCCCCACATCAGTTTTCTGTTTCCCCTTATCAGCTGGAGCACTGTAAGGAGTACCTCCAAATCTCTGCTTATTTTTCTTCTCATTCACAGCTTTGTAATGAGAAATCCTGGCTCTATTATCATTATCATAAATTCTGCTTCTGCTTACCAGCTCCGGATAGTTCCTTATCTTCTGACAAGCAATACCCAATTTGATCTCGGGACGTAGCCCGTTCTCAAACTTCAAACACTTCGAAGTCATAGCTTCTTCAGTATTGTAATGAGCACAATACTGAACTAGCTCCTCAAACTTAGCGGCATACTCAACAACTGTCTTATCACCCTGTTTCAGCTCCAAAAATTCAACCTCTTTCGCACTACGAATGTCTTTCGGAAAATACTTTTCTAGAAACTCAGCTTGAAACACAGCCCAAGTAATCTCAGTACC
This sequence comes from Lathyrus tuberosus, assembly GCA_022829125.1. Classification (NCBI taxonomy): domain Eukaryota; kingdom Viridiplantae; phylum Streptophyta; class Magnoliopsida; order Fabales; family Fabaceae; genus Lathyrus; species Lathyrus tuberosus. Next base: position 8,467,918 of record JALAZF010000241.1, on the reverse strand, counting down.
TGCAGCTTCCAATATCTGGCCACTGTTGTCCCACCAAGCCTCAGCCTCTCCTTCCAGCATATGAGTACCAAACCGTACGTTCTGAGCATCACTGCATCCCATGGTCCTGAAGATCTTCTCCACAGCCTTCAGCCATTTCTGTGTAGCCTCTGGATCTAAGATACCTCCCTCATATGTAGGCGGCTTATTGCTCTGAAACTGTACTAAGTCACGAAACTGAGCACCTACACCCTGGTTGGCATTCTCTATAGCTTGTGCCATGGCTTGCATAGCAGCAGCAAGAGCAGCATCATTCCTTCCTGCCATACTGGACAACAATCATCACAAGGTCAGAACACAAAATCAACTCCTATTCTAAGGACAGACTCAACTATAACACCTGGCCGGACGGACCGACCTGCTCTGATACCAATTGTAACATCCCACTTTCCCCATTTTGAAAATAACAAAAATATTAAAGATAAATCAGAGTTTGCAACAAAAAGTGGAATGCCACATCGTCAAAACAAACATAAACTCTTTATTGTATTAAATTGAATAAAGAATCAGCAGAAATAATCATTTGGTTTCAAATTCACGGCCATCTGCCCAATTACATCAATAGTTCCTTAAAACAAGGTCCTCCATAAAATAATTCAACAAAATGGAATACGTAACAAAGAATGTAATAAAATCAAAGCAACTACAAAAATATCCCGACATCCCGTGTTACGTATCAGAGCATTCCTATAGACTCGAACAGGCAACACGAACATCCAAGCAACCTAAGTACCTGGGTTATCTGTACTTCCGAAGAAGCACAAACACAACAACAACAAAGGGGTGAGAAATCACATTCAATATATAACGGTGAATAAATACATGATAAGGAGGTAGCATTCATATATAAATCAACAACACACCAACACGACCTACTGTCCAATATCATTAACAACATCTAATAATAATGTAATGCGACACGACACCATGCATGCGGTACCGACTCATTGGTTCATTCAATCGTACCCCGGATAGATCAAATACACCTCTACTTGGCAATGATCTATCCCCCACCATTCTCCACATAGGAGTACGGATGAATCACATACACTCCTCTTGAGCAACGATCCATCCCACCAATCACCATGAAAATGCATGACATATGATGCACACTAACACATGTATAATATCAGAAACACATGTACACGATCCTCCTGATCACACCTTAACATAACATCAACACCATCATTACATAATTGTTTCATGCACACCAAACATCTAAATTATTAATTAATCCCTTAAAATTATTAAAATTATTATTTCCATCACCAATTTTTTATTTCTCAGCACCTGGCACCTATTCCCAACCTCTCAAACCAAAAGAAACCGAATCGGACGCGAAAACGGGAAAGGAATCGCGAAACGGTAAAATTCTTCAACTTCGCTGGCTATACGCGTATTGCCCCATGCCATATGCGTATTGCCAGCTCACTCGCGCAACCCACACGCGTATTGACTCCCTTCGTACACGTATCTCCTCACAATGCCCAAGTCCTTACGCGTATTGCCTTATGCCGTACGCGTACGGACAGAGACGTCTCCTCACTGAATTTCCCAAATTCCAACACCATACGCGTATTGCCCTCCTATTACGCGTACTACCTAGCCCCCATACGCGTATTGCTGCGTATCATGCCACTCCATATGCGTATCGCCCCACCTGATACGCGTATCGCCAGATCTGTTACGCAATTCACCAGAAGCCTCACTATTCTGCATTCTGCTATGATTTCCACACTTCTTCACTTCCTACCAGTCCTATAATCGTTTCTACATTGATTTTAGGTTCAATTTTCATCTTCACACTTGTATCTAGAATTACTACAGGCATTATAAGTCTATAATCTCAAAATCGTTCTCCTAACTCGAGTCAAAATCAACAGGTCTGCAACATATGTTCATACAACAACAACAACCACAACAATTCATGAAAATACATACCAATTCATGCACGATTTTCAAAATCACAATAGACATATATAACAATCATCAATTCAACAGTTTTGCATACAAATGCCTACGGGGTTAAGGACTCCCCACTACCCTATCATGAATATATCACCAATATTAAACCCGTTTCTCCCCCTTACCTTGAATCCTTGATTAATTTCCTGCGAAATTGGTGAAGATCCTTGCCCTAGCACACCTTTGTTCTTCCTCTCCTTAGCTTTTTCCTCTTTCTATCTCTAAAATTCTGATAATTCTAAACTTTTACCAATTTCCACTAATTAATCTCCAATTACCGAATTACCCTTACTAATTCCATTAACCCAATATTCACTCAATTATATCCAGTCTTATTTTACTAAATAATCTTACTAATAATAATAACCATAATAATAATAATACTAATAATAATAATAATACTAATAATAATAATATGAAATATGCTATTAAAATAATAATAATAATGGCATTTCCATATTACTAACATTACCCCCTACGCACTCAACACGCACCCTAAACGAGGCCAACAATTAAAATAAAACCAGACGATTAAATAATTAAAAATGGGGTGTTACATTTTCAATTAAAACCATAACAATCCAATAACAACAAAAATAACAACTCAACATGGTTCGACTCAACGACCCAACCCGATGTTACAATATCAGAGCAAGACCCTCTCCATCGACCAAAAGCAAATAAACTCCAAAAGTCCTCGAAGGCATCCATAGCTAAGCCTGATCACCTGCACGTTACCCACGTGAAGACAACATTCAAATAGGCAGGGTGAGTAATAACAATTCATTATAATCAATATAAAAATAGGATATGCATAAAATTGATGTCATCATCATATACAACATCATCAGGGTCATCACAAAGGCAAACATCAAAGATCACGACATCATAAATTACATCAATGCCAAATAAATGCAATGCACAACAAGACTCATGCATGTGGTACCAATCGTCACAGTCGATGGACACTAGGCTATCACCCTCCAAAGATCCCCTTCATTAGGATCGGTTCCACACAAGAACTGAAGCACGTCAAACACTCCAATCCACACAATGGGATTAGAGCCACCACTGGACCGAAGTCCTAAAATGCTACGAATGCATGATACACAACGTCATTATCATCATCATCAAAAAAATCATTTATGTGCATCATCATTCATCAGTTCTCATATTAATCATGTCATCATATATTCGTCAAACATCACGAAACATCATCTCATATTCATCAGTAACATCATGGTAAATCATCAGAAAAATCTCAGCACCAAAACATCAAGACAACATAGAATTATAAACAAAATTTCGCGAACAGCAGGCGTTCTCTACTGAGTTCGCCGTGCGAACCTGTTCGCTTTGGCGTTCGCTTTGTGAGCTGCCAACGAACCTCAAAATCCCATACAAAAACCAGAGAGTTCCCATTCTGTCTCTCCTCGCCACCTTCATTCGCTTTTCAAAGCCCTTCGCTGGGACGTTCGCTTTGCGAATTAAATGTCACACTTCAGAATTCATTCCAGTATCATCAAACAAATTATCGCGCATTCGTCGCGCTGCTCGCTTTGCGAGTCTGGGGCGAGTGTTTGCCTTGCGAAGGAAATATTCACTTTGCGAACCTGCGATTTCAGGAAATCGCTGCTACGCATCAGTAGCATATCAGACCCCAAAAGCTCTTACGATTTCAACCCCAATTACCCCAAAAACATCCCTACAACATTCCTAAGGCATTATGGTAATCAAGGCATAAAACCTAAGACTATTAGGTCGATTCGTTATACTATTCGAAACCTTAAATCACCTAAACCTTCACAAACTCTCAAGATTCTCATAAACCCCATAAATCCCTTTCACCGCAAGGTCGAAACAACATCGAAAGGGAAAATCACCCTCAAGGTCTATTTTATCCGATTCAATTCAATCCTTAATAATCGATTCACAAAATACCCCCAAATCATCAGTTTACTCATAAATCCCATAAACCCACATAAACCTCAAAATCAGCTTTAAACACATCAAATTCCTATATCGAAAACAATGAAAGGTAATACTCCCCATACCTTAGATTGTCGATTCCAAGCTTTCACTACTGAGTCTTTGGAAACCTTCTCGAATCCTCGCCTTTCCCTTTTTCCTCAGAGCTCTCACCTTCTTTCCTCCTTTTCACGGTCTAACAAAATGAATCCTATTCTCAAATTCTCCTTTTTGTCAAACCTAACTCTTGGGCTTCTAAAATGGGCTTTTCCAATAACACCCTCACTAATCCTCCTCAAAAGCCCATCTTACCCTTAAATCCTCTAATATTATATAAATTAATAATAATACTAATATATTCATATTATATACTATTATTCAATTAAATAACCAAAACTCCACGAAAATGCCAACGTCAACACAAACCACCAAAATTCACCGAAAATTCACAAATATTATATTTAAATAAATTAAATAAATATTCTTACGAAATTTGGGGTGTTACAACTCTCCCCCACATAAAGAATTTTCGCCCTCGAAAATTACCTCATGGAAATAGAGTCGGATACGACTCCTTCATCTGATCTTCACGCTCCCAAGTCCAACTCTCGCCGGCTGGTCCACCCCATAGCACCTTTACCAAAACTATGTCTTTACCCCGCAGCTGCTTCATCTCACGACCATCAATCCGCACAGGTAGAGCTTCCACTGTCAGGTTATCCCTCACTTGTACATCATCCATCTGTATCACATGTGACGGATCCGAAATGTACTTCCTCAACTAAGACACATGGAACACGTCATGCAAATTCGCAAATGACGGCGGTAAAGCGATTCGATAGGCTACCTCTCATATCCTCTGCAAGATTTGATATGGACCAACAAAATGTGGAGTGAGCTTCTTAGACTTTAAAGCTCGACCCACACCAGTCACTGGCGTCACCCTCAAAAACACGTGATCACCCTCTTAGAATTCAAGTGTCTTCCTTCTCTTATCATGGTAGCTCTTCTGGAGACTCTGAGATGCTCTCATCCTTTCTTGGATCATCTTAATCTTCTCAGTCGTCTCTTGCACAATCTCAGGTCCGAGTACAACACTCTCGCCTGACTCATACCAACACAAAGGAGTCCTACACCTTCTCCCATACAAAGCTTCATAGGGCGTCATTCCAATACTAGCATGAAAACTATTATTGTACGTGAACTCAATCAACGGTAAATGGTTATCCCTAGATCCTCCGTGATCCAAGACACAAGCCCTCAGCAAATCCTCTAAGGATTGGATAGTCCTTTCTGTCTGTCCGTCCGTCTACAGACGATAGGCATAACTCATCCTCAACTTAGTACCCAAAGCATCTTGCAAACTCTTCTAGAACTTAGATGTAAATCTTGGATCTTTATCCGACACAATGCTCGAAGGTATCCCATGTAACTTCACAATCTCCTCGATGTACATCTCGGCTAGCTTCTGCATAGAATGATTAATCTTCATCGGCAAGAAATGGGCCGATTTAGTTAATCTATCCACGATCACCCAAATTGAATCATTTCCCTTAGCAGTTCTCGGTAATCCCGACAAAAAATCCATGGAAATGCTATCCAATTTCCATTCTAGAATATTCAACGGTTGCATCATACCTAAGGGCTTCTGATGCTCAATCTTCGACTTCTGACACGTCAAGCACGCATAAACGAACTCTGCGACATCCTTCTTCATACCCGGCCACCAAAACAACCTCTTCAAATCCTGGTACATCTTCGTAGCACCGGGATGAATACTCAACCCACTTCGGTGTCCTTCTTCTAAAATACTCTTCTTGATTTCTGGAACATCTAGGACACATACCCTATCCCGAAACTTCATCACATCATTCTCATTAATCCGGAATTCTCCTCCGTTACCTTGATTGATCAATGTCAACTTAGAAAAGCCTTCAATAAACTTGCGGTAATAACCCGCCAATCCCAGAAAACTTCGTATCTCAGTAGTAGACTCCGGAGTCTCCCACTATAACACAACATCAATCTTGGAAGGATCTACAGCAATTCCACCACTTGAAATCACACGGCCAAGGAAACTCACTTCCTTCAACCAAAACTCACACTTGGACAGCTTTACATACAACTTCTTCTCCTTCAGTACTTGCAACACAGTTATCAAATGCTCAGTATGCTCTTCTTCTGATCTAGAATATATCATGATATCATCTATAAACACCACCATAAACTTGTCCAAATACTCATGAAAGATCCGATTCATGTACTCCATGAACACACCAGATGCATTGGATACACCAAATGGCATCACAGTGTATTCATAGTGACCATACCTCGTCCTGAAAGCCATCTTCGGAATATCATCAGGCTTAACACGAATTTGATGATAACCAGACCTCAAATCAATCTTGCTAAACACACAGGCACCTACTAGCTGATCCATCAAATCGTCGATTCTCGGAAGAAGATACTTATTCTTGATAGTCACCTTATTCAACTGGCGATAATCAACACATAACCTCATGCTACCATATTTCTTCTTTACTAGCAACATAGGGGCACCCCACGGAGAAACACCCGGTCGAACAAACTTCTTCTTAAGCAACTCTTCCAACTGTTTCTTCAGTTCACTTAACTCAGAAGCTGACATCCGATAAGGAGCCATGGACACTGGACTCGTACCTGGTATTAAATCCACTGCAAACTCTACTTCACGTTCTGGAGGCAAATCACTGATGTCCTCCAGAAACACCTCTGGAAATTCACATACAACGGGTAAGTCGACACTTACAGCTTCACGATCAATCTGCAACGATGCAAACATTACTAACACCAGGGCTTCGTCTTCCACCAGTTCATCCACTTGCTTAGCAGACAAGAACATCAACTCTCCAGCATCGCCAAACTCAGGAAACTCCACAGTCTTGTTATAACAATTGATATGAACACGGTTGAACTCCAACCAGTTCATTCCAAAGATCACATCAATTTGGTGCAAGGGTAGGCACACCAAGTCCATCACAAAACTCTTCTCAAAAATCGTCACAGGACATCTCAAACACACAAAGGTAGTAGTAACAGAACCATTAGCTGGAGTTTCTATTACCATTTTACCATTCATATCAGATAACTCCAAACCCAATCTATTAGCACATTCAAGCGAGATAAAAGAATGAGTAACACTAGTATCAATAATAGCAATCAACTCGGTATTATTAATAAAACATGTACCTCGAATCAGGTTGTCCTTCTCTGGCGCTTCTGCATCACTCAAAGCAAACACTCTTCCACTGGTCTGAGCAGCAGTGGCAGTCTTCTTCAGCTTCTGACACTAGGTACTGATGTAACCCTTCTCCCCACAATTGAAATAGGTTGGACCCTCGTCCTTGCAGTCAGTAGCTCTATGACCCTTCTTACCACATCTGTAGCACCTCAGCACATTATTGGTGCACACATCATCACGGTGGCCTTGCTCGCCACACTTGTAACACTTCCCATAAGAGGGAGCTGCTCCCCACTTGTCTTTTTTCCCTCTGAAGCCTTCTGCTTCCCTTTGTCAGCTGAAGTTGTATAAGGCTTCCCCTATACATCCCTTTCTTCTCACTCAACTACTTGTAGTGAGCAGATCGAGCTCGGCTATCCTCATCATAGATTTTGCTCTTGTCCACCAGCTCAGCATACCTGCGAATCTGTTGATACCCAATACCCTGCTTAATTTCTGGTCTCAGCCCATTCTCGAACTTGAGACACTTGGACATCTCAGCATCAGCACGATTGTAATGCGGACAGAACTTCACCAGTGCCTCGAACTTTGCAGCATACTCCGCCATATTCATGTCTCTTTGCTTCAACTCAAGGAACTCCACTTCTCTCTTGCCACGACCATCCTCTGGAAAATACTTTCCCAGAAACTCCTGCTTAAACACAACCTAGGTTATCACAGTGCCAACATCTGCGAGTCTCTGACGGGTGTTATCCCACTAATCCTCAGCCTCTTCTTCCAGCATATGCGTTCCAAACTGAACTTGTTGCTCATCAGTACACCCCATCACTCAGAAGATCTTCTCGATCACCTTTAGCCACTTGTGCGCACTTGCTGGATCATGAGCACCCACAAAAATCGGTGGATTATTCCTCTGAAACTTCCCCAAAGCACGAAACTCGTCCTGAACTCCACCATTTGGATTGAGTTGAGCCACTACATTAGCAACTGATTCCAATGCATCAGCAATAGCACGATCATTTCTTCCAGCCATCCTGCACACCACCAACAAGGTTAGAAGAACTAAAACATCGACAATGTACACACACTTGTTGACTGACAGGGGACTGACATCATGTAAAAACCTGGTCGGACGAACCGACCTGCTTTGATACCACTAATGTAACACCCTTTTCTACCCCATGAATAAACACGGCAAAATGCACAAATTATCAGAGTAAAAATCCCCTCAAAAGGGTGCACATTTCTCAATAAACTCAAATAAACATTTGCTCCATAAACAGCGGGTTTTTCCTCAAAATAATCAAAAAGCCATCAAATAGCAGCGGAACCACCATAACCACAATAATCCAAAATCAAAAGGGTTTTCAATTAAAACCATAACAACCCAATAACAACAAAAATAACAACTCAACATGGTTCGACTCAACGACCCAACCCGATGTTACAATATCAGAGCAAGACCCTCTACATCGACCAAAAGCAAATAAACTTCAAAAGTCCTTGAAGGCATCCACACGTAAGCCTGATCACCTGCAAGTTACCCACATGGAGGCAACATTCAAATAGGCAGGGTGAGTAATCACAATTCATTATAATCAATATAAAATCATGATATGTATAAAATTGACGTCATCATCATATACAACATCATCAGGGTCATTACAAAGGCAAACATTAAAGATCACTACATCATAAATTACATCAATGCCAAATAAATGCAATGCACAATAAGACTCATGCATGTGGTATCAATCGTCACAGTCGATGGACACTAGGCCATCACCCTCCAAAGATCCCCGTCATTAGGATCGGTTCCACACAAGAACCGGAGCACGTCAAACACTATAATCCACACAATGGGATTAGAGCCACCACTGGACCGAAGTCCTAAAATGCTATGAATGCATGATACACAACGTCATTATCATCATCATAAAAAAAATCATTTATGTGCATCATCATTCGTCAGTTCTCATATTAATCATATCATCATATATTCGTCAAACATCACGAAACATCATCTCATATTCATCAGTAACATCATGGTAAATCATCAGAAAAATCTCAGCACCAAAACATCAAGACAACATAGAATTATAAACAAAATTTCGCGAACAGCAGGCGTTCTCTACTGAGTTCGCCGTGCGAACCTGTTCGCTTTGGCGTTCGCTTTGTGAGCTGCCAACGAACCTCAAAATCCCATACAAAAACCAGAGAGTTCCCATTCTGTCTCTCCTCGCCACCTTCATTCGCTTTTCAAAGCCCTTCGCTGGGACGTTCGCTTTGCGAATTAAATGTCACACTTCAGAATTCATTCCAGTATCATCAAACAAATTATCGCGCATTCGTCGCGCTGCTCGCTTTGCGAGTCTGGGGCGAGTGTTTGCCTTGCGAAGGAAATATTCACTTTGCGAACCTGCGATTTCAGGAAATCGCTGCTACGCATCAGTAGCATATCAGACCCAAAAAGCTCTTACGATTTCAACCCCAATTACCCCAAAAACATCCCTATAACATTCCCAAGGCATTATGGTAATCAAGGCATAAAACCTACGACTATTAGGTTGATTCGTTACACTATTCGAAACCTCAAATCACCTAAACCTTCACAAACTCTCAAGATTCTCATAAACCCCATAAATCCCTTTCACCACAAGGTCGAAACAACATCGACAGGGAAAATCACCCTCAAGGTCTATTTTATCCGATTCAATTCAATCCTTAATAATCGATTCACAAAATACCCCCAAATCACCAGTTTACTCATAAATCCCATAAACCCACATAAACCTCAAAATCAGCTTTAAACACATCGAATTCCTATATCGAAAACAATGAAAGGCAATACTCCCCATACCTTAGATTGTCGATTCCAAGATTTCACTACTGAGTCTTTGGAAACCTTCTCGAATCCTCGCCTTTCCCTTTTTCCTCAGAGCTCTCACCTTCTTTCCTTCTTTTCACGGTCTAACAAAATGAATCCTATTCTCAAATTCTCCTTTTTGTCAAACCTAACACTTGGGCTTCTAAAATGAGCTTTCCCAATAACACCCTCACTAATCCTCCTCAAAAGTCCATCTTACCCTTAAATCCTCTAATATTATTTAAATTAATAATAATACTAATATATTCATATTATATACTATTATTCAATTAAATAACCAAAACCCACGAAAATGCCAACGTCAACACAAACCACCAAAATTCACCGAAAATTCACAAATATTATATTTAAATAAATTAAATAAATATTCTTACGAAATTTGGGGTGTTACACTGAAAACAAGAAAAAGGAAAAATGTGGATACTAAAAACAATACTGTCAAAAGAAACATTAAAAATGTAGTTGGACCGCAGAAATTTTGGAGCAAGGTTGCGGTTGTGTCCGAGAAAAGAAAGGTGAAGTTGTAAACGTTGGAGTTTAGCTTAGAACCAATTCTTCTTAGTGATTTCATTCCTGGCTTGGTAGCCCCCAGACGTAGGTGTTGTTGATCACCGAACTGGGTTAACAATTTTTGTGTGTTGTTTTCTTTCTGCAGTTTAATTTTGTTCTTCCTTAATCCTTGTGAGAAGCAGAGATCAAGTGTCACGACATCCTGTCTGACATCTTAGTGATCTGCTTAACCAGAATTTCATTAAGTATTTAATTACATTATTAATTTTTATTATTATGAAAAAAATATGTATTTAAAAAAAATAGTTTTTTCGGGTGGGGGCGGGGCGGATGCGGGGGACCCGTTCCCCATTGGAGGCGGGTCTGGATGGTAATTTTTTTACCTCCGATTGGATTTGGGCGCGGGGGCGGGTCTGTTACAGGAATGCGGGTGCAGGTGCGGGGCTGCTTAAACCCGCCCCATTGCCATGCCTACGGGGCAAACCATTTAAAGTAAAACATGTCATTTATATAATAACATTTAAATTTTAATCCTTACACAAAAACATTCCTTCAGTTTTTTTTAAAAGTTAAAATATATGTTATAACAATACTAAGCACACAACACAAAACATCTAAACTAAGCAAATCCAAAAGAGTCTATAGTTATATAAACAAAGGTGATTTAAAGGCTTAAATAGTCTATTGGTCTCTGTAAGTTAGCGAGATTTTGAATTTAGTCCCTGTATCTTTTTTTTTGTTTGAGTCCTTGTAACTCAATTTTGCGTTGTATTTAGTCCCTGGCGTTAGCCTTCTGTTAAAACAAACGCTGACTGTGTAAACCGTACATACGTGGAATTTACTTATGTGTGTTTTTCATTTTTATCTGATGCACATTTGGAAATGCATATGGAAGGGCCTTGAAAAGGAGGACGTAATCCAAAAAAATCACATTTTGCATTTTTTTCAATTCTTCTTCTTCGTCTCATCTTCCTCTCAAGAACTTCAAAAATTTACCAAGAATCAATCATGGCAACATTATTTATTGGGAATTTCGTCGAGTCTGAAATCCCATTTTGTGGTTGCAATAAAGCTATGAGAATGTTCATTTCAAACTCAACTAAAAACCCTAAAAGAAGATTCTGGATGTGTTCAAATTTGGTATTAGGTTGCAAGCTTTTCATATGGGATGATGAACTTAAACGTAGCACATCAAGTGAACACAAAAACCCAATTGAATGTAGTTACTCAGAGGTAGTTCAGGAATTAGGGTGCATCATTAAAGGTCTTAAAGCTAGGAAAAAAGAGAAGATGAAAATGAAGTTGGAAAACGAAAGGAAGAAGGTCAGAATGTTGAAGCTTTTGTTGACTCTTTCATGGTGTCTCTTTTTTGCCTACCAGAAATGGTAGTGATTCAAAAGAGTCTGTAATTTTGTTGTTTTTTTTTTTGTTTTAGTCCCTACAAGAATATTGGTTATTAAAATGCATCCTTGTAATGCTACATCTTGTAATGAATCAGAAGTAATGTTATTTTTTTATTTCAGTCCCTAAATGTTTGTTACTTATTGTTTTGCATCCCTCTTCCTTATTGAAATGATTGTATTACGTCATTGGTTATTAATGATTTGTTTGTATGTCATAAAGGTATAAAAAAGTGAAATCAAAATATTGTATAACATAAAGGCATACAAAAGTGAACTCAAAATATTGTATAACATAAAGGCATAAAAAAGCGATCTCAAAATATAGGCAAAACACATCATACATAAACCAAAAGATGTCTCAAAATTACATATAGCCAAAAGGCATAGAAATTTGTTGCATAGTACATCAAATTCACACCTAAACACAAACCATAATAGTGTGATATGTCTCAAAAGTAAATAAAGCCAAAGGTCATAGACTTATGTCTAACAATACAATAAAGACATAACAAACATATCCAAAAGGCATCATAATAGACCATGACAACGTGCTTATGGATCCTTGTCCACATCCATGGGTTGTGATGAATTAATTCATTCTCCTTTCAGGTTTTTGCATCTTAGGACCCTTGTTCTATCATTTCTCCTCAACTCCAATTTCCTTGCAACTTATGGTTTGTTTGTCTTTATCTTTTTCTTTTTCTGCAAAATATAGGGTCAAGATTGGAGTTGTTATACATCAATAGAATAATACCAAATTATTAGAAAGTGGTACAATATACTCAACTATTTTAAGAACCTTTGGAGTAGTAGGCACAGATGCAACAGGCACATTGTCAGATGATGCAACAGGTGCACTCAAAATATAGTCAGGTATATCTTGAGTTTGTGAAGTTGCAACAGGTTCGATGATGATGTGACAGGTTGTGAAGTTGCAACAGGTTCAGATGATGTAACAACTTGTGAAGTTGCAACATGTTCAGATGATGTAACAATTTGTGAAATTGCAACAGGTTCAAATGATGTAATAAGTTCATTTTGTGCAGATGATGTAACAGGTTCAGTAACAACAAGATTAGGTTGTGTTTGAGTTGCCTCAAATGTTGTTGCAAGATTTGCAGCAAGCATTTCAAACTCAGGATCAACTTCAATTTGAGTCTCAGCTTGGGTTTGATTATGTTCTTGTCCTTCTCCTTGTCCTAGTGCAGTCTTCTTTGGCTTTCTCTGGTTAATCTCGGCAGCAGATTCTCTGGTTAATCTCGACAGCAGATTCCCTAGTAAAATTTTAATAGTCGACACATTTTTCAATAAAACCTTGGCAGAAGGTATTCCTAAATGAGGTCTAAGTCTCGGCAGTAGACTCCTCCAGTTGGATATCTCTTGAAATAACCACAGTTGACCTCGACAGTAGGTTCTACGAGTGGAATTTATTAGAAGGTTTCGTCACAAGTTTATTGCCTTTGCTCTTTCGGAGCTACTTTGTGCTTGGTGGTCTCTTCCCAAGTGGAGTTGAGTCTCATCCCTAGTGGAGTTGGATCTTTTCTCCGCGGAGTCTTGCTTTGTTATCTAAATTGTTCCTTGTTGGGTCTTTAATTTTTTAGTTGTGTTTTTAGCAACATTTCCATATACAGTTATCCCCTGCGGCATCATTACCCACAGGATCCCTGTCTTGCATTCATTTCATATCATATCATATCATAAGCATTTTATGGCATCTTAGGGCCAAAAATTATGCATGTTTGTATTTAAGTCTCTTCTATCACGTCGAGACGAAGATTTCAATCTCCATATCTCCAGATAGATGAAACTTAAATAGGGGCATCTGTCATACCCTAATTTTGACCCTAAGATTCTGTTTTTCGTTTCGCATCGTCTGCATGGCATATCACGCACCTCATCTGTCATACCCCAAATTTGTCCTACCTTTCTCAGTTTTCTCTCTGTAAGGTCATCCGGCCTTTGGCCATGATCTTCTGAGAATTAGGTCATATGGTCTTTGTGCGCGTGTTTATCATGACTAACCAGTTTATGCAGGTGTAATACTTTTAAGCGTAGTTCCTCACAGTCAATCATTTCAAAGACGTGACCAATGAACTTTGATTCAAAAGGTCCTGGGGTTTTCTCTTGGTCATTTTCCTCAAGATTTATCAGAGGTTTCCTCGGCTCAGGATCTAGGGTTTTCTGTCCATTGGTTTTGATCATTTGAGAACTGGTTGGAATTTCGTGGTGAGTTGCATTACAAGTGATATCCTCATTTTTTTCAAAGAGTTTTTCAGGGCGTGGTTCATGTATTAGGTTTCATCATCATCCAAATCTTTAACTGTGCGGTAACAAAGATTAAACTTAATTCAAGAAAATGCTTGTTAAGACACGAGATTTATTCAAGGTGCGAGGTATGAGTCATGGTGCAAAAGATGAAGTCGTGGGTTCATTGTGATTAAGGTCTTGTTGCTTTCTCAATTACCTGTTGTTTTGAACACAAGATGGCTTGGATTTGGGATTAAGATACCCATTCAAGTGTGTTTCAAATTCAATCTTTGCAAAGTGACAAAGTGGCATGACTTAGTTTATGGATTCCCTATGGCATCAAAGTTCGATTCTTAATGTCTTGAGTAAAAAATGGTTCGAATCAATTGAAAAAACTGAGATTATTTGGAAAGAGAATTCATGTGGATTTCTTGAAGTGATAGTAACCAAATTCTAGTACATCATACATATTCATGCAATTTTGCAGGTTCATTTAGAGTACAAATATTAGTGAGGAGTACAGGATCATTCAAGCTATTCAAAATTACAAGTCAAGTTTGAGAATAATACAAGATTCTAATTCACAATGACAATGTATATGTTCACACACTTTTGCTTGAGATTGCAACTTAATTTGCTATTTGCTGTTAGTAAAGACAGAATAAAGTGTGTTTGCAAGGATCTGAATTAATGGTCAATGAAATTTGAATGCAACTGCAGTAGCATATTACATGTACACCAACGAAATAAAAACATATTTATTTGAAGAACATTGTTGCCATTGTAGTAACATGTTCATTAATATTACATGTACACCAATGAAGTAAAAAAGACACGCTTTGAACATTGCTACCATTGTCGGGGCGTCGGCATTAATGTTGACTGCATCTAGCAACTACATTCTTTGCGATACTCGGCGAATATATGATCTTGGTACTCGCATGTTTGATCGCGTTGTTCTTCAATTCTATCCAACAGCTTCAACCGTTCTTAATTTCACCGGAGAAAACAAACCTTTCGCAACCAACTTGGGAATGGAATTTCTCGCCAGAGAATCCAACACCGTTGGATGCGCCGTCCTCTGTTGTTTCATACCAAAAGCAATTGAAGCTGTAAGAAAAATTGAAAATAGTTTAGAATATGATGATGCGTGATATAAGTCTCGGGTTCTTGAGCGTTGTTTAACATTTCGGCAAAATGATCATCAAGCTCTCAAGACACGGTTAAAGCAAGAGATCAAGCAGAAATCATAATTCTCATTTTTTTCCAAAGTAGACCTCAAGCATGCCAAGGTAAAAAAGAGAAGGAATTCAGTGAAATAAACACGCAATCAAGGAGAAAACGAATATGGAAAGCAATTACAAACATGTTCAGACATAAGCCCAAAGTATGATCGGTTAATTTCCAAAACCATTCAGATATGTCGAATTTAAAAAAGGAAAGAATCAAATATGTTTCTAACATGTTTAACTGGAAAAGGAAGGCATTCATCAGCAGCTTATTTAAATTCAAAGTGAGAAAACACCTATAAAAGGATTCACACGCACAGAACACAGGGCATTGGAAATCATCATAATCCACATACATTACATAACACGCAAGAAAAAATTCAGAAGAGAAAATCACAGCAGAAATCATCACAATTCATAGGCAATTGTAGAAGGAAAATTCACAGGAAAGATCACATAGGCATCACACAAAAGAAGCACATAATTTTGGCAGCAGGATCCCAACGATTCAGAAGAGATATCAGTACACACCAGAGAAAAATTCATCCATATCCTCGCACGAGTAGCAGCAGGAAACATCATCAGAATCAGAACAAAATAACATACAAGCATAACAACATCCACACGGTTTGGATTCACATCAACAGCTCGAAGTTAAAAACAAAGAATCAGTCGAAGAATAGTACCTGACCTCATCATCAAGTAAGTCTCTGTCTTAATATCATTTCGCCGCCGATTACGTTAATCTTGATTTTGTTGTGAAATAGAGTTGAACCAAGACGGATTGCTTGTCGAGATTGTTTGAACGACTCAAAGCAGTTGAAAGCGACCTCCGCCGCCGCCGGCGCAAGGCCACGTTGCGGCGAATAGTTTCGTACATGGTCAGGTCTTGCGAGAGAGAAAGGCGAGCGAAACACCTTTGTGTTCTTTCCATCGTTTGCGAAAGAGAGAATTGAGGCAACAAGTGTGTGAGAGTGAGTTGAAGGTGAGGGATAAACAACAAGAAATCGTGCGAAGAGTTGCGATAGTGAGGGAGAGAAAGTAGCTGCAAATGTAATGGCGGAAAAGTTTACGGAAGGTGATGCTTTTGCCTCTCATATGCAAATGTAATTAGGTTGGATCAAGAGAGAAAGAACTCGACCCTGTTATTATTTCATTTTTTCCTTTTTGAGTAATGATGGGTTTTGGGAGTGATAAGCCCATTATCTTTTCTTCTTATAAAAAAAATACATACTTACTTTTTTTGTCTTTCTATTTATTTAACTTAGCTTTGTTTTATGTTTATTAGTCACTTAGGCCGGTAATTTGCACTACTACGCAAAACCCATTTAATAACGGTTGAGAATGACATATAATGACGCGGGCGAAGGCGTTGTTATATAGATTGTCGTTGTAAGTTCGCTGTTTCTACAACGATCTGGAAACCGTTGTTGAAAGGCAGGACGCGCGCCATTTATCACAATGGTTATCATAATAAACCGTTGTGATACATACACTTAGGTACTGGGTTCGAAACCCATCAGCAATGAATTAAGTAAAACATAAATTACCTATGATCTAGGTTACAATAGATAATCATTGTTGTAAGTACCCTGAGTTTATTATATTAAATGTAGATTGCTTGTTTTCCAAACACGTCACTAAAGAAATATACATGGAATCAATTTGATGAAGAAGTCTATAATCTGCAAATTAAACCGTTCTTGAAAACCAACTTAAACAAACCAATGTTTTCTGATTGCATTCGTCTCATCGTGTATTTCACGCTGTTTTACATATATATTGTGGTTTATTGATCTGACTCATTCGATATATCGCTATCTTCGATTATAGTTAAATTTCCATAAGAACAAGACATTGGATAATCTGCCTCATCGTCATCACTTATCATCATAATTTTTATAATCGAAAGTTTTACGATTATAAGTGTTGATGGAGAGACATATTAACTAATAATTTGTTGTTAATGAAATTTAACTATAATGGAAGATGGCGATGCATCTAAGGAGCCAGATCATTATACCATAATATATATATTAAACATCGTGAGATGAACGATGAGAGGGATGCAATTCGAAAACATTGATTCATATAAGTTGGTTTTCAAATACAACTTAATTTGCAGATTATAAGTATCTATGTTAAATTAAATGAATGTATTTTAAGTGAGGGTTAGTGAAACAAACAATCTACATAGAATATAATAAACTCAAACAACATTATATACCAGATCCAGATATTATAAACTCATATAATACGTTTGCTACCACCAGCATCATCACCCGGTATCATCCCCTTAACCTGTAAGGAAACACAACAAACTTCAAAAATGAGCATCCTCAGTTGAAAACAAACCCTAAAACCATAATCCAGTGAAGAGTAAAGAGAGGAACAAGAATAACATACCTTTTAATGAAACTAATCGCGGAACAAGAATCAATCACGATGTTCAACTAGTTTGGGAATCAATGAAGAAGAAATATAAGGAGGAAGAAGCTTACACAAAAGCTTCATACTTCTTATATTTCTTTTCATTGTTTCTAAAACTAGATGTAGTTTGCTTACACTGTTGTTTCTTCATTTACTAACATCTTGTTCGTGAAGCTATGAAGAAAAAGTATAAGGTGGATGAAGTTTCCATTATAGCTTCATGCTTCTTATACATTTTTCCATAGCTATACAAACATTATGAAGTTTCCAAATTATGGTCTTTGTTAAGGTAGTGAAAACGAATCTGAAAAAATGAGAACAATCAACAAAAACAACATGCAACAAACGAGATAATGGGAAATATCTAACAATAGATGGAAGAAGAAGAATACCTTAATGTATGAAACACAAGATTCACGGCTAATGGTGAAAACGAAGAGAAAAAAATGGGTTCTAGGGTTTCACTTTGAAGGCAACGACGCTACTGTCAATAAGTGAAAGTTATTTCGCTTATATATGGGTAAACTATTTCACAATGGTTAACAAAACCAACCGTATAGATAGGTATTTATTTATTATAAATATATCACTACGATTAACAAGAATAACCATAGTGATAACCCTTTTATCTGTGAATTTTAAAATAAATAAAAAGGAAAAGGTGCGCCTTAACGTTAACAATGTAATTCAAACATCAACAATGTAATTCACAATGCATCTGCAGTTTAAACATCACTAATGTAATTCAAACCCTAATTCAACTATTATATTTCATAACAAAGTAAACATTAAACATAAAGGAGACAAGAAAACATAACATCTTGAGATTTCTAGAAAATATCTCTGATTTCAGTTTGTTCTTCAAATTCTTGTTCTTTTTCTTTAAATCCTCATACATAACCTTCAAATAGCCCACAGCTTCCAACTCTGACTTCATAATGCTCTCATCTTCATTTCCATCTCTTTCTCCCACGTCTTCATCCCATATGAACAAATTACATGTTTCATCGCTCCTCCAAAATGGACATCTCCAAAAAAGCCTTCCTTTATTTTGTCCCTTCTTGCATTGGCACGAAACCATACGACCATCACAACCACAAAAATTTCCAGATCGAGATTTTATAGAGGAAGAAGACATAGAAACACATTTAGATGATTTTGTCTTCAAATGCGACATTGCAACACCTTAAAGTAGAACACTTTCTTGTTGTTGTTGTCTTTTTCCCGACAATGGTGACGGCGTTGGTGTTAGGGTTGTTTCGTCTTGTTTCTTTTTTCAATGGATAAATTGATATATACTTGGTATTTAAAATACATAAAAAAGTTTGTAACAACGGTTTTAAGAAATAATTGTAGTGATATGCTTATTATTTTTTAGTTAAATATAAATAAAACTAAAAAAGGGCACATTTATGTCAAAGGAATAAATTATTTGAGGGCGATGAGGTTCGAACCCATGAAAGCTTGATTGTATCACCACGGTGTTCACAACAACCGTTATTATACCCTTGAAATTTCCAATTAAAATAATGCGCACGCATCCAGTACGCACTATAACAACGGTGTATAGGATGCCGTTGTAAACTTGGCATTGTTGTTTGGGCATTTTGTAGTAGTGTTGATTAGTTTAGTAATTTGATGTTGACTAGGTTTGAGATTTATGCCTAATTCAAGTTTTTGACCGACTCTGTGTTTGAAATTTATTCTTGATTTAAAATCGCGAATTACTATTGAGGCTTGGGAGTAACAGTCAATATGTAACACTTTTCCTACCCCACAAATATACACGGCAAAATACACAAATTATCAGAGTAAAATCACCTCATAAGGGTGCAAATTTCTCAATAAACTCAAAATAAAACATTTGCTCCGTAAACAACGGGTTTTCCTCAAAATAGTCAAAAAGCCATCAAATAGCAGCGGAACCACCATAACCACAAAAATCCAAAATCAAAGGGGTTTTCATTAAAAACCATAATAATCAAATAACAACAAAAATAACACCTCAACATGGTTCGACTCAACGACCCAACCCGATGTTACAATATCAGAGCAAGACCCTCTACATCAACCAAAAACAAATAAACTCCAAAAGTCCTCGAAGGCATCCACAGTTAAGCCTGATCACCTGCATGTTACCCACGTGGAGGCAACATTCAAACAAGCAGGGTGAGTAATCACAATTCATTATAATCAATATAAAAACATGACGTCATCATCATATACAACATCATCAGGGTCACCACAAGGCAAACATCAAAGATCGCGACATCATAAATTACATCAATGCCAAAATAAATGCAATGCACAACAAGACTTATGCATGTGGTACCAATCGTCACAGTCGATGGACACTTAGGCCATCACCCTCCAAAGATCCCCGTCTTTAGGATCGATTATACACAAGAACCGGAGCACGTCAAAACCACCTCACATCCACACAATGGGATGGAAACCACAATAGACCGAAGTCTAACATCACTGTAATGCTATGAATGCATGATACACAACGTCATAATCATCATCATCAACACAAGTCATTACGTGCATCATCATTCATCACAATCTCATCATACGGTCATTAATTCATCAAAACATCATGCATCATCATCTTATAATCATTAATACAACTCATGGAAATTCACATCAAAATAGTCATGCATCATTATCTCACAATCAATATAACTCATGGTCATTCAAATCGTCATTTAATCATCGAACATCACATATACACAGCTCATAACGTCAATATATGTCATGGTAATTCATATCATCAATTAACCTTCAAAATCATGTATAAACGGTTCATAATCATCAATAAACTCATAGAAATTCAGATCATCAATTATTCATCAAAACATCACGACATCATCATCTCATAATCATCAATAACATCATGCTAAATCATCAGAATAATCACAGCTCAAACGTAAAGACAACACAAGAAACATAAAACAAAGTTCGCGAACAACAGGCGTTTGCTAGATAGTTCGCTTTGCGAACTTGTTCGCTGGGGTATTCGCCTAACGAGCTGCTAGCGAATCCCAAAACCTCATACAAAAACCAGAGAGACCCCATTATGTCTCTCCTCGCTACCCTCTATTCGCCTAGCGAAGTCATTCGCTGGGAGGTTCATTGTGCGAATTCAAGCTCATACTCAGAATTACACATCAGTATTTCAATCACATTCATCAAGCATTCGCTGCTCCATTCGCTTTGCGAATCTGGGGCGAATGTTCGCTTTGCGAAGTCGCGATTTTTCTGAAATCGCTGCTACGCATCAGTAGCATAACAAACCCAAAAACTCTTATGATTCCAGCCTCCTTTACCCCAAAAACATCCCCAGAACACTCTAAGGCACTATGGCAACAAGGACACAAAACCTACGACTATTAGGCCGATTTATCACACTATCCTAACCCTTAAAATCAAATAAACCTTCACAGATTCAACCCTTCATAACTTCCATAAATCCCTTTCCTTACAAGGTCGAAACAATATCAACAGGGAAATTAGCCTCGAAGGTATACTTTTATCCGATTCAATCTAACCCTTCATATTCATCATCAATCCACAAAAACAACACCTAAATCATCAATTTACTCATAACCCACAAAATCACATAAACCTCAAAATCAACTTTAAATACATCGAATCCCTATATTGAAAACAATGAAAGGTAATACTCCCCATATCTTAGATTGTTGATTCAGAGCTTTCTGTATTGAGTCTTTGGAAACCTTCTCGAATCCTCGCCTTTTCCTTTTTCCTCAGAGCTCTCGTCTTCTTTCCTTCTTTTCACGGTCTAACAAAATGAATCCCATTCTCAAACTCTCCTTTTTGTTAAACTTACTCTCGGGCTTCTAAAATGGGCTTTTTCCAATTTACCCTCACTAATCCTCCTCAAAAGTCCACCTTACTCTTAATTCATCTAATATTATTTAAATTAATAATAATACTACTATATTCCATATTATATACTATTATTTAAATAAATAACCAAAACTCCACAAGATTCCACACATAGCCCAAACCGCCAAAATTCACCAAAAATCACGAATATTATATTTAAATAAATTAAATAAATATTCTTACAAATTTGGGGTGTTACAACTCTCCCCCACTTAAAGAATTTTCGCCCTCGAAAATTACCTCAAAGAAATAGAGTCAGATACGACTCCCTCATCTGATCTTCACGTTCCCAAGTCCAACTTTCGCTAGCCGGTCCACCCCTCAACACTTTCACCAAAGCTATGTCTTTACCTCGCAGCTGCTTCATCTCTCGACCATCAATCCGCACCGGTAATGCTTCCACGGTCAGGTTATCCTTCACTTGTACATCATCCATCTGAATCACATGCGACTGATCCGAAATGTACTTCCTCAACTGGGACACATGGAACACGTCATGCAAATTCGCAAGTGACGGCGGTAAAGCAATTCGATAGGCTACCTCTCCTATCCTCTGCAAGATTTGATATGGACCAACAAAACGTGGAGTGAGCTTCATAGACTTCAAAGCTCGACCTACACCAGTCACCGACGTCATTCTAAAAAAAATACGTGACCTCCCTCTTGGAATTCAAGTGTTTTCCTTCTCTTATCATGGTAGCTCTTCTGGCGACTCTGCGACGCTCTCATCCTTTCTTGGATCATCTTAATCTTCTCGGTCGTCTCATACACAATCTCAGGTCCGAGTATAACACTCTTGTAATGCCCTAGTTTTTGTTAGTTTTATTTAATCGAGTCGATTTAATTATTTTCGTTATTATATTATTTTATTCTTGACTTTTATTTGACAATATATTATTTTTCATCGCTGTTTGTGTTTTATCGCGTTTTGAGAGCGTTTGCGAGATATTAGAGTTGAGGGGTAAAATAGTCTTTTTAGGGGATTAGATATTTATATAAATAGAGATTAGAGAGAAATAGAGAGAAAAGAAAAAGAGGAGAAAGAAAAGAGAAGATAGAAAGGAAGAGGAAAGAAAAGAGGAGAAAGAGGAAAATCGACATATCTCCGTTTCAAGCGCGATTAATCGGGTAAGGGTGAGAAGTTTCAATTATATCTTGCTTGTGTATGTATATGTGTTGTTTGTTGTAATTGTTTTTGTTGTTTCACAACTTTTCTTATCGATTGGAATTAGGAGCGATTGATAGAAATCGAGATTTTCATGGATGAAATTCGATATAAACTGCGTAGAATACCTGTCGTTAGGTTTGGATCATGTTTTGGTTGTTATAGTATGTTTTGGAAGTGTTTGGGTGGAAGAAATGAGGGATTTTGACCCCAAATGACCTATGTTATCGCTGCTGGAATTTCTGGGTTTTGCAGGTTCGCATTGCGAACCAAAGCAAAGGAAACAGCAAAGGTTCGCTAGCAGTTCGCATTGCGAACTTTATGTCTTTTTTCTTCTGCCACGGTTCGCTGGGGGTTCGCACTGCGAATAGGAAGGCGAACGTGACAGATTTTTCCATTTTGTTTCCTTCATAACTTTTGATCCGTAACTCGGATTGAGGCACGGTCGGATGCGTTGGAAAGCTATTGCAATGCTCTTTATGATAGTGGAATAGAAACATATGTTTATATCATGGATTTATAAGAAAATATGGAAAAGTAATGCATGTGTGAAAAGTGTGGTTTACGTTTCCACCATAACTCCCGAATCGAGAGTTCGATTGATGTGGGACTTGAGGCATTAGATAGATAAACTAAGATGCTATTAAATGGTGATGTGATACCATGTGTTAACCAAGAATATTTGGTAGAGGATGATTAGTGGTTTGTAGGTTTTGTTGTGTTTGTTTGTGTTTAACGCGATATGCTATCGTCCTATAAATGTGGGGCTTTTGTGCTATTTATATGATGTTGATGCATATGATAATGATGTTGTTGTGTGGTAAAATATATTGTTTGAGTGAATATCAATGCATGTTGTTATGATGTTGTTGTGGGTAGCCTTTGTGGCGTGAATCCTAGTGTTGTGAGTATCATCGTGTGATTGTAGGATTATTGTGGTTGATGTGAATTGTTATGAGTATATATGCTAAATGCTAATTGTTGTGGTTTGTGGATTATGATGAAATGCATTGTTTATGTGAAATTCAATGTGTGTTATTTGGTGGCCTTATGGCAAGTAAATGCATTGTTTGAATTAATTTCCACTGCATGAATAATGATGATGAGATAAATCATATTGTTGATTTGTGAAGATGTATTTGATTGTCTTGAGTCCTTGTATGCCAAGCATCATGATATGCATTCTTGTGATGTCGTGTGCCCTAGTGGGTGTGAGCGACAAAACGGTTCCAGAGGGAATCCGCTATAACATTGTGAGCCTTATACCGAGAGGACCTAAAGCGATGATTATAGACGATCGTGAGCCTTATACAAAGAGGACCTAAAGCGATCGAATCGTGAGCCTTATACCGATAGGACCTAAAGCGATCCATAAACGTCTTGAAACTTTTACCAAGAGGACCTAAAGCGACGGGGAACATCTTTTGCCCGACGGGGAGTTACACTAAGTAACAAGCGATGATTCCAATAGTTCCTGAGTGAACTGATGATGAGATTGATGGATGGATGGTACCGCATTGCATTTGCATAGAATCGTTGTGTCGGTCTCTTTGCATTTGCATAAATCATGAATGGATTGATTATGTGTGGAAAATCATGAATTGATTGAGTATGTGTTGAGATTTATGTTTGAATTGGTGAATTAATGTGCATATGTGATAAATGAATTGGTTGTGGATAATATGTTTTATGCATAGATATATGCTATGTGATATGGTGGGGTGTTTCCATATATTATGACTTTGGTGTGCCTTATGTGTGAATATGTGATTATGTTGGTGTAATTGATATATGCTATGTGTATTAGTATGTGATGTTTGTGGTGAGAATAATTATGCATGTGAATTTATATGTGTTGCATATTATTATGCAATCTTGATTTAGTTGTTATTTATCACCCTTCTGCTGTGGTTTGTTGCTCTATGAGACAATTGCAGATTTGTGTCTTGGAGGCTTTTGAGAAGATTAGTTCTCCATCCTTTTGTTGGTCTGTCTGCTCTGATACGTAGCACGGGAGTCGGGGAACGCTTTTGTTATATATGTATACAATTGTAGGATCTATTTTGTATTACCTTTGTACGAATATTTTGATGTTATAAAATGATTTATTTTGTAAAACAAGTCAGTTATGGATCTTTCCGCTTTATTCCATAATTGAACTTTTCTTTTGTATGGAAAAAGTTTCCCTTTGAGGTTATTCCATTTTGTGTTATGTATCAAAATTTATGAGCAGGGGTTGTGTTTTCTTTCTATTGATGTGGCATTCTTGTTTCTGTCAGAAAAATAAATTTTTCTTACTCTGATTTATTTATGTATTATTTATTCGCGATGGGAATTGGGGTGTTACATTAGTGGTATCAGAGCAGGTCGGTCCGTTCGGCCAAGTTGTTGAGTCAGTTGGTGTGACAGTTGAATACTGTCGATGTTGTTTGTCCCTTAGTACGTGATATGTATGTGAAACACTGTCAGTACTTTCTGGTTTTTCTAATCCTTTGTCTTCAGGTGTGAGAATGAGATAAGTGGGGGATAAGCTGTTGCTTCTCCAAGTTGCTTCAGTTGTGTGCCGTTGGTTGCAAGAGTGTAGGTATTGTTTGGACAGTGTTGTTCCCGATTCCAGAGGGAATATGGAGGTAAGGTTTATGTTGACTAAGGATTTATGCCTTAGGTAGTTTTGTGCACAAGATGCAAGAAATGATATTATAGTTGGGTAAAGACGGTTTATACCCCATCATGATTGTCAGCTGTCTATTGATAAATTGAGGAACTGATCACCCTTAATCTCTTGTTGATAGTAGACGAAATTATGTTGGATGGAATAGACGTGTCTTTCCGGCTTTGATAGTGTGTGCAATGAATTGTTTGGAATTAAGGAAATGATTAGGGATTGTTTTGTTGAGTCGATGAAGATTCTAATATCGGAAGATGAGACGGATTAGAGGTTTTGGTATGTTGGTCCAGTTGGGAAGTCATTGAGAGAGAACGATTGGGTATCGTTAATGGTTGTTCTCAGAGAGTAGAGTGTGAACTCAAATTTGACGAAGGTGAATATTTGAGGTTTGGATCTGCTAAGTAAGTAGAAGAACTTTTAGGAAGTGAAACTCAGATTGAAAGAGCGGTTGGAAGATTTACTGGAAAAGGGATTTGTGAGACCAAGTGTGTCGTCTTAGAGAGCTCCAGCTGTGTTAGTAACAATAAGGATGGATGATTGAATGGAATAACAAGCATGATGTGTATGATGGTATTGAGACTATGGAAATCAAAACTTAGAGTTTTGGTGAGTTTTGGAGTTTTTAAAGTTTTAGGGCATTAATGGAAATTTTGAGAAAACCCTTAGGTGTGGATGTAATATTGAGAGTTCTTTTTGGTTGATTGTTGATACATGTTGGAATTTGTGGAATTTGGATTGTCCAGAGAATGAAATTGTGTATGGATTACTGACATTCGAATAAGGTAACGATTGAGAATAAGTGTCCACTTTCGGGAATAGATGATTGGAATGGTTTGGTTGAGTTTGATTGAAATTACAAATGTTTGGAATGTTTGATAAGAATGGTGAATTGTGTGAGTTAAGGCTTTAATCTATTTAATGTGATTAGTTATGTTTGTTATCATCGGATTAGGCTGTTATTTACTCGGTTAAGCTTGTATGTGAGTAACCAGTTACCCAGTGAAAATTTTTGCTAAAGCTTTAAGAATTTACATCTTTTGGAATTTGGTTGGGCATTACAACGTACAGTGATGTTGTTTGGTGTTAGTAATGCGTCTGTAATGTTGGTGGAGTGGATGAATCGTATCTTCCGTATTTAATTGGGTAAGTTAGTAGTGGTTTTGATTGAGGATATGTGGATCTGTTATAAACTCAGAGGAAGAACAAGTAGAGTGTTTAAGAATCGGATTGCAAGTGTTGAAAAGGAAGGAATTCTTATGCTAAGTTATTCAAGTGAGAATTTTGGTTGGAAAAGGTTAGTTTTCTTGGATATGTTATTTTAGATGAGAGTATTGTTATGGATCCATCGAAAGTAGATGTAGTTCTACAATGAGAGGCTCCGAAGTTGGTTAAGGAGATTAGAAACTCTTGGGCTCATTTGGTTGTTACTGCAGGCTATGAAAGACATTGCTAAGTCCGTACTTCTGTTATCTCAGTTGACTTGCAAAGGGTGAGTCGTTTGTTTTGGATGTTCGCTGTGAGTAAGTTTTAGAGAGCTGAAGTAGAAGTTGTCTACGACTCTAGTTTTGATTCTGTGTGATCCTAATAAACCGTTTGTGAGGTATTGGGATGCGTCTATAATGAGTTTAGTCAGGGTGTTAATACAAGAGGGTAAAGTCGTAGCTTATGCTTTACGACAATTAAAGATTCATAAAAGGATCTATATTATTCAAGATTTGGAGTTGGTTGTTTTTGTGTTGAGAATTTGGAGGTATTATCTTTATGGTTCTAGGTTCGACGTGTTTAGTAATCACAAGAATGTTGAGTACCTGTTTGGTCGAAAGGAATATAGTATGAGATAACGAGAATGGTTGGAATTTGTGATAAGTTATAACTTTAGCTGGAATTGTCCTATTGGTGAAGTTTATGTCGTGCGTGATGAGTTAAGTCGAAAGTTTTTATACATGTCTGTTTTGATGGTCAGGGAGTTAGAATTATTTGAGCAGTTCAGAGACTTGTGTTTGGTGTGTGAGATAACATAGTAGAGTGTGAAGTTGGGTATATTAAAAGTGAACAGTGATTTTTGGTGAATATGAGAAAGAGTTAGACTTTGGATGTGGGATTAATGGTTTTGATGGTTTCGAGTAATCAGAGTGCGCATCGGAAGTGTGATGTGGCACATTTCGTATATGCGTGTGTGACTTGTAAGAGTTCATAGGTTGATCATTGGAAACATGTAGGAATGATGAGACCATTGGATGTTTCAGAATGGAAGTGTTAGGTGAAAGGTTTAAATATTATTCATGGGCTACTATGTAGATGGAGGTTTTGGTTGTATGTTCGATTGGGGAATCGTAGCATTGTTGTAATATTGTTGTGTGACAAGGATGTTGGTATTATGGTTATGTAGAGGTTGTTGAAACGATGTTGTGTCGTGGGACTTTATGTTCTTGTTGTGTGGTTGCCTCGTTTCCATCGTGATGGTTCGAGTGCGAGTAGCTAATTCCTTATGGGGGATTAGGGGAGTGTTACCTAGGGGGAGGGTAACGATCTTGTTGTGTTCGGTTCAAGAGTGAACCTGTGTGTGCTCATAACTTGGGTATTCCTTGAGTCGTGAGTTGGTCGTCAAGTGCATTGTATGGGCTTTGCATCTTGTCGTTGTAGTTGTCGTCGTGTCGTGTTGTTGTAGTAGTTGCTGTTAGCAAGGTGGTTTGTCAGTTTGTGTTATTCGTGGTGTGC
Source organism: Lathyrus tuberosus (assembly GCA_022829125.1). Taxonomy (NCBI): domain Eukaryota; kingdom Viridiplantae; phylum Streptophyta; class Magnoliopsida; order Fabales; family Fabaceae; genus Lathyrus; species Lathyrus tuberosus. Next base: position 8,439,557 of record JALAZF010000241.1, on the reverse strand, counting down.
TTTTGTTGGCATGTTAGTTTGTTAGTAGGATGTGAGAGTCCTATCTGGAGTTGTTCGTCTCAGTTATATTTTCGAGGACGAAAATGTCTAAGTGAGGGAGAGTTGTAACGCCCCAATTTTTGTTAGTTTTATTTAATCGAGTCGATTTAATTATTTTCGTTATTATATTATTTTATTCTTGACTTTTATTTGACAATATATTATTTTTCATCACTGTTTATGTTTTATCGCGTTTTGAGAGCGTTTGCGAGATATTAGAGTTGAGGGGTAAAATAGTCTTTTTAGGGGATTAGATATTTATATAAATAGAGATTAGAGAGAAATAGAGAGAAAAGAAAAAGAGGAGAAAGAAAAGAGAAGATAGAAAGGAAGAGGAAAGAAAAGAGGAGAAAGAGGAAAATCGACATATCTCCGTTTCAAGCGCGATTAATCGGGTAAGGGTGAGAAGTTTCAATTATATCTTGCTTGTGTATGTATATGTGTTGTTTGTTGTAATTGTTTTGGTTGTTTCACAACTTTTCTTATCGATTGGAATTAGGAGCGATTGATAGAAATCGAGGTTTTCACGGATGAAATTCGATATAAACTGCGTAGAATACTTGTCGTTAGTTCTGGATCATGTTTTGGTTGTTATAGTATGTTTTGGAAGTGTTTAGGTGGAAGAAATGAGGGATTTTGACCCCAAATGACCTATGTTATCGCTGCTGGAATTTTTGGGTTTCGCAGGTTCGCATTGCGAACCAAAGCGAAGGAAACAGCGAAGGTTCGCTAGCAGTTCGCATTGCGAACTTTATGTCTTTTTTCTTCTGCCACGGTTCGCTGGGGGTTCGCATTGCGAATAGGAAGGCGAACGTGACCGGTTTTTCCATTTTGTTTCCTTCATAACTTTTGATCCGTAACTCAGATTGAGGTACGGTAGGATGCGTTGGAAAGCTATTTCAATGCTCTTTATGATAGTGGAATAGAAACATATGTTTATGTCATGGATTGATAAGAAAATATGGAAAAGTAATGTATGTGTGAAAAGTGTGGTTTACGTTTCCACCATAACTCCCGAATCGAGAGTCCGATTGATGTGGGACTTGAGGCATTAGATAGATAACCTAAGATGCTATTAAATGGTGATGTGATACCATGTGTTAACCAAGAATATTTGGTAGAGGATGATTAGTGGTTTGTAGGTTTTGTTGTGTTTGTTTGTGTTTAATGCGATATGCCATCATCCTATAAATGTGGGGCTTTTGTGCTATTTATATGATGTTGATGCATATGATAATGATGTTGTTGTGTGGTAAAATACATTGTTTGAGTGAATATCAATGCATGTTGTTATGATGTTGTTGTGGGTAGCCTTTGTGGCGTGAATCCTAGTGTTGTGAGTATCATCGTGTGATTGTAGGATTATTGTGGTTGATGTGAATTGTTATGAGTATATATGCTAAATGCTAATTGTTGTGGTTTGTGGATTATGATGAAATGCATTGTTTATGTGAAATTTAATGTGTGTTATTTGGTGGCCTTATGGAAAGTAAATGCATTGTTTGAATTGATTTCCACTGCATGAATAATGATGATGAGATAAATCATATTGTTGATTTGTGAAGATGCATTTGATTGTCATGAGTCCTTGTATGCCAAGCATCATGATATGCATTCTTGTGATGTCGTGTGCCCTAGTGGGTGTGAGTGACGAAATGGTTCCAGAGTGAATCCGCTATAACATCGTGAGCCTTATACCGAGAGGACCTAAAGCGATGATTATAGACGATCATGAGCCTTATACAAAGAGGACCTAAAGCGATCGGATCGTGAGTCTTATACCGAGAGGACCTAAAGTGATCCATAAACGTCGTGAGCCTTATACCAAGAGGACCTAAAGCGACGGGGAACATCGTTTACCCGACGGGGAGTTACACTAAGTAACAAGAGATGATTGCAATAGTTCCTGAGTGAACTGATGATGAGATTGATGGATGGATGGTACCGCATTGCATTTGCATAGAGTCGTTGTGTCGGTCTCTTTGCATTTGCAGAAATCATGAATGGATTGATTATGTGTGGAAAATCATGAATTGATTGAGTATGTGTTGAGATTTATGTTTGAATTGGTGAATTGATGTGCATATGTGATAAATGCATTGGTTGTAGATAATATGTTTTATGCATAGATATATGCTATGTGATGTGGTGGGGTGTTTCCATATATTATGACTTTGGTGTGCCTTATGTGTGAATATGTGATTATGTTGGTGTAATTGATATATGCTATGTGTATTAGTATGTGATGTTTGTGGTGAGAATAATTATGCATGTGAATTTATATGTGTTGCATATTATTATGCAATCTTGATTTAGTTGTTATTTCTCACCCTTCTGCTGTGGTTTGTTGCTCTATGAGACAATTGCAGATTTGTGTCTTGGAGGCTTTTGAGAAGATTAGTTCTCCATCCTTTTGTTGGTCTGTCTGCTTTGATACGTAGCACGGGAGTCGGGGAATGCTTTTGTTATATATGTATACAATTGTAGGATCTATTTTGTATTACCTTTGTACGAATATTTTGATGTTATAAAATGATTTATTTTGTAAAAAAGTCAGTTATGGATCTTTCCGCTTTATTCCATAATTGAACTTTCCTTTTGTATGGAAAAAGTTTCCCTTTGAGGTTATTCCATTTTGTGTTATGTATCAAAATTTATGACCAGGGATTGTGTTTTCTTTCTATTGATGTGGCATCCTTGTTTCTGTCGGAAAAATAAATTTTTACTTACTTTGATTTATTTATGTATTATTTATTCGCGATGGGAATTGGGGTGTTACAACTCTCGCCGGACTCATACCAACACAAAGGAGTCCTACACCTCCTCCCATACAAAGCTTCATACAGCATCATCCCAATACTAGCATGAAAACTCTTGTCGTAGGTAAACTCGATCAACGGAAAATAACTATCCCACGATCCCCCTTAATCCAACACACCAGGTCTCAGCAAATCCTCTAAAGACTGGACTGCCCTCTATATCTTCCATCCGTCTACGGACGATAGGTAGAACTCAACCTCAACTTAGTACCCCAAAGCATCTTGCAAACTCTTCCAAAACCTCGACGTAAATCTCAGGTCTCTATCCGACACAATACTCGATGGTATCTCATGCAACTTCACAATTTCCTCAACATACTTCTCAGCTAACTTCTATATAGAATGATTAATCTTCATCGGTAATAAATTAGCCGATTTAGTTAATCTATCCCCAATCACCCAAATAGAATCGTTCCCTTTTTCAGTCTTCGGTAATCTCGACACAAAAATCCATGGAAATACTATCCCATTTCTATTCTAGAATATTCAACGGTTGCATCATACCCAACGGCTTCTGATGTTCGATCTTCGACTTCTGACAAGTCAAACAAGCATAAACGAACTCGGCAATATCCTTCTTCATAGAATACTTTTCTCGATCTCTGGAACATCTAGAACACACACTCTATCTCGAAACCTCATCACACCATTCTCATCAATCCGGAATTCACCTCTGTTACCTTGGTTAATTAACGTCAATTGGTCCACCAACTTCAAATCCACTTGCTGACCCACTCTGATTTCCTCCAAAACAACACTTGTCAGCTTCAACATTCCTAACTTCACACTGCCAGGAGTCTCTTCACACGCCAAACTCAAATCTCAAAATTGTTCGATTAATTCCAATCCTCTCACTATAAGCATCAACATATGCAATGACTTTCTGCTCAATGCATCGACCACTCCATTTGCTTTGCCTGGATGATAACTCAAATCAAAATCAAAATCCTTCAACAGCTCTAACGACCTTCTCTGCCTCATATTCAATTCTTTCTGATCAAATAGGTACTTCAGACTTTTATGATCACTGAACACTACAAACTTAGAGCCAAACAGATAATGTCTCCAAATCTTCAACACAAACACCACAGCGGCCAATTTCAAGTCACGTGTAGGATAATTCCTCTCATGAACTTGCAATTGTCTCAAAGCATAGGCAATAACTTGTCCATTTTGCATCAATACTCCTCCAAGACCCATCTTCGACGCATCACAATACACCACAAAAGATTTGCTCAGATTAGGCAAAATCAACACTGGAGCGGTCGTCAACCTCTTCTTCAATTCCACAAAACTCTTCTCACAAGCTACATCCCACACAAAAGCTTGACCCTTTTGAGTCAACCGAGTCAAAGGTAATGCCAACTTGGAAAAGCCTTCGATAAACTTGCGGTAATAACCCGCCAATCCCAGAAAACTTCATATCTCGGTAGCAGACATCAGAGTCTCTCACTGTAACACAACATCAATCTTAGAAGGATCTACAACAATTCCACCACTTGAAATCACATGGCCAAGAAAAATTCACTTCCTTCAACCAAAACTCACACTTCGACCATTCCACATACAACTTCTTCTCTTTCAACACTTGCAACACAGTCCTCAGATGCTCAGCATGCTCTTCTTCAGGCTCAGAGTATATCAGAATATCGTCAATAAAAACCACCACAAACTTATCCAAATACTCATGAAAAATTCGATTCATATACTCCACAAACACCAGGTGCATTAGATACGCCAACCGACATCACAACATACTCATAGTCATCATACCTCGTCCTGAAAGTTGTCTTCGGAATATCATCAAGCTTAACACGAATCTGATGATAACCAGACCTCAAATCAATCTTGATAAACACAAAGGCACCTACCAATTAATCCATCAAATCATCAATCCTCGGAAGTGGATACTTATTCTTGATCGTCACTTTATTCAACTATCTATAATCCATACACCATCTCATAGTACCATCTTTCTTCTTCACCGATAACACAAGAGCACCCCACAGAGAAACACTCGGTCGAATAAACTTCATCCCAAGCAAATCTTCCAATTGTTTCTTCAATTCTCCTAACTCAAATGCAGACATCCGATAAGGAGCCATTGACTCTGGACTCATACCTGGTATCAAATCCGCCGCAACCTCTACTTCACGCTCTAGAGGCGAATCACTTACGCCATCAGGAAACACTTCCGAAATTTCACAAACAAAAGGCAAAACACCAACTTCTCCACCTTCACTAATACTCAAAATTACCCTCAACATAAACGCCTCGGTACCATCCTGCATCGACTCATCAAAACCATCTGTAAGCACTTGGCTTAACTTCAAACAATTCACTGCGCACACCACTTAAGCTCGCAAGACACGTCTATCCCATCCAACATGATCCCGTCTATTATCAACAAGATATTAAGGGTGATCAGTTCCTCAATTTGTCAATAACAGCCGACTATCATGAGGTGGTACAAACTATCTCACCAAACTATTGTAGCACCCAACAACACACTTAGCCATTGCTCCACCCTCGAAGCATCTTGGAGAAGCACCATCTTCTCCCCCACTTGTTCATTCCCAAACTGTAAATGGAAAACAAAATAAGCATCGACAGTGTTTTCACACACATGTCGTACACTAGGGAATAAACAACATTAGACAACCTGGTCGGACGGACCGACCAGCTCTGATAACACTAATGTAACACCCTTTCCTACCCCACGAATATACACGGTAAAATACACAAATTATCAGAGTAAAATCTCCTCAGAAGGGTGCACATTTCTCAATATACTCAAAATAAAACATTTGCTCCGTAAACAACGGGTTTTCCTGAAAATAGTCAAAAAGCCATCAAATAGCAGCGGAACCACCATAACCACAAAAATCCAAAACCAAAGGGGTTTTCATTAAAAACCATAATAATCAAATAACAACAAAAATAACAACTCAACATGGTTCGACTCAACGACCCAACTCGATGTTACAATATCAGAGCAAGACCCTCTACATCAACCAAAAGCAAATAAACTCCAAAAGTCCTCGAAGGCATCCACAGCTAAGCCTGATCACCTGCACGTTACCCACGTGGAGGTAACATTCAAACAGGCAGGGTGAGTAATCACAATTCATTATAATAAATATAAAAACAAGATATGCATAAAATTGACGTCATCATCATATACAACATCATCAGGGTCACCACAAGGCAAACATCAAAGATCACGACATCATAAATTACATCAATGCCAAAATAAATGCAATGCACAACAAGACTCATGCATGTGGTACCAATCGTCACAGTCGATGGACACTTAGGCCATCACCCTCCAAAGATCCCCGTCTTTAAGATCGATTCTACACAAGAACCGAAGCACATCAAAACCACCTCACATCCACACAATGGGATGGAAGCCACAATAGACCGAAGTCTAACATCACTGTAATGCTATGAATGTATGATACACAATGTCATAATCATCATCATCAACACAAGTCATTACGTGCATCATCATTCATCACAATCTCATCATATCGTCATTCATTCATCAAAACATCATGCATCATCATCTTATAATCATCAATACAACTCATGGAAATTCACATCAAAATAGTCATGCATCATCATCTTACAATCAATATAACTCATGGTCATTCACATCGTCATTTAATCATCGAACATCACATATACGCAGCTCATAACGTCAATATACGTCATGGTAATTTATATCATCAATTAACCTTTAAAATCATGTTTAAACGGTTCATAATCATTAATAAACTCATAGTAATTCAGATCATCAATTATTCATCAAAACATCACGACATCATCATCTCATAATCATCAATAACATCATGGTAAATCATCAGAATAATCACAGCTCAAACGTCAAGACAACACAAGAAACATAAAACAAAGTTCGCGAACAGTAGGCGTTCGCTAGATAGTTCGCTTTGCGAACTTGTTCGCTGGGGTATTCGCCTAGCGAGCTGCTAGCGAATCCCAAAACCTCATACAAAAACCAGAGAGACCACATTCTGTCTCTCCTCGCTACCCTCTATTCGCCTAGCAAAGTCATTCGCTGGGAGGTTAGCTGTGCGAACTCAAGCTCATACTCAGAATTACACATCAGTATCTCAATCACACTCATCACGCATTCGTTGCTCCATTAGCTTTGCGAATCTGGGGCGAATGTTCGCTTTGCGAAGGAATCATTCGCATTGCAAAGTCGCGATTTTTCTGAAATCGCAGCTATGCATCAGTAGCATAACAGACCCAAAAACTCTTACGATTCCAGCCTCCTTTACCCCAAAAAACATCCCCAGAACACTCTAAGGCATTGTGGCAACAAGGACACAAAACCTACGACTATTAGGCCGATTTATCACACTATCCTAACCCTTAAAATCACATAAACCTTCACAGATTCAACCCTTCATAACTTCCATAAATCCCTTTCCTTACGAGGTCGAAACAACATCAACAGGGAAATTAGCCTCGAAGGTATACTTTTATCCGATTCAATCTAACCCTTCATATTCATCATCAATCCACAAAAACAACACCTAAATCCTCAATTTACTCATAAACCCACAAAATCACATAAACCTCAAAATCAACTTTAAATACATCGAATCCCTATATTGAAAACAATGAAAGACAATACTCCCCATACCTTAGATTGTCGATTCAGAGCTTTCTCTATTGAGTCTTTGGAAACCTTCTCGAATCCTCGCCTTTTCCTTTTTCCTCAGAGCTCTCGTCTTCTTTCTTTCTTTTCACGGTCTAACAAAATGAATCCCATTCTCAAACTCTCCTTTTTGTTAAACTTACTCTTGGGCTTCTAAAATCGGCTTTTCCCAATTTACCCTCACTAATCCTCCTCAAAAGTCCACCTTACCCTTAATTCATCTAATATTATTTAAATTAATAATAATACTAATATATTCCATATTATATACTATTATTTAAATAAATAACCAAAACTCCACAAGATTCCACACATAGCCCAAACCGCCAAAATTCACCAAAAATCACGAATATTAGATTTAAATAAATTAAATAAATATTCTTACAAATTTGGGGTGTTACACAATACGTCCTGGGGTAATGAATCCCCGCATATTTGTTGTATGTCAATGATTGCCTTCTTGCACAATTCGCCAAGTTCCCTTAAGTTCCTGATTCAATTGTGTCTTCAATGAATAGGATCAGGATAGGCGTGTAGACATTGGGATAAACCATTGCATGATAACATTAGGAAATTTCCCCTTTGATCTTAGTCCTTAGGTCATAGAATTAGGTTAGTTCCCTTAGGAAGTTAACTTAGACAACCTACAATTAGGTTCCCTTTTCCATGAGAGAACTAGACATGAGTAATCCCTAATAGAGGCGTAATTCTCCTACCCCATCACATAGACGAAAAGATGTAGAGTCTTTTCCACTTGAGAGAGATATGTGGCATACTCGTCGATTCTATATCCGAGTTTGAGCCCTTCTCTCAATGTGAAGCAAAGATCCGTCTTCCACATGTTTGTGGTGGATTAGTTGAGTATTCTCCTTAAGATGACAACTTATCTCTCCTCTTAAAACCAACCAACAAACATTGTTTTTACCCGTAGTCGTCCGAACTACAGACGCTTTGATTTCTCAAAGTTTCTTTTGAGAATACGTAGGCACAAGGTCAATCCTTGGCGAGCAACCTTTTCTTTTTACTTTGTTTACCCTTATTGAGGGGAACTACGAATGCTCTGATTCTTTTAGTCAAGATAGGTAGGCACGAGATGCGATGTCTTGGCGAGCATACTCAGGACTAACACCTTAGGTCTCCCCCCCTTTACCTTTTCACCCTTTAGCAGACAAAATAACAAATAACACAATAAAACAAGAGGTTCCTGTAGAGTACCACACATACTTAGGATGCTAGCACCTTCCCTAGGTATAACCAACCCTCGAACCTTAGATTCTCTTTTACTTTGTTTTTGCATTGCATACCTATGGGTTTATTAGTTCTTTTTCCCTTCCCTTGGATAAATTAAAGATCGGTGGTGAATTAAGATTTGTGAGCCTAGTTAACTCAATAGCTATGATATCCGATTCTCACCGCGACACCATGATGCTAAGGTCATTCAAGGTCCATGAGAGTCCATCCTTTTAGGCCACAAATAGAGAATTATGTCTTTTTGGTCTTTTCGTTTTATTATATTTTTGTTCTTTTTAATAATGAAACAAAGGAGAAATAAAATGACATATAGTAAAGAATGCACGAAGTAAATGGATGATAAAGAGCATAAAAGTAAATTGCTAGAAATAAATTGCAAGAATGTAAATTGCGAGAATTAAATGACAAGAAAATAAAGTCAATAAGTTAATGGTTAGTAATTAGAGTTAATGGCCAATTAATCGCATCGGGACAATATAGCGCTATGGTAAGCAATCGTAAGTAGGCTTATGTAGAATCCATACTTATCTGAGGCCGGTCAATAACAATTTATGTGTCAAATATTTTGGAGAATTAACATAAGGTTACCCTCCTAAAACATGTAACACAATGGTTTAAAACAAAAGAAGAAGATAGAGGGAGAAGGAGATGATAGAAAGAGTTAAGAAGAGAGCTAAAACAATCACATAATGATCATCCATCAACAAGTCAAAGGACTCAAAATATGTCATACCAAGGGATAACCTATCACTAATCCAATGTGTCAAAAGTGATCAAATGATCATTTATCAACATGTTTGAATTAGAGAAGATTGAATCAAGCAAGGGATCATCTATCAATGGTTTAAAGTGTTGAAGATGTGATCAACCAAGCAATCACAAGAGCTAAATCAAGACATCCAAAAATATGAATAAAAATGATTTTAAAATGGAAATTAAAGAGAAAATTCAAAAGGTGCTTCAAAATGTAAAAGAAATGGTTGAGAAAATTAGAGAAAGTCAAGAATATTACAAATATGTAGATCTCAAAAGTTGGATGCAAAAATATTTGAAAATGGTTGAAAATGAAAATTAAAAGAAAATAAGAGAAAATAACAATTAAATGCTAGAATGATTTTAAAAATTATGAAAAAATATATGTAATGAAAAATATTTTTATAGATTTTGTGTAAAAAATGGAGAAAAAATGAGTTAAGGATCAATTAAACTAAAATCAAAAAAGAAAATAGAAATAAAATAAAATTAAAAGAAAAAGAAATAGGAAAAAGGCGCCAACGACTACGAGATTAAAAAAAAATGCGCTGGCACAATGTGATTGGATGAGATTCAAATGTTGGAGCCAACGTGTGCGAACCTCATTTCGTCTTCAACCTTCAGCTGATTTTTGCAAAATCATGAACTAGGTGTTTTAAGCCAAAACCTCACACGTTTCAGCATCAACATCCATCATCGTCCATGTCTCTTTGCTTCAGAGCCATTGATTGGCTATGAGCAAAGAGAATTTGCTCAAGAACATGAAGAATCCTAATTCTTCAAAGTAAAATTAAATGATGAATTCAAAAGATAAATGCAAGGTAATATAGGGCTTTTGATCAGTGGAAAAAGATGAAGAGGCTGGTAACTTGTTTGTTCAGGAATTTAACTTGTAACTACCTTTTCAGTTGAAGCTTTGAAGGTCAATAATGGTGGAAATGGAAGTATGCTTCCAAGGAGTTTCAGAGCACGACAATGCTTCAGTTAGCTTCAGAGGATGTCGGTGAGTGATTCTAGGCAAATATTTGAAGCAAAATGAGCTTTGTTTTATGGAACGGTTAACTGGTTTTTAGGGATATCAGGCTCAAGTGTAACAAAGGATTTTTGGCTTTTTAAAGCTTCGAAATGAAGGTAAAATGATCCTCTATTTATAGGAAATGAGATGAGGTCATGGTACGTGTGAATTAGGGTTGGAATTTTGTGATTTGCAATCTGTGTGACATGAGGTGTGAAATGCATGAAATGGCAATGGGAACAAGTCATTTTGTGTTGGTTCAGATGTGTTTTAGCTTCACAAAAAAATTTCACATGGGTTGGTGGTCTTAGATTGAGATTTGAGTGAATTTGCAAAATGAAACTTGTGCAAGAAGCAGAGTTCATGACACCATGTTTGAAGCTAGGCCAAATGAATTTCCCTCGTGCGTTTTGGAAAATTGTTTATGCCAAATGATCACCTTGTTGCACTGTATTAAAGGAAAAAAGAATCACACAAAAATATGGCTTGAGTTGAAAATGGCATGCTCTCAATGTTCAAGTCGTGGTCTGGTTTCTTGGTCAGGCATTAGGTCGAACTAGGTTAGATATGTTTAGCCAATTGAAACCTCCAAGTTCATGCTTGAATAACTTTTGATTCCCTTGTGCATTTTGAGCCAAACTTGGGCCAAATGATCTTTTCCATAAGCTTAACAAAAGGCACAAAGAAGTTTGTCAAATGGATACTTGAGCTGGAAATGGCATAGGTGCAAAGTGGGGGTCACGACAAGATTTTAAGCACTTTTGGCAACTTGGTAACTTCCAAATTGAGATCCTTAGAGGTTGAATTGATGTTTGAGCCTTGAATAAAAGTTATAGAGGAATTTATTTGTGACATTTGGCTCAAAGTAGATTGTCCATTGGTTGAAAATTGAGAGTTATGGTGTTTGGACTAAATGGCATACCATTTGTTGCAGTGAGAATCAGATATCAAGCTATTGAGTTAGCTTGAATCACAAATCTTTAAATATTCACCACCGAGCTTTGATTTATCAAAAGGAAAGGGTAAATATTGAAGAAAACCCTAAGTGCGCTATGTAACAACAAAGCTAAGAGAATCTAAGGTTCGGGGGTTGGTTATACCTAGGGAAGGTGCTAACATCCTAAGTATCTGTAGTACTCTACAGGAACCTCTTGTTAGTATTTGTGTTATGCTAAAGTTTGATTACTAAGGAAAATGTGCTAAGGTAAAGACCTAGGGGTTTATTTACTAAGTATGCTCGCCAAGACATCGCATCTCGTGCCTACGTATCCTGACTAGGATGGAATCAGAGCATTCGTAGTTCACCTCACTAAGGGTGAAGAACTCTTGACTATGGTCAAGGTTCCAAGGGGAAGTAAGTGTTCATAACCATGACACTTACATGGAGTTATTTTTTAGTGAGCTCGCCAATGATATGGATCCTTGTGCCTACGTCCCCTCATTAGCGACTGAGGAATCAGAGCGTCCGTAGTTCACCTCACTAAAGGTGAAGAACTCTTGACTGCGGTCAAGGTTCCCAAGGGAAGTAAGTGTTCATAACCATGACACTTACATGGAGTTAGGCAACTCCAATCCTAAGGCTAAGATAAAAGGGAAGGTAAGTGTCTGTGGCAAGACACCTACATAAAGTGTGGCGACTCTAATCCTAAGGCTAGGATAAAGGGTAAAGGGAAGGAATGAGTAAGCTAGGCTAAGCTATCTTAAACATGACTTACAAGTCAACACGATGAGCTTTTTCCTTTGGAATGTTTAACAAGAGATCATCAAACAAAATAGGCATTATGACGACAGTATCGAGATAGGGTAAAACAGAGCATCAATCATCAAAGCTAAACTCATGAACAAATAACAACATGTGTATAAGGCAAGCATCAAGATGAATCAACAAGAGAAAGCGGAACTAAAGCATAGAAGCAACCAATCACATATCAGGCACAAACAGACCATATGATAAAAACGTATGTGTTAGATGGATATTGATGAGCACAAAATATGAGCAAAATAATGGTCAGAACAGAATCAAAATCATAAGCTCGCGAAGTTAAGAATCAAATCGTCGGTTAAAGTAAGTAGTTAAATTGATAAATAAATTAAAGTTATCAATAAATCCTAAACATTTACTTTCTAAACACAAATGAAAGTTAAAAGGTAATTAATTCACAAAAGAAAACTGAATAAAAAAATATTGTTTAGTTTTTATATTTAATAATTAAACTGATAATCTAATTACTGTTAACATGAAATGATAATTAAATAAAATATTAACATATAAAAAAAAGAAAAAAAGCAAAAATTGAATAACAATTAAAATTTTAAAGAAGTAACTAACAAATGTTTTAAATAGAAAAATATTTAACAAAAATAACTAACAAAGTAATTAGCAAAAAATAACAACAAAAATTGTTAACAAAAAAGAAAGGTGTGTAGAGGGATTAGTAGGGTATTAAAAGAAAAATGAATTGGGCCAAGAAGCCCAAGTTCACACCGATACATGGATACAAAACATGAGGGGGTAAAACACAATGAAAACTCAACCCTACAGATCCTTCTCATGTGTTCAAGCAACGCGTAATTTCTCAAACTTGAGATAAAACAAAGACAAACCTTATTTCCAAAATAACATAATCAATTCAAATTTCTAACCAAACGATCTACCAAACGCAGAAGGAAGGGAACGGAACAAAAGGAAAATTGTCTCCTCTTTATTCTGTGAACACGATGCGAGAAAGAATAACTCACGCGAGATCACCTACTCGCTGCTCTCTTCCTCGGATATTCTCCACACGTCACTACTTCTCTTTTTCCGACCTTGATCGCTGTTTGGGTGTGTTGCTAATTGTTGATGTTGGTGATTCCGTGTGGAATGGTTCTCGGAGTGGAAAACGATGATGAGAGTTTTGTCGCTGTGGTTTGAAGTTGAGAACTGGGTTTAACATCACTGTCGGACTAAGGAGATGAGAGATGAGTCAATATGGAAGAGAGGTTTATTGGTGTCAAGAAGAAAAGATTTTTTTGAAATTTATTTCTTTAGGTTTGTTGCTCTATTTCAGAATTCTCTTTTGTTACCCTCCCCTCCTTTTTTCGTTCTTCCTCTATTTAACTCCAAGACATAACTTGTTTCTTCAATTTTTGAAATTTTGATCGTTGCATGTGCTGTAGCTTTCACAACAGGTTTCTGTTGTCTTGTGGCTTTGATGTTTTGGTAGCAGGGGAGTTTTGTTTTGGAGTGGCGTGTAATTGTTTTGATGGAGTTTGGCATAATTTGTGGGGCAGAGTGCCATATTTTGGGAGTGATAGCAATCTTGCAGAGATTTGGCTTGAAGTTGATAGTTTATTTTGCTGTGAATTTTCAGTTTTGGGTAGGACAACATGGTACAAATTGTAGCATGTGGTTCAAATTAGATGCTTATAGGTAGCAGTAGTAGTAGGAGTTTGGCTTAAAGTTGGATGCTTCTAAAGAAACTTTCATATATGCAAGTAGCCTTTTGCACCAATGAGGCAAAACCTATGCAGGGTGTTATTTATGTGCAGGATACTATTTTCACATGGCTTAGGATGTGGGGACTTTCCATTTCTCTTGTTTTTGTTGTAATAGTTAAAGAAAAATCTAATGGGCTTTATGGTTGCGTATTTTTTGTGTGATAATGGGCTTATGAGATGAAATGTGTATTGGACAAAAAATGGATAAATTAATAATGGAGTTTGAAAAGGATATTTGTTTTTTACAAAATGGGTAATGAAAAGGGGTATATCTTTATGATAAAGAGTGGAAATAGACAATTGGACGAAATGAATTTTTTTATGAAATTGGATAAGTTGGCTTAAAAAATGGATAAGAAAAACAAATGGCATTAACAAAGGGTAATTGGAAGGTAGAAGCGGTTTAGAAATGTATAAGAACTATTACGGGGGATAGACACAGGTAAGGAAAGGTTGCTTCACACTTTCGCCAATGTTCGCACCAAAACTTGAACCCAAAAGTCTTGTCTCACACAAATTAAAACCTGCGACCCAACTCAACCTCACACAAATGAACTTGAAGCTAGTTTCAACATCTTTAATGACATCACGACAAATGAAACTACCCCGAAATGATCTTGAGTTAAATGGCAATCCTGACTTCTCTTTTGAATCCATGACGAGGACATGAAACATATAATCAAATCTTGCTAGTATCTTGAAAACAAACCAACCGTTTTGAACTTGATTCCACCAGATGTCTCAAAATCGACACGAAAAACCCCTAATTTGACGATCTTCATATACCAAGCACTATTTATGTCATATTCCACTTGAGAATGAAACAATTTTCTCGTTCTCAACCAAGATCGAGTCGCACCCAATTGAACTGAAGCAACACTCCACACACATACTTAACCTGCTAGCCTCAGGGTGAAACTCAACTAAACGACACTTGCCAAACATTAACACAAAGGGTGAGAAACCCTAATCTTCCTACATTAAGTGTACACTGATGAAACAATGACTTGATTGAAAACCAAAACCCTAATTCAGAATCTTTGCCATAGCCTGATAACCTGATACTGAAATAAACCACTTGTTTGACCAAGATTAGGTCAAACTTCCACAGAATTTCAAACCACGCCACACAGACCCTCGACCTGATAACCTTTCCTGATAACTTGATTCAGTCTTGCAAGACTTGAGCCTCGAAGAACTTGTGATGAAACCGAATTACACTGGATTACTGAGGAAGGGAGGCCTCTTGAGAGTATGAGAACTTGCTTGGTTGAGGATCTATCTAAAACCTTGATTGATCAACCCTTGAAGCCTCTTGAAGCAAACCCTAGTTCACAGGTGAAATAAAACAAAGCAAATTATAATAATCTGGTTAGTTATGCATGAATGATTGACCTAGAATGATATGCAGAAGATCAAAGAATCTAAGGGTAAAATTTGGGGTATGACAGTTGCCCCTATTTAAACATCTTTACCAGATGACATGAGTGATGACCATCCTCATGAAATCAAGGTGAAAGGTATTTAAATACAAATAACCAAAATGTTTTCCCTTATATGCAATGACATGCTATGCTATGGACAAAAGAAAACTATGTAATGCTGACATGCAATGAACTCTAGTATGATGAAAATGATGGGATGATAAATGCAAAATGCAAATGAAAACGAAAGCAAAAAGGGATAGAGTCAACACAATGGATAACCACTCACTGGGGATAACAATAACACTGGGGAGGCTGAAATAAACTGGGGAAATCTAAAGTGATTGATCAACAGGTTCAGGTATGACCGACCGACACTTTAGAAGAAAGGACAACACAAGATCCTCACTAGAGGTAGAACCGGAAAGACGGTCTCCACTGGAGAAAGAAAAATAAAACAAAACATCTAAAGTGATTGATCAATAGGTTCAATCATGACCAGTTGACACTTTAGAAAGAAAAGATCCTAACTGGAGGTAGAACCGGAAAGACAGTCTCCACTGAGGAATATCCAGAGTGGTGGATCAACAGGTTCAAGCAATGACCAGCTGGCACTCTGAAAGAAGCCACAATAGGACACAATCCTTAAAGCCTTAGGATTAGACCAAAGAAAAGGTAAAAGTAACATCCTCAAAGCCTTAGGATGAAGCAAAGACAAAACATCCTTATTTGAAGTAAAACCAAAAGATGGTCTCCTATAGAGGTATCTAGAATGATTGATCATCAGGTTCAAGCATGACCCAGTGACACTCTAGAAAGAAAAGATCCTCATTGGAGGTAAAACCGAAAAGACGGTCTCCATTGTGGAAAGAAAAGTTTCACAAAAGAGTGACATCGTCAAAGGGTCGACAAGAGAAAGCTACCATTGTCAAAGGGTTGACGGAAAGATAACTGAGCTAAAGAGTCACATCATCAAAGGGTTGATGGCAAGAAAACTGAACTAAAGAGTCACATAATCAAAGGGTTGATGGGAAGAAAATTGTCACCATCAAAGGGTTGAAGGAATAAAACAAATGTCATCGTCAAAGGGTTGACGGAACAAAACAACTGTCATCGTCAAAAGGTTGACGGAACAAAACAACTGTCATCTTCAAAGGGTTGACGAAAAGGAAAGTATTCACTAACGAGTGACATCATCAAAGGGTTGATGGGAATAAAAACATTATCATCATCAAAGGGTTGGCGGAAACGAACCAATTCACTAAAGAGTGACATCATTAAAGGATTGATGGGAAGCAGACTGTCATCGTCAAAGGGTTGACGGGACAAAACAACTGTCATTGTCAAAAGGTTGACAGAAAGATACCAATTCACTAATGAGTGACATCATCAAAGGGTTGATGGAAATGAACAACTCAAGTAGGCTTCTCATCAAGGGGTTGATGGAACAGAATTTATCGTCGTCAAAAGGGTTGACGGAAAGGAATGTATTTGAAAATCGTCATCAAAGGGTTGATGGCAAATGACTGATTGAGGTAACACCAATTGTAACTACAAAAGGTTGAATAACACCAAGGATGGATAAGCTTCTCAAGGGAGACTACCACTTATCTCCATAGAAAACAATCTTCTCAAAGAGATTGCCACTTGTTGTCTGGGTATAAATTCCAAATAGATGTTGTTACAACAACACTGCTGGAGAATGGATTCTGTCTTCAATGAGGATCTGTAAAAGATTCTTCCTGTGAGACACAATGCAAAATAAATGCACGTTCAAACTAGGTTCGGCGACCAAAATTAGGTTTAAAAGCAACATCTCCAGGGACCAAAGTTCAATCTAGGAATAAGCTAGAAAGAAACGGTCAGGCAAGACTCCACCCATTGAGGAATAAACTCAAATGGGGATTTATCTTATCCAAACATGGAAAAGATAACTGAAGCAACCATCATCCACGAGGATCAAACTCTATGGGGAATTTAGAAAGGGTGGGCACTTTATGCTTAAGGCTGACGACTCTATTGGAGAGAAAAGACAAGCCCAGTCACTTGGGAGTAAACACCCAAGTGAACAAAATAGGTAAACACCAGAATGGTAGCAAAAATGCTCAGATGCCATGCATGTATGCCATGTTTATGCTTATGCAGATAAAACAGACAAGGGGAAGCAAACTGGAGATGAAATAAGCATCTCAACAAGGACACCCAACCAACTTCACCAGATTGGAACATCACTAGTGATGAACATGTAGAATAAGCAATTTTACTTCAAGGTTTCAAACTTCTTTGGGGAAAAGAGTACTCCACTTGGAGGCATAATGTCATGACTTCACTAGGGGATTGCCATCATGAGCATGATTTCCTTCTGGGAAGAGAAAGATTCCATAGGGAATTGCCAAGATCAATCGAAGTAACAACTTACTGGGGAGCTGGCAAAAGATATTATGAGAACAATGTAGTTCTGCACTTTAATTTCATATTGATCATCACGAACGAGCAACGGCTCTTGCAACAAATAATCTTCAAATCTCCTATGCCCCAAATTACATGGTTGTGGGAAGAAATTACCAATAGGATTTTACAGAAGAATTGGCATACAAGATGCTTCAGCGTCTTCCAACTCTTGGAGAGATTCAACAAGTCTCGTCGTAATTGCCCCAGATTAACTGTATTTGCAAAATAAAGTCCTCGAATTTGTCCTTCAGACCGTGGGAGTAACAACTGGGAAGCAAACTTACCCATGCTAGCTGGTTGATCTGTGGAGGAGTTGCCCCAGACTATCTGACCTTCGAGAGATTTGTCTAATCTCGACCTGATTGCTTCTGATTAACTGCTCTTCGAGAGATTTATCAAATCTCGACCTGATTGCCTTTGATTAGCTGAATCTTGTAACGGTTTGCCTTTCTGATCAACGGAGTCTTCAGGAGTTTTGCATCTTAGATTGATTAATCCTTTCATTGCAGAAACCTCCTTGGGGTCAAGTGCTTACTCGCACGTAAAACTTATTGTTTTGAAAAGGATAATTTTAATGCAATGCATATGACAGTTTTGAAATCCAAGCCTATTCACCGAAAATGGATTGCGACATATAGTGAATGGATCACTGATAAGAATGTCACATTGATTCCAACATGAATGGTAAGCAAATCCTTTTATGAGTCAGGTTTGACATGATCTTACCGAAGTATGCTTTCGAAACAACCCTGCTTCAATTAGATCTCTCTAGGGTTGTAATGTGGCCTGGTTCACTGTTTGAGAAAAAATTTTATGGCTCAAAGTTTTGTTTTAACCCACCCATTCTCCTTGATATTCTTCAGTCCTACATTCAGCTAACTTTGACACACACATCTAGAGTTTGACGGTGTAAGAGTGAAGACAGCGCTTCAAGATTTTTTGAAATGACAGTCACCTTATTTTGTTTTTGGCCATGGATGTCAGTACCCTTTTAATTTTTGACACGGTGGTCACTGAATCTTATTTTACCTGAGGATTTGAGGCCCTCTTTCAATTTTATTTTTTATCCCTAACTTTTTCATGGACTGCTTTTGAAGCTCTTAATCCATCGGGGTTGCCTTCATTTTCCCTAAGTCTCCTCTTTGGGTGTTCGACTTAGCAGGCTTTCAACTCTTTTTTTGTGATATTTTGGAAAGATTTGTGACTGCCAAGTCATTGGCCATTGAAGAACAACCGACACATCTGCATGATCAGATTACCTGAACACTACCCTGCCCCAGGTTAAGCTTAAGGGTTTTAGAAATCTGAAGGAAACTCCTACTTCTAGGCTTGAAGTGGTTAACTAGGGACTAACTCCTTATCTCTCCAGTGTTTGGGGGATTTGAAACAATGCCTGTACATCATCAGCAAGATTTTATTCAAAAGCATACTATTGGAGGTTTTTGCGTCTTTCGATTTCATCATCCTCCCTCGAATTTTGCTTAAACAAGTGTTTGATATTAAAAAGTATGAGTGAACACGAATGGAATCAATCAAAATATGCATATTCATTCCATTAATAAAACCATTTTTAAACAGCAATGTCTCAAAGCAAGTAGCACTTAACAGAAAAGAAACTACAAAATGCAAAAGTAAAGACATGATCTAAAAGACTTCTAGCTTCGGGGAACTGGGCTTTCCTTTCTTGATTTGCCACTGAGCTAACCATCTTCAAAGTTGATTGTCGAGATCAATTTGATAATCATCTTCACATCTATTCTCGGCAATTTCTTCCATAGCCGGGACTGATGGACTCGCCTGATTGGGTGAAGGATTATTGATTTGAATGCCTTGAGGTGTGAATGAGAACAACTCGGAGTCAAGCAGAGTCCGAAACTTGCTCTTGAGCACCTTGCAGTCTTCAGTTGAATGCCCCTGTGCCCCAGCATGGTAGTCACATCGGGCATTGGCGTCAAAGCCTGGTGGGTATAGAAAGATCATTGGATTATCTCCTTTGGCACTATCAATCCACCTTTGATTAAATATGGCAAGACCTGACTGTATGACATTGGCAACAGATGAAATGCCTTTTTCGCTTCCTTGGCCTTTGTCGGGCGTGTTGACGCGACTGACGGAAGTATGATCGTTGATACTGGGGAGGTATTTGATTTGGAGAAGAATATTGTTCCTGTGGAGAGAATGGTATCTGACGTGGAGACCCAAAAGATTACTGACTCTGAACAGTTGAGATGTATGAGTGCTGAGACTGAGGTATCGGAGATTCCCAGTAGGAATTACTTTCTTCCTCTAATTCTTCTTGAGAACTGACAACTGATTCACTCTCACTAGTTGGGATGTTCGAGGCACCTTGGATTTTTCCGCTCTTAAGACCGCTCTCGATGCGCTCTCCAGCTATTACCAAGTCAGAGAAGTTTGATATCAAACTGCTAAACAATGTTTCCAGGTACATGCCTTGCAAATTATCCACAAACAGGTCAACCAATTCTCTATCCAAGAGTGGTGGTTGAACACGAGCAGCTACTTCTCTCTACCTCTGAGTATACCCTCTGAGGGATTCATTGTCCTCTTGAGATAATCCTAGCAATTGCAGGTGGTTAGGAGCCATGTCAAGATTATAGTTGTATTGCTTTACGAAGGAATTAGCTAGGTTTGACCATGATTGGATGTGGCTACTCTCTAGCTGCATGTACCAATTTAGTGATGCCCCACTTAGATTATCTTGGAAACAGTGGATCATAAGTTTGTCGTCACAGACATGCGAGGTCATTCTTCTGCAAAACATCACCAAATGTTGCTTTGGACAACTATCCCCTTTGTACTTCTCAAACTTCGGTGTCTGGAACTTTGGAGGCATCA
Organism: Lathyrus tuberosus; assembly: GCA_022829125.1. Taxonomy (NCBI): domain Eukaryota; kingdom Viridiplantae; phylum Streptophyta; class Magnoliopsida; order Fabales; family Fabaceae; genus Lathyrus; species Lathyrus tuberosus. The sequence goes on along the minus strand of JALAZF010000241.1, from coordinate 8,418,779 downwards.
CAAGGCCGGGTACCAAACACATGTTCAAAGCATTCAGATTAAGAGCATCATGACCCTCTAGGGCATCAAGCTTCTCTCCCAACACACGATATCTTTCCGTAATCTCAACGTCTCTTGGGTCCTTGGTTTTCATCACAGGGATCACCTCTTGAGAATTTGGCACGGGAAATGCAAAACTATGATAGTCTACGGCATCAACAGAAGAAGAATGTCCATCTCGGACAATGGTACACTATTGTATAGCAGGATTCTCAACAGGGATCTGCATAGGCTGAGCTTGAGCAACATTGTTCACTGAAGTCCTCTAAATATTATCATCTCTCTTTGCCAAGGCTGTCATAGCTTCCACAAGACGATCCAACTGATCTTTTATCAATTCAACATCCGCTCTTGTCACAAATTGGTTATGCTATCCTGAGTTCATGATCCTTCGAACGCTACTTTAGGTCCAATGCTGGCATAGGGAAGTCCACAAGTGGGTTATGGGCAAAGGATGGATGAGACTCAAAGCTGAGAAATGAAAATGTAATGCAAATGTGACGACATACGCATGCAATGCAAATGCAAGCCAAATTGTTTCAAGGAACTCAAAGGCAAGTTGCAAACATTTTGAAAAAACTGAAAAGTTTCACTTCATAATCCATGATTTCTATTGATTTTTTGCAAAGGAATGATCAACCGAATTCCTTGAAACCAAAGGGTTATTCATGAATGCATGACTGTATGGATGAATGTATGCACAAACACACATATACACATATTCACAGGCAAACAAACAAAAAGCCTAGGTTTGAAGATCACGAGCATGGAGCCATGGTCAACCCATCCTAAAAGAGGTGTACTAAGGGTTCTCATATCTGTAGAATTGGGTTCTAATCAGTTCCCAAAGTCATCAACCCATCTTTCGGATATTATCGACACACCAACTACTTGGAAATTAATAATATTCTCAAGAGAATCTCGTCTGAGTGTAGTATCGCGTATCAACTACTTCGAGTCTACACCCTCATAGTCACCGCACTACGTCCTAAGAGGCCAAGTGGGGGTAAAAGGTATCTAAAGGTCCTCAGTGTCATGGGCTCCTAGGTCGAAAGTAGTAATGCATTCACGACTACTCGTTCAACAATACTACTCCCAAGAGGGCCTCAACTAATCGGGGGATCTCAAGTCAACTTTTTCGGGACTACTCCCTCAAAGTATCCTTGACTACACCCACCATCCTATCATTAGTGCTCTCAAGTCCAGGTTAGAACTTATCTCACCACTCAAGGTAACAACCCTGTATACAGAAAAACCCAGGCACAACAAATATATACAGATATTTACAAATATACAAGTATACAAACAAGCAAACATATAAAATAACATAAATGTAAACAAGGTAGGCTTAACCCTCTTAGGGGAACTCCCCAGTGAAGTCGTCATTTCTGTTGTGGTGAGAATTTGATATCAAGCTACTTAGTTAACTTGAATCACAAATCTTTAAATATTCACCACCAAGTTTTGATTTATCCAAAGGAAAGGGTAAAGATCGAAGAAAACCCTAAGTGCGCTATGTAACAACAGCTAAGAGAATCTAAGGTTCGGGGGTTGGTTATACCTAGGGAAGGTGCTAGCATCCTAAGTATCTGTAGTACTCTACAGAAACCTCTTGTTAGTATTTGTGTTATGCTAAAGTTTACTTGCTAAGGAAAATGTGCTAAGGTAAAATCCTAGGGGTTTAGTTACTAAGTATGCTCGCCAAGACATCGCATCTTATGCCTACGTATCTTGACTAGGATGGAATCAGAACATTTGTAGTTCACCTCACTAAGGGTGAAGAACTCTTGATTGTGGTAAAGGTTCCAAGGGGAAGTAAGTGTTCATAACCATGACACTTACATGGAGTTAGTTGTTAGTGAGCTCGCCAAGGATAGGGATCCTTGTGCCTACGCACCCTCATTAGGGACTGAGGAATTAGAGCATTCGTAGTTAACCTCACTAAAGGTGAAGAACTCTTGACTGTGGTCAAGGTTCCAAGGGGAATTAAGTGTTCATAACCATGACACTTCATGGAGTTAGGCAACTCCAATCCTAAGGCTAGGATAAAAGGGAAGGTAAATGTCTGTGGTAAGACACCTACATAGAGTGCAGAGAATCTAATCCTAAGGCTAGGATAAAGGGTAAAGGGAAGGAAGGAGTAAGCTAGGCTAAGCTATCCTAAACATGACTTACAAGTCAACAAGAGGAGCCCTTTCCTTTGGAATGATTAACAAGAGATCATCGAACAAAATAAGCATCATGACGACAGTATCGAGATAGGGAAAATCAGAGCATCAATCATCAAAGCTAAACTCATGAACAAATAAAAACATGTGTATAGGGTAAGCATCAAGATGAATCAACAAGAGAAAGCGAAACTAAAGCTTGGAAGCAACCAATCACATATCAGGCAAAGAGAGACCATATGATAAAAACGCATGAGTTAGATGGATATTGATGAGCATAAAATATGAGCAAAAGAATGGTCAGAACAGAATCAAAATCATAAGATCACGAAGTCAGGAATCAAATCACCGGTTAAAGTTAGTAGTTAAATTGATAAATAAATGAAAATTATCAATAAATCCTAAACATTTACTTTCTAAACACAAATGAAAGTTAAAAGGTAATTAATTCACAAAAGAAAACTGAATAAAAAAATATTTTTTAGTTTTTATATTTAACAATTAAACTGATAATCTAATTACTCTTAACAAGAAATGATAATAAAATAAAAAAATTAACATTAAAAAAAAAATAAAAAAGCAAAAATCGAATAACAATTAAAAATTTAAATAAGTAACTAACAAATTGTTTAAATAGAAAAGTATTTAACAAAAATAACTAACAAAGTAATTTGCAAAAAATAACAACAAAAATTGTTAACAAAAAAGAAAGGTGTGCAGAGGGATTAATAGGGTGTTAAAAGAAAAATGAATTGGGACAAGAAGCTCAAGTTCACACGGATACATGGCTACAAAACATGAGGGAGTAAAACACAATGAAAACTTAACCCTACAACATCCTTCTCATGTGTTCAGGCAACACGTAATTTCTCAAATTTGAGATAAAACAAAGACAAACCCTATTTCCAAAATAGCATAATACATTCAAATGTGATTTCTAACCAAACGATCTACCAAACATAGAAGGAAGGGAAAGAAACAAAATGCAAACCGTCTCCTCTTTATTCCGTGAACACGATGTGAGAAAGAACAACTCATGCGAGATCACTGACTCGCTTCTCTCTTCCTCGGATCTTCTCTACACGTTGCTATTTCTCTCTTTCCGGCCTCGATCGCAGTTTGGGTGAGTTGCAAATTATTGTTGTTGGTGATTCCGTGTGGAATGGTTCTCGAAGTGGAAAATGATGACGAGAGGTTTGTCGTCGTGGTTTGAAGTTGAGAACTGGGTTGAACGTCACTGTCAGACTAAGGAGATGAGAGATGAGGCAATATGGAAGTGAGGTTTATTGGTGTCAAGAAGAAAATATTTTTTTTGAAATTTATTTCTTCAGGTTTGTTGCTCTATTTCAGAATTCTCTTTTGTTACCCTCCCCTCCCTTTTTCGTTCTTCCTCTATTTAACTCCAAGACAAAACTTGTTTCTTTAATTTTTGAATTTTTTATCGTTGCATGCGCTGTAGCTTTCACAACAGGTTTCTGTTATATTGTGGCTTTGGTGTTTTGGTAGCAGGGGAGTTTTGTTTTGGAGTGGCGTGTAATAGTTTTGATGGAGTGTGCTACAATTTGTGGGGCAGAGTGCAATATTTTTAGAGTGGTAGCTGTAACACCCTCTTCTACCCAACAAACATCACGAATAAATATAACAATTATATCAGAGTGAAGTCCCAAAAAGGGCGTCACATTTCGTCACAATTCATCAAATAACCACCTGCTCCGTAACATGGGTTTTACCATCATGAATTTATTTAAACATCACGCAGCGGAAATCAAAATTTGAAACAGCTTATAGTCCAAAAACTTATTAAAACAAAACTCATAAACATCATCATGTCAACAAATAAAAGAACGTAAATCGTTCGACTCAAACGTCCAGACCCGATGTTACATATCAGAGCAAGACCCTCTAATCGACGGAGAAATCAAAATACTTCAAAATGCTATATCTTCATGCGCCAAGAAAGCTAAGCCTGGTCACCTGCATGTTACCCACGTGGAGGCAACATTCAAACAGGCAGGGTGAGTAATCACGAATCAATATATAAGATATAAGTAAAAGATAAGGTATCAACACAAACATCACCAAGTCATTCACAAACATCATTAACGCATCATTATATCAATAGGATGCAATGCCACACAGTATGCAAATACAACATCATAGACTCATGCATGTGGTACCAATTCCTCATAATTGATGGACACTGGGCCATCACCCTCCAAAGATCCCCACCAATAGGATTGATTCTACACAAGAACCGGAGCACGTCACAAAACACTTCAATCCACACAATGGGATTGAAGCCACCAAATGGACCGGAGTCCCAACTATGCCATGAATGCATGATGCAAAGCGTCATAATAATCATCGTCATAAAATCATCATAATTGCATCATCATTCATGAACCATCATCAAACATCATGATAAAACACCAATTCGCACTCATCACGATTTGTCACTATACCTCACAATTCGTCATGTCATCGTCATCACGTCAAAATTTTCCCGATTTTATCCCATTCACCCTCATTACTAGTTTACCCATATTTTATCACTCCATCATAGTCTTACGTTTCAAGGAAACTGCATCACAAGCGAAAACGGGACAAAAATTGCAAAAATGGGCAAATATGCCAGCAGCATTGCCCATACACGTATGGCCATGTCCCATACGCGTATAGCTCTCTTACTTGCCCACTGGCCAGCGTATCATATGCGTAGGGCCACCTGCCCAGGCCTCTCTTACGGGTACCACCATCCCTGTTACGCGTACGAGCAGAGAGGGTTCTCCTCTCAAAACTCCCTCCAATGTCCCATTACACGTAATGGATAGTCTATACGCATAATGCACATTTCCCAAGAACTCCCTACGCGTAATGGCTTCCCATATGCCTATGCCCCTTCATTCCCAACTTCCCATACCCGTAATGGCTTCCCATACGCGTATGGTCCTACTCTCCTTACGCGCATGCTATGCGTACTGGCAGAGGGCCGTGCTAGCCCTGGGGACGGGTGTGTATGCTACACATATAACCCTGGGGATGTCCCCTTCATACGCGTAATACTCCCCCCGTTACGCGTATGGCCAGAAACCACTCCAAAACTCAGATTTCGCATCTGAACGAAAAACTTCCCATTCCAGCACCTTCGATCTTCCAAATTCAAACCCAAAACTGTTTTGATTCATCACAGATCTAAGTCTTTATCCTACTTCATTATTTTCATCAATTTTCTTCTAATGATCAAGTCCTAATTTTCTCAACTTACAAATCTGGTTTTTTGTTCACATATTCATCACAGCAACAACAATTATTCACACGAATTCCACATCAATTACAACAAGACATACCAGATTCATAACAGAAATTGACTAACACAGATGCACAAAAATTCATCAGAGATTCATCATAAACACAGAACACACAAACTACCTCTACCTTAAACCCATATCAGACATATTAACCTGTATTAACCCCCCATACCTCGAATTTTCCAGCAAAAGATTCTCCTTTTGGGGTTCTACGGTTGATTCTCTCGTTCTCTGTGCCCTAGCCTCCTTTTCTCTGTTCTCTTCACTTCTTACGATTGCACAGAATAACTTCCCTAATTCCCACTTTTCCTTTTTGTCAAACCTACCCCTTGGACCCTAATTATGATTTACTCATATTATCCTCACTTAACCTTCTCAAAAATACCGTCTTACCCTTAATGGCTCTCTTAATTATTATAAATAATAATAATAATAATAATCTAAATAATAATCTAAATATTCAAATTATTCTATTATTATTATTACTAATAAAATAATTCTAATTAATTTACTAATTCTAAGTGCCTCAATATTCCCTTAACTCAGACTACCATGCAACACCACACAAGGTCACCATGCGTCATAATATTCACCAAAACACCGAATAATCATAATAAATCAATTAAATTAATATTATAATTATTTTGGGGTGTTATAGTAGCAATCTTGCAGAGATTTGGATTGAAGTTGATAGTTTATTTTGTTGTGAATTTTAAGTTTTGGGTAGGACAACATGGTATGAATTGTAGCACGTGGTTCAAATTGGATGCTTGTAGGTAGCAGCAGTAGCATGAGTTTGGCTTAAAGTTGGATGCTGCTAAAACTTTCATATATGCAAGTAACCTTTTGCACCATTGAGGCAAAACATGTGCAAGGTGTTATTTGTGTGCAGGATACTGTTTTCACATGGCTTAACATGTGAGGACTTTCCCTTTCTCTTGTTTTTGTTGTAATAGTGTAAAGAAAAATGTAATGGGCTTTATGGTTGTGTATTTTTTTTGTGTAATTTTTTGTGATAATAGGCTTATGAGATGAGATGTGTATTGGACAAAAAATGGATAAATTAATAATGGAGTTTGAAAAGGATATTTGTTTTTTACAAAATGGGTAATGAAATGGGTATATCTTTATGATAAATAGTGGAACTAGACAATTGGACGAAATGAATTTTTTTATGAAATTGGATAAGTTGGATTAAAAAAATGGATAAGAAAAACAAATGGAATTAACAAAGGGTAATTGGAAGGTAGAAGCGGTTTAGAAATGTATAAGAACGGTTACGGGGGATAGACACAGGTAAGGAAAGGTTGCTTCACACTTTCTCTAATGTTCGCACCAAAACTTGAACCCAAAAGTCTTGTCTCACACAAATTAAAACCTGCGACCAACTAAACCTCGGACAGAGGAACTTGAAGCTAGTTTCAACATCTTTAATGACATCACGACAAATGAAACTACCCTGAAATGATCTTGAGTTGAATGGTAATCCTGACTTCTCTTTTGAATCCATGACGAGGACATGAAACATATAATCAAATCTTGCAAGTATCTTGAAAACACACCAACCGTTTTGAACTTGATTCCACCAGATGTCTCAAACTCGACACAAAAAAACCCTAATTTGATGATCTTCACATACCAATCACTGTTTATGTCATATTCCACTTGAGAATGAAACAATTTTCTCGTTCTCAACCAAGATCGAGTCGCACCCAATTGAACTGAAGGAACACTCTACACACATACTTAACCTGCTAGCCTCAGGTGAAACTCAACTGAATGACATTTGCTAATCATAAACACAAGGGGTGAGAAACCTTAATCTTTCTGCATTGAGTGTACACTAATGAAACAATGACTTGATTGAAAACCAAAACCCTAAATCAGAATCTTTGCCACATCCTGATAACCTGATACTAAAATAAACCACTTGTTTGACCAAGATTAGGTTAAACTTCCACAGAATTTCAAACCACACCGCACAGATCCTCGACCTGATAACCTTGCCGGATAACTTGATTCAGTCTTGCAAGACTTGAGCCTCGAAGAACTTATGATGAAACCAAATTACACTGGATTACTGAGGAAGGGATGCCTCTTGAGAGTATGAGAACTTGCTTGGTTAATGGTCTATCTGAAACCTTGATTGATCAACCCTTGAAGCCTCTTGAAGCAAACCCTAGTTCACAGGTGAAACAAAACAAAGCAAAGTATAATAATCTGGTTAGTTATGCATGAATGATTGACCTAGAATGATATGCAAAAGATCAAAGAATCTAAGGGTAAAATTTGGGGTATGACACCATTCTTGAGTTTTCGCCCACACTTCCATGCACTAACTTGTGATTTTATGTAAAATCTTGAATCCAGAGGCATAATGATGATTATGTGAATACCAAATGAGAAAATTTTGAATGAACCTTGACTATTTGGATGATGTCTTGTGAATTTTACAGAGATGGCATGGAAATAAACACACGAACCATTCTTGAATCAATGAATCAACTTTGAATCTTTCTTGACCATAATGAGACCCCTCATGCCATAGTGAACGTGTCTTGAGCTTTTAGTTAAATACCATAATTCTTAAATTACCACTTGTCTTGATTTGAAACCTTGATCTTCTCAATCCAATCTTGCACACCTAAATGAACACAAAGAAGTAAAAAACAAGTACCACATCTCTGGATATCTTAGTTAGATGATATGTAATAAATATTAATCCCTAATTTATAAAAGTAATAAGCACAAGACAACCAGGTGAAAACCTTGAAAAAGCAATCAAGAGGAAGACCCTAATCATCAAATTCAAACTTGTGACCAACCATGCTTGGGAACCAAGGATCTAATGATATGCTAATGAGATGATATGATGAATATATGATAAGAAAGCTAAGGTGAAAATGAGGGTATGACAGCTGCCTCTATTTAATCTTCTTGGACCTGAAGGTGTGAATAGCAATGACTTTCAGATGTTTGAGGTAGAAGATAATTAAATACTAGAATGCCTATAATTTTTTACTTTTAGGAAGGGAATGAAATGGGTGTAAGTGTATTGTGTTTTTTTATTTATTGGGTTTTATGGGATGGTGATGTAGGTTTGTTTGTTGGGGTTTGAGCGAGGTATTTTGTTATGGGGACAGGTTAATTATGAGGGATATGCTATGATATGCATAATATGCTTCAATGAGTATTTTCTTCCCATGATGAGCTTCGCCAGTCTTGATAGTGGAGGCATCCTTGTAGGATTCCGAAGCAGTCAAAACGATGTATTTGCAAAAGGGCAATCCGTCAGGGTATAATTGTAAAATGAAATCTTCTACAAAAGGCAGAAAGAATTCCTGGAAAAGGTAAGTGTGACTTGGTTGGGGAATAATAGGATTTTCCGCTACCAAAGGTAGAATATACTTGCAAAAGTCAAGGAAGAGAATAAATTTCCTCGTGAAAAGGGCAACGAGAATTCCTTAACAAAAAGTTAAGAAGAAGGGCAACAACTTGATTTCTCGTACAAAAGGCAGCGAGAATTTCTTAACAAAATGTTAAGAAGAAATTGATTTGGTTTCTCGTACAAAAGGTAACGAGAACTCCTTAACAAATGGTTAAGAAGAAATAGGGTGTGATCTCTCATACAAAAGGTAGCGGGAACTTCTTAAAAAAAGGTTAAGAAGTGATATAGGATGTGATCTCTCATACAAAAGGTAATGAGAGCTTCTTAACAAAAGGTTAAGAAGGTATATAGGATGTGATCTCTCATACAAAAGGTAATGAGAGCTTCTTAACAAAAGGTTAAGAAGGGATATATGATGTGATCTCTCATACAAAAGGTAGTGAGAGCTTCTTAACAAAAGGTTAAGAAGGGACCTGAAGGACATCACTCCATGGTTGATCTGGTTTCTTGTACAAAAGGTAATGAGAACTCCTTAATAAAAGGTTAAGAAGGAGGATTGATTGAATTGGTTTCCTCTTACAAAAGGCAAGAAGGATCCTCAGCAAAAGGATGGGAAAATTTGTGAAAGGCGGGTGAATAGTAAATACAGTCTCTTATGCAAAAGGCAACAAAGGATTTAACTCGGCGACGAGAATACTTACAAAAGGTAAACAAAAATAGATGGGTTTTTCTATGAAAAAAGCATATGGTACTTACAAAAGGTAAGTAAGGAGGCAACATTTCATGCAAAAGGAAACAAAATGACTTACAAAAGGTAAGTGAAAAGAGGAATCCTGCTAGGATGTCCAAAGGAGCTTCGTGCTTTAGAGAAAGTCTTGAGTCTGGCTAAGTGTGCATGTCATGATTATTAATGTATACATAATTTCGACGTATGCTCGGGTTGTTGGGGAGGTAAGGATATATGATCATGGGTTATGAATGTGCCAAGTATGGCTAGGCTTTGGTTTTGGAGGTGCCAAGTACAGTTGGACTTTGGTTTTGAATTAGGGGATAAGTTTGACTTCTCGACACCTTTGTCTCTTGATGGTACTGTAGCAAGATTTGGATCATTCTAGAACCTCAAGTTGGCTTTGAGCAGATAAGTTGACTGCCAACTATCTTGAGCTGGATTGCCCCTGACCTGATCCAGTCTAGGTTACCCCTTGTGATTTAACGATGTCCTTGTATGCCAAATATGCCATTTGGAAACTGTGGGTATCCTTTAGACACCTTAGTAGGAAAGCAACTTCGTGTTTTCTTTCAATACATTTATTGTTATCCCCAAAATTCTCAATACATTGTTTATTAAAAATCACATTTTTTCAAACAAGCAATAAAAGTAAAAATATGGAGCACATTTGATGAAAGAACTTTTACTGATGATAAAATAACTCGTAGATGGGTGAATTACACGAGGAAGCAATTCCTAAAAGAGGTAATTGCAAAAAAATGGAAAAAAATACAATGGCAATGAGAAAAAAATCTGGATTTCCATTGAGTTCCAATTTTTCTATAATCCTTATGTCCCCGGAGGTCCTTGTGCTCTGCTTTTGAGGAAAGTGATTGGATCGATCCTTTCTATTCGGGGGTTCCATGACTGTAGAGAGACTCGTAGATTCTTTGCAGACCGTAGCTTCTTGCCTTTTAAAATCCCTAAATTTTGCCTAGACTACCCTTTTGGGCTTTTATTCTATCGGGATACCCTTTTTTTGCCTAAGTTGCCCCTTAGCGTTTTCACTTAGCGGGTTCTTTATTTCTTTTGATTTTATCCCTAATTTTTTCATGGACATTTTCTTTTTGTGGTCCACCGGGTCTATTTTTAGGCGAAGTATTTTTTGACTGCTTTGCATTCATGGGAGATGCAAGATCTTCACCATCCATAGTTGAGAGTATCAAGGCTCCTCTAGAGAAAACATTTTTCACAACGTACGTACCCTCGTAATTAGGTGTCCATTTGCCCCGCGGATCTGTGTGAATTGGCAGAATATTTCTTAATACCAAATCACCTACTTCGATATGCTGAGGACAAACATTCTTGTCAAATGCCCTCTTCAACTACTTCTGGTATAATTGGCCATGACAAACGGCTGTCATGCGCTTCTCATCAATGAGGCTGGGCTGGTCAAGTCTTGCTTGCACCCACTCAGCTTCGTCGAGCTTGACATCTGTCAATATTCTCAGGGAAGGAATCTCTACTTCAATAGACAAGACTGCATCCATGCCATACACAAGAGAGAAGGGGGTTGCCCCAGTGGAAGTACTTACTGAAGTACGGTAGCCATGTAAGGCAAATGGTAGCATTTCATGCCAATCTTTGAATGTTTTCACCATTTTTTAACGATCTTCTTGATGTTCTTGTTTACTTCCTCAACAACACCATTCATCTTTGGTCGGTATGTCGTTGAATTGTGGTGCTCAATCTTGAAGCTCTCACACAAATCTTTCATAATTTTGTTTTTGAGATTTGAGTCATCCTCAGTAATGATCTTATTAGGAATCCCATAATGACAGATGATCTTTTTCTTTATAAAGCGGGCTGTAACACCCCGATATTTATATTTTAATATTTGTTAAATTATTTGTGATTATCGGTGAATTTTGGTGAATTATTATGCATGGTGTGTTCTTATTGTGTGTTGTGGGGTGATGATGAGTTAAGGGAATAATGGGATTATTTAGAAATTAGATAATTAATTAGAATTATTTTAGATTTAATGATAGAATAATATATATTATGTTATTTAGACTATTATTATTAATTAAAATAAAATGAGTGGAAACATTGAGGGCAAGGTGGTCATTGTACAAGTATTAGTGAGGGTAAGTTGTGAAAGGCATATTATGGGCCCTAAGGGGAAGTTTGACAAAAGGGAAAATAGAAGTGGAGAAGTTCATTCTGAACGATCGTGTTTTGGAGAAACGACACTAAGGAAAAAGGTAAAAGAGGCTAGGGCTCTAAGAGATTGCTGTAGAACTCAAGTAAAAGGATCAGAACTAAGAATCTTAGAAATGAGGAGTATTACTTTTCATTATAATTGATATAGGGTTTAGATGTATGTAGGTGGTTTTGGGGTTTTAGGGAAAATGTAGTAATATTATGGTAATGTGACGATTCATGACGAAATAAGTGATAGAAAGATGTTGTAGTGCTATTAGATGATGTATATGATGCCTATTATGAAGTGTTGTTGTTGTATTGTGACATCTTGTGAATTATGTGCGTTTTCGGATTGAACGATGTCGTGGTGAGAATCGGATACCATAGCTATTGAGTTAACTAGGACCACAAATCTTAATTCACCACCGATCTTTAATTTATCTAAGGGAAGAGGAAAAGAACGAATAAACCCATGAGTATGCAATGGAATGCATAGCAAAAGAGAATCTAAGGTTCGAGGGTTGGTTATACCTAGGGAAGGTGCTAGCATCCTAAGTATCCATAGTACTCTACAGGAACCTCTTGTTAGTATTGTGTTATTTGTTATTTGTCCGCTAAGGGTGAAAAGGTAAAAGGAGACCTAAGATGTTATTTCTAAGTATGCTCGCCAAGACATCCCATCTCGTGCCTACGCATCCTGACGGGAATGGAATAAGAGCATTCGTAGTTCCCCTCAATAAGGGTGAGGAACTCTTGACTGTGGTCAAGGTTCCAAAGGGAAAAGTAAGTGTCTGCGGCGAGACACCTTCATAGAGTTAAGAAACTCTAAACCTAAGACTAGGTTATACGGGAAAGGAAATGTCCATGGCATGACACTCACGTAGAGTACGACGACTCTAATCCTAAGGATAGGATGAAAGGGAAGCAAGTGTCTATAGCAGAACACATACAAAGAGTGCGGCGACTCTGATCCTAAGGCTAGGATAAAAGGGAAAGACCTAAAGCTAGGCTAAGTATGACATGGCAGTCAATAAAAGGGATATTCCCTTGGAATCGGGCATATGAAATTATTAATCAAATTAAATATTAATATTTAATAGGATTAATTAATAATTTAATTAATCAAATTAAATAAAAATATTTAAATTAATTAATAATCACAACAACATTTGTTTTTTTTTTTTTTACATTTTTCTAATATAACTCAAATAACTAAATAAACCAAAAAGATGAAAATATAAAAGAAATAAATGATAAAAATGTTTTTGGTATTTTCAATATTAATCAAATTAAAAAAATTAAGATAAAGTTTAAATGTATTTTTTGGTATTTTTTAGAATATGCAAGAAGAAACCTTGTAAAAAAATAACAAATAATTAACAAAACAAAATGGGGACTATAAGACACCATCGTTTACTTTTAGTTCTCAATAGAGTAGTCATAATATTGTACAAAATACCAGTATCATAAAACATAAATTTTAAGCAAAGAAACAAAACATATTGTCCTCATTACATGCAGTACCCTAAAATACCTACTAGTATAGTATCTCATATTATCAAACCAAAACAATATATGACAAGAAAAGGAAAAGAAATAAGTAATATATAAAATTTATAATAAAAAATATAAGGTAAACCATATAAAAACAGTATTGTATTACATCTATATATAAAACATGCCTACAAAACGAAAACAAAACAATATACTATCTCTATATATCAAGCAAAGTGAAACAAGTAGTAACAACATTAATATAATAGTATATAAATGAAACAAGTAGTACCAGCATATTAATAATAGTATATAAAATGAAACAAGTAGTAACAACATTAATATAATAATATATAAAATGAAACAAGTGCATCAACATGAATTGAAGAAAAATACGAAGAAAGAGAAAAAAGATCAAGAAAATACCAACACAATTTTCCGAATCCGGCGACTTTTTCTGCGAATATGAGTTTTTCGGTAACAAAACCAAAATCCGGCGAGTGCTGGATCTTCTACCTTTCTTCTTCTTCTCCCCCCTTTGGCTTTATGCAATGCACACATATATATAGTACTAAGTTTTCAACAATAAAACAAGAATGATAAAAAGAATTAAAAACATGTTTTTGTGTTTTTTATGATAAGACAAGAATAAAAAGGAATTAAAAATCATGTTTTTTTGTTTTTTATGATAAGACAAAAATAAAAAGAATTAAAACCATGTTTTTGTGTTTTTTATGATAAGACAAGAATAAAAAGGAATTAAAAATCATTTTTTTTTGTTTTTTATGATAAGACAAGAATAAAAAGAATTAAAAATCATATTTTTGTTTATAAAAGGGAAAAATTGATGACAAAATAGAAATAAATAAATTAAAATAAATTAAAATTTAAATATCTAAATACATGAATTAAAATTATTATTTGACTAAAAAATAAAAAATTAAAAAACAAATACAAAGTCGGACAAAAAAATGTGCTCGAAAAAATAAAATGAATGCACCAAAATAATCAACGCGAAATAAACATACTGGAAAAATACAGCGTTTGGTTAGATTTTGAAATAAATTTAGACCGATTTGTCTGTGAATCCAACCAATTTATTCTGACTGACATTTCAGACACTATGCAAGATGAAGTACATGTTATGATATGCAGACGATGCGAAACAAAAAACAGAATCTCAGGGTCAAAATTTAGGGTATGACGGATTCCCCTGTTTAAGTTTCTTCTATCCGGAGATATGGAGATTGAAATCTTCGTCTCGACGTGATGAGAGAGACTTAAATACAAACATGCACAATTTTTGGCCCTAAGATGCGACAAGATGCATATGATATGACAATGATATGAATGCAAGATAGAGATCCTGTGAGAAAAAGATTTACAGCCATCAAAGGTTTTGTCAGAAATGCATTGAACAAAACTATGGGAAAGTACAACAACAACCATCAAAGTCATCCAGAAGAACGTTGAATAAACTTTGGAACATAAACAGTTATCTAAGATAAACAGGCAACCGTCAAAGTTATTCAGAATAGCATTGAATAGGCTCCACTGGGGAATCAACAGTCATCATCCGAGAATGGAACTGAATGGATAAGAGTCACAACATTCAGAAGATCATTGAATGAGGTGAGGAGAATTCAGAGAAATGTATCAAGGACAAACATAAGAGACATCCAGAAAAACATTGAATGAACTCTGGAACACATGAAAACATCAGAGACATCCATAAAAGAATTGAATGGACTCTGGAAGGCATCAGAGATATTTGAAAAAGCATCGAATAAACTCCGGAACACATCCAGAAAAGTATTGGATGGAGAATGGAAACAGACTTGAAAATAATCAACAGCTGTTAACCACAATTATAAATGAATTGAAAACATCTAGAAGAGTATTAGATGAAGACAACGATTTTGAAGATACATCCAAAACATTTAAAAAAGCATTAAATGTACGGGAAAAGGTTTTGAAGACATATCTAGAAGAACGTCAAATAAGCAACATCATATATGGAAGAACATCAGATAAACGAGGTCATATCTGGAAGAACGTCAGATAGACACAAATGAGGTTCTGGAAAAGCATCAGAACAAAGTCACATATCCGGAAGAACATCGGATAAACAAGGTCATATCCGGAAGAGCATCAGATAGACACTAAGGGGCTCTGTAAAAACATCAGAACAAAACACACATCTGGAAAATCATCAGACGGTAAAAGCAACAACATTCTGGAAAAGTATCAGAATTGCGAGGTATAAATCTGGAAACTCACTGGGGAGTAAAACAAGTTATGGAAGGGTGTCAGAATCACAAATGGAAATATCTGGAAAAACATCAAATAGGTTTTGGAAGAACATCAAAAGGAAGACTCACATCTGGGAAAACATCAGATAGACAAGGGAATATCTGGAAAAACATCAGATAGGTTCTGAAAAACATCAGAACAAAGGACTCAATCTAGGAGAACATCAGAGAGATAAACATATCCGGTAAAACCTCAGATAGATTCTGGAAAAGCGTCAGAATCAAAGGAATATCTGGAAAAACATCAGATAGGTTCTGGAAAAACATCAGAACAAAGGACTCAATCTGGTAAAACATCAGAGAGACAAACATATGTGACAATATCTATTTGGTAGGTGCCAAGTGAGTTAGACTTTGACCACAGGGTAAAACGTGGATAACAACACGACCTAGGGAGAAATGCAAATGAGGATGAAACACTCTTGCTATGCATATGTATATGAATTATGCAGATATATGATCAAATGCAGACATTTACGACACGACTTGACTCTTTCGGGGAGAAGACAAGACTGGAAGACTGATTCCTCAACACAGAGATCACTGCCATTCTGCTTAGGGACTAGCTGACTGTTGTATATGAACTAATCATTGCTTCAGCTTGTCTGATTCTATAAATGATTGCTTTTACTGTGCTCTTGGAAAGCTTGCCCCAGTCTGAGTCTTGAAAGATCTTCTGGATAAACTAATTCTGAGAAGGACTCGCCCCTAATAGAATCACCAACCAAGTTTCTCAACTTTTTGAAAATTCCTTGAGAAGAAAGCCAGTTTGCAAACAAAAGTATTTGTACAAACATGGTAATTTTAAAGCAAAGTCATGCAACTTTTGAAATCAAAATCTCTTTTTTTTTAAAGACGCAAAGCATATGAGCCATTAGTCAGAACACGGCGGTTCAAGACATTTAAAGTGAAAGGTGAAGCACAAGTGTGATGTCAAAACAACATGATTTGCAAGGATATTTTGGAGTCAGTTTACGCAACCTTGCTATAGTATGCTTTCAAAATAACCTTGCTTCAGTTAGGTATTTTGAGGGTTGTAACGCGACCTGGTTCACGGTTTAAGAAACAAAGGATAAAGGCTCAAAGTTTATTTGTACCCACCCAATCTTCGTGATGATCTTCAGTCCTACGCTCAGTTAACTCAAATTATGCACTCAGATTCCCAAGAGGTTGGGAATTGCACTGATGATAATGATGATGGTTCATAAGTTAAGGGACTCTTGAGACGGCACTCACTGCTTCCTTACAACTTTTGGTTGTCATACAAGCTTGTTCTTATCTCTCTTTGTATAAGGTAAGGTCATGAGCTTCCCATCTTTCTTAGATTTTTCCTCGAAAGGGACTCGGCTCATTCTTTGAGTAAGGATTTCTTGACGATCCTTCTTTATTTATCACTTTGATAATAACTTGTACATCATTCATTCATTTAATTTGGAAGAGTTGAAAGTTTGTGACTTCCTGGCTTAATGATTACAGTGAACCATCATTGACTTCTGATTTGAAAGACATCTTCGACACTTACTTGCTGTGTGCGAAGGACAACTTATGAATGTAAACTTCGGTTGAAAGGTGTCTTGCATGAGACTCTTGTATTTGAATGCACAATCAAGTTAACTGAGAACTACCCTGCCCCAGGTTAAAGATTGCGGTTTTTTTATATAGAAAAAAACTCCTACTTCTAGGCTCGAAGGGGTTGATGAGGGATTATCTTCCTTATGTCTCCAGTGTTTGGGAATTGAAACAATGCCTTACATCGTCAGCAAAGTTTTGATTTGAAAGCATGCCAACAACAATTATGAGTATTTACATTTTCATCATCCTCCCTCCAATCTTTGCATAATCAAAAGAAAGTGTACAAGAGAATTTTTTTTTTTTTTTTGAAAAGAAAGCATAAAGATGTAAATAGCAAACACAAATAAATTGAATCCAAAAATTGCAATGCTCATTTCATTGATTACGGAAGTACAAACATAATTTGAATGCAAATAGCTAATATGAAATGAAGGAAAATACAAACAACTAGAAACAAGGCCAAGTGACTAATCAGAAACAAGGATGGGTTGTCCTATCTAAAACACTGACTTTTAGGAGGATAGATGGCTGAGGTCGACCAAAGCTTCACTTAGTGTGTCTTGGCAGAGGATTTGTCTGGACATTAGGATTGGTGTCACGAAAGCTAAGGATTCCGACCTTAATCAAGTCACGTGCTCTAGACTTTAGTGCATAGTAATTTTCCAAGTCATGACTTCATGGAATGCACAGTGGAGATCAGATCTGAATCCAGCAGGAAGAGGATTTGGAGGAGGAGGCAGAGTCGTCGTGGTAATCAAAACTTTCTAAACCAGACCAGGATAAAGTTTAGTGTACGTCATTGGAATAAGATCAAATTGATTCTTATTACGGTACTGATTCTGTCCTACAGCCGGACGTTGAGGAGCTTGAGCTAGTCGTGGAGCAGTAACCACGGGGGTAACAACAGCAACAACAATGTGATCAGCATACTGAGGTTGGGGACGAGGCGTCCTTGTTTCAAACATGACAACATTGGTATAGTCTTCCCTCTTCTTTTGGAAGTTCCCATAGGATTTCTTTGCACCTTGGAAGATTCAACAGCCTTGGACACTTTACCATTCTTGAGTCCTTCCTCGAGCCTTTGACCAATAGTAACCAAATCAGTGAAGTTAGAAGAACACTGCCAATCATCTTCTCCCAGTAGAATGGAAACAAGGTGTCCATAAACATTCCAGTCAATTCCTTCTCTGCCAAAAGAGGTTCAACTTGGGAAGTCAACTCTCTCCAGCGCTGAGCATACTCCTTAAAAGATTCCTTCTCATGTTGAGTCATGTTTTGAAGCTGGCGGCGATCAGGAGCCATGTCGAGGTTATACTTGTACAACTTCATGAAGGCATTTGCGAGATCTTGGAAACAGTGGATGAGCAGCTTCTGGTTGTTGGTATAAGCAGCCATCTTGCAAATATACATGACCAGATGCGCTCTCGGGCAAGAATGACCTTTGTACTTCACGAACTCAAGAGTTTTGAATTTATCAGACATAACAAGGTCAGAAACCAGGCACATGTCGTCTGCGTCCACACTAAAGAAGTCATTGCCTTCCACGACTTTAAGTTTCTTGTCTATGGTCTAAAATTGTTC